>JALGPY010000009.1:75596074-76831699 GCA_023055425.1 Linanthus parryae | reverse complement strand
TGAGAAATAAAATTACTCAAAATAAGATTTCGAAGCGTTTTGAGAACCTTTTTCTAATATCTAAATGTTACAAACACGAGTGAATCATTGCCTAATATTGTAGACTAACAATCAAACTATAGGATCACGGAAAAAGTTACAACTAAAAACCTTCTTTGGCCTGCCAAAAACCTCCTCAAAATACCCATAAAATGTCCCCAATGATGATTTATCATTACAAATCATACCCTGATCATCACCCCCAAACTCTAAAAACACCAGATCCTCTAATCATATGACCTTAATTGAACCTTAAATAGAAATCTATAACACTAAGTTGGACCCACGACCCTCAAACCCCTAACCCTTTTGAGAAATAAAATTACTCAAAACAAGATTTCGAAGCGTTTTGAGCACCTTTTTCTAATATCTAAATGTTACAAACACGAGTGAATCTTTGCCTAATATTGTAGACTGACAATCAAACTATAGGGTCACGAAAAAAGTTACAACTAAAAACCTTCTTTGGCCTGCCAAAAACCTCCTCAAAATACCCATAAATGTCCCTAAATCATGATTTATCATTACAAATCATACCCTGATCATCACCCCAAACTCAAAAAACACCAAATCCTCTAATCATAGAACCTCAATTGAAACCTAAATACAAATCTAAAACACTAAGTTGGACCACCGACCCTAAAACCCCTAAGCTTGTGAGAAATAAAATCACTCAAAACAAGATTTCGAAGCGTTTTGAGCACCTTTTTCTAATATCTAAATATTACAAAAACGAGTGATTCTTTACCTAATATTGTAGACTGACAATGAAACTATAGGATCACGAAAAAAGTTACAACTAAAAACCTTCTTTGGCCTTCAAAAAACTTCCTCAAAATACCCATAAAATGTCCCCAAATCATGATTTATCATTACAAATCATACCCTGATCTTCACCCCCAAACTCAAAAAACACCAAATCCTCTAATCATATAACCTTAATGGAACCCTAAATAGAAATCTATAACACTAAGTTGGACCCCCGACCCTCAAACCCCTAACCCTTTTGAGAAATAAAATCACTCAAAACAAGATTTCGA
The DNA here is from genome assembly GCA_023055425.1 of Linanthus parryae. Classification (NCBI taxonomy): domain Eukaryota; kingdom Viridiplantae; phylum Streptophyta; class Magnoliopsida; order Ericales; family Polemoniaceae; genus Linanthus; species Linanthus parryae. The sequence goes on along the minus strand of JALGPY010000009.1, from coordinate 76,830,620 downwards.
AGCGTTTTGAGCACCTTTTTCTAATATCTAAATATTACAAACACGAGTGAATCTTTGCCTAATATTGTAGACTAACAATCAAACTATAGGATCACGAAAAAAGTTACAACTAAAAACCTTCTTTGGCCTGCCAAAAACCTCCTCAAAATACCCATAAATGTCCCTAAATCAAGATTTATCATTACAAATCATACCCTGATCATCACCCCAATCTCAAAAAACCCCAAATCCTCTAATCATAGAACCTCAATTGAACCCTAAATAGAAATCTAAAACACTAAGTTGGACCCCCAACCCTCAAACCCCTAACCCTTGTGAGAAATAAAATCACTCAAAACAAGATTTCGAAGTGTTTTGAGCACCTTTTTCTTATATCTAAATATTACAAAAACGAGTGATCTTTACCTAATATTATAGACTGACAATGAAACTATAGGATCACGAAAGAAGTTACAACTAAAAACCTTCTTCGGCCTGCCAAAAACCTCCTCAAAAAAGCCCATAAAATGTCCCGAAATCATGATTTATCATTAAGAATCATACCCTAACATCACCCCAAGCTCAAAAAACACCAAATCCTCTAATCATATAACCTCAATTAAACCCTAAATAGAAATCTAAAACACTAAGTTGGACCCCCGACGCGCAAACCCCTCACCCTTTTGAGAAATAAAATCACTCAACACAAGATTTCGAAGCGTTTTGAGCACATTTTTATAATATCTAAATGTTTAAAAAACAAGTGAATTTTTACCTTATACCGTAGACTGGCAATAAAACTATTATATCAAAAAAATATATACAACCAAAATTTTCTTTGGACTGCTAAAAACCACCCCCCAAAGTACCCATAAAATATCCCGAAACCATGCATGATTTATCATTAAAAATCATACCCTAATCATTACCCCAAACTCAAAAAACACCAAATTCTCTAATCCCACATCCTTAATTAAACCCTTTATAGAAATCTAAAACACTGAATTTGACCCCCAACCCTCAAACCCTTCACACTTTTGAGAATTCAAATCACTCAAAACAAGATTTCGAAGCATTTTGAGCACCTTTTTATAATATCTAAATGTTACAAAAACAAGTGAATATTTACCTTATTTTGTAGACTGACAATCAAACTATAGGATCACGAAAAAAGTTACAACTAAAAACCCTCTTTGGCCTGCCAAAAACCTCCCCAAAATACCCATAAAATGTCCCGAAACCATGATTTATCATTAAAAATCATACCCTAATCATCACCCCAAAATCAAAAAACACCAAATCCTCTAATTCAAGAACCTATATTAAATCCTAAATAGAAATCTAAAATACTAAATTGGACCCCCAACCCTCGAACCCTTCACCCTTTTGAGAAATGAAATCACCCAAAACAAGATTTCGAAGCGTTTTTGAGCACCTTTTTCAAATATCTTAGTGTTAGAAAAACGAGTTAATCTTTACCTAATATTCTAGAATAACAATAAAACTATAGTATCACAAAAAAATTTACAACCATAAACCTTCTTTTGCCGGCCAAAAACCTCCCAAAAGTACCCATAAATTGTCCCGAAACCATGATTTATCATTAAAAATCATACCCTAATCATTAACCCAAACTCAACAAACACCAAATCCTCTAATCCCATATCCTCAATTAAACCCTATATTGAAATCTAAAACACTGAATTGGACCCCAACTCTCAAACCCTTCACCCTTTTGAGAATTCAAATCACTCAAAACAAGATTTCGAAGCATTTTAAGCACCTTTTTCTAATATCAAAATGTTACAAAAGCGAGTGAATCTTTACCTAATATTGTAGACTGACAATCAAACTATAGGTAAAGATCACTCAAAAACCACCAAACCCTCAAAAACCACAAAACCCTGACCATAACCCCAAACTCAAAGATCACTCAAAACACCACCAAACCCTGACCATAACCCCAAAGATCACTCAAAACAAGATTTCGAAGTGTTTTTAGCACCTTTTTTCTAATATCAAAATGTTACAAAAAACGAGTAAATCTTTACCTAATATTGTAGACTGGCAATCAAACTATAGGATCACGAAAAAAGTTACAATTAAAACCTTCTTTGGCCTGCCAAAAACCTCCTCAAAATACTCATAAAATGTCCTGAAATCATGATTTATAATTAAAAATCATACCTTGATTATCACCCCAAACTCAAAAAACACCAAATCCTCTAATCATAGAACCTCAATTAAACCCTCAATAGAAATCAAAAACACTAAGTTGGACCCCCGACCCTCAAACCCCTCACCCTTTGAGAAATAAAATCACTCAAAACAAGATTTCGAAGTGTTTTGAGCACCTTTTTCTAATATCTAAAAGTTACAAAAACGAGTGATCTTTACCTAATATTGTAGACTGACAATAAAACTATAGGATCACGAAAAAAGTTATAACTAAAAACCTTCTTTGGCCTTCCAAAAACCTCCTCAAAATACCCATAAAATGTCCCCAAAATATGATTTATCATTACAAATCATACCCTGATCATCACCCCCAAACTCAAAAAACACCAAATCCTCTAATCATATAACCTTAATTGAACCCTAAATACAAATCTATAACACTAAGTTGGACCCCCGACCCTCAAACCCCTAACCCTTTTGAGAAATAAAATCACTCAAAACAAGATTTGGAAGCGTTTTGAGCACCTTTTTCTAATATCTAAATGTTACAAACACGAGTGAATCTTTGCCTAATATTGTAGACTGACAATCAAACTATAGGATCACGAAAAAAGTTACAACTAAAAACCTTCTTTGGCCTGCCAAAAACCTCCTCAAAATACCCATAAATGTCCCTAAATCATGATTTATCATTACAAATCATACCCTGATCATCACCCCAAACTCAAAAAACACCAAATCCTCTAATCATAGAACCTCAATTGAAACCTAAATAGAAATCTAAAACACTGAGTTGGACCCCCGACCCTAAAACCCCTAACCTTGTGAGAAATAAAATCACTCAAAACAAGATTTCGAAGCGTTTTGATCACCTTTTTCTAATATCTAAATATTAGAAATTGAGTGATTCTTTACCTAATATTGTAGATTGACAATGAAACTATAGGATCACGAAAAAAGTTACAACTAAAAACCTTCTTTGGCCTTCCAAAAACCTCCTGAAAATACCCATAAAATGTCCCCAAATCATGATTTATCATTGCAAATCATACCCTGATCATCACCCCCAAACTCAAAAAACACCAAATCCTCTAATCATATAACCTTAATTGAACCCTAAATAGAAATCTATAACACTAAGTTGGACCCCCGACCCTCAAACCCCTAACACTTTTGAGAAATAAAATCACTCAAAACAAGATTTCGAAGCGTGTTGAGCACCTTTTTCTAATATCTAAATGTTACAAGCACGAGTGAATCTTTGCCTAATATTGTAGACTGACAATCAAACTATAGGATCACGAAAAAAGTTACAACTAAAAACCTTCTTTGGCCTGCCAAAAACCTCCTCAAAATACCCATAAATGTCCCTAAATCATGATTTATCATTACAATTCATACCCTGATAATCACCCCAAACTCAAAAAACACCAAATCCTCTAATCATAGAACCTCAATTGAAACCTAAATAGAAATCTAGAACACTAAGTTGGACCCCCGACCCTAAAACCCCTAACCTTGTGAGAAATAAAATCACTCAAAACAAGATTTCGAAGCGTTTTGATCACCTTTTTCTAATATCTAAATATTATAAAAACGAGTGATTCTTTACCTAATATTGTAGACTGACAATGAAACTATAGGATCACGAAAAAAGTTACAACTAAAAACCTTCTTTGGCCTTCCAAAAACCTCCTCAAAATACCCATAAAATGTCCCCAAATCATGATTTATCATTACAAATCATACCCTGATCATCAACCCCATACTCAAAATGCACCAAATCCTCTAATCATATAACCTTAATTGAACCGTAAATAGAAATCTATGACACTAAGTTGGACCCCCGACCCTCAAACCCCTAACCCTTTTGAGAAATAAAATCACTCAAAACAAGATTTCGAAGCGTTTTGAGCACCTTTTTCTAATATCTAAATGTTACAAACACGAGTGAATCTTTGCCTAATATTGTAGACTAACAATCAAACTATAGGATCATAAAAAAATTACAACTAAAAACCTTCTTTGGCCTGCCAAAAACCTCCTCAAAATACCCGTAAATGTCCCTAAATCATGATTTATCATTACAAATCATACCCTGATCATTACCTCAAACTCAAAAAACACCAAATCCTCTAATCATAGAACCTCAATTGAACCCTAAATAGAAATATAAAACACTAAGTTGGACCCCCGACCCTCAAATCCCTAACCCTTGTGAGAAATAAAATCACTCAAAACAAGATTTCGAAGTGTTTTGAGCACCTTTTTCTTATATCTAAATATTACAAAAACGAGTGATCTTTACCTAATATTGTAGACTGACAATGAAACTATAAGATCACGAAAAAAGTTACAACTAAAAACCTTCTTTGGCCTTCCAAAAACCTCCTCAAAATACCCATAAAATGTCCCCAAATCATGATTTATCATTACAAATCATACCCTGATCATCACCCCCAAACTCAAAAAACACCAAATCCTCTAATCATATAACCCTAATTGAACCCTAAATAGAGATCTATAACACTAAGTTGGACCCCCGACCCTCAAACCCCTAACCCTTTTGAGAAATAAAATCACTCAAAACAAGATTTCGAAGCGTTTTGAGCACCTTTTTCTAATATCTAAATATTACAAACACGAGTGAATCTTTGCCTAATATTGTAGACTAACAATCAAACTATAGGATCACGAAAAAAGTTACAACTAAAAACCTTCTTTGGCCTGCCAAAAACCTCCTCAAAATACCCATAAATGTCCCTAAATCAAGATTTATCATTACAAATCATACCCTGATCATCACCCCAAACTCAAAAAACACCAAATCCTCTAATCATAGAACCTCAATTGAACCCTAAATAGAAATATAAAACACGAAGTTGGACCCCCGACCCTCAAATCCCTAACCCTTGTGAGAAATAAAATCACTCAAAACAAGATTTCGAAGTGTTTTGAGCACCTTTTTCTTATATCTAAATATTACAAAAACGAGTGATCTTTACCTAATATTGTAGACTGACAATGAAACTATAAGATCACGAAAAAAGTTACAACTAAAAACCTTCTTTGGCCTTCCAAAAACCTCCTCAAAATACCCATAAAATGTCCCCAAATCATGATTTATCATTACAAATCATACCCTGATCATCACCCCCAAACTCAAAAAACACCAAATCCTCTAATCATATAACCCTAATTGAACCCTAAATAGAGATCTATAACACTAAGTTGGACCCCCGACCCTCAAACCCCTAACCCTTTTGAGAAATAAAATCACTCAAAACAAGATTTCGAAGCGTTTTGAGCACCTTTTTCTAATATCTAATTGTTACAAACACGAGTGAATCTTTGCCTAATATTGTAGACTAACAATCAAACTATAGGATCAAGAAAAAGGTTACAACTAAAAACCTTCTTTGGCCTGCCAAAAACCTCCTCAAAATACCCATAAATGTCCCTAAATCATGATTTATCATTACAAATCATACCCCGATCATCACCCCAAACTCAAAAAACACAAAATCCTCTAATCATAGAACCTCAATTGAACCCTAAATAGAAATCTAAAACACTAAGTTGGACCCCCGACCCTCAAACCCCTTACCCTTGTGAGAAATAAAATCACTCAAAACAAGATTTCGAAGCGTTTTTAGCACCTTTTTCTAATATCTAAATATTACAAAAAGAGTGAATCTTAACCTAATATTTTCGACTGACAATCAAACTATAGGATCACGAAAGAAGTTACAACTAAAAACCTTCTTTGGCCTGCCAAAACCTCCTCAAAAAAACCCATAAAATGTCCCGAAATCATGATTTATCATTAAGAATCATACCCTAACATCACCCCAAGCTCAAAAAACACCAAATCCTCTAATCATGTAACCTCAATTAAACCCTAAATAGAAATCTAAAACACTAAGTTGGACCCCCGACGCTCAAACCCCTCACCCTTTTGAGAAATAAAATCACTCAAAACAAGATTTCGAACCATTTTGAGCACCTTTTTATAATATCTAAATGTTTAAAAAACAAGTGAATTTTTACCTAATACCGTAGACTGGCAATAAAACTATTATATCACTAAAATATATACAACCAAAACTTTCTTTGGACTTCGAAAAACCACACCAAACTACCCATAAAATATCCCGAAACCATGCATGATTTATCATTAAAAATCATACCCTAATCATTACCCCAAACTCAAAAAACATCAAATTCTCTAATCCCACATCCTTAATTAAACCCTTTATAGAAATCTAAAACACTGAATTTGACCCCCAACTCTCAAACCCTTCACACTTTTGAGAATTCAAATCACTCAAAACAAGATTTCGAAGCATTTTGAGCACCTTTTTCTAATATCTAAATATTACAAAAACGAGTGATTCTTTACCTAATATTGTAGACTGACAATGAAACTATAGGATCACGAAAAAAGTTCCAACTGAAAACCTTCTTTGGCCTTCAAAAAACCTCCTCAAAATACCCATAAAATGTCCCCAAATCATGATTTATCATTACAAATCATACCCTGATCTTCACCCCCAAACTCAAAAAACACCAAATCCTCTAATCATATAACCTTAATTGAACCCTAAATAGAAATCTATAACACTAAGTTGGACCCCTGACCCTCAAACCCCTAACCCTTTTGAGAAATACAATCACTCAAAACAAGATTTCGAAGCGTTTTGAGCACCTTTTTCTAATATCAAAATGTTACAAACACGAGTGAATCTTTGCCTAATATTGTAGACTAACAATCAAACTATAGGATCACGAAAAAAGTTACAACTAAAAACCTTCTTTGGCCTGCCAAAAACCTCCTCCAAAATACCCATAAATGTCCCTAAATCATGATTTATCATTACAAATCATACCCTGATCATCACCCCAATCTCAAAAAACCCCAAATCCTCTAATCATAGAACCTCAATTGAACCCTAAATAGAAATGTAAAACACTAAGTTGGACCCCCGACCCTCAAACCCCTAACATTTGTGAGAAATAAAATCACTCAAAACAAGATTTCGAAGTGTTTTGAGCACCTTTTTCTTATATCTAAATATTAAAAAAACGAGTGATCTTTACCTAATATTGTAGACTGACAATGAAACTATAGGATCACGAAATAAGTTACAACTAAAAACCTTCTTTGGCCTGCCAAAAACCTCCTCAAAAAAGCCCATAAAATGTCACGAAATCATGATTTATCATTAAGAATCATACCCTAACATCACCCCAAGCACAAAAAACACCAAATCCTCTAATCATATAACCTCAAATAAACCCTAAATAGAAATCTAAAACACTAAGTTGGACCCCCGACGCTCAAACCCCTCACCCTTTTGAGAAATAAAATCACTCAAAACAAGATTTCGAAGCGTTTTGAGCACATTTTTATAATATCTAAATGTTTAAAAAACAAGTGAATTTTTACCTTATACCGTAGACTGGCAATAAAACTATTATATCAAAAAAATATATACAACCAAAATTTTCTTTGGACTGCTAAAAACCACCCCAAAGTATCCATAAAATATCCCGAAACCATGCATGATTTATCATTAAAAATCATACCTAATCATTACCCCAAACTAAAAAAACACCAAATTCTCTAATCCCACATCCTTAATTAAACCCTTTATAGAAATCTAAAACACTGAATTTGACCCCCAACCCTCAAACCCTTCACACTTTTGAGAATTAAAATCACTCAAAACAAGATTTCGAAGCATTTTGAGCACCTTTTTATAATATCTAAATGTTACAAAAACGAGTGAATATTTACCTTATTTTGTAGACTGACAATCAAACTATAAGGATCACGAAAAAAGTTACAACTAAAAACCTTCTTTGGCCTGCCAAAAACCTCCCCAAAATACCCATAAAATGTCCCGAAACCATGATTTATCATTAAAAATCATACCCTAATCATCACCCCAAAATCAAAAAACACCAAATCCTCTAATTCAAGAACCTATAATAAATCCTAAATAGAAATCTAAAACACTAAATTGGACCCTTAACCCTCAAACCCTTCACCCTTTTGAGAAATGAAATCACCCAAAACAAGATTTCGAAGCGTTTTTGAGCACATTTTTCAAATATCTTAGTGTTAGAAAAACGAGTTAATCTTTACCTAATATTGTAGACTAACAATAAAATTATAGTATCACAAAAAAATTTACAACCATAAACCTTCTTTTGCCGGCCAAAAACCTCCCAAAAGTACCCATAAAATGTCCCGAAACCACGATTTATCATTAAAAATCATACCCTAATCATTAACCCAAACTCAACAAACACCAAATCCTCTAATCCCATATCCTCAATTAAACCCTATATTGAAATCTAAATCACTGAATTGGACCCCAACTCTCAAACCCTTCACCCTTTTGAGAATTCAAATCACTTAAAACAAGATTTCGAAGCATTTTGAGCACCTTTTTCTAATATCTAAATGTTACAAAAACGAGTGAATCTTTACCTAATACTGTAGACTGACTATCAAACTATAGGATCACGAAAAAAGTTTAAACTAAAAACCTTTTTTGGCCAGCCAAAAACCTCCTGAAAATACCCATAAAACGTCACGAAATCATGATTTATAATTTAAAATCATACCCTGATCATAACCCCAAACTCAAAAACCACCAAATCCTCTAATCATAGAACCTCAATTAAACCCTAAATAGAAATTTAAAACACTAAGTTCGACCCCCGACCCACAAACCCCTCACCCTTTTGAGGAATAAAATCACTCAAAAAAAATTTCGAAGTGTTTTGAGCACCTTTTTCTAATATCAAAATGTTACAAAAAACGAGTAAATCTTTACCTAATATTGTAGACTGGCAATCAAACTATAGGATCACGAAAAAAGTTACAATTAAAAACCTTCTTTGGCCTGCCAAAAACCTCCTCAAAATACTCATAAAATGTCCTGAAATCATGATTTATAATTAAAAATCCTACCCTGATTATTACCCCAAACTCAAAAAACACCAAATCCTCTAATCATAGAACCTCAATTGAACCCTAAATAGAAATCTAAAACACTAAGTTGGACCCCCGAACCTCAAATCCCTAACCCTTGTGAGAAATAAAATCACTCAAAACAAGATTTCGAAGTGTTTTGAGCACCTTTTTCTTATATCTAAATATTACAAAAACGAGTGATCTTTACCTAATATTGTAGACTGACAATGAAACTATAGGATCACGAAAAAAGTTACAACTAAAAACCTTCTTTGGCCTGCCAAAAACCTCCTCAAAATACCCATAAATGTCCCTAAATCATGATTTATCATTACAAATCATACCCTGATCATCACCCCAAACTCAAAAAAAAACCAAATCCTCTAATCATAGAACCTCAATTGATTCCTAAATAGAAATCTAAAACACTAAGTTGGACCCCCGACCCTCAAACCCCTAACCCTTGTGAGAAATAAAATCACTCAAAACAAGATTTCGAAGCGTTTTTAGCACCTTTTTCTAATATCTAAATATTACAAAAAGAGTGAATCTTAACCTAATATTTTCGACTGACAATCAAACTATAGGATCATGAAAGAAGTTACAACTAAAAACCTTCTTTGGCCTGCCAAAAACCTCCTCAAAAAATCCCATAAAATGTCCCGAAATCATGATTTATCATTAAGAATCATACCCTAACATCACCCCAAGCTCAAAAAACACCAAATCCTCTAATCATGTAACCTCAATCAAACCCTAAATAGAAATCTAAAACACTAAGTTGGACCCCCGACGCTCAAACCCCTCACCCTTTTGAGAAATAAAATCACTCAAAACAAGATTTCGAAGCGTTTTGAGCACCTTTTTATAATATCTAAATGTTTAAAAAACAAGTGAATTTTTACCTTATACCGTAGACTGGCAATAAAACTATTATATCAAAAATATATATACAACCAAAATTTTCTTTGGACTGCTAAAAACCACCCCCAAAGTACCCATAAAATATCCCGATACCATGCATGATTTATTATTAAAAATCATACCTAATCATTACCCCCAAACTAAAAAAACACCTAATTCTCTAATCCCACATCCTTAATTAAACCCTTTATAGAAATCTAAAACACTGAATTTGACCCCCAACCCTCAAACCCTTCACAATTTTGAGAATTCAAATCACTCAAAACAAGATTTCGAAGCATTTTGAGCACCTTTTTCTAATATCTAAATGTTACAAAAACGAGTGAATATTTACCTTATTTTGTAGACTGACAATCAAACTATAAGGATCACGAAAAAAGTTACAACTAAAAACCATCTTTGGCCTGCCAAAAACCTCCCCAAAATACCCATAAAATGTCCCGAAACCATGATTTATAATTAAAAATCATACCCTGATTATCATCCCAAACTCAAAAAACACCAAATCCTCTAATCATAGAACCTCAATTAAACCCTCAATAGAAATCTAAAACACTAAGTTGGACCGCCGACCCTCAAACCCCTCACCCTTTTGAAAAACAAAATCACTCAAAACAAGATTTCGAAGCGTTTTTGAGCACCTTTTTCAAATATCTTAGTGTTAGAAAAACGAGTTAATCTTTACCTAATATTGTAGACTAACAATAAAACTATAGTATCACAAAAAAAATTACAACCATAAACCTTCTTTTGCCGGCCAAAAACCTCCCAAAAGTACCCATAAAATGTCCCGAAACCACGATTTATCATTAAAAATCATACCCTAATCATTAACCCAAACTCAACAAACACCAAATCCTCTAATCCTATATCCTCAATTAAACCCTATATTGAAATCTAAATCACTGAATTGGACCCCCAACTCTCAAACCCTTCACCCTTTTGAGAATTCAAATCACTCGAAACTAGATTTCGAAGCATTTTGAGCACCTTTTTCTAATATCTAAATGTTACAAAAACGAGTGAATCTTTACCTAATACTGTAGACTGACAATCAAACTATAAGATCACGAAAAAAGTTTAAACTAAAAACCTTTTTTGGCCAGCCAAAAACCTCCTGAAAATACCCATAAAACGTCACGAAATCATGATTTATAATTTAAAATCATACCCTGATCATAACTTCAAACTCAAAAACCACCAAATCCTCTAATCATAGAACCTCAATTAAACCTAAATAGAAATCTAAAACACTAAGATCGACCCCCGACCCACAAACCCCTCACCCTTTGGAGGAATAAAATCACTCAAAAAAAGATTTCGAAGTGTTTTGAGCACCTTTTTCTAATATCAAAATATTACAAAAAAACGAGTAAATCTTTACCTAATATTGTAGACTGGCAATCAAACTATAGGATCACGAAAAAAGTTACAATTAAAAACCTTCTTTGGCCTGCCAAAAACCTCCTCAAAATACTCATAAAATGTCCTGAAATCATGATTTATAATTAAAAATCATACCCTGATTATTACCCCAAACTCAAAAAACACCAAATCCTCTAATCATAGAACCTCAATTAAACCCTCAATAGAAATCTAAAACACTAAGTTGGAACCCCGACCCTCAAACCCCTCACCCTTTGAGAAATAAAATCACTCAAAACAAGATTTCGAAGTGTTTTGAGCACCTTTTTCTAATATCTAAATGTTACAATAACGAGTGATCTTTACCTAATATTGTAGACTGACAATGAAACTATAGGATCACGAAAAAAGTTACAACTAAAAACCTTCTTTGGCCTGCCAAAAACCTCCTCAAAATACCCATAAATGTCCCTAAATCATGATTTATCATTACAAATCATACCCTGATCATCACCCCTAAACTCAAAAAACACCAAATCCTCTAATCATATAACCTTAATTGAACCCTAAATAGAAATCTATAACACTAAGTTGGACCCCCGACCCTCAAACCCCTAACACTTTTGAGAAATAAAATCACTCAAAACAAGATTTCGAAGCGTTTTGAGCACCTTTTTCTAATATCTAAATGTTACAAACACGAGTGAATCTTTGCCTAATATTGTAGAGTGACAATCAAACTATAGGATCACGAAAAAAGTTACAACTAAAAACCTTCTTTGGCCTGCCAAAAACCTCCTCAAAATACCCATAAATGTCCCTAAATCATGATTTATCATTACAATTCATACCCTGATCATCACCCCAAACTCAAAAAACACCAAATCCTCTAATCATAGAAGCTCAATTGAAACCTAAATAGAAATCTAAAACACTAAGTTGGACCCCCAAACCTAAAACCCCTAACCTTGTGAGAAATAAAATCACTCAAAACAAGATTTCGAAGCGTTTTGATCACCTTTTTCTAATATCTAAATATTATAAAAACGAGTGATTCTTTACCTAATATTGTAGACTGACAATGAAACTATAGGATCATGAAAAAAGTTACAACTAAAAACCTTCTTTGGCCTTCCAAAAACCTCCTCAAAGTACCCATAAAATGTCCCCAAATCATGATTTATCATTACATATCATATCCTGATCATCACCCCCAAACTCAAAAAACACCAAATCCTCTAATCATATAACCTTAATTGAACCCTAAATAGAAATCTATAACACTAAGTTGGACCCCCGACCCTCAAACCCCTAACCCTTTTGAGAAATAAAATCACTCATAACAAGATTTCGAAGCGTTTTGAGCACCTTTTTCTAATATCTAAATGTTACAAACACGAGTGAATCTTTGCCTAATATTGTAGACTAACAATCAAACTATAGGATCACGAAAAAAGTTACAACTAAAAACCTTCTTTGGCCTGCCAAAAACCTCCTCAAAATACCCATAAATGTCCCAAAATCATGATTTATCATTTCAAATCATACCCTGATCATCACCCCAAACTCAAAAAACACCAAATCCTCTAATCATAGAACCTCATTTGAACCCTAAATAGAAATCTAAAACACTAAGTTGGACCCCCGACCCTCAAATCCCTAACCCTTGTGAGAAATAAAATCACTCAAAACAAGATTTCGAAGTGTTTTGAGCACCTTTTTCTTTTATCTAAATGTTACAAAAACGAGTGATCTTTACCTAATATTGTAGACTGACAATGAAACTATAGGATCACGAAAAAACTGACAACTAAAAACCTTCTTTGGCCTTCCAAAAACCTCCTCAAAATACCCATAAAATGTCCCCAAATCATGATTTATCATTACAAATCATACCCTTGATCATCACCCCCAAACTCAAAAAACACCAAATCCTCTAATCATATAACCTTAATTGAACCAGAAATAGAAATCTATAACACTAAGTTGGACCCCCGACCCTCAAACCCCTAACCCTTTTGAGAAATAAAATCACTCACAACAAGATTTCGAAGCCTTTTGAGCACCTTTTTCTAATATCTAAATGTTACAAACACGAGTGAATCTTTGCCAAATATTGTAGACTAACAATCAAACTATAGGATCACGAAAAAAGTTACAACTAAAAACCTTCTTTGGCCTGCCAAAAACCTCCTCAAAATACCCATAAATGTCCCTAAATCATGATTTATCATTACAAATCATACCCTGATCATCACCCCAAACTCAATAAACACCAAATCCTCTAATCATAGAACCTCAATTGAACCCTAAATAGAAATCTAAAACACTAAGTTGGACCCCCGACCCTCAAACCCCTAACCCTTGTGAGAAAAAAAATCACTCAAAACAAGATTTCGAAGCGTTTTTAGCACCTTTTTCTAATATCTAAATATTACAAAAAGAGTGAATCTTAACCTAATATTTTCGACTGACAATCAAACTATAGGATCACGAAAGAAGTTACAACTAAAAACCTTCTTTGGCCTGCCAAAAACCTCCTCAAGAAAACCCATAAAATGTCCCGTAATCATGATTTATCATTAAGAATCATACCCTAACATCACCCCAAGCTCAAAAAACACCAAATCCTCTAATCATGTAACCTCAATTAAACCCTAAATAGAAATCTAAAACACTAAATTGGACCCCCGACGCTCAAACCCCTCACCCTTTTGAGAAATAAAATCACTCAAAACAAGATTTCGAAGCGTTTTGAGCACCTTTTTACAATATCTAAATGTTTAAAAAACAAGTGAATTTTTACCTAATACCGTAGACTGGCGATAAAACTATTATATCACTAAAATATATACAACCAAAACTTTCTTTGGACTGCGAAAAACCACCCCAAAGTACCCATAAAATATACCGAAACCATGCATGATTTATCATTAAAAATCATACCCTAATCATTACCCCAAACTCAAAAAACATCAAATTCTCTAATCCCACATCCTTAATTAAACCCTTTATAGAAATCTAAAACACTGAATTTGACCCCCAACTCTCAAACCCTATACACTTTTGAGAATTCAAATCACTCAAAACAAGATTTCGAAGCATTTTGAGCACCTTTTTCTAATATCTAAATGTTACAAAAATGAGTGAATATTTACCTTATTTTGTAGACTTACAATCAAATTATAGGATCACGAAAAAAGTTATAACTAAAAACCTTCTTTGGCCTGCCAAAAACCTCCTCAAAATACCCATAAATGTCCCTAAATCATGATTTATCATTACAAATCATACCCTGATCATCACCCCAAACTCAAAACACACCAAATCCTCTAATCATAGAACCTCAATTGAAACCTAAATAGAAATCTAGAACACTAAGTTGGACCACCGACCCTAAAACCCCTAACCTTGTTAGAAATAAAATCACTCAAAACAAGATTTTCGAAGCGTTTTGAGCAGCTTTTTCTAATATCTAAATATTACAAAAACGAGTGATTCTTTACCTAATATTGTAGACTGACAATGAAACTATAGGATCACGAAAAAAGTTACAATTAAAAGCCTTCTTTGGCCTTCAAAAAACCTCCTCAAAATAACCATAAAATGTCCTCAAATCATGATTTATCATTACAAATCATACCCTGATCTTCACCCCCAAACTCAAAAAACACCAAATCCTCTAATCATATAACCTTAATTGAACCCTAAATAGAAATCTATAACACTAAGTTGGACCCCCGACCCTCAAACCCCTAACCCTTTTGAGAAATAAAATCACTCAAAACAAGAATTCGAAGCGTTTTGAGCACCTTTTTCTAATATCTAAATGTTACAAACACGAGTGAATCTTTGCCTAATATTGTAGACTAACAATCAAACTATAGGATCACGAAAAAAGTTACAACTAAAAACCTTCTTTGGCCTGCCAAAAACCTCCTCAAAATACCCATAAATGTCCCTAAATCATGATTTATAATTACAAATCATACCCTGATCATCACCCCAAACTCAAAAAACACCAAATCCTCTAATCATAGAACCTCAATTGAACCCTAAATAGAAATCTAAAACACTAAGTTGGACCCCCGACCCTCAAACCCCTAACCCTTGTGAGAATTAAAATCACTCAAAATAAGATTTCGAAGTGTTTTGAGCACCTTTTTCTTATATCTAAATATTACAAAAACGAGTGATCTTTACCTAATATTGTAGACTGACATGAAACTATAGGATCACGAAAGAAGTTACAACTAAAAACCTTCTTTGGCCTGCCAAAAACCTCCTAAAAAAAGCCCATAAAATGTCCCGAAATCATGATTTATCATTAAGAATCATACCCTAACATCACCCCAAGCTCAAAAAACACCAAATCCTCTAATCATATAACCTCAATTAAACCCTAAATAGAAATCTAAAACACTAAGTTGGACCCCCGACGCTCAAACCCCTCACCTTTTTGAGAAATAAAATCACTCAAAACAAGATTTCGAAGGGTTTTGAGCACCTTTTTATAATATCTAAATGTTTAAAAAACAAGTGAATTTTTACCTTATATCGTAGACTGGCAATAAAACTATTATATCAAAAAAATATATACAACCAAAATTTTCTTTGGACTGCTAAAAACAACCCCCAAAGTACCCATAAAATATCCCGAAACCATGCATGATTTATCATTAAAAATCATACCCTAATCATTACCCCAAACTCAAAAAACACCAAATTCTCTAATCCCACATCCTTAATTAAACCCTTTATAGAAATCTAAAACACTGAATTTGACCCCCAACCCTCAAACCCTTCACACTTTTCAGAATTCAAATCACTCAAAACAAGACTTCGAAGCATTTTGAGCACCTTTTTATAATATCTAAATGTTACAAAAACGAGTGAATATTTACCTTATTTTGTAGACTGACAATCAAACTATATGATCACGAAAAAAGTTACAACTAAAAACCTTCTTTGGCCTGCCAAAAACCTCCCCAAAATACCCATAAAATGTCCCGAAACCATGATTTATCATTAAAAATCATACCCTAATCATCACCCCAAAATCAAAAAAAACCAAATCCTCTAATTCAAGAACCTATATTAAATCCTAAATAGAAATCTAAAATACTAAATTGGACCCCCAACCCTCGAACCCTTCACCCTTTTGAGAAATGAAATCACCCAAAACAAGATTTCGAAGCGTTTTTGAGCACCTTTTTCAAATATCTTAGTGTTAGAAAAACGAGTTAATCTTTACCTAATATTGTAGACTAACAATAAAACTATAGTATCACAAAAAAATTTACAACCATAAACCTTCTTTTGCCGGCCAAAAAACTCCCAAAAGTTCCCATAAAATGTCCCGAAACCACGATTTATCATTAAAAATCATACCCTAATCATTAACCCAAACTCAACATACACCAAATCTTCTAATCCCATATCCTCAATTAAACCCTATATTGATATCTAAAACACTGAATTGGACCCCCAACTCTCAAACCCTTCACCCTTTTGAGAATTCAAATCACTCAAAACAAGATTTCGAAGCATTTTGAGCACCTTTTTCTAATATCTAAATGTTACAAAAACGAGTGAATCTTTACCTAATACTGTAGACTGACAATCGAACTATAGCATCACGAAAAAAGTTACAACTAAAAACCTTTTTTGGCCAGCCAAAAACCTCCTCAAAATACCCATAAAACGTCACGAAATCATGATTTATAATTTAAAATCATACCCTGATCATAACCCCAAACTCAAAAACCACCAAATCCTCTAATCATAGAACCTCAATTAAACCCTAAATAGAAATCTAAAACACTAAGTTCGACCTCCGACCCACAAACCCCTCACCCTTTTGAGGAATAAAATCACTCAAAACAAGATTTCGAAGTGTTTTGTGCACCTTTTTCTAATATCAAAATGTTAATAAAAACGAGTAAATCTTTACCTAATATTGTAGACTGGCAATCATACTATAGGATTACGAAAAAAGTTACAATTAAAAATCTTCTTTGGCCTTCCAAAAACCTCCTCAAAATACTCATAAAATGTCCTAAAATCATGATTTATAATTAAAAATCATACCCTGATTATAACCCCAAACTCAAAAAACACCAAATCCTCTAATCATAGAACCTCAATTAAACCCTCAATAGAAATCTAAAACACTAAGTTGGACCCCCGACCCTCAAACCCCTCACCCTTTTGAGAAATAAAATCACTCAAAACAAGATTTCGAAAAGTTTTGAGCACCTTTTTCTAATATCTAAATGTTACAATAACGAGTGATCTTTACCTAATATTGTAGACTGACAATGAAACTATAGGATCACGAAAAAACTTACAACTAAAAACCTTCTTTGGCCTTCCAAAAACCTCCTCAAAATACCCATAAAATGTCCCCAAATTATGATTTATCATTACAAATCATACCCTGATCATCACCCCCAAACTCAAAAAACACCAAATCCTCTAATCATATAACCTTAATTGAACCCTAAATACAAATCTATAACACTAAGTTGGACCCCCGACCCTCAAACCCCTAACCCTTGTGAGAAATAAAATCACTTAAAACAAGATTTCGAAGCGTTTTTAGCACCTTTTTCTAATACCTAAATATTACAAAAAGAGTGAATCTTAACCTAATATTTTAGACTGACAATCAAACTATAAGATCACGAAAGAAGTTACAACTAAAAACCTTCTTTGGCCTGCCAAAAACCTCCTCAAAAAAACCCATAAAATGTCCCGAAATCATGATTTATCATTAAGAATCATACCCTAACATCACCCCAAGCTCAAAAAACACCAAATCCTCTAATCATGTAACCTCAATTAAACCCTAAATAGAAATCTAAAACTCTAAGTTGGACCCCCGACGCTCAAACCCCTCACCCTTTTGAGAAATAAAATCACTCAAAACAAGATTTTGAAGTGTTTTGAGCACCTTTTTCTAATATCTAAATGTTACAATAACGAGTGATCTTTACCTAATATTGTAGACTGACAATGAAACTATAGGATCACGAAAAAACTTACAACTAAAAACCTTCTTTGGCTTTCCAAAAACCTCCTCAAAATTCCCATAAAATGTCCCCAAATTATTATTTATCATTACAAATCATACCCTGATCATCACCCCCAAACTCAAAAAACCCCAAATCCTCTAATCATAGAACCTCAATTGAACCCTAAATAGAAATCTAAAACACTAAGTTGGACCCCGACCCTCAAACCCCTAACCCTTTTGAGAAATAAAACTACTCAAAACAAGATTTCGAAGCGTTTTGAGCACCTTTTTCTAATATCTAAATGTTACAAACACGAGTGAATCTTTGCCTAATATTGTAGACTGACAATCAAACTATAGGATCACGAAAAAAGTTACAACTAAAAACCTTTTTTGGCCTGCCAAAAACCACCTCAAAATACCCATAAATGTCCCTAAATCATGATTTATCATTACAAATCATACCCTGATCATCACCCCAAACTCAAAAAACACCAAATCCTCTAATCATAGAAACTCAATTGAAACCTAAATAGAAATCTAAAACACTAAGTTGGACCCCCGACCATAAAACCCTTAACCTTGTGAGAAATAAAATCACTCAAAACAATATTTCGAAGCGTTTTGAGCACCTTTTTCTAATATCTAAATATTACAAAAACGAGTGATTCTTTACCTAATATTGTAGACTGACAATGAAACTATAGGATCACGAAAAAATTTACAACTAAAAACCTTCTTTGGCCTTCCAAAAACCTCCTCAAAATACCCATAAAATGTCCCCAAATCATGATTTATCATTACAAATCATACCCTGATCATCACCCCCAAACTCAAAAAACACCAAATCCTCTAATCATATAACCTTAATTGAACCCTAAATAGAAATCTATAACACTAAGTTCGACCCCCGACCCTCAAACCCCTAACCCTTTTGAGAAATAAAATCACTCAAAACAAGAATTCGAAGCCTTTTGAGCACCTTTTTCTAATATCTAAATGTTACAAACACGAGTGAATCTTTGCCAAATATTGTAGACTAACAATCAAACTATAGGATCACGAAAAAAGTTACAACTAAAAACCTTCTTTGGCCTGCCAAAAACCTCCTCAAAATACCCATAAATGTCCCTAAATCATGATTTATCATTACAAATCATACCCTGATCATCACCCCAAACTCAAAAAACACCAAATCCTCTAATCATAGAACCTCAATTGAACCCTTAATAGAAATCTAAAACACTAAGTTGGACCCCCGACCCTCAAACCCCTAACTCTTGTGAGAAATAAAATCACTCAAAACAAGATTTCGAAGCGTTTTTAGCACCTTTTTCTAATATCTAAATATTACAAAAAGAGTGAATCTTAACCTAATATTTTCGACTGACAATCAAACTATAGGATCACGAAAGAAGTTACAACTAAAAACCTTCTTTGGCCTGCCAAAAACCTCCTCAAGAAAACCCATAAAATGTCCCGTAATCATGATTTATCATTAAGAATCATACCCTAACATCACCCCAAGCTCAAAAAACACCAAATCCTCTAATCATGTAACCTCAATTAAACCCTAAATAGAAATCTAAAACACTAAATTGGACCCCCGACGCTCAAACCCCTCACCCTTTTGAGAAATAAAATCACTCAAAACAAGATTTCGAAGCGTTTTGAGCACCTTTTTACAATATCTAAATGTTTAAAAAACAAGTGAATTTTTACCTAATACCGTAGACTGGCAATAAAACTATTATATCACTAAAATATATACAACCAAAACTTTCTTTGGACTGCGAAAAACCACCCCAAAGTACCCATAAAATATACCGAAACCATGCCTGATTTATCATTTAAAATCATACCCTAATCATTACCCCAAACTCAAAAAACATCAAATTCACTAATCCCACATCCTTAATTAAACCCTTTATAGAAATCTAAAACACTGAATTTGACCCCCAACTCTCAAACCCTATACACTTTTGAGAATTCAAATCACTCAAAACAAGATTTCGAAGCATTTTGAGCACCTTTTTCTAATATCTAAATGTTACAAAATGAGTGAATATTTACCTTATTTTGTAGACTGACAATCAAATTATAGGATCACGAAAAAAGTTATAACTAAAAACCTTCTTTGGCCTGCCAAAAACCTCCTCAAAATACCCATAAATGTCCCTAAATCATGATTTATCATTACAAATCATACCCTGATCATCACCCCAAACTCAAAACACACCAAATCCTCTAATCATAGAACCTCAATTGAAACCTAAATAGAAATCTAGAACACTAAGTTGGACCACCGACCCTAAAACCCCTAACCTTGTTAGAAATAAAATCACTCAAAACAAGATTATCGAAGCGTTTTGAGCAGCTTTTTCTAATATCTAAATATTACAAAAACGAGTGATTCTTTACCTAATATTGTAGACTGACAATGAAACTATAGGATCACGAAAGAAGTTACAACTAAAAGCCTTCTTTGGCCTTCAAAAAACCTCCTCAAAATAACCATAAAATGTCCTCAAATCATGATTTATCATTACAAATCATACCCTGATCTTCACCCCCGAACTCAAAAAACACCAAATCCTCTAATCATATAACCTTAATTGAACCCAAAATAGAAATCTATAACACTAAGTTGGACCCCCGACCCTCAAACCCCTAACCCTTTTGAGAAATAAAATCACTCAAAACAAGAATTCGAAGCGTTTTGAGCACCTTTTTCTAATATCTAAATGTTACAAACACGAGTGAATCTTTGCCTAATATTGTAGACTAACAATCAAACTATAGGATCACGAAAAAAGTTACAACTAAAAACCTTCTTTGGCCTGCCAAAAACCTCCTCAAAATACCCATAAATGTCCCTAAATCATGATTTATAATTACAAATCATACCCTGATCATCACCCAAACTCAAAAAACACCAAATCCTCTAATCATAGAACCTCAATTGAACCCTAAATAGAAATCTAAAACACTAAGTTGGACCCCCGACCCTCAAACCCCTAACCCTTGTGAGAATTAAAATCACTCAAAATAAGATTTCGAAGTGTTTTGAGCACCTTTTTCTTATATCTAAATATTACAAAAACGAGTGATCTTTACCTAATATTGTAGACTGACATGAAACTATAGGATCACGAAAGAAGTTACAACTAAAAACCTTCTTTGGGCTGCCAAAAACCTCCTAAAAAAAGCCCATAAAATGTCCCGAAATCATGATTTATCATTAAGAATCATACCCTAACATCACCCCAAGCTCAAAAAACACCAAATCCTCTAATCATATAACCTCAGTTAAACCCTAAATAGAAATCTAAAACACTAAGTTGGACCCCCGACGCTCAAACCCCTCACCTTTTTGAGAAATAAAATCACTCAAAACAAGATTTCGAAGGGTTTTGAGCACCTTTTTATAATATCTAAATGTTTAAAAAACAAGTGAATTTTTACCTTATATCGTAGACTGCCAATAAAACTATTATATCAAAAAAATATATACAACCAAAATTTTCTTTGGACTGCTAAAAACAACCCCCAAAGTACCCATAAAATATCCCGAAACCATGCATGATTTATCATTAAAAATCATACCCTAATCATTACCCCAAACTCAAAAAACACCAAATTCTCTAATCCCACATCCTTAATTAAACCCTTTATAGAAATCTAAAACACTGAATTTGACCCCCAACCCTCAAACCCTTCACACTTTTCAGAATTCAAATCACTCAAAACAAGACTTCGAAGCATTTTGAGCACCTTTTTATAATATCTAAATGTTACAAAAACGAGTGAATATTTACCTTATTTTGTAGACTGACAATCAAACTATATGATCACGAAAAAAGTTACAACTAAAAACCTTCTTTGGCCTGCCAAAAACCTCCCCAAAATACCCATAAAATGTCCCGAAACCATGATTTATCATTAAAAATCATACCCTAATCATCACCCCAAAATCAAAAAAAACCAAATCCTCTAATTCAAGAACCTATATTAAATCCTAAATAGAAATCTAAAATACTAAATTGGACCCCCAACCCTCGAACCCTTCACCCTTTTGAGAAATGAAATCACCCAAAACAAGATTTCGAAGCGTTTTTGAGCACCTTTTTCAAATATCTTAGTGTTAGAAAAACGAGTTAATCTTTACCTAATATTGTAGACTAACAATAAAACTATAGTATCACAAAAAAATTTACAACCATAAACCTTCTTTTGCCGGCCAAAAAACTCCCAAAAGTTCCCATAAAATGTCCCGAAACCACGATTTATCATTAAAAATCATACCCTAATCATTAACCCAAACTCAACATACACCAAATCCTCTAATCCCATATCCTCAATTAAACCCTATATTGATATCTAAAACACTGAATTGGACCCCCAACTCTCAAACCCTTCACCCTTTTGAGAATTCAAATCACTCAAAACAAGATTTCGAAGCATTTTGAGCACCTTTTTCTAATATCTAAATGTTACAAAAACGAGTGAATCTTCACCTAATACTGTAGACTGACAATCGAACTATAGCATCACGAAAAAAGTTACAACTAAAAACCTTTTTTGGCCAGCCAAAAACCTCCTCAAAATACCCATAAAACGTCACGAAATCATGATTTATAATTTAAAATCATACCCTGATCATAACCCCAAACTCAAAAACCACCAAATCCTCTAATCATAGAACCTCAATTAAACCCTAAATAGAAATCTAAAACACTAAGTTCGACCTCCGACCCACAAACCCCTCACCCTTTTGAGGAATAAAATCACTCAAAACAAGATTTCGAAGTGTTTTGTGCACCTTTTTCTAATATCAAAATGTTACAAAAAACGAGTAAATCTTTACCTAATATTGTAGACTGGCAATCATACTATAGGATTACGAAAAAAGTTACAATTAAAAATCTTCTTTGGCCTTCCAAAAACCTCCTCAAAATACTCATAAAATGTCCTGAAATCATGATTTATAATTAAAAATCATACCCTGATTATCACCCCAAACTCAAAAAACACCAAATCCTCTAATCATAGAACCTCAATTAAACCCTCAATAGAAATCTAAAACACTAAGTTGGACCCCCGACCCTCAAACCCCTCACCCTTTTGAGAAATAAAATCACTCAAAACAAGATTTCGAAAAGTTTTGAGCACCTTTTTCTAATATCTAAATGTTACAATAACGAGTGATCTTTACCTAATATTGTAGACTGACAATGAAACTATAGGATCACGAAAAAACTTACAACTAAAAACCTTCTTTGGCCTTCCAAAAACCTCCTCAAAATACCCATAAAATGTCCCCAAATTATGATTTATCATTACAAATCATACCCTGATCATCACCCCCAAACTCAAAAAACACCAAATCCTCTAATCATATAACCTTAATTGAACCCTAAATACAAATCTATAACCCTAAGTTGGACCCCCGACCCTCAAACCCCTAACCCTTGTGAGAAATAAAATCACTTAAAACAAGATTTCGAAGCGTTTTTAGCACCTTTTTCTAATATCTAAATATTACAAAAAGAGTGAATCTTAACCTAATATTTTAGACTGACAATCAAACTATAAGATCACGAAAGAAGTTACAACTAAAAACCTTCTTTGGCCTGCCAAAAACCTCCTCAAAAAAACCCATAAAATGTCCCGAAATCATGATTTATCATTAAGAATCATACCCTAACATCACCCCAAGCTCAAAAAACACCAAATCCTCTAATCATGTAACCTCAATTAAACCCTAAATAGAAATCTAAAACTCTAAGTTGGACCCCCGACGCTCAAACCCCTCACCCTTTTGAGAAATAAAATCACTCAAAACAAGATTTTGAAGTGTTTTGAGCACCTTTTTCTAATATCTAAATGTTACAATAACGAGTGATCTTTACCTAATATTGTAGACTGACAATGAAACTATAGGATCACGAAAAAACTTACAACTAAAAACCTTCTTTGGCTTTCCAAAAACCTCCTCAAAATACCCATAAAATGTCCCCAAATTATGATTTATCATTACAAAGCATACCCTGATCATCACCCCCAAACTCAAAAAACCCCAAATCCTCTAATCATAGAACCTCAATTGAACCCTAAATAGAAATCTAAAACACTAAGTTGGACCCCGACCCTCAAACCCCTAACCCTTTTGAGAAATAAAACTACTCAAAACAAGATTTCGAAGCGTTTTGAGCACCTTTTTCTAATATCTAAATGTTACAAACACGAGTGAATCTTTGCCTAATATTGTAGACTGACAATCAAACTATAGGATCACGAAAAAAGTTACAACTAAAAACCTTTTTTGGCCTGCCAAAAACCACCTCAAAATACCCATAAATGTCCCTAAATCATGATTTATCATTACAAATCATACCCTGATCATCACCCCAAACTCAAAAAACACCAAATCCTCTAATCATAGAACCTCAATTGAAACCTAAATAGAAATCTAAAACACTAAGTTGGACCCCCGACCATAAAACCCTTAACCTTGTGAGAAATAAAATCACTCAAAACAATATTTCGAAGCGTTTTGAGCACCTTTTTCTAATATCTAAATATTACAAAAACGAGTGATTCTTTACCTAATATTGTAAACTGACAATGAAACTATAGGATCACGAAAAAATTTACAACTAAAAACCTTCTTTGGCCTTCCAAAAACCTCCTCAAAATACCCATAAAATGTCCCCAAATCACGATTTATCATTACAAATCATACCCTGATCATCACCCCCAAACTCAAAAAACACCAAATCCTCTAATCATATAACCTTAATTGAACCCTAAATAGAAATCTATAACACTAAGTTGGACCCCCGACCCTCAAACCCCTAACCCTTTTGAGAAATAAAATCACTTAAAACAAGATTTCGAAGCGTTTTGAGCACCTTTTTCTAATATCTAAATGTTACAAACACGAGTGAATCTTTGCCTAATATTGTAGACTAACAATCAAACTATAGGATCACGAAACAAAAATTTCAACTAAAAACCTTCTTTGGCCTGCCAAAAACCTCCTCAAATTACCCATAAATGTCCCTAAATCATGATTTATCATTACAAATCATACCATGATCATCACCCCAAACTCAAAAAACACCAAATCCTCTAATCATAGAACCTCAATTGAACCCTAAATAGAAATCTAAAACACTAAGCTGGACCCCCGACCCTCAAACCCCTAACCCTTGTGAGAAATAAAATCACTCAAAACAAGATTTCAAAGTGTTTTGAGCACCTTTTTCTTATATCTAAATATTACAAAAACGAGTGATCTTTACCTAATATTGTAGACTGACAATGAAACTATAGGATCACGAAAAAAGTTACAACTAAAAACCTTCTTTGGCCTTCCAAAAACCTCCTCAAAATACCCATAAAATGTCCCCAAATCATGATTTATCATTACAAATCATACCCTGATCATCACCCCCAAACTCAAAAAACACAAAATCCTCTAATCATATAACCTTAATTGAACCCTAAATAGAAATCTATAACACTAAGTTGGACCCCCGACCCTCAAACCCCTAACCCTTTTGAGAAATAAAATCACTCAAAACAAGATTTCGAAGCGTTTTGAGCACCTTTTTCTAATATCTAAATGTTACAAACACGAGTGAATCTTTGCCTAATATTGTAGACTAACAATCAAACTATAGGATCACGAAAAAAGTTACAACTAAAAACCTTCTTTGGCCTGCCAAAAACCTCCTCAAAATACCCATAAATGTCCCTAAATCATGATTTATCATTACAAATCATACCCTGATCGTCACCCCAAACTCAAAAAACACCAAATCCTCTAATCATAGAACCTCAATTGAACCCGAAATAGAAATCTAAAACACTAAGTTGGACCCCCGACCCTCAAACCCCTAACCCTTGTGAGAAATAAAATCACTCATAACAAGATTTCGAAGTGTTTTTAGCACCTTTTTCTTATATCTAAATATTACAAAAACGAGTGATCTTTACCTAATATTGTAGACTGACAATGAAACTATAGGATCATGAAAAAAGTTACAACTAAAAACCTTCTTTTGCCTTCCAAAAACCTCCTCAAAGTACCCATAAAATGTCCCCAAATCATGATTTATCATTACAAATCATACCCTGATCATCACCCCCAAACTCAAAAAACACCAAATCCACTAATCATATAACCTTAATTGAACCCTAAATAGAAATCTATAACACTAAGTTGGACCCCCGACCCTCAAACCCCTAACCCTTTTGAGAAATAAAATCACTCAAAACAAGATTTCGAAGCGTTTTGAGCACCTTTTTCTAATATCTAAATGTTACAAACACGAGTGAATCTTCGCCTAATATTGTAGGCTAACAATCAAACTATAGGATCACGAAAAAAGTTACAACTAAAAACCTTCTTCGGCCTGCCAAAAACCTCCTAAAAATACCCATAAATGTCCCTAAATCATGATTTATCATTACAAATCATACCATGATCATCACCCCAAACTCAAAAAACACCAAATCATCTAATCATAGAACCTCAATTGAACCCTAAATAGAAATCTAAAACACTAAGTTGGACCCCCGACCCTCAAACCCCTAACCCTTGTGAGAAATAAAATCACTCAAAACAAGATTTCGAAGCGTTTTTAGCACCTTTTTCTAATATCTAAATATTACAAAAAGAGTGAATATTAACCTAATATTTTAGATTGACAATCAAACTATAGGATCACGAAAGAAGTTACAACTAAAAACCTTCTTTGGCCTGCCAAAAACCTCCTCAAAAAAACCCATAAAATGTCCCGAAATCATGATTTATCATTAAGAATCATACCCTAACATCGCCCCAAGCTCAAAAAACACCAAATCCTCTAATCATGTAACTTCAATTAAACCCTAAATAGAAATTTAATACACTAAGTTGGACCCCCAACGTTCAAACCCCTCACCCTTTTGAGAAATAAAATAACTCAAAACAAGATTTCGAAGCGTTTTGAGCACCTTTTTATAATATCTAAATGTTTAAAAAACAAATGAATTTTTACCTAATACCGTAGACTGGCAATAAAACTATTATATCACTAATATATATACAACCAAAACTTTCTTTGGACTGCTAAAAACCACCCCAAAGTACCCATAAAATATCCCGAAACCATGCATGATTTATCATTAAAAATATACCCTAATCATTACCCCAAACTCAAAAAACACCAAATTCTCTAATCCCACATCCTTAATTAAACCCTTTATAGAAATCTAAAACACTGAATTTGACCCCCAACTCTCAAACCCTTCACACTTTTGAGAATTCAAATCACTCAAAACAAGATTTCGAAGCATTTTGAACACATTTTTCTAATATCTAAATGTTTCAAAAACGAGTGAATATTTACCTTATTTTGTGGACTGACAATCAAACTATAGGATCACGAAAAAAGTTACAACTAAAAACCTTCTTTGGCCTGCCAAAAACCTCCCCAAAATACCCATAAAATGTCCTGAAACCATGATTTATCATTAAAAATCATACCCTAATCATCACCCCAAAATCAATAAACACCAAATCCTCTAATTCAAGAACCTATATTAAATCCTAAATAGAAATCTAAAACACTAAATTGGACCCCCAACCCTCGAACCCTTCACCCTTTTGAGAAATGAAATCACCCAAAACAAGATTTCGAAGCGTTTTTGAGCACCTTTTTCAAATATCTTAGTGTTAGAAAAACGAGTTAATCTTTACCTAATATTGTAGACTAACAATAAAACTATAGTATCACAAAAAAATTTACAACCATAAACCTTCTTTTTCCGGCCAAAAACCTCCCAAAAGTACCCATAAAATGTCCCGAAACCACGATTTATCATTAAAAATCATACCCTAATCATTAACCCAAACTCAACAAACACCAAATCCTCTAATCCCATATCCTCAATTAAACCCTATATTGAAATCTAAAACACTGAATTGGACCCCCAACTCTCAAACCCTTCACCCTTTTGAGAATTCAAATCACTCAAAACAAGATTTCGAAGCATTTTGAGCACCTTTTTCTAATATCTAAATGTTACAAAAACGAGTGAATCTTTACCTAATACTGTAGACTGACAATCAAACTATAGGATCACGAAAAAAGTTACAACTAAAAACCTTTTTTGGCCAGCCAAAAACCTCCTCAAAATACACATAAAACGTCACGAAATCATGATTTATAATTTAAAATCATACCCTGATCATAACCCCAAACTCAAAAACCACCAAATCCTCTAATCATAGAACCTCAATTAAACCTTAAATAGAAATCTAAAACACTAAGTTCGACCCCCGACCCACAAACCCCTCACCCTTTTGAGGAATAAAATTACTCAAAACAAGATTTCGAAGTGTTTTGAGCACCTTTTTCTAATATCAAAATGTTACAAAAAACGAGTAAATCTTTACCTAATATTGTAGACTGGCAATCAAACTATAGGATCACGAAAAAAGTTACAACTAAAAACCTTCTTTGGCCTGCCAAAAACCTCCTCAAAATACCCATAAATGTCCCTAAATCATGATTTATCATTACAAATCATACCCTGATCATCACCCCAAACTCAAAAAACACCAAATCCTCTAATCATAGAACCTCAATTGAACACTATATAGAAATCTAAAACACTAAGTTGGACCCCCGACCCTCAAACCCCTAACCCTTGAGAGAAATAAAATCACTCAAAACAAGATTTCGAAGCGTTTTTAGCACCTTTTTCTAATATCTAAATATTACAAAAAGAGTGAAGCTTAACCTAATATTTTAGACTGACAATCAAACTATAGGATCACGAAAGAAGTTACAACTAAAAACCTTCTTTGGCCTGCCAAAAACCTCCTCAAAAAAACCCAGAAAATGTCCCGAAATCATGATTTATCATTAAGAATCATACCCTAACATCACCCCAAGCTCAAAAAACACCAAATCCTCTAATCATGTAACTTCAATTAAACCATAAATAGAAATTTAAAACACTAAGTTGGACCCTCGACGTTCAAACCCCTCACCCTTTTGAGAAATAAAATCACTCAAAACAAGATTTCGAAGCGTTTTGAGCACCTTTTTATAATATCTAAATGTTTAAAAAACAAATGAATTTTTACCTAATACCGTAGACTGGCAATATAACTATTATATCACTAATATATATACAACCAAAACTTTCTTTGGACTGCTAAAAACCACCCCAAAGTACCCATAAAATATCCCGAAACCATGCATGATTTATCATTAAAAATCATACCCTAATCATTACCCCAAACTCAAAAAACACCAAATTCTCTAATCCCACATCCTTAATTAAACCCTTTATAGAAATCTAAAACACTGAATTTGACCCCCAACTCTCAAACCCTTCACACTTTTGAGAATTCAAATCACTCAAAACAAGATTTCGAAGCATTTTGAACACCTTTTTCTAATATCTAAATGTTTCAAAAACGAGTGAATATTTACCTTATTTTGTAGACTGACAATCAAACTATAGGATCACGAAAAAAATTACAACTAAAAACCTTCTTTGGCCTGCCAAAAACCTCCCCAAAATACCCATAAAATGTCCCGAAACCATGATTTATCATTAAAAATCATACCCTAATCATCACCCCAAAATCAAAAAACACCAAATCCTCTAATTCAAGAACCTATATTAAATCCTAAATAGAAATCTAAAACACTAAATTGGACCCCCAACCCTCGAACCCTTCACCCTTTTGAGAAATGAAATCACCCAAAACAAGATTTCGAAGCGTTTTTGAGCACCTTTTTCAAATATCTTAGTGTTAGGAAAACGAGTTAATCTTTACCTAATATTGTAGACTTAACAATAAAACTATAGTATCACAAAAAAATTTACAACCATAAACCTTCTTTTGCGGGCCAAAAAACCTCCCAAAAGTACCCATAAAATGTCCCGAAACCACGATTTATCATTAAAAATCATGCCCTAATCATTAACCCAAACTCAACAAACACCAAATCCTCTAATCCCATATCCTCAATTAAACCCTATATTGAAATCTAAAACACTGAATTGGACCCCCAACTCTCAAACCCTTCACCCTTTTGAGAATTCAAATCACTCAAAACAAGATTTCGAAGCATTTTGAGCACCTTTTTCTAATATCTAAATGTTACAAAAACGAGTGAATCTTTACCTAATACTGTAGACTGACAATCAAACTATAGGATCACGAAAAAATTTACAACTAAAAACCTTTTTTGGCCAGCCAAAAACCTCCTCAAAATACACATAAAACGTCACGAAATCATGATTTATAATTTAAAATCATACCCTGATCATAACCCCAAACTCAAAAACCACCAAATCCTCTAATCATAGAACCTCAATTAAAACCTAACTAGAAATCTAAAACACTAAGTTCGACCCCCGACCCACAAACCCCTCACCCTTTTGAGAAATAAAATCACTCAAAACAAGATTTCGAAGTGTTTTGAGCACCTTTTTCTAATATCAAAATGTTACAAAAAACGAGTAAATCTTTACCTAATATTGTAGACTGGCAATCAAACTATAGGATCACGAAAAAAGTTACAACTAAAAACCTTCTTTGGCCTTCCAAAAACCTTCTCAAAATACCCATAAAATGTCCCCAAATCATGATTTATCATTACAAATCATACCCTGATCATCACCCCCAAACTCAAAAAACACCAAATCCTCTAATCATATAACCTTAATTGAACCCTAAATAGAAATCTATAACACTAAGTTGGACCCCGACCCTCAAACCCCTAACCCTTTTGAGAAATAAAATCACTCAAAACAAGATTTCGAAGCGTTTTGAGCACCTTTTTCTAATATCTTAATGTTACAAACACGAGTGAATCTTTGCCTAATATTGTAGACCTACAATCAAACTATAGGATCACAAATAAAGTTACAACTAAAAACCTTCTTTGGCCTTCCAAAAACCTCCTCAAAATACCCATAAATGTCCCTAAATCATGATTTGTCATTACAAATCATACCCTGATCATCACCCCAAACTCAAAAAACACCAAATCCTCTAATCATAGAACCGTCAATTGAACCCTATATAGAAATCTAAAACACTAAGTTGGACCCCCGACCCTCAAACCCCTAACCGTTGTGAGAAATAAAATCACTCAAAACAAGATTTTGAAGCGTTTTTAGCACCTTTTTCTAATATCTAAATATTACAAAAAGAGTGAATCTTAACCTAATATTTTAGACTGACAATCAAACTATAGGATCACGAAAGAAGTTACAACTAAAAACCTTCTTTGGCCTGCCAAAAACCTCCTCAAAAAACCCATAAAATGTCCCGAAATCATGATTTATCATTAAGAATCATACCCTAACATCACCCCAAGCTCAAAAAACACCAAATCCTCTAATCATGTAACTTCAATTAAACCCTAAATAGAAATTTAAAACACTAAGTTGGACCCCCAACGCTCAAACCCCTCACCCTTTTGAGAAATAAAATCACTCAAAACAAGATTTCGAAGCGTTTTGAGCACCTTTTTATAATATCTAAATGTTTAAAAAACAAATGAATTTTTACCTAATACCGTAGACTGGCAATAAAACTATTATATCACTAAAATATATACAACCAAAACTTTCTTTGGACTGCTAAAAACCACCCCAAAGTACCCATAAAATATCCCGAAACCATGCATGATTTATCATTAAAAATCATACCCTAATCATTACCCCAAACTCAAAAAACACCAAATTCTCTAATCCCACATCCTTAATTAAACCCTTTATAGAAATCTAAAACACTGAATTTGACCCCCAACTCTCAAACCCTTCACACTTTTGAGAATTCAAATCACTCAAAACAAGATTTCGAAGCATTTTGAACACCTTTTTCAAATATCTAAATGTTTCAAAAACGAGTGAATATTTACCTTATTTTGTAGACTGACAATCAAATTATAGGATCACGAAAAAAGTTACAACTAAAAACCTTCTTTGGCCTGCCAAAAACCTCCCCAAAATACCCATAAAATGTCCCGAAACCATGATTTATCATTAAAAATCATACCCTAATCATCACCCCAAAATCAAAAAACACCAAATCCTCTAATTCAAGAACCTATATTAAATCCTAAATAGAAATCTAAAACACTAAATTGGACCCCCAACCCTCGAACCCTTCACCCTTTTGAGAAATGAAATCACCCAAAACAAGTTTTCGAAGCGTTTTTGAGCACCTTTTTCAAATATCTTAGTGTTAGAAAAACGAGTTAATCTTTACCTAATATTGTAGACTTAACAATAAAACTATAGTATCACAAAAAAATTTACAACCATAAACCTTCTTTTGCGGGCCAAAAAACCTCCCAAAAGTACTCATAAAATGTCCCGAAACCACGATTTATCATTAAAAATCATACCCTAATCATTAACCCAAACTCAACAAACACCAAATCCTCAATTAAACCCTATATTGAAATCTAAAACACTGAATTGGACCCCCAACTCTCAAACCCTTCACCCTTTTGAAAATTCAAATCACTCAAAACAAGATTTCGAAGCATTTTGAGCACCTTTTTCTAATATCTAAATGTTACAAAAACGAGTGAATCTTTACCTAATACTTTAGACTGACAATCAAACTATAGGATCACGAAAAAAGTTACAACTACAAACCTTTTTTGGCCAGCCAAAAACCTCCTCAAAATACACATAAAACGTCACGAAATCATGATTTATAATTTAAAAATCATACCCTGATCATAACCCCAAACTCAAAAACCACCAAATCCTCTAATCATAGAACCTCAATTAAACCCTAAATAGAAATCTAAAACACTAAGTTCGACCCCCGACCCACAAACCCCTCACCCTTTTGAGAAATAAAATCACTCAAAACAAGATTTCGATGCGTTTTGAGCACCTTTTTCTAATATCTAAATGTTACAAACACGAGTGAATCATTGCCTAATATTGTAGACTAACAATCAAACTATAGGATCCTGAAAAAAGTTACAACTAAAAACCTTCTTTGGCCTGCCAAACACCTCCTCAAAATACCTATAAATGTCCCTAAATCATGATTTATCATTACAAATCATACCCTGATCATCACCCCAAACTCAAAAAACACCAAATCCTCTAATCATAGAACCTCAATTAAACCCTAAATAGAAATCTAAAACACTAAGTTCGACCTCCGACCCACAAACCCCTCACCCTTTTGAGGAATAAAATCACTCAAAACAAGATTTCGAAGTGTTTTGTGCACCTTTTTCTAATATCAAAATGTTACAAAAAACGAGTAAATCTTTACCTAATATTGTAGACTGGCAATCATACTATAGGATTACGAAAAAAGTTACAATTAAAAATCTTCTTTGGCCTTCCAAAAACCTCCTCAAAATACTCATAAAATGTCCTGAAATCATGATTTATAATTAAAAATCATACCCTGATTATCACCCCAAACTCAAAAAACACCAAATCCTCTAATCATAGAACCTCAATTAAACCCTCAATAGAAATCTAAAACACTAAGTTGGACCCCCGACCCTCAAACCCCTCACCCTTTTGAGAAATAAAATCACTCAAAACAAGATTTCGAAAAGTTTTGAGCACCTTTTTCTAATATCTAAATGTTACAATAACGAGTGATCTTTACCTAATATTGTAGACTGACAATGAAACTATAGGATCACGAAAAAACTTACAACTAAAAACCTTCTTTGGCCTTCCAAAAACCTCCTCAAAATACCCATAAAATGTCCCCAAATTATGATTTATCATTACAAATCATACCCTGATCATCACCCCCAAACTCAAAAAACACCAAATCCTCTAATCATATAACCTTAATTGAACCCTAAATACAAATCTATAACCCTAAGTTGGACCCCCGACCCTCAAACCCCTAACCCTTGTGAGAAATAAAATCACTTAAAACAAGATTTCGAAGCGTTTTTAGCACCTTTTTCTAATATCTAAATATTACAAAAAGAGTGAATCTTAACCTAATATTTTAGACTGACAATCAAACTATAAGATCACGAAAGAAGTTACAACTAAAAACCTTCTTTGGCCTGCCAAAAACCTCCTCAAAAAAACCCATAAAATGTCCCGAAATCATGATTTATCATTAAGAATCATACCCTAACATCACCCCAAGCTCAAAAAACACCAAATCCTCTAATCATGTAACCTCAATTAAACCCTAAATAGAAATCTAAAACTCTAAGTTGGACCCCCGACGCTCAAACCCCTCACCCTTTTGAGAAATAAAATCACTCAAAACAAGATTTTGAAGTGTTTTGAGCACCTTTTTCTAATATCTAAATGTTACAATAACGAGTGATCTTTACCTAATATTGTAGACTGACAATGAAACTATAGGATCACGAAAAAACTTACAACTAAAAACCTTCTTTGGCTTTCCAAAAACCTCCTCAAAATACCCATAAAATGTCCCCAAATTATGATTTATCATTACAAAGCATACCCTGATCATCACCCCCAAACTCAAAAAACCCCAAATCCTCTAATCATAGAACCTCAATTGAACCCTAAATAGAAATCTAAAACACTAAGTTGGACCCCGACCCTCAAACCCCTAACCCTTTTGAGAAATAAAACTACTCAAAACAAGATTTCGAAGCGTTTTGAGCACCTTTTTCTAATATCTAAATGTTACAAACACGAGTGAATCTTTGCCTAATATTGTAGACTGACAATCAAACTATAGGATCACGAAAAAAGTTACAACTAAAAACCTTTTTTGGCCTGCCAAAAACCACCTCAAAATACCCATAAATGTCCCTAAATCATGATTTATCATTACAAATCATACCCTGATCATCACCCCAAACTCAAAAAACACCAAATCCTCTAATCATAGAACCTCAATTGAAACCTAAATAGAAATCTAAAACACTAAGTTGGACCCCCGACCATAAAACCCTTAACCTTGTGAGAAATAAAATCACTCAAAACAATATTTCGAAGCGTTTTGAGCACCTTTTTCTAATATCTAAATATTACAAAAACGAGTGATTCTTTACCTAATATTGTAAACTGACAATGAAACTATAGGATCACGAAAAAATTTACAACTAAAAACCTTCTTTGGCCTTCCAAAAACCTCCTCAAAATACCCATAAAATGTCCCCAAATCACGATTTATCATTACA
The DNA here is from genome assembly GCA_023055425.1 of Linanthus parryae. Lineage (NCBI taxonomy): Eukaryota > Viridiplantae > Streptophyta > Magnoliopsida > Ericales > Polemoniaceae > Linanthus > Linanthus parryae. The sequence continues at coordinate 76,794,967 of JALGPY010000009.1, read as the reverse complement.
AATCATACCCTGATCATCACCCCCAAACTCAAAAAACACCAAATCCTCTAATCATATAACCTTAATTGAACCCTAAATAGAAATCTATAACACTAAGTTGGACCCCCGACCCTCAAACCCCTAACCCTTTTGAGAAATAAAATCACTTAAAACAAGATTTCGAAGCGTTTTGAGCACCTTTTTCTAATATCTAAATGTTACAAACACGAGTGAATCTTTGCCTAATATTGTAGACTAACAATCAAACTATAGGATCACGAAACAAAAATTTCAACTAAAAACCTTCTTTGGCCTGCCAAAAACCTCCTCAAATTACCCATAAATGTCCCTAAATCATGATTTATCATTACAAATCATACCATGATCATCACCCCAAACTCAAAAAACACCAAATCCTCTAATCATAGAACCTCAATTGAACCCTAAATAGAAATCTAAAACACTAAGCTGGACCCCCGACCCTCAAACCCCTAACCCTTGTGAGAAATAAAATCACTCAAAACAAGATTTCAAAGTGTTTTGAGCACCTTTTTCTTATATCTAAATATTACAAAAACGAGTGATCTTTACCTAATATTGTAGACTGACAATGAAACTATAGGATCACGAAAAAAGTTACAACTAAAAACCTTCTTTGGCCTTCCAAAAACCTCCTCAAAATACCCATAAAATGTCCCCAAATCATGATTTATCATTACAAATCATACCCTGATCATCACCCCCGAACTCAAAAAACACAAAATCCTCTAATCATATAACCTTAATTGAACCCTAAATAGAAATCTATAACACTAAGTTGGACCCCCGACCCTCAAACCCCTAACCCTTTTGAGAAATAAAATCACTCAAAACAAGATTTCGAAGCGTTTTAGCACCTTTTTCTAATATCTAAATGTTACAAACACGAGTGAATCTTTGCCTAATATTGTAGACTAACAATCAAACTATAGGATCACGAAAAAAGTTACAACTAAAAACCTTCTTTGGCCTGCCAAAAACCTCCTCAAAATACCCATAAATGTCCCTAAATCATGATTTATCATTACAAATCATACCCTGATCGTCACCCCAAACTCAAAAAACACCAAATCCTCTAATCGTAGAACCTCAATTGAACCCGAAATAGAAATCTAAAACACTAAGTTGGACCCCCGACCCTCAAACCCCTAACCCTTGTGAGAAATAAAATCACTCATAACAAGATTTCGAAGTGTTTTTAGCACCTTTTTCTTATATCTAAATATTACAAAAACGAGTGATCTTTACCTAATATTGTAGACTGACAATGAAACTATAGGATCATGAAAAAAGTTACAACTAAAAACCTTCTTTTGCCTTCCAAAAACCTCCTCAAAGTACCCATAAAATGTCCCCAAATCATGATTTATCATTACAAATCATACCCTGATCATCACCCCCAAACTCAAAAAACACCAAATCCACTAATCATATAACCTTAATTGAACCCTAAATAGAAATCTATAACACTAAGTTGGACCCCCGACCCTCAAACCCCTAACCCTTTTGAGAAATAAAATCACTCAAAACAAGATTTCGAAGCGTTTTGAGCACCTTTTTCTAATATCTAAATGTTAGAAACACGAGTGAATCTTCGCCTAATATTGTAGGCTAACAATCAAACTATAGGATCACGAAAAAAGTTACAACTAAAAACCTTCTTCGGCCTGCCAAAAACCTCCTAAAAATACCCATAAATGTCCCTAAATCATGATTTATCATTACAAATCATACCATGATCATCACCCCAAACTCAAAAAACACCAAATCATCTAATCATAGAACCTCAATTGAACCCTAAATAGAAATCTAAAACACGAAGTTGGACCCCCGACCCTCAAACCCCTAACCCTTGTGAGAAATAAAATCACTCAAAACAAGATTTCGAAGCGTTTTTAGCACCTTTTTCTAATATCTAAATATTACAAAAAGAGTGAATATTAACCTAATATTTTAGACTGACAATCAAACTATAGGATCACGAAAGAAGTTACAACTAAAAACCTTCTTTGGCCTGCCAAAAACCTCCTCAAAAAAACCCATAAAATGTCCCGAAATCATGATTTATCATTAAGAATCATACCCTAACATCGCCCCAAGCTCAAAAAACACCAAATCCTCTAATCATGTAACTTCAATTAAACCCTAAATAGAAATTTAATACACTAAGTTGGACCCCCAACGTTCAAACCCCTCACCCTTTTGAGAAATAAAATAACTCAAAACAAGATTTCGAAGCGTTTTGAGCACCTTTTTATAATATCTAAATGTTTAAAAAACAAATGAATTTTTACCTAATACCGTAGACTGGCAATAAAACTATTATATCACTAATATATATACAACCAAAACTTTCTTTGGACTGCTAAAAACCACCCCAAAGTACCCATAAAATATCCCGAAACCATGCATGATTTATCATTAAAAATATACCCTAATCATTACCCCAAACTCAAAAAACACCAAATTCTCTAATCCCACATCCTTAATTAAACCCTTTATAGAAATCTAAAACACTGAATTTGACCCCCAACTCTCAAACCCTTCACACTTTTGAGAATTCAAATCACTCAAAACAAGATTTCGAAGCATTTTGAACACATTTTTCTAATATCTAAATGTTTCAAAAACGAGTGAATATTTACCTTATTTTGTGGACTGACAATCAAACTATAGGATCACGAAAAAAGTTACAACTAAAAACCTTCTTTGGCCTGCCAAAAACCTCCCCAAAATACCCATAAAATGTCCTGAAACCATGATTTATCATTAAAAATCATACCCTAATCATCACCCCAAAATCAATAAACACCAAATCCTCTAATTCAAGAACCTATATTAAATCCTAAATAGAAATCTAAAACACTAAATTGGACCCCCAACCCTCGAACCCTTCACCCTTTTGAGAAATGAAATCACCCAAAACAAGATTTCGAAGCGTTTTTGAGCACCTTTTTCAAATATCTTAGTGTTAGAAAAACGAGTTAATCTTTACCTAATATTGTAGACTAACAATAAAACTATAGTATCACAAAAAAATTTACAACCATAAACCTTCTTTTTCCGGCCAAAAACCTCCCAAAAGTACCCATAAAATGTCCCGAAACCACGATTTATCATTAAAAATCATACCCTAATCATTAACCCAAACTCAACAAACACCAAATCCTCTAATCCCATATCCTCAATTAAACCCTATATTGAAATCTAAAACACTGAATTGGACCCCCAACTCTCAAACCCTTCACCCTTTTGAGAATTCAAATCACTCAAAACAAGATTTCGAAGCATTTTGAGCACCTTTTTCTAATATCTAAATGTTACAAAAACGAGTGAATCTTTACCTAATACTGTAGACTGACAATCAAACTATAGGATCACGAAAAAAGTTACAACTAAAAACCTTTTTTGGCCAGCCAAAAACCTCCTCAAAATACACATAAAACGTCACGAAATCATGATTTATAATTTAAAATCATACCCTGATCATAACCCCAAACTCAAAAACCACCAAATCCTCTAATCATAGAACCTCAATTAAACCTTAAATAGAAATCTAAAACACTAAGTTCGACCCCCGACCCACAAACCCCTCACCCTTTTGAGGAATAAAATCACTCAAAACAAGATTTCGAAGTGTTTTGAGCACCTTTTTCTAATATCAAAATGTTACAAAAAACGAGTAAATCTTTACCTAATATTGTAGACTGGCAATCAAACTATAGGATCACGAAAAAAGTTACAACTAAAAACCTTCTTTGGCCTGCCAAAAACCTCCTCAAAATACCCATAAATGTCCCTAAATCATGATTTATCATTACAAATCATACCCTGATCATCACCCCAAACTCAAAAAACACCAAATCCTCTAATCATAGAACCTCAATTGAACACTATATAGAAATCTAAAACACTAAGTTGGACCCCCGACCCTCAAACCCCTAACCCTTGAGAGAAATAAAATCACTCAAAACAAGATTTCGAAGCGTTTTTAGCACCTTTTTCTAATATCTAAATATTACAAAAAGAGTGAAGCTTAACCTAATATTTTAGACTGACAATCAAACTATAGGATCACGAAAGAAGTTACAACTAAAAACGTTCTTTGGCCTGCCAAAAACCTCCTCAAAAAAACCCATAAAATGTCCCGAAATCATGATTTATCATTAAGAATCATACCCTAACATCACCCCAAGCTCAAAAAACACCAAATCCTCTAATCATGTAACTTCAATTAAACCATAAATAGAAATTTAAAACACTAAGTTGGACCCTCGACGTTCAAACCCCTCACCCTTTTGAGAAATAAAATCACTCAAAACAAGATTTCGAAGCGTTTTGAGCACCTTTTTATAATATCTAAATGTTTAAAAAACAAATGAATTTTTACCTAATACCGTAGACTGGCAATAAAACTATTATATCACTAATATATATACAACCAAAACTTTCTTTGGACTGCTAAAAACCACCCCAAAGTACCCATAAAATATCCCGAAACCATGCATGATTTATCATTAAAAATCATACCCTAATCATTACCCCAAACTCAAAAAACACCAAATTCTCTAATCCCACATCCTTAATTAAACCCTTTATAGAAATCTAAAACACTGAATTTGACCCCCAACTCTCAAACCCTTCACACTTTTGAGAATTCAAATCACTCAAAACAAGATTTCGAAGCATTTTGAACACCTTTTTCTAATATCTAAATGTTTCAAAAACGAGTGAATATTTACCTTATTTTGTAGACTGACAATCAAACTATAGGATCACGAAAAAAATTACAACTAAAAACCTTCTTTGGCCTGCCAAAAACCTCCCCAAAATACCCATAAAATGTCCCGAAACCATGATTTATCATTAAAAATCATACCCTAATCATCACCCCAAAATCAAAAAACACCAAATCCTCTAATTCAAGAACCTATATTAAATCCTAAATAGAAATCTAAAACACTAAATTGGACCCCCAACCCTCGAACCCTTCACCCTTTTGAGAAATGAAATCACCCAAAACAAGATTTCGAAGCGTTTTTGAGCACCTTTTTCAAATATCTTAGTGTTAGGAAAACGAGTTAATCTTTACCTAATATTGTAGACTTAACAATAAAACTATAGTATCACAAAAAAATTTACAACCATAAACCTTCTTTTGCGGGCCAAAAAACCTCCCAAAAGTACCCATAAAATGTCCCGAAACCACGATTTATCATTAAAAATCATGCCCTAATCATTAACCCAAACTCAACAAACACCAAATCCTCTAATCCCATATCCTCAATTAAACCCTATATTGAAATCTAAAACACTGAATTGGACCCCCAACTCTCAAACCCTTCACCCTTTTGAGAATTCAAATCACTCAAAACAAGATTTCGAAGCATTTTGAGCACCTTTTTCTAATATCTAAATGTTACAAAAACGAGTGAATCTTTACCTAATACTGTAGACTGACAATCAAACTATAGGATCACGAAAAAATTTACAACTAAAAACCTTTTTTGGCCAGCCAAAAACCTCCTCAAAATACACATAAAACGTCACGAAATCATGATTTATAATTTAAAATCATACCCTGATCATAACCCCAAACTCAAAAACCACCAAATCCTCTAATCATAGAACCTCAATTAAAACCTAACTAGAAATCTAAAACACTAAGTTCGACCCCCGACCCACAAACCCCTCACCCTTTTGAGAAATAAAATCACTCAAAACAAGATTTCGAAGTGTTTTGAGCACCTTTTTCTAATATCAAAATGTTACAAAAAACGAGTAAATCTTTACCTAATATTGTAGACTGGCAATCAAACTATAGGATCACGAAAAAAGTTACAACTAAAAACCTTCTTTGGCCTTCCAAAAACCTTCTCAAAATACCCATAAAATGTCCCCAAATCATGATTTATCATTACAAATCATACCCTGATCATCACCCCCAAACTCAAAAAACACCAAATCCTCTAATCATATAACCTTAATTGAACCCTAAATAGAAATCTATAACACTAAGTTGGACCCCGACCCTCAAACCCCTAACCCTTTTGAGAAATAAAATCACTCAAAACAAGATTTCGAAGCGTTTTGAGCACCTTTTTCTAATATCTTAATGTTACAAACACGAGTGAATCTTTGCCTAATATTGTAGACCTACAATCAAACTATAGGATCACAAATAAAGTTACAACTAAAAACCTTCTTTGGCCTTCCAAAAACCTCCTCAAAATACCCATAAATGTCCCTAAATCATGATTTGTCATTACAAATCATACCCTGATCATCACCCCAAACTCAAAAAACACCAAATCCTCTAATCATAGAACCGTCAATTGAACCCTATATAGAAATCTAAAACACTAAGTTGGACCCCCGACCCTCAAACCCCTAACCGTTGTGAGAAATAAAATCACTCAAAACAAGATTTTGAAGCGTTTTTAGCACCTTTTTCTAATATCTAAATATTACAAAAAGAGTGAATCTTAACCTAATATTTTAGACTGACAATCAAACTATAGGATCACGAAAGAAGTTACAACTAAAAACCTTCTTTGGCCTGCCAAAAACCTCCTCAAAAAACCCATAAAATGTCCCGAAATCATGATTTATCATTAAGAATCATACCCTAACATCACCCCAAGCTCAAAAAACACCAAATCCTCTAATCATGTAACTTCAATTAAACCCTAAATAGAAATTTAAAACACTAAGTTGGACCCCCAACGCTCAAACCCCTCACCCTTTTGAGAAATAAAATCACTCAAAACAAGATTTCGAAGCGTTTTGAGCACCTTTTAATAATATCTAAATGTTTAAAAAACAAATGAATTTTTACCTAATACCGTAGACTGGCAATAAAACTATTATATCACTAAAATATATACAACCAAAACTTTCTTTGGACTGCTAAAAACCACCCCAAAGTACCCATAAAATATCCCGAAACCATGCATGATTTATCATTAAAAATCATACCCTAATCATTACCCCAAACTCAAAAAACACCAAATTCTCTAATCCCACATCCTTAATTAAACCCTTTATAGAAATCTAAAACACTGAATTTGACCCCCAACTCTCAAACCCTTCACACTTTTGAGAATTCAAATCACTCAAAACAAGATTTCGAAGCATTTTGAACACCTTTTTCAAATATCTAAATGTTTCAAAAACGAGTGAATATTTACCTTATTTTGTAGACTGACAATCAAATTATAGGATCACGAAAAAAGTTACAACTAAAAACCTTCTTTGGCCTGCCAAAAACCTCCCCAAAATACCCATAAAATGTCCCGAAACCATGATTTATCATTAAAAATCATACCCTAATCATCACCCCAAAATCAAAAAACACCAAATCCTCTAATTCAAGAACCTATATTAAATCCTAAATAGAAATCTAAAACACTAAATTGGACCCCCAACCCTCGAACCCTTCACCCTTTTGAGAAATGAAATCACCCAAAACAAGTTTTCGAAGCGTTTTTGAGCACCTTTTTCAAATATCTTAGTGTTAGAAAAACGAGTTAATCTTTACCTAATATTGTAGACTTAACAATAAAACTATAGTATCACAAAAAAATTTACAACCATAAACCTTCTTTTGCGGGCCAAAAAACCTCCCAAAAGTACTCATAAAATGTCCCGAAACCACGATTTATCATTAAAAATCATACCCTAATCATTAACCCAAACTCAACAAACACCAAATCCTCAATTAAACCCTATATTGAAATCTAAAACACTGAATTGGACCCCCAACTCTCAAACCCTTCACCCTTTTGAAAATTCAAATCACTCAAAACAAGATTTCGAAGCATTTTGAGCACCTTTTTCTAATATCTAAATGTTACAAAAACGAGTGAATCTTTACCTAATACTTTAGACTGACAATCAAACTATAGGATCACGAAAAAAGTTACAACTACAAACCTTTTTTGGCCAAATACAAGAGAAGAGAAAATATATGAAGAGAAAAAATCAATTGAAATAAAGCGATAGCAATAAAATCAAAACATACAAATACACAAAATACAGTGTAACACGACCCCCCCCAGCGCCTCATGGTAGAGTCTTTTTTCTAATATCTAAATGTTACAAAAACGAGTGAATCTTTACCTAATACTTTAGACTGACAATCAAACTATAGGATCACGAAAAAAGTACAACTACAACCTTTTTGGCCAGCCAAAAACCTCCTCAAAATACACATAAAACGTCAACGAAATCAGATTTATAATTTAAAAATCATTACCCTGATCATAACCCCAAACTCAAAAACCACTCTTTGGCCTGCCAAACACCTCCTCAAAATACCTATAAATGTCCCTAAATCATGATTTATCATTACAAATCATACCCTGATCATCACCCCAAACTCAAAAAACACCAAATCCTCTAATCATAGAACCTCTATTGAACCCTAAATAGAAATCTAAAACACTAAGTTGGACCCCCGATTTCAAACCCCTAACCCTTGTGAGAAATAAAATCACTCAAAACAAGATTTCGAAGCGTTTTTAGCACCTTTTCCTAATATCAAAATATTACAAAAAGAGTGAATCTTAACCTAATATTTTAGACTGACAATCAAACTATAGGATCACGAAAGAAGTTACAACTAAAAACCCTCTTTGGCCTGCCAAAAACCTCCTCAAAAAAACCCATAAAATGTCCCGAAATCATGATTTATCATTAAGAATCCTACCCTAACATCACCCCAAGCTCAAAAAACACCAAATCCCCTAATCATGTAACCTCAATTAAACCCTAAATAGAAATCTAAAACACTAAGTTGGACCCCCGACGCTCAAACCCCTCACCCTTTTGAGAAATAAAATCACTCAAAACAAGATTTCGAAGCGTTTTGAGCACCTTTTTATAATATCTAAATGTTTAAAAAACAAGTGAATTTTTAGCTAATACCGTAGATTGGCAATAAAACTATTATATCACTAAAATATATACACCCAAAACTTTCTTTGGACTGCTAAAAACCACCCCAAAGTACCCATAAAATATCCCGAAACCATGCATGATTTATCATTAAAAATCATACCCTAATCATTACCCCAATCTCAAAAAACACCAAATTCTCTAATCCCACATCAATAATTAAACCCTTTATAGAAATCTAAAACACTGAATTTGACCCCCAACTCTCAAACCCTTCACACTTTTGAGAATTCAAATCACTCAAAACAAGATTTCGAAGCATTTTGAGCACCTTTTTCTAATATCTAAATGTTTCAAAAACGAGTGAATATTTACCTTATTTTGTAGACTGACAATCAAACTATAGGATCACGAAAAAAGTTACAACTAAAAACCTTCTTTGGCCTGCAAAAAACCTCCCCAAAATACCCATAAAATGTCCCGAAACCATGATTTATCATTAAAAATCATACCCTAATCATCACCCCAAAATCAAAAAACACCAAATCCTCTAATTCAAGAACCTATATTAAATCCTAAATAGAAATCTAAAACACTAAATTGGACCCCCAACCCTCGAACCCTTCACACTTTTGAGAAATGAAATCACCCAAAACAAGTTTTCGAAGCGTTTTTGAGCACCTTTTTCAAATATCTTAGTGTTAGAAAAACGAGTTAATCTTTACCTAATATTGTAGACTAACAATAAAACTATAGTATCACAAAAAAATTTACAACCATAAACCTTCTTTTGCGGGCCAAAAAACCTCCCAAAAGTACCCATAAAATGTCCCGAAACCACGATTTATCATTAAAAATCATACCCTAATCATTAAACCAAACTCAACAAAAACCAAATCCTCTAATCCCATATCCTCAATTAAACCCTATATTGAAATCTAAAACACTGAATTGGACCCCCAACTCTCAAACCCTTCACCCTTTTGAGAATTCAAATCACTCAAAACAAGATTTCGAAGCATTTTGAGCACCTTTTTCTAATATCTAAATGTTACAAAAACGAGTGAATCTTTACCTAATACTGTAGACTGACAATCAAACTATAGGATCACGAAAAAAGTTACAACTAAAAACCTTTTTTGGCCAGCCAAAAACCTCCTCAAAATACACATAAAACGTCACGAAATCATGATTTATAATTTAAAATCATACTCTGATCATAACCCCAAACTCAAAAACCACCAAATCCTCTAATCATAGAACCTCAATTAAACCCTAAATAGAAATCTAAAACACTAAGTTCGACCCCCGACCCACAAACCCCTCACCCTTTTGAGAAATAAAATCACTCAAAACAAGATTTCGAAGCGTTTTGAGCACCTTTTTCTAATATCTAAATGTTACAAACACGAGTGAATCTTTGCCTAATATTGTAGACTAACAATCAAACTATAGGATCCTGAAAAAAGTTACAACTAAAAACCTTCTTTGGCCTGCCAAAAACCTCCTCAAAATACCCATAAATGTCCCTAAATCATGATTTATCATTACAAATCATACCCTGATCATCACCCCAAACTCAAAAAACACCAAATCCTCTAATCATAGAACCTCAATTGAACCCTAAATAGAAATCTAAAACACTAAGTTGGACCCCCGACCCTCAAACCCCTAACCCTTGTGAGAAATAAAATCACTCAAAACAAGATTTCGAAGCGTTTTTAGCACCTTTTTCTAATATCAAAATATTACAAAAAGAGTGAATCTTAACCTAATATTTTAGACTGACAATCAAACTATAGGATCACGAAAGAAGTTACAACTAAAAACCCTCTTTGGCCTGCCAAAAACCTCCTCAAAAAAACCCATAAAATGTCCCGAAATCATGATTTATCATTAAGAATCCTACCCTAACATCACCGTAAGCTCAAAAAACACCAAATCCTCTAATCATGTAACCTCAATTAAACCCTAAATAGAAATCTAAAACACTAAGTTGACCCCTGACGCTCAAACCCCTCACCTTTTGAGAAATAAAATCACTCAAAACAAGATTTCAAAGCGTTTTGAGCACCTTTTTATAATATCTAAATGTTTAAAAAACAAGTGAATTTTTAGCTAATACCGTAGATTGGCAATAAAACTATTATATCACTAAAATATATAAACCCAAAACTTTCTTTGGACTTCTAAAAACCACCCCAAAGTACCCATAAAATATCCCGAAACCATGCATGATTTATCATTAAAAATCATACCCTAATCATTACCCCAAACTCAAAAAACACCAAATTCTCTAATCCCACATCCTTAATTAAACCCTTTATAGAAATCTAAAACACTGAATTTGACCCCCAACTCTCAAACCCTTCACACTTTTGAGAATTCAAATCACTCAAAACAAGATTTCGAAGCATTTTGAGCACCTTTTTCTAATATCTAAATGTTTCAAAAAAGAGTGAATATTTACCTTATTTTGTAGACTGACAATCAAACTATAGGATCACGAAAAAAGTTACAACTAAAAACCTTCTTTGGCCTGCCAAAAACCTCCCCAAAATACCCATAAAATGTCCCGAAACCATGATTTATCATTAAAAATCATACCCTAATCATCACCCCAAAATAAAAAAACACCAAATCCTCTAATTCAAGAACCTATATTAAATCCTAAATAGAAATCTAAAACACTAAATTGGACCCCCAACCCTCGAACCCTTCACCCTTTTGAGAAATGAAATCACCCAAAACAAGATTTCGAAGCATTTTTGAGCACCTTTTTCAAATATCTTAGTGTTAGAAAAACGAGTTAATCTTTACCTAATATTTTAGACTAACAATAAATTTATAGTATCACAAAAAAATTTACAACCATAAACCTTCTTTTGCCGGCAAAAAACCTCCCAAAAGTACCCATAAAATGTCCCGAAACCACGATTTATCATTAAAAATCATACCCTAATTATTAACCCAAACTCAACAAACACCAAATCCTCTAATCCCATATCCTCAATTAAACCCTATATTGAAATCTAAAACACTGAATTGGACCCCCCAACTCTCAAACCCTTCACCCTTATGAGAATTCAAATCACTCAAAACAAGATTTCGAAGCATTTTGAGCACCTTTTTCTAATATCTAAATGTTACAAAAACGAGTGAATCTTTACCTAATACTGTAGACTGACAATCAAACTATAGGATCACGAAAAAAGTTACAACTAAAAACCTTTTTTGGACAGCCAAAAACCTCCTCAAAATACACATAAAACGTCACGAAATCATGATTTATAATTTAAAATCATACTCTGATCATAACCCCAAACTCAAAAACCACCAAATCCTCTAATCATAGAACCTCAATTAAACCCTAAATAGAAATCTAAAACACTAAGTTCGACCCCCGACCCACAAACCCCTCACCCTTTTGAGAAAGAAAATCACTCAAAACAAGATTTCGAAGCGTTTTGAGCACCTTTTTCTAATATCTAAATGTTACAAACACGAGTGAATCTTTGCCTTATTTTGTAGACTGACAATCAAACTATAGGATCACGAAAAAAGTTACAACTAAAAACCTTCTTTGGCCTGCCAAACACCTCCTCAAAATACCTATAAATGTCCCTAAATCATGATTTATCATTACAAATCATACCCTGATCATCACCCCAAACTCAAAAAACACCAAATCCTCTAATCATAGAACCTCAATTGAATCCTAAATAGAAATCTAAAACACTAAGTTGGACCCCGACCCTCAAACCCCTAACCCTTGTGAGAAATAAAATCACTCAAAACAAGATTTCGAAGCGTTTTTAGCACCTTTTCCTAATATCAAAATATTACAAAAAGAGTGAATCTTAACCTAATATTTTAGACTGACAATCAAACTATAGGATCACGAAAGAAGTTACAACTAAAAACCCTCTTTGGCCTGCCAAAAACCTCCTCAAAAAAACCCATAAAATGTCCCGAAATCATGATTTATCATTAAGAATCCTACCCTAACATCACCCCAAGCTCAAAAAACACCAAATCCCCTAATCATGTAACCTCAATTAAACCCTAAATAGAAATCTAAAACACTAAGTTGGACCCCCGACGCTCAAACCCCTCACCCTTTTGAGAAATAAAATCACTCAAAACAAGATTTCGAAGCGTTTTGAGCACCTTTTTATAATATCTAAATGTTTAAAAAACAAATGAATTTTTAGCTAATACCGTAGATTGGCAATAAAACTATTATATCACTAAAATATATACACCCAAAACTTTCTTTGGCCTTCTAAAAACCACCCCAAAGTACCCATAAAATATCCCGAAACCATGCATGATTTATCATTAAAAATCATACCCTAATCATTACCCCAATCTCAAAAAACACCAAATTCTCTAATCCCACATCAATAATTAAACCCTTTATAGAAATCTAAAACACTGAATTTGACCCCCAACTCTCAAACCCTTCACACTTTTGAGAATTCAAATCACTCAAAACAAGATTTCGAAGCATTTTGAGCACCTTTTTCTAATATCTAAATGTTTCAAAAACAAGTGAATATTTATCTTATTTTGTAGACTGACAATCAAACTATAGGATCACGAAAAAAGTTACAACTAAAAACCTTCTTTGGCCTGCAAAAAACCTCCCCAAAATACCCATAAAATGTCTCGAAACCATGATTTATCATTAAAAATCATACCCTAATCATCACCCCAAAATCAAAAAACACCAAATCCTCTAATTAAAGAACCTATATTAAATCCTAAATAGAAATCTAAAACACTAAATTGGACCCCCAACCCTCGAACCCTTCACCCTTTTGAGAAATGAAATCACCCAAAACAAGATTTCGAAGCATTTTTGAGCACCTTTTTCAAATATCTTAGTGTTAGAAAAACGAGTTAATCTTTACCTAATATTGTAGACTAACAATAAATTTATAGTATCACAAAAAAATTTACAACCATAAACCTTCTTTTGCCGGCCAAAAACCTCCCAAAAGTACCCATAAAATGTCCCGAAACCACGATTTATCATTAAAAATCATACCCTAATCATTAACCCAAACTCAACAAACACCAAATCCTCTAATCCCATATCCTCAATTAAACCCTATATTGAAATCTAAAACAATGAATTGGACCCCCAACTCTCAAACCCTACACCCTTTTGAGAATTCAAATCACTCAAAATAAGATTTCGAAGCATTTTGAGCACCTTTTTCTAATATCTAAATGTTACAAAAACGAGTGAATCTTTACCTAATACTGTAGACTGACAATCAAACTATAGGATCACGAAAAAAGTTACAACTAAAAACCTTTTTTGGCCAGCCAAAAACCTCCTCAAAATACACATAAAAAGTCACGAAATCATGATTTATAATTTAAAATCATACCCTGATCATAACCCCAAACTCAAAAACCACCAAATCCTCTAATATTGGAACCTCAATTATCCCCTAAATAGAAATCTAAAACACTAAGTTCGACCCCCGACCCACAAACCCCTCACCCTTTTGAGAAATAAAATCACTCAAAACAAGATTTCGAAGCGTTTTGAGCACCTTTTTCTAATATCTAAATGTTACAAACACGAGTGTATCTTTGCCTAATATTGTAGACTAACAATCAAACTATAGGATCCTGAAAAAAGTTACAACTAAAAACCTTCTTTGGCCTGCCAAAAACCTCCTCAAAATACCCATAAATGTCCCTAAATCATGATTTATCATTACAAATCATACCCTGATCATCACCCCAAACTCAAAAAACACCAAATCCCCTAATCATGTAACCTCAATTAAACCCTAAATAGAAATCTAAAACACTAAGTTGGACCCCCGACGCTCAAACCCCTCACCCTTTTGAGAAATAAAATCACTCAAAACAAGATTTCGAAGCGTTTTGAGCACCTTTTTATAATATCTAAATGTTTAAAAAACAAATGAATTTTTAGCTAATACCGTAGATTGGCAATAAAACTATTATATCACTAAAATATATACACCCAAAACTTTCTTTGGCCTTCTAAAAACCACCCCAAAGTACCCATAAAATATCCCGAAACCATGCATGATTTATCATTAAAAATCATACCCTAATCATTACCCCAATCTCAAAAAACACCAAATTCTCTAATCCCACATCAATAATTAAACCCTTTATAGAAATCTAAAACACTGAATTTGACCCCCAACTCTCAAACCCTTCACACTTTTGAGAATTCAAATCACTCAAAACAAGATTTCGAAGCATTTTGAGCACCTTTTTCTAATATCTAATTGTTACAAAAACGAGTCAATATTTACCTTATTTTGTAGACTGACAATCAAACTATAGGATCACGAAAAAAGTTACAACTAAAAACCTTCTTTGGCCTGCCAAAAACCTCCCCAAAATACCCATAAAATGTCCCGAAACCACGATTTATCATTAAAAATCATACCCTAATCATTAACCCAAACTCAACAAACACCAAATCCTCTAATCCCATATCCTCAATTAAACCCTATATTGAAATCTAAAACAATGAATTGGACCCCCAACTCTCAAACCCTTCACCCTTTTGAGAATTCAAATCACTCAAAATAAGATTTCGAAGCATTTTGAGCACCAAATAAAATCACCCAAAATAAGAAACCTCCTCAAAATACCCATAAAATGTCCCCAAATCATGATTTATCATTACAAATCATACCCTGATCATCACCCCCAAACTCAGAAAACACCAAATCCTCTAATCATATAACCTTAATTGAACCCTAAATAGAAATCTATAACACTAAGATGGACCCCCGACCCTCAAACCCCTAACCCTTTTGAGTAATAAAATCACTCAAAACAAGATTTCGAAGCGTTTTGAGCACCTTTTTCTAATATCTAAATGTTACAAACACGAGTGAATCTTTGCCTAATATTGTAGACTAACAATAAAACTATAGGATCACGAAAAAAGTTACAACTAAAAACCTTCTTTGGCCTGCCAAAAACCTCCTCAAAATACCCATAAATGTCCCTAAATCATGATTTATCATTACAAATCATACCCTGATCATCACCCAAACTCAAAAAACACCATATCCTCTAATCATAGAACCTCAATTGAACCCTAAATAGAAATATAAAACACTAAGTTGGACCCCCAACCCTCAAACCCCGAACCCTTGTGAGAAATAAAATCACTCAAAACAAGATTTCGAAGTGTTTTTAGCACCTTTTTCTAATATCTAAATATTACAAAAAGAGTGAATCTTAACCTAATATTTTAGACTGACAATCAAACTATAGGATCACGAAAAAAGTTACAACTAAAAACCTTTTTTGGACAGCCAAAAACCTCCTCAAAATACACATAAAACGTCACGAAATCATGATTTATAATTTAAAATCATACTCTGATCATAACCCCAAACTCAAAAACCACCAAATCCTCTAATCATAGAACCTCAATTAAACCCTAAATAGAAATCTAAAACACTAAGTTCGACCCCCGACCCACAAACCCCTCACCCTTTTGAGAAAGAAAATCACTCAAAACAAGATTTCTAAGCGTTTTGAGCACCTTTTTCTAATATCTAAATGTTACAAACACGAGTGAATCTTTGCCTAATATTGTAGACTAACAGTCAAACTATAGGATCCTGAAAAAAGTTACAACTAAAAACCTTCTTTGGCCTGCCAAACACCTCCTCAAAATACCTATAAATGTCCCTAAATCATGATTTATCATTACAAATCATACCCTGATCATCACCCCAAACTCAAAAAACACCAAATCCTCTAATCATAGAACCTCAATTGAATCCTAAATAGAAATCTAAAACACTAGGTTGGACCCCCAACCCTCGAACCCTTCACCCTTTTGAGAAATGAAATCACCCAAAACAAGATTTCGAAGCATTTTTGAGCACCTTTTTCAAATATCTTAGTGTTAGAAAAACGAGTTAATCTTTACCTAATATTGTAGACTAAAAATAAATTTATAGTATCACAAAAAAATTTACAACCATAAACCTTCTTTTGCCGGCCAAAAACCTCCCAAAAGTACCCATAAAATGTCCCGAAACCACGATTTATCATTAAAAATCATACCCTAATCATTAACCCAAACTCAACAAACACCAAATCCTCTAATCCCATATCCTCAATTAAACCCTATATTGAAATCTAAAACAATGAATTGGACCCCCAACTCTCAAACCCTTCACCCTTTTGAGAATTCAAATCACTCAAAATAAGATTTCGAAGCATTTTGAGCACCTTTTTCTAATATCTAAATGTTACAAAAACGAGTGAATCTTTACCTAATACTGTAGACTGACAATCAAACTATAGGATCACGAAAAAAGTTACAACTAAAAACCTTTTTTGGCCAGCCAAAAACCTCCTCAAAATACACATAAAAAGTCACGAAATCATGATTTATAATTTAAAATCATACCCTGATCATAACCCCAAACTCAAAAACCACCAAATCCTCTAATATTGGAACCTCAATTATCCCCTAAATAGAAATCTAAAACACTAAGTTCGACCCCCGACCCACAAACCCCTCACCCTTTTGAGAAATAAAATCACTCAAAACAAGATTTCGAAGCGTTTTGAGCACCTTTTTCTAATATCTAAATGTTACAAACACGAGTGTATCTTTGCCTAATATTGTAGACTAACAATCAAACTATAGGATCCTGAAAAAAGTTACAACTAAAAACCTTCTTTGGCCTGCCAAAAACCTCCTCAAAATACCCATAAATGTCCCTAAATCATGATTTATCATTACAAATCATACCCTGATCATCACCCCAAACTCAAAAAACACCAAATCCTCTAATCATAGAACCTCAATTGAACCCTAAATAGAAATCTAAAACACTAAGTTCGACCCCCGAATCTCAAACCCCTAACCCTTGTGAGAAATAAAATCACTCAAAACAAGATTTCGAAGCGTTTTTAGCACCTTTTTCTAATATCAAAATATTACAAAAAGAGTGAATCTTAACCTAATATTTTAGACTGACAATCAAACTATAGGATCACAAAAGAAGTTACAACTAAAAACCCTCTTTGGGTTGCCAAAAACCTCCTCAAAAAAACCCATAAAATGTCCCGAAATCATGATTTATCATTAAGAATCCTACCCTAACATCACCCCAAGCTCAAAAACCACCAAATCCTCTAATCATGTAACCTCAATTAAACCCTAAATAGAAATCTAAAACACTAAGTTGGACCCCCGACGCTCAAACCCCTCACCCTTTTGAGAAATAAAATCACTCAAAACAAGATTTCGAAGCGTTTTGAGCACCTTTTTATAATATCTAAATGTTTAAAAAACAAGTGAATTTTTAGCTAATACCGTGGATTGGCAATAAAACTATTATATCACTAAAATATATACAACCAAAACTTTCTTTGGACTGCTAAAAACCACCCCAAAGTACCCATAAAATATCCCGAAACCATGCATGATTTATCATTAAAAATCATACCCTAATCATTACCCCAATCTCAAAAAACACAAAATTCTCTAATCCCACATCCTTAATTAAACCCTTTATAGAAATCTAAAACACTGAATTTGATCCCAACTCTCAAACCCTTCACACTTTTGAGAATTCAAATCACTCAAAACAAGATTTCGAAGCATTTTGAGCACATTTTTCTAATATCTAAATGTTTCAAAAACGAGTGAATATTTACCTTATTTTGTAGACTGACAATCAAACTATAGGATCACGAAAAAAGTTACAATTAAAAACCTTCTTTGGCCTGCCAAAAACCTCCCCAAAATACCCATAAAATGTCCTGAAATCATGATTTATAATTAAAAATCATACCCTGATTATCACCCCAAACTCAAAAAACACCAAATCCTCTAATCATAGAACCTCAATTAAACCCTAAATAGAAATCTAAAACACTAAATTGGACCCCCGACCCTCGAACCCCTCACCCTTTTGAGAAATAAAATCACTCAAAATAAGATTTCGAAGTGTTTTGAGCACCTTTTTCTAATATCTAAATGTTACAATAACGAATGAATCTTTACCTAATATTGTAGACTGACAATAAAACTATAGGATCACGAAAAAAGTTACAACTAAAAACCTTCTTTGGCCTTCCAAAAACCTCCTCAAAATACCCATAAAATGTCCCCAAATTATGATTTATCATTACAAATCATACCCTGATCATCACCCCCAAACTCAAAAAACACCAAATCCTCTAATCATATAACCTTAATTGAACCCTAAATACCAATCTATAACACTAAGTTGGACCCCCCGACCCTCAAACCCCTAACCCTTTTGAGAAATAAATCACTCAAAACAAGATTTCGAAGCGTTTTGAGCACCTTTTTCTAATATCTAAATGTTACAAACACGAGTGAATCTTTGCCTAATATTGTAGATTGACAATCAAACTATAGGATCACGAAAAAAGTTACAACTAAAAACCTTCTTTGGTGTGCCAAAAACCTCCTCAAAATACCCAAAAATGTCCCTAAATCATGATTTATCATTACAAATCATACCCTGATCATCACGCCAAACTCAAAAAACACCAAATCCTCTAATCATAGAACCTCAACTGAAACCTAAATAGAAATCTAAAACACTAAGTTGGACCCCCGACCCTAAAACCCCTAACCTTGTGAGAAATAAAATCACTCAAAACAAGATTTCGAGGCGTTTTGAGCACCTTTTTCTAATATCTAAATATTACAAAAACGAGTGATTCTTTACCTAATATTGTAGACTGACAATGAAACTATAGGATCACTAAAAAAGTTACAACTAAAAACCTTCTTTGGCCTTCCAAAAACCTCCTCAAAATACCCATAAAATGTCCCCAAATCGTGATTTATCATTACAAATCATACCCTAATCATCACCCCCAAACTCAAAAAACACCAAATCCTCTAATCATATAACCTTAATTGAACCCTAAATAGAAATCTATAACACTAAGTTGGACCCCCGACCCTCAAACCCCTAACCCTTTTGAGAAATAAAATCACTCAAAACAAGATTTCGAAGCGCTTTGAGCACCTTTTTCAAATATCTAAATGTTACAAACACGAGTGAATCTTTGCCTAATATTGTAGACTAACAATAAAACTATAGGATCACGAAAAAAGTTACAACTAAAAACCTTCTTTGGCCTGCCAAAAATCTCCTCAAAATACCCATAAATGTTCCAAAATCATGATTTATCATTACAAATCATACCCTGATCATCACCCCAAACTCAAAAAACACCAAATCCTCTAATCATAGAACCTCAATTGAACCCTAAATAGAAATCTAAAACACTAAGTTGGACCCCCAACCCTCAAACCCCTCACCCTTTTGAGAAATAAAATCACTCAAAACAAGATTTCGAAGCGTTTTGAGCACCTTTTTCTAATATCTAAATGTTACAAACACGAGTGTATCTTTGCCTAATATTGTAGACTAACAATCAAACTATAGGATCCTGAAAAAAGTTACAACTAAAAACCTTCTTTGGCCTGCCAAAAACCTCCTCAAAATACCCATGAATGTCCCTAAATCATGATTTATCATTACAAATCATACCCTGATCATCACCCCAAACTCAAAAAACACCAAATCCTCTAATCATAGAACCTCAATTAAACCCTAAATAGAAATCTAAAACACTAAATTGGACCCCCGACCCTCGAACCCCTCACCCTTTTGAGAAATAAAATCACCCAAAATAAGAAACCTCCTCAAAATACCCATAAAATGTCCCCAAATCATGATTTATCATTACAAATCATACCCTGATCATCACCCCCAAACTCAGAAAACACCAAATCCTCTAATCATATAACCTTAATTGAACCCTAAATAGAAATCTATAACACTAAGATGGACCCCCGACCCTCAAACCCCTAACCCTTTTGAGAAATAAAATCACTCAAAACAAGATTTCGAAGCGTTTTGAGCACCTTTTTCTAATATCTAAATGTTACAAACACGAGTGAATCTTTGCCTAATATTGTAGACTAACAATAAAACTATAGGATCACGAAAAAAGTTACAACTAAAAACCTTCTTTGGCCTGCCAAAAACCTCCTCAAAATACCCATAAATGTCCCTAAATCATGATTTATCATTACAAATCATACCCTGATCATCACCCAAACTCAAAAAACACCATATCCTCTAATCATAGAACCTCAATTGAACCCTAAATAGAAATATAAAACACTAAGTTGGACCCCCAACCCTCAAACCCCGAACCCTTGTGAGAAATAAAATCACTCAAAACAAGATTTCGAAGTGTTTTTAGCACCTTTTTCTAATATCTAAATATTACAAAAAGAGTGAATCTTAACCTAATATTTTAGACTGACAATCAAACTATAGGATCACGAAAAAAGTTACAACTAAAAACCTTTTTTGGACAGCCAAAAACCTCCTCAAAATACACATAAAACTCACGAAATCATGATTTATAATTTAAAATCATACTCTGATCATAACCCCAAACTCAAAAACCACCAAATCCTCTAATCATAGAACCTCAATTAAACCCTCAATAGAAATCTAAAACACTAAGTTCGACCCCCGACCCACAAACCCCTCACCCTTTTGAGAAAGAAAATCACTCAAAACAAGATTTCGAAGCGTTTTGAGCACCTTTTTCTAATATCTAAATGTTACAAACACGAGTGAATCTTTGCCTAATATTGTAGACTAACAATCAAACTATAGGATCCTGAAAAAAGTTACAACTAAAAACCTTCTTTGGCCTGCCAAACACCTCCTCAAAATACCTATAAATGTCCCTAAATCATGATTTATCATTACAAATCATACCCTGATCATCACCCCAAACTCAAAAAACACCAAATCCTCTAATCATAGAACCTCAATTGAATCCTAAATAGAAATCTAAAACACTAAGTTGGACCCCGACCCTCAAACCCCTAACCCTTGTGAGAAATAAAATCACTCAAAACAAGATTTCGAAGCGTTTTTAGCACCTTTTCCTAATATCAAAATATTACAAAAAGAGTGAATCTTAACCTAATATTTTAGACTGACAATCAAACTATAGGATCACGAAAGAAGTTACAACTAAAAACCCTCTTTGGCCTGCCAAAAACCTCCTCAAAAAAACCCATAAAATGTCCCGAAATCATGATTTATCATTAAGAATCCTACCCTAACATCACCCCAAGCTCAAAAAACACCAAATCCCCTAATCATGTAACCTCAATTAAACCCTAAATAGAAATCTAAAACACTAAGTTGGACCCCCGACGCTCAAACCCCTCACCCTTTTGAGAAATAAAATCACTCAAAACAAGATTTCGAAGCGTTTTGAGCACCTTTTTATAATATCTAAATGTTTAAAAAACAAATGAATTTTTAGCTAATACCGTAGATTGGCAATAAAACTATTATATCACTAAAATATATACACCCAAAACTTTCTTTGGCCTTCTAAAAACCACCCCAAAGTACCCATAAAATATCCCGAAACCATGCATGATTTATCATTAAAAATCATACCCTAATCATTACCCCAATCTCAAAAAACACCAAATTCTCTAATCCCACATCAATAATTAAACCCTTTATAGAAATCTAAAACACTGAATTTGACCCCCAACTCTCAAACCCTTCACACTTTTGAGAATTCAAATCACTCAAAACAAGATTTCGAAGCATTTTGAGCACCTTTTTCTAATATCTAAATGTTTCAAAAACAAGTGAATATTTATCTTATTTTGTAGACTGACAATCAAACTATAGGATCACGAAAAAAGTTACAACTAAAAACCTTCTTTGGCCGGCAAAAAACCTCCCCAAAATACCCATAAAATGTCCCGAAACCATGATTTATCATTAAAAATCATACCCTAATCATCACCCCAAAATCAAAAAACACCAAATCCTCTAATTAAAGAACCTATATTAAATCCTAAATAGAAATCTAAAACACTAAATTGGACCCCCAACCCTCGAACCCTTCACCCTTTTGAGAAATGAAATCACCCAAAACAAGATTTCGAAGCATTTTTGAGCACCTTTTTCAAATATCTTAGTGTTAGAAAAACGAGTTAATCTTTACCTAATATTGTAGACTAACAATAAATTTATAGTATCACAAAAAAATTTACAACCATAAACCTTCTTTTGCCGGCCAAAAACCTCCCAAAAGTACCCATAAAATGTCCCGAAACCACGATTTATCATTAAAAATCATACCCTAATCATTAACCCAAACTCAACAAACACCAAATCCTCTAATCCCATATCCTCAATTAAACCCTATATTGAAATCTAAAACAATGAATTGGACCCCCAACTCTCAAACCCTTCACCCTTTTGAGAATTCAAATCACTCAAAATAAGATTTCGAAGCATTTTGAGCACCTTTTTCTAATATCTAAATGTTACAAAAACGAGTGAATCTTTACCTAATACTGTAGACTGACAATCAAACTATAGGATCACGAAAAAAGTTACAACTAAAAACCTTTTTTGGCCAGCCAAAAACCTCCTCAAAATACACATAAAAAGTCACGAAATCATGATTTATAATTTAAAATCATACCCTGATCATAACCCCAAACTCAAAAACCACCAAATCCTCTAATATTGGAACCTCAATTATCCCCTAAATAGAAATCTAAAACACTAAGTTCGACCCCCGACCCACAAACCCCTCACCCTTTTGAGAAATAAAATCACTCAAAACAAGATTTCGAAGCGTTTTGAGCACCTTTTTCTAATATCTAAATGTTACAAACACGAGTGTATCTTTGCCTAATATTGTAGACTAACAATCAAACTATAGGATCCTGAAAAAAGTTACAACTAAAAACCTTCTTTGGCCTGCCAAAAACCTCCTCAAAATACCCATAAATGTCCCTAAATCATGATTTATCATTACAAATCATACCCTGATCATCACCCCAAACTCAAAAAACACCAAATCCTCTAATCATAGAACCTCAATTGAACCCTAAATAGAAATCTAAAACACTAAGTTCGACCCCCGAATCTCAAACCCCTAACCCTTGTGAGAAATAAAATCACTCAAAACAAGATTTCGAAGCGTTTTTAGCACCTTTTTCTAATATCAAAATATTACAAAAAGAGTGAATCTTAACCTAATATTTTAGACTGACAATCAAACTATAGGATCACAAAAGAAGTTACAACTAAAAACCCTCTTTGGGTTGCCAAAAACCTCCTCAAAAAAACCCATAAAATGTCCCGAAATAATGATTTATCATTAAGAATCCTACCCTAACATCACCCCAAGCTCAAAAACCACCAAATCCTCTAATCATGTAACCTCAATTAAACCCTAAATAGAAATCTAAAACACTAAGTTGGACCCCCGACGCTCAAACCCCTCACCCTTTTGAGAAATAAAATCACTCAAAACAAGATTTCGAAGCGTTTTGAGCACCTTTTTATAATATCTAAATGTTTAAAAAACAAGTGAATTTTTAGCTAATACCGTGGATTGGCAATAAAACTATTATATCACTAAAATATATACAACCAAAACTTTCTTTGGACTGCTAAAAACCACCCCAAAGTACCCATAAAATATCCCGAAACCATGCATGATTTATCATTAAAAATCATACCCTAATCATTACCCCAATCTCAAAAAACACAAAATTCTCTAATCCCACATCCTTAATTAAACCCTTTATAGAAATCTAAAACACTGAATTTGATCCCAACTCTCAAACCCTTCACACTTTTGAGAATTCAAATCACTCAAAACAAGATTTCGAAGCATTTTGAGCACATTTTTCTAATATCTAAATGTTTCAAAAACGAGTGAATATTTACCTTATTTTGTAGACTGACAATCAAACTATAGGATCACGAAAAAAGTTACAATTAAAAACCTTCTTTGGCCTGCCAAAAACCTCCCCAAAATACCCATAAAATGTCCTGAAATCATGATTTATAATTAAAAATCATACCCTGATTATCACCCCAAACTCAAAAAACACCAAATCCTCTAATCATAGAACCTCAATTAAACCCTAAATAGAAATCTAAAACACTAAATTGGACCCCCGACCCTCGAACCCCTCACCCTTTTGAGAAATAAAATCACTCAAAATAAGATTTCGAAGTGTTTTGAGCACCTTTTTCTAATATCTAAATGTTACAATAACGAATGAATCTTTACCTAATATTGTAGACTGACAATAAAACTATAGGATCACGAAAAAAGTTACAACTAAAAACCTTCTTTGGCCTTCCAAAAACCTCCTCAAAATACCCATAAAATGTCCCCAAATTATGATTTATCATTACAAATCATACCCTGATCATCACCCCCAAACTCAAAAAACACCAAATCCTCTAATCATATAACCTTAATTGAACCCTAAATACCAATCTATAACACTAAGTTGGACCCCCCGACCCTCAAACCCCTAACCCTTTTGAGAAATAAATCACTCAAAACAAGATTTCGAAGCGTTTTGAGCACCTTTTTCTAATATCTAAATGTTACAAACACGAGTGAATCTTTGCCTAATATTGTAGATTGACAATCAAACTATAGGATCACGAAAAAAGTTACAACTAAAAACCTTCTTTGGTGTGCCAAAAACCTCCTCAAAATACCCAAAAATGTCCCTAAATCATGATTTATCATTACAAATCATACCCTGATCATCACGCCAAACTCAAAAAACACCAAATCCTCTAATCATAGAACCTCAACTGAAACCTAAATAGAAATCTAAAACACTAAGTTGGACCCCCGACCCTAAAACCCCTAACCTTGTGAGAAATAAAATCACTCAAAACAAGATTTCGAGGCGTTTTGAGCACCTTTTTCTAATATCTAAATATTACAAAAACGAGTGATTCTTTACCTAATATTGTAGACTGACAATGAAACTATAGGATCACTAAAAAAGTTACAACTAAAAACCTTCTTTGGCCTTCCAAAAACCTCCTCAAAATACCCATAAAATGTCCCCAAAATCGTGATTTATCATTACAAATCATACCCTAATCATCACCCCCAAACTCAAAAAACACCAAATCCTCTAATCATATAACCTTAATTGAACCCTAAATAGAAATCTATAACACTAAGTTGGACCCCCGACCCTCAAACCCCTAACCCTTTTGAGAAATAAAATCACTCAAAACAAGATTTCGAAGCGCTTTGAGCACCTTTTTCAAATATCTAAATGTTACAAACACGAGTGAATCTTTGCCTAATATTGTAGACTAACAATAAAACTATAGGATCACGAAAAAAGTTACAACTAAAAACCTTCTTTGGCCTGCCAAAAATCTCCTCAAAATACCCATAAATGTTCCAAAATCATGATTTATCATTACAAATCATACCCTGATCATCACCCCAAACTCAAAAAACACCAAATCCTCTAATCATAGAACCTCAATTGAACCCTAAATAGAAATCTAAAATACTAAGTTGGACCCCCAACCCTCAAACCCCTCACCCTTTTGAGAAATAAAATCACTCAAAACAAGATTTCGAAGCGTTTTGAGCACCTTTTTCTAATATCTAAATGTTACAAACACGAGTGTATCTTTGCCTAATATTGTAGACTAACAATCAAACTATAGGATCCTGAAAAAAGTTACAACTAAAAACCTTCTTTGGCCTGCCAAAAACCTCCTCAAAATACCCATAAATGTCCCTAAATCATGATTTATCATTACAAATCATACCCTGATCATCACCCCAAACTCAAAAAACACCAAATCCTCTAATCATAGAACCTCAATTGAACCCTAAATAGAAATCTAAAACACTAAGTTGGACCCCCAACCCTCAAACCCCTCACCCTTTTGAGAAATAAAATCACTCAAAACAAGATTTCGAAGCGTTTTGAGCACCTTTTTCTAATATCTAAATGTTACAAACACGAGTGTATCTTTGCCTAATATTGTAGACTAACAATCAAACTATAGGATCCTGAAAAAAGTTACAACTAAAAACCTTCTTTGGCCTGCCAAAAACCTCCTCAAAATACCCATAAATGTCCCTAAATCATGATTTATCATTACAAATCATACCCTGATCATCACCCCAAACTCAAAAAACACCAAATCCTCTAATCATAGAACCTCAATTAAACCCTAAATAGAAATCTAAAACACTAAATTGGACCCCCGACCCTCGAACCCCTCACCCTTTTGAGAAATAAAATCACCCAAAATAAGAAACCTCCTCAAAATACCCATAAAATGTCCCCAAATCATGATTTATCATTACAAATCATACCCTGATCATCACCCCCAAACTCAGAAAACACCAAATCCTCTAATCATATAACCTTAATTGAACCCTAAATAGAAATCTATAACACTAAGATGGACCCCCGACCCTCAAACCCCTAACCCTTTTGAGAAATAAAATCACTCAAAACAAGATTTCGAAGCGTTTTGAGCACCTTTTTCTAATATCTAAATGTTACAAACACGAGTGAATCTTTGCCTAATATTGTAGACTAACAATAAAACTATAGGATCACGAAAAAAGTTACAACTAAAAACCTTCTTTGGCCTGCCAAAAACCTCCTCAAAATACCCATAAATGTCCCTAAATCATGATTTATCATTACAAATCATACCCTGATCATCACCCAAACTCAAAAAACACCATATCCTCTAATCATAGAACCTCAATTGAACCCTAAATAGAAATATAAAACACTAAGTTGGACCCCCAACCCTCAAACCCCGAACCCTTGTGAGAAATAAAATCACTCAAAACAAGATTTCGAAGCGTTTTTAGCACCTTTTTCTAATATCTAAATATTACAAAAAGAGTGAATCTTAACCTAATATTTTAGACTGACAATCAAACTATAGGATCACGAAAAAAGTTACAACTAAAAACCTTCTTTGGCCTTCCAAAAACCTCCTCAAAATACCCATAAAATGTCCCCAAATTATAATTTATCATTACAAATCATACCCTGATCATCACCCCCAAACTCAAAAAACACCAAATCCTCTAATCATATAACCTTAATTGAACCCTAAATACCAATCTATAACACTAAGTTGGACCCCCCGACCCTCAAACCCCTAACCCTTTTGAGAAATAAATCACTCAAAACAAGATTTCGAAGCGTTTTGAGCACCTTTTTCTAATATCTAAATGTTACAAACACGAGTGAATCTTTGCCTAATATTGTAGACTGACAATAAAACTATAGGATCACGAAAAAAGTTACAACTAAAAACCTTCTTTGGTGTGCCAAAAACCTCCTCAAAATACCCAAAAATGTCCCTAAATCATGATTTATCATTACAAATCATACCCTGATCATCACGCCAAACTCAAAAAACACCAAATCCTCTAATCATAGAACCTCAACTGAAACCTAAATAGAAATCTAAAACACTAAGTTGGACCCCCGACCCTAAAACCCCTAACCTTGTGAGAAATAAAATCACTCAAAACAAGATTTCGAGGCGTTTTGAGCACCTTTTTCTAATATCTAAATATTACAAAAACGAGTGATTCTTTACCTAATATTGTAGACTGACAATGAAACTATAGGATCACGAAAAAATTTACAACTAAAAACCTTCTTTGGCCTTCCAAAAACCTCCTCAAAATACCCATAAAATGTCCCCAAATCGTGATTTATCATTACAAATCATACCCTGATCATCACCCCCAAACTCAAAAAACACCAAATCCTCTAATCATATAACCTTAATTGAACCCTAAATAGAAATCTATAACACTAAGTTGGACCCCCGACCCTCAAACCCCTAACCCTTTTGTGAAATAAAATCACTCAAAACAAGATTTCGAAGCGCTTTGAGCACCTTTTTCAAATATCTAAATGTTACAAACACGAGTGAATCTTTGCCTAATATTGTAGACTAACAATAAAACTATAGGATCACGAAAAAAGTTACAACTAAAAACCTTCTTTGGCCTGCCAAAAATCTCCTCAAAATACCCATAAATGTCCCAAAATCATGATTTATCATTACAAATCATACCCTGATCATCACCCCAAACTCAAAAAACACCAAATCCTCTAATCATAGAACCTCAATTGAACCCTAAATAGAAATCTAAAACACTAAGTTGGACCCCCAACCCTCAAACCCCGAACCCTTGTGAGAAATAAAATCACTCAAAACAAGATTTCGAAGCGTTTTTAGCACCTTTTTCTAATATCTAAATATTACAAAAAGAGTGAATCTTAACCTAATATTTTAGACTGACAATCAAACTATAGGATCACGAAAGAAGTTACTACTAAAAACCTTCTTTGGCGTGCCAAAAACCTCCTCAAAAAAACCCATAAAATGTCCCGAAATCATGATTTATCATTAAGAATCGTACCCTAACATCACCCCAAGCTCAAAAAACACCAAATCCTCTAATCATGTAACCTCAATTAAACCCTAAATAGAAATCTAAAACACTAAGTTGGACCCCCGACGCTCAAACCCCTCACCCTTTTGAGAAATAAAATCACTCAAAACAAGATTTCGAAGCGTTTTGAGCACCTTTTTATAATATCTAAATGTTTAAAAACCAAGTGAATATTTACCTAATACCGTAGACTGGCAATAAAACTATTATATCACTAAAATATATACAACCAAAAATTTCTTTGGACTGCTAAAAACCACCCCAAAGTACCCATAAAATATCCCGAAACCATGCATGATTTATCATTAAAAATCATACCCTAATCATTACCCCAAACTCAAAAAACACCAAATTCTCTAATCCCACATCCTTAATTAAACCCTTTATAGAAATCTAAAACACTGAATTTGACCCCCAACTCTCAAACCCTTCACACTTTTGAGAATTCAAATCACTCAAAACAAGATTTCGAAGCATTTTGAGCACCTTTTTCTAATATCTAATTGTTACAAAAACGAGTCAATATTTACCTTATTTTGTAGACTGACAATCAAACTATAGGATCACGAAAAAAGTTACAACTAAAAACCTTCTTTGGCCTGCCAAAAACCTCCCCAAAATACCCATAAAATGTCCCGAAACCATGATTTATCATTAAAAATCATACCCTAATCATCACCCCAAAATCAAAAAACACCAAATCCTCTAATTCAAGAACCTATATTAAATCCTAAATAGAAATCTAAAACACTAAATTGGACCCCCAACCCTCGAACCCTTCACCCTTTTGAGAAATGAAATCACCCAAAACAAGATTTCGAAGCATTTTTGAGCACCTTTTTCAAATATCTTAGTGTTAGAAAAACGAGTTAATCTTTACCTAATATTGTAGACTAACAATAAAACTATAGTATCACAAAAAAATTTACAACCATAAACCTTCTTTTGCCGGCCAAAAGCCTCTCAAAAGTACCCATAAAATGTCCCGAAACCACGATTTATCATTAAAAATCATACCCTAATCATTAACCCAAACTCAACAAACACCAAATCCTCTAATCCCATATCCTCAATTAAACCCTATATTGAAATCTAAAACACTGAATTGGACCCCCAACTCTCAAACCCTTCACCCTTTTGAGAATTCAAATCACTCAAAACAAGATTTCGAAGCAATTTGAGCACATTTTTCTAATATCTAAATGTTACAAAAACGAGTGAATCTTTACCTAATACTGTAGAATGACAATCAAACTATAGGATCACGAAAAAAGTTACAACTAAAAACCTTTTTTGGCCAGCCAAAAACCTCCTCAAAATACCCATAAAACGTCACGAAATCATGATTTATAATTTAAAATCATACCCTGATCATAACCCCAAACTCAAAAACCACCAAATCCTATAATCATAGAACCTCAATTAAACCCTAAATAGAAATCTAAAACACTAAGTTCGACCCCCGACCCACAAACCCCTCACCCTTTTGAGAAATAAAATCACTCAAAACAAGATTTCGAAGCGTTTTGAGCACCTTTTTATAATATCTAAATGTTTAAAAAACAAGTGAATTTTTAGCTAATACCGTAGATTGGCAATAAAACTATTATATCACTAAAATATATACAACCAAAACTTTCTTTGGACTGCTAAAAACCACCCCAAAGTACCCATAAAATATCCCGAAACCATGCATGATTTATCATTAAAAATCATACCCTAATCATTACCCCAATCTCAAAAAACACAAAATTCTCTAATCCCACATCCTTAATTAAACACTTTATAGAAATCTAAAACACTGAATTTGATCCCAACTCTCAAACCCTTCACACTTTTGAGAATTCAAATCACTCAAAACAAGATTTCGAAGCATTTTGAGCACATTTTTCTAATATCTAAATGTTTCAAAAACGAGTGAATATTTACCTTATTTTGTAGACTGACAATCAAACTATAGGATCACGAAAAAAGTTACAATTAAAAACCTTCTTTGGCCTGCCAAAAACCTCCCCAAAATACCCATAAAATGTCCTGAAATCATGATTTATAATTAAAAATCATACCCTGATTATCACCCCAAACTCAAAAAACACCAAATCCTCTAATCATAGAACCTCAATTAAACCCTAAATAGAAATCTAAAACACTAAATTGGACCCCCGACCCT
The DNA here is from genome assembly GCA_023055425.1 of Linanthus parryae. NCBI lineage: Eukaryota > Viridiplantae > Streptophyta > Magnoliopsida > Ericales > Polemoniaceae > Linanthus > Linanthus parryae. Next base: position 76,763,478 of record JALGPY010000009.1, on the reverse strand, counting down.
CGAACCCCTCACCCTTTTGAGAAATAAAATCACTCAAAATAAGATTTCGAAGTGTTTTGAGCACCTTTTTCTAATATCTAAATGTTACAATAACGAATGAATCTTTACCTAATATTGTAGACTGACAATCAAACTATAGGATCACGAAAAAAGTTACAACTAAAAACCTTCTTTGGTGTGCCAAAAACCTCCTCAAAATACCCAAAAATATCCCTAAATCATGATTTATCATTACAAATCATACCCTGATCATCACGCCAAACTCAAAAAACACCAAATCCTCTAATCATAGAACCTCAACTGAAACCTAAATAGAAATCTAAAACACTAAGTTGGACCCCCGACCCTAAAACCCCTAACCTTGTGAGAAATAAAATCACTCAAAACAAGATTTCGAGGCGTTTTGAGCACCTTTTTCTAATATCTAAATATTACAAAAACGAGTGATTCTTTACCTAATATTGTAGACTGACAATGAAACTATAGGATCACGAAAAAAGTTACAACTAAAAACCTTCTTTGGCCTTCCAAAAACCTCCTCAAAATACCCATAAAATGTCCCCAAATCGTGATTTATCATTACAAATCATACCCTGATCATCACCCCCAAACTCAAAAAACACCAAATCCTCTAATCATATAACCTTAATTGAACCCTAAATAAAAATCTATAACACTAAGTTGGACCCCCGACCCTCAAACCCCTAACCCTTTTGAGAAATAAAATCACTCAAAACAAGATTTCGAAGCGCTTTGAGCACCTTTTTCAAATATCTAAATGTTACAAACACGAGTGAATCTTTGCCTAATATTGTAGACTAACAATAAAACTATAGGATCACGAAAAAAGTTACAACTAAAAACCTTCTTTGGCCTGCCAAAAATCTCCTCAAAATACCCATAAATGTCCCAAAATCATGATTTATCATTACAAATCATACCCTGATCATCACCCCAAACTCAAAAAACACCAAATCCTCTAATCATAGAACCTCAATTGAACCCTAAATAGAAATCTAAAACACTAAGTTGGACCCCCAACCCTCAAACCCCTCACCCTTTTGAGAAATAAAATCACTCAAAACAAGATTTCGAAGCGTTTTGGGCACCTTTTTCTAATATCTAAATATTACAAAAATGAGTGATTCTTTACCTAATATTGTAGACTGACAATGAAACTATAGGATCACGAAAAAAATTACAACTAAAAACCTTCTTTGGCCTACCAAAAACCTCCTCAAAATACCCATAAAATGTCCCCAAATATTGATTTATCATTACAAATCATACCCTGATCATCACCCCAAACTCAAAAAAACACCAAATCCTCTAATCATAGAACCTCAATTGAACCCTAAATAGAAATCTAAAACACTAAGTTGGGCCCCCGACCCTCAAACCCCTAACCCTTGTGAGAAATAAAATCACTCAAAACAAGATTTCGAAGCGTTTTTAGCACCTTTTCTAATAAATAATATTACAAAAATGAGTGAATCTTAACCTAATATTTTAGGCTGACAATCAAACTATAGGATCACGAAAGATGTTACAACTAAAAACCTTCTTTGGCCTGCCAAAAACCTCCTCAAAAAAACCCATACAATGTCACGAAATCATGATTTATCATTAAGAATCATACCCTAACATCACCCCAAGCTTAAAAAACACCAAATCCTCTAATCATGTAACCTCAATTAAACCCTAAATAGAAATCTAAAACACTAAGTTGGACCCCCGAAGCTCAAACCCCTCACCCTTTTGAGAAATAAAATCACTCAAAACAAGATTTCGAAGCGTTTTGAGCACCTTTTTATAATATCTAAATGTTTAAAAAACAAGTGAATTTTTACCTAATACCGTAGAGCAATAAAACTATTATATCACGAAAATATATACAACCAAAACTTTCTTTGGACTGCTAAAAACCACCCCAAAGTACCCATAAAATATCCTGAAACCATGCATGATTTATCATTAAAAATCATACCCTAATCATTACCCCAAACTCAAAAAACACCAAATTCTCTAATCCCACATCCTTAATTAAACCCTTTATAGAAATCTAAAACACTGAATTTGACCCCCAACCCTCAAACCCTTCACACTTTTGAGAATTCAAATCACTCAAAACAAGATTTCGAAGCATTTTGAGCACCTTTTTCTAATATCTAAATGTTATAAAAACGAGTGAATATTTACCTTATTTTGTAGACTGACAATCAAACTATAGGATCACGAAAAAAGTTACAAGTAAAAACCTTCTTTGGCCTGCCAAAAACCTCCCCAAAATACCCATAAAATGTCCCGAAACCATGATTTATCATTAAATATCATACCCTAATCATCACCCCAAAATCAAAAAACACCAAATCCTCTAATTCAAGAACCTATATTAAATCCTAAATAGAAATCTAAAACACTAAATTGGACCCCCAACCCTCGAACCCTTCACCCTTTTGAGAAATGAAATCACCCAAAACAAGATTTCGAAGCGTTTTTGAGCACCTTTTTCAAATATCTTAGTGTTAGAAAAACGAGTTAATCTTTACCTAAAATTGTAGACTAACAATAAAACTATAGTATCACAAAAAAATTTACAACCATAAACCTTCTTTTTCCTGCCAAAACCTCCCAAAAGTACCCATGAAATGTCCCGAAACCACGATTTATCATTAAAAATCATACCCTAATCATTAACCCAAACTCAACAAACACCAAATCCTCTAATCCCATATCCTCAATTAAACCCTATATTGAAATCTAAAACACTGAATTGGACCCCCAACTCTCAAACCCTTCACCCTTTTGAGAATTCAAATCAATCAAAACAAGATTTCGAAGCATTTTGAGCACCTTTTTCTAATATCTAATTGTTTCAAAAACGAGTGAATACTTACCTTATTTTGTAGACTGACAATCAAACTATAGGATCACGAAAAAAGTTACAACTAAAAACCTTCTTTGGCCAGCCAAAAACCTCCCCAAAATACCCATAAAACGTCACGAAATCATGATTTATAATTTAAAATCATACCCTGATCATAACCCCAAACTCAAAAACCACCAAATCCTATAATCATAGAACCTTAATTAAACCCTAAATAGAAATCTAAAACACTAAGTTCGACCACCGACCCACAAACCCCTCACCCTTTTGAGGAATAAAATCACTCAAAACAAGATTTCGAAGTGTTTTGAGCATCTTTTTCTGATATCAAAATGTTACAAAAAACGAGTAAATCTTTACCTAATATTGTAGACTGGCAATCAAACGATAGGATCACGAAAAAAGTTACAATAAAAACCCTTCTTTGGCCTGCCAGAAACCTCCTCAAAATACTCATAAAATGTCCTGAAATCATGATTTATAATTAAAAATCATACCCTGATTATCACCCCAAACTCAAAAAACACCAAATCCTCTAATCATAGAGCCTCAATTAAACCCTCAATAGAAATCTAAAACACTAAGTTGGACCCCCGACACTCAAACCCCTCACTCTTTTGAGAAATAAAATCACTCAGAACAAGATTTCGAAGTGTTTTGAGCACCTTTTTCTAATATCTAAATGTTACAATAACGAGTGATCTTTACCTAATATTGTAGACTGACAATGAAACTATATGATCACGAAAAAAGTTACAACTAAAAACCTATTTTGGCCTTCCAAAAACCTCCTCAAAATACCCACAAAATGTCCCCAAATCATGATTTATCATTACAAATCATACCCTGATCATCACCCCAAACTCAAAAAACACCAAATCCTCGAATCATATATCCTTAATTGAACCCTAAATACAAATCTATAACACTAAGTTGGACCCCCGACCTTCAAACCCCGAACCCTCTTGAGAAATAAAATCACTCAAAACAAGATTTCGAAGCATTTTGAGCACCTTTTTCTAATATCTAAATGTTACAAACACGAGTGAATCTTTGCCTAATATTGTAGACTGACAATCAAACTATAGGATCACGAAAAAAGTTACAACTAAAAACCTTCTTTGGCCTGCAAAAATCCTCCTCAAAATACCCATACATGTCCCTAAATCATAATTTATCATTACAAATCATACCCTGATCATCACCCCAAACTCAAAAAACACCAAATCCTCTAATCATAGAACCTCAATTGAACCCTAAATAGAAATCTAAAACACTAAGTTGGGCCCGCGACCCTCAAACCCCTAACCCTTGTGAGAAATAAAATCACTCAAAACAAGATTTCGAAGCGTTTTTAGCACCTTCTTCTAATATCAAAATGTTACAAAAAACGAGTAAATCTTTACCTAATATTGTTGACTGGCAATCAAACTATAGGATCACGAAAAAAGTTACAATTAAAACCTTCTTTGGCCTGCCAAAAACCTCCTCAAAATACTCATAAAATGTCCTGAAATCATGATTTATGATTAAAAATGATACCCTGATTATCACCCCAAACTCAAAAAACACCAAATCCTCTAATCATAGAACCTCAATTAAACCCTCAATAGAAATCTAAAACACTAAGTTGGACCCCCGACTCTCAGACCCCTAACCCTTTTGAGAAATAAAATCACTCAAAACAAGATTTCGAAGCGTTTTGAGCACCTTTTTCTAATATCTAAATGTTACAAACACGAGTGAATCTTTGCCTAATATTGTAGACTAACAATCAAACTATAGGATCACGAAAAAAGTTACAACTAAAAACCTTCTTTGGCCTGCCAAAAACCTCCTCAAAATACCCATAAATGTCCCTAAATCATGATTTATCATTACAAATCATACCCTGATCATCACCCCAAACTCAAAAAACACCAAATCCTCTAATCATAGAACCTCAATTGAACCCTAAATAGAAATCTAAAACACTAAGTTGGGCCCCCGACCCTCAAACCCCTAACCCTTGCGAGAAATAAAATCACTCAAAACAAGATTTCGAAGCGTTTTTAGCACCTTTTTCTAATATCAAAATGTTACAAAAAACGAGTAAATCTTTACCTAATATTGTAGACTGGCAATCAACTTATAGGATCATGAAAAAAGTTACAATTAAAACCTTCTTTGGCGTGCCAAAAACCTCCTCAATACTCATAAAATGTCCTGAAATCATGATTTATAATTAAAAATCATACCCTGATTATCACCCCAAACTCAAAAAACACCAAATCCTCTAGTCATAGAACCTCAATTAAACCCTAAATAGAAATCTAAAACACTAAGTTGGTCCCCCGACGCTCAAACCCCTAACCCTTTTGAGAAATAAAATCACTCAAAACAAGATTTCGAAGCGTTTTGAGCACCTTTTTCTAATATCTAAATGTTACAAAAACGAGTGATCTTTACCTAATATTGTTGACTGACAATGAAACTATAGAATCACGAAAAAAGTTACAACTAAAAATCTTCTTTGGCCTGCCAAAAACCTCCTCAAAATACCCATAAATGTACCTAAATCATGATTTATCATTACAAATCATACCCTCATCATCACCCCAAACTCAAAAAACACCAAATCCTCTAATCATAGAACCTCAATTGAACCCTAAATAGAAATCTAAAACACTAAGTTTGACCCCCGACCCTAAAACCCCTAACCTTGTGAGAAATAAAATCACTCAAAACAAGATTTCGAAGCGTTTTGAGCTACTTTTTCTAATATCTAAATATTACAAAAACGAGTGATTCTTTACCTAATATTGTAGACTGACAATGAAACTATAGGATCACGAAAAAAGTTACAACTAAAAACCTTCTTTGGCCTTCCAAAAACCTCCTCAAAATACACATAAAATGTCCCCAAATCATGATTTATCATTACAAATCATACCCTGATCATCACCCCCAAACTCAAAAAACACCAAATCCTCTAATCATATAGCCTTAATTGAACCCTAAATAGAAATCTATAACACTAAGTTGGACCCCCGACCCTCAAACCCCTAACCCTTTTGAGAAATAAAATCACTCAAAACAAGATTTCGAAGCGTTTTGAGCACCTTTTTCTAATATCTAAATGTTACAAACACGAGTGAATCTTTGCCTAATATTGTAGACTAACAATCAAACTTTAGGATCACGAAAAAAGTTATAACTAAAAACCTTCTTTGGCCTGCCAAAAACCTCCTCAAAATACCCATAAATGTCCCTAAATCATGATTTATCATTACAAATCATACTCTGATCCCAAACTCAAAAAACACCAAATCCTCTAATCATAGAACCTCAATTGAACCCTAAATAGAAATCTAAAACACTAAGTTGGGCCCGCGACCCTCAAACCCCTAACCCTTGTGAGAAATAAAATCACTCAAAACAAGATTTCGAAGCGTTTTTAGCACCTTTTTCTAATATCAAAATGTTACAAAAAACGAGTAAATCTTTACCTAATATTGTAGACTTGCAATCAAACTATAGGATCACGAAAAACGTTACAATTAAAACCTTCTTTGGCCTGCCAAAAACCTCCTCAAAATACTCATAAAATGTCCTGAAATCATGATTTATAATTAAAAATCATACCCTGATTATCACCCCAAACTCAAAAAACACCAAATCCTCTAATCATAGAACCTCAATTAAACCCTCAATAGAAATCTAAAACACTAAGTTGGACCCCCGACCCTCAGACCCCTCACCCTTTTGAGAAATAAAATCACTCGAAACAAGACTTCGAAGTGTTTTGAGCACCTTTTTCTAATATCTAAATGTTACAAAAATGAGTGATCTTTACCTAATATTGTAGACTGACAATGAAACTATAGGATCACGAAAAAAGTTACAACTAAAAACCTTCTTTGGCCTTCCAAAAACCTCCTCAAAATACCCATAAAATGTCCCCAAATTATGATTTATCATTACAAATCATACCCTGATCATCACCCCCAAACTCAAAAAACACCAAATCCTCTAATCATATAACCTTAATTGAACCCTAAATACAAATCTATAACACTAAGTTGGACCCCCGACCCTCAAACCCCTAACCCTTTTGAGAAATAAAATCACTCAAAACAAGATTTCGAAGCGTTTTGAGCACCTTTTTATAATATCTAAATGTTACAAACACGAGTGAATCTTTGCCTAATATTGTAGACTAACAATCAAACTATAGGATCACGAAAAAAGTTACAACTAAAAACCTTCTTTGGCCTTCCAAAAACCTCCTCAAAATACCCATAAAATGTCCCCAAATCATGATTTATCATTACAAATCATACCCTGATCATCACCCCCAAACTCAAAAAACACCAAATCCTCTAATCATATAACCTTAATTGAACCCTAAATAGAAATCTATAACACTAAGTTGGACCCCCGACCCTCAAACCCCTAACCCTTTTGAGAAATAAAATCACTCAAAACAAGATTTCGAAGCGTTTTGAGCACCTTTTTCTAATATCTAAATGTTACAAACACGAGTGAATCTTTGCCTAATATTGTAGACTGACAATCAAACTATAGGATCACGAAAAAAGTTACAACTAAAACCGTCTTTGGCCTGCCAAAAACCTCCTCAAAATAACCATAAATGTCCCTAAATCATGATTTATCATTACAAATCATACCCTGATCATCACCCCAAACTCAAAAAACACCAAATCCTAAAATCATAGAACCTCAATTGAACCCTAAATAGAAATCTAAAACACTAAGTTGGACCCCCGACCCTAAAACCCCTAACCCTTGTGAGAAAGCAAATCACTCAAAACAAGATTTCGAAGCGTTTTGAGCACCTTTTTCTAATATCTAAATATTACAAAAACGAGTGAATCTTTACCTAATATTGTAGACTGACAATGAAACTATAGGATCACGAAAAATTTACAACTAAAAACCTTCTTTGGCCTTCCAAAAACCTCCTCAAAATACCCATAAAATGTCCCCAAATCATGATTTATCATTACAAATCATACCCTGATCATCACCCCCAAGCTCAAAAAACACCAAGTCCTCTAATCATATAACCTTAATTGAACCCTAAATACAAATCTATAACACTAAGTTGGACCCCCGACCCTCAAACCCCTAACCCTTTTAAGAAATAAAATCACTCAAAACAAGATTTCGAAGCGTTTTGAGCACCTTTTTCTAATATCTAAATGTTACAAACACGAGTGAATCTTTGCCTGATATTGTAGACTGACAATCAAACTATAGGATCACGAAAAAAGTTACAACTAAAAACCTTCTTTGGCCTGCCAAAAACCTCCTCAAAATACCCATAAATGTCCCTAAATCATGATTTATCATTACAAATTATACCCTGATCATCAACCCAAACTCAAAAAAAACCAAATCCTCTAATCATAGAACCTCAATTGAAAGCTAAATAGAAATCTAAAACACTAAGTTGGACCCCCGACCCTAAAACCCCTAACCCTTGTAAAATAAAATCACTCAAAAAAAGATTTCGAAGCGTTTTGAGCACCTTTTTATAATATCTAAATATTACAAAAACGAGTGATTCTTTACTTAATATTTTAGACTGACAATCAAACTATTTGATCACGAAAGAAGTTACAACTAAAAACCTTCTTTGGCCTGCCAAAAACCTCCTCAAAATACCCATAAAATGTCCCCAAATCATGATTTATCATTATAAATCATACCCTGATCATCACCCCCAAACTCAAAAAACACCAAATCCTCTAATCATATAACCTTAATTGAACCCTAAATAGAAATCTATAACACTAAGTTGGACCCCCGGCCCTCAAACCCCTAACCCTTTTGAAAAATAAAATCACTCAAAACAAGATTTCGAAGCGTTTTGAGCACCTTTTTCTAATATCTAAATGTTACAAACACGAGTGAATCTTTGCCTAATATTGTAGACAGACAATCAAACTATGGGATCACGAAAAAAGTTACAACTAAAAACCTTCTTTGGCCTGCCAAAAACCTCCTCAAAATACCCATAAATGTCCTTAAATCATGATTTATCATTACAAATCATACCCTGATCATCACCCCAAACTCAAAAAACACCAAATCCTCTAGTCATAGAACCTCAATTGAACCCTAAATAGAAATCTAAAACACTAAGTTGGACCCCCGACCCTCAAACCCCTAACCCTTGTGAGAAATAAAATCATTCAAAACAAGATTTCGAAGCGTTTTGAGCACCTTTTTCTAATATCTAAATATTACAAAAACGAGTGAATCTTAACCTAATATTTTAGACTGACAATCAAACTATAGGATCACGAAAGAAGTTACAACTAAAAACATTCTTTGGCCTGCCAAAAACCTCCTCAAAAAAACCCATAAAATGTCCCGAAATCATGATTTATCATTAAGAATCATACCCTAACATCACCCCAAGCTCAAAAAACACCAAATCCTCTAATCATATAACCTCAATTAAACCCTAAATAGAAATCCAAAACACTAAGTTGGACCCCCGACGCTCAAACCCCTCACCCTTTTGAGAAAAAAAATCACTCAAAACAAGATTTCGAAGCGTTTTGAGCACCTTTTTATAATATCTAAATATTTAAAAAACAAGTGAATATTTACCTTAGTAGACTGAAAATCAAACTATAGGATCACGAAAAAAGTTAAAACTAAAAACCTTCTTTGGGCTTCCAACAACCTCCCCGAAATACCCATAAAATGTCCCGAAACCATGATTTATCATTAAAAATCATACCCTAATCATCACCCCAAAATCAAAAAACACCAAATTTACAACCACAAACCTTCTTTTGCCGGCCATAAACCTCCCAAAAGTACCCATAAAATGTCCCGAAACCACGATTTATCATTAAAAATCATACCCTAATCATTACCCCAAACTCAACAAACACCAAATCCTCTAATCCCATATCCTCAATTAAACCCTATATTGAAATCTAAAACACTGAATTGGACCCCCAACTCTCCAACCCTTCACCCTTTTGAGAATTCAAATCACTCAAAACAAGATTTCGAATCATTTTGAGCTCCTTTTTCTAATATCTAAATGTTACAAAAACGAGTGAATCTTCACCAAATACTGTAGACTGACAATCAAACTATAGGATCACGAAAAAACTTACAACTAAAAACCTTTTTTGGCCAGCCAAAAACCTCGTCAAAATACCCATAAAACGTCACCAAATCATGGTTTATAATTTAAAATCATACCCTGATCATCACCCCAAACTCAAAAAACACCAAATCCTCTAATCATATAACCTCAATTAAACCCTAAATAGAAATCTAAAACACTAAGTTCGACCCCCGACCCTCAAACCCCTCACCCTTTTGAGAAATAAAATCACTCAAAACAAGATTTCGAATTGTTTTGAGCACCTTTTTCTAATATCAAAATGTTACAAAAAAGGAGTAAATCTTTACCTAATATTGTAGACTGGCAATCAAACTATAGCATCACGAAAAAAGTTACAATTAAAAACCTTCTTTGGCCTGCCAAAAACCTTCTCAAAATACTCATAAAATGACCTGAAATCATGATTTATAATTAAAAATCATACCCTGATTATCACCCAAACTCAAAAAACACCAAATCCTCTAATCATAGAACCTCAATTTAACCCTCAATAGAAATCTAAAACACTAAGTTGGACCCCGACCCTCAGACCCCTCACCCTTTTGAGAAATAAATCACTCAAAACAAGATTTCGAAGTGTTTTGAGCACCTTTTTCTAATATCTAAATGTTACAAAAACGAGTGATCTTTACCTGATATTGTAGACTGACAATGAAACTATAGGATCACGAAAAAAGTTACAACTAAAAACCTTCTTTGGCCTTCCAAAAACCTCCTCAAAATACACATAAAATGTCCCCAAATCATGATTTATCATTACAAATCATACCCTGATCATCACCCCAAGCTCAAAAAACACCAAATCCTCTAATCATATAACCTCAATTAAACCCTAAATATAAATCCAAAACACTAAGTTCGACCCCCGACGCCCAAACCCCTCACCCTTTTGAGAAATAAAATCACTCAAAACAAGATTTCGAAGCGTTTTGAGCACCTTTTTATAATATCTAAATGTTTAAAAAACAAGTGAATTTTTACCTAATACCGTCGACTGGCAATAAAACTATTATATCACGAAAATATATACAACCAAATCTTTCTTTGGACTGCTAAAAACCACCCCCAAAGTACCCATAAAATATCCCGATACCATGCATGATTTATCATTAAAAATCATACCCTAATCATTACCCCAAAAAACACCAAATTCTTTAATCCCACATCCTTAATTAAACCCTTTATAGAAATCTAAAACACTGAATTTGACCCCCAACCCTCAAACCCTTCACACTTTTGAGAATTCAAATCACTCAAAGCAAGATTTCGAAGCATTTTGAGCACCTTTTTCTAATATCTAAATGTTACAAAAACAAGTGAATATTTACCTTAGTTAGTAGACTGAAAATCAAACTATAGGATCACGAAAAAAGTTACAACTAAAAACCTTCTTTGGCCTGCCAACAACCTCCCCGAAATACCCATAAAATGTCCCGAAACCATGATTTATCATTAAAAATACCCTAATCATCACCCCAAAATCAAAAAACACCAAATCCTCTAATTCAAGAACCTATATTAAATCCTAAATAGAAATCTAAAACACTAAATTGGATGCCCAACCCTCGAATCCTTCACCCTTTTGAGAAATTAAATCACCCAAAACAAGATTTCGAAGCGTTTTTGAGCACCTTTTTCAAATATCTTAGTGTTAGAAAAACGAGTTAATCTTTACCTAATATTGTAGACTAACAATAAAACTATAGTATCACAAAATAATTTACAACCACAAACCTTCTTTTGCCGGCCATAAACCTCCCAAAAGTACCCATAAAATGTCCCGAAACCACGATTTATCATTAAAAATCATACCCTAATCATTACCCCAAACTCAACAAACACCAAATCCTCTAATCCCATATCCTCAATTAAACCCTATATTGAAATCTAAAACACTGAATTGGACCCCCAACTCTCAAGCCCTTCACCCTTTTGAGAATTCAAATCACTCAAAAAAAGATTTCGAATCATTTTGAGCACCTTTTTCTAATATCTAAATGTTACAAAAACGAGTGAATCTTTACCAAATACTGTAGACTGACAATCAAACTATAGGATCACGAAAAAACTTACAACTAAAAACCTTTTTTGGCCAGCCAAAAACCTCGTCAAAATACCCATAAAACGTCACCAAATCATGGTTTATAATTTAAAATCATACCCTGATCATCACCCCAAACTCAAAAAACACCAAATCCTCTAATCATATAACCTCAATTAAACCCTAAATAGAAATCTAAAACACTAAGTTCGACCCCCGACCCTCAAACCCCTCACCCTTTTGAGAAATAAAATCACTCAAAACAAGATTTCGAATTGTTTTGAGCACCTTTTTCTAATATCAAAATGTTACAAAAAAGGAGTAAATCTTTACCTAATATTGTAGACTGGCAATCAAACTATAACATCACGAAAAAAGTTACAATTAAAAACCTTCTTTGACCTGCCAAAAACCTTCTCAAAATACTCATAAAATGTCCTGAAATCATGATTTATAATTAAAAATCATACCCTGATTATCACCCAAACTCAAAAAACACCAATTCCTCTAATCATAGAACCTCAATTAAACCCTCAATAGAAATCTAAAACACTAAGTTGGACCCCCGACCCTCAGACCCCTCACCCTTTTGAGAAATAAAATCACTCAAAACAAGATTTGGAAGTGTTTTGAGCACCTTTTTCTAATATCTAAATGTTACAAAAACGAGTGATCTTTACCTGATATTGTAGACTGACAATGAAACTATAGGATCACGAAAAAAGTTACAACTAAAAACCTTCTTTGGCCTTCCAAAAACCTCCTCAAAATACACATAAAATGTCCCCAAATCATGATTTATCATTACAAATCATACCCTGATCTTCACCCCAAACTCAAAAAACACCAAATCCTCTAATCATATAACCTTAATTGAACCCTAAATAGAAATTTATAACACTAAGTTGGACCCCCGACCCTCAAACCCTCAGCCCTTTTGAGAAATAAAATCACTCAAAACAAGATTTTGAAGCGTTTTGAGCACTTTTTTCTAATATCTAAATGTTACAAACCCTAAATAGAAATCTAAAACACTAACTTGGACCCCCTACGCTCAAACCCCTCACCCTTTTGAGAAATAAAATCACCCAAAATACCCATAAAATGTCCCGAAACCATGATTTATCATTAAAAGTCATACCCTAATCATCACCCCAAAATCAAAAATCACCAAATCCTCTAATTCAAGAACCTATATTAAATCCTAAATAGAAATCTAAAACACTAAATTGGATGCCCAACCCTCGAATCCTTCACCCTTTTGAGAAATTAAATCACCCAAAACAAGATTTCGAAGCGTTTTTGAGCACCTTTTTCAAATATCTTAGTGTTAGAAAAACGAGTTAATCTTTACCTAATATTGTAGACTAACAATAAAACTATAGTATCACAAAATAATTTACAACCACAAACCTTCTTTTGCCGGCCATAAACCTCCCAAAAGTACCCATAAAATGTCCCGAAACCACGATTTATCATTAAAAATCATACCCTAATCATTACCCCAAACTCAACAAACACCAAATCCTCTAATCCCATATCCTCAATTAAACCCTATATTGAAATCTAAAACACTGAATTGGACCCCCAACTCTCAAGCCCTTCACCCTTTTGAGAATTCAAATCACTCAAAAAAAGATTTCGAATCATTTTGAGCACCTTTTTCTAATATCTAAATGTTACAAAAACGAGTGAATCTTTACCAAATACTGTAGACTGACAATCAAACTATAGGATCACGAAAAAACTTACAACTAAAAACCTTTTTTGGCCAGCCAAAAACCTCGTCCAAATACCCATAAAACGTCACCAAATCATGGTTTATAATTTAAAATCATACCCTGATCATCACCCCAAACTCAAAAAACACCAAATCCTCTAATCATATAACCTCAATTAAACCCTAAATAGAAATCTAAAACACTAAGTTCGACCCCCGACCCTCAAACCCCTCACCCTTTTGAGAAATAAAATCACTCAAAACAAGATTTCGAATTGTTTTGAGCACCTTTTTCTAATATCAAAATGTTACAAAAAAGGAGTAAATCTTTACCTAATATTGTAGACTGGCAATCAAACTATAGCATCACGAAAAAAGTTACAATTAAAAACCTTCTTTGACCTGCCAAAAACCTTCTCAAAATACTCATAAAATGTCCTGAAATCATGATTTATAATTAAAAATCATACCCTGATTATCACCCAAACTCAAAAAACACCAATTCCTCTAATCATAGAACCTCAATTAAACCCTCAATAGAAATCTAAAACACTAAGTTGGACCCCGACCCTCAGACCCCTCACCCTTTTGAGAAATAAATCACTCAAAACAAGATTTCGAAGTGTTTTGAGCACCTTTTTCTAATATCTAAATGTTACAAAAACGAGTGATCTTTACCTGATATTGTAGACTGACAATGAAACTATAGGATCACGAAAAAAGTTACAACTAAAAACCTTCTTTGGCCTTCCAAAAACCTCCTCAAAATACACATAAAATGTCCCCAAATCATGATTTATCATTACAAATCATACCCTGATCTTCACCCCAAACTCAAAAAACACCAAATCCTCTAATCATATAACCTTAATTGAACCCTAAATAGAAATTTATAACACTAAGTTGGACCCCCGACCCTCAAACCCCTAGCCCTTTTGAGAAATAAAATCACTCAAAACAAGATTTTGAAGCGTTTTGAGCACTTTTTTCTAATATCTAAATGTTACAAACCCTAAATAGAAATCTAAAACACTAACTTGGACCCCCTACGCTCAAACCCCTCACCCTTTTGAGAAATAAAATCACCCAAAATACCCATAAAATGTCCCGAAACCATGATTTATCATTAAAAGTCATACCCTAATCATCACCCCAAAATCAAAAATCACCAAATCCTCTAATTCAAGAACCTATATTCAATCCTTAATAGAAATATAAAACACTAAATTGGACCCCCAACCCTCGAACCCTTCATTCTTTTGAGAAATGAAATCACCCAAAACAAGATTTCGAATCGTTTTTTAGTATCTTTTTCAAATATTTTAGTGTTAGAAAAACGAGTTAATCTTTACCTTATATTGTAGACTAACAATAAAACTATAGTTTCACAAAAAAAAAAATTACAAACAAAACCTTCTTTTGCCAGCCAAAAACCTCCCAAAAGTACCCATAAAATGTCCCGAAACCACAATTTATCATTAAAAATCATACCCTAATCATTGCCCCAAACTCAAAAAACACCAAATCCTCTAATCCCATATCCTCAATTAAACCCTATATTGAAATCTAAAACACTGAATTGGACCCCCAACTCTCAAACCCTTCACCCTTTTGAGAATTCAAATCACTCAAAACAAGATTTCGAATCATTTTGAGCACCTTTTTCTAATATCTAAATGTTACAAAAACGAGTGAATCTTTACTAAATACTGTAGACTGACAATCAAACTATAGGATCACGAAAAAAGTTACAACTAAAAACCTTTTTTGGCCAGCCAAAAACCTCGTCAAAATACCCATAAAACGTCACGAAATCATGATTTATAATTTAAAATCATACCCTGATCATCACCCCAAACTCAAAAAACACCAAATCCTCTAATCATAGAACTTCAATTAAACCCTAAATAGAAATCTAAAACACTAAGTTCGACCCCCGACCCTCAAACCCCTCACCCTTTTGAGAAATAAAATCACTCAAAACAAGATTTCGAATTGTTTTGAGCACCTTTTTCTAATATCTAAATGTTACAAAAACGAGTGATCTTTACCTAATATTGTAGACTGACAATGAAACTATAGGATCACGAAAAAAGTTACAACTAAAAACCTTCTTTGGCCTTCCAAAAACCTCCTCAAAATACCCATAAAATGTCCCCAAATCATGATTTATCATTACAAATCATACCCTGATCATCACCCCAAACTCAAAAAACACCAAATCCTCTAATCATATAACCTTAATTGAACCCTAAATAGAAATTTATAACACTAAGTTGGACCCCCGACCCTCAAACCCCTAGCCCTTTTGAGAAATAAAATCACTTAAAACAAGATTTTGAAGCGTTTTGAGCACTTTTTTCTAATATCTAAATGTTACAAACACGAGTGAATCTTTGCCTAATATTGCTGACTGACAATCAAACTATAGGATCACGAAAAAAGTTACAACTAAAAACCTCTTTTGGCCTGCCAAAAACCTCCTCAAAATACCCATAAATGTCCCTAAATCATGATTTATCATTACAAATCATACCCTGATCATCACCCCAAACTCAAAAAACACTAAATCCACTAATCATAGAACCTCAATTGAACCCTAAATAGAAATCTAAAACACTAAGTTGGACCCCCGACCCTCAAAACCCTAACCCTTGTGAGAAATAAAATCACTCAAAACAAGATTTCGAAGCGTTTTGAGAACCTTTTTCTAATATCTAAATATTACAAAAACGAGTGAATCTTAACCTAATATTTTAGACTGACAATCAAACTATAGGATCACGAAAGAAGTTACAACTAAAAACCTTATTTGGCCTGCCAAAAACCTCCTCAAAAAAAACCATAAAATGTCCCGAAATTATGATTTATCATTAAAAATCATACCCTGATCATCACCCAAATCTCAAAAAACACCAAATCCTCTAATCATATAACCTCAATTAAACCCTAAATAGAAATCTAAAACACTAACTTGGACCCCCTACGCTCAAACCCCTCACCCTTTTGAGAAATAAAATCACCCAAAATACCCATAAAATGTCCCGAAACCATGATTTATCATTAAAAGTCATACCCTAATCATCACCCCAAAATCAAAAATCACCAAATCCTCTAATTCAAGAATCTATATTAAATCCTTAATAGAAATCTGAAACACTAAATTGGACCCCCAACCCTGGAACCCTTCATTCTTTTGAGAAATGAAATCACCCAAAACAAGATTTCGAATCGTTTTTTAGTATCTTTTTCAAATATCTTAGTGTTAGAAAAACGAGTTAATCTTTACCTAATATTGTAGACTAACAATAAAACTATAGTTTCACAAAAAAAAATTACAACCAAAAACCTTCTTTTGCCGGACAAAAACCTCCCAAAAGTACCCATAAAATGTCCCGAAACCATAATTTATCATTAAAAATCATACCGTAATCATTGCCCCAAACTCAAAAAACACCAAATCCTCTAATCCCATGTCCTCAATTAAACCCTATATTGAAATCTAAAACACTGAATTGGACCCCCAACTCTCAAACCCTTCACCGTTTTGAGAATTCAAATCACTCAAAACAAGATTTCGAATCATTTTGAGCACCTTTTTCTAATATCTAAATTTTAAAAAAACGAGTGAATCTTTACTAAATACTGTAGACTGACAATCAAACTATAGGATCACGAAAAAAGTTACAACTAAAAAAACTTTTTTGGCCAGCCAAAAACCTCGTCAAAATACCCATAAAACGTAACGAAATCATGATTTATAATTTAAAATCATACCCTGATCATCACCCCAAACTCAAAAAAACACCAAATCCTCTAATCATAGAACTTCAATTAAACCCTAAATAGAAATGTAAAACACAAAGTTCGACCCCCGACCCTCAATCCCCTCACCCTTTTGAGAAATAAAATCACTCAAAACAAGATTTCGAATTGTTTTGAGCACCTTTTTCTAATAAAAAAATGTTAAAAAAAAGGAGTAAATCTTTACCTAATATTGTAGACTTGCAATCAAACTATAGGATCACGAAAAAAGTTACAATTAAAAACCTTCTTTGGCCTGCCAAAAACCTCCTCAAAATACTCATAAAATGTCCTGAAATCATGATTTATAATTAAAAATCATACCCTGATTATCACCCAAACTCAAAAAACACCAAATCCTCTAATCATAGAACCTCAATTAAACCCTCAATAGAAATCTAAAACACTAAGTTGGAGCCCCGACCCTTAGACCCCTCACCCTTTTGAGAAATAAAATAACTCAAAACAAGATTTCGAAGTGTTTTGAGCATCTTTTTCTAATATCTAAATGTTACAAAAACGAGTGATCTTTACCTAATATTGTAGACTGACAATGAAACTATAGGATCACGAAAAAAGTGACAACTAAAAACCTTCTTTGGCCTTCCAAAAACCTCCTCAAAATACCCATAAAATGTCCCCAAATCATGATTTATCATTACAAATCATACCCTGATCATCACCCCATACTCAAAAAACACCAAATCCTCTAATCATATAACCTTAATTGAACCCTAAATAGAAATCTATAACACTAAGTTGGACCCCCGACCCTCAAACCCCTAGCCCTTTTAAGAAATAAAATCACTCAAAACAAGATTTTGAAGCGTTTTGAGGACTTTTTTCTAATATCTAAATGTTACAAACACGAGTGAATCTTTGCCTAATATTGTTTACTGACAATCAAACTATAGGATCACGAAAAAAGTTACAACTAAAAACCTTCTTTGGCCTGCCAAAAACCTCCTCAAAATACCCATAAATGTCCCTAAATCATGATTTATCATTACAAATCATACCCTGATCATCACCCCAAACTCAAAAAACACTAAATCCACTAATCATAGAACCTCAATTAAACCCTCAATAGAAATCTAAAACACTAAGTTGGACCCCCGACCCTCAGACCCCTCACCCTTTTGAGAAATAAAATCACTCGAAACAAGACTTCGAAGTGTTTTGAGCACCTTTTTCTAATATCTAAATGTTACAAAAATGAGTGATCTTTACCTAATATTGTAGACTGACAATGAAACTATAGGATCACGAAAAAAGTTACAACTAAAAACCTTCTTTGGCCTTCCAAAAACCTCCTCAAAATACCCATAAAATGTCCCCAAATTATGATTTATCATTACAAATCATACCCTGATCATCACCCCCAAACTCAAAAAACACCAAATCCTCTAATCATATAACCTTAATTGAACCCTAAATACAAATCTATAACACTAAGTTGGACCCCCGACCCTCAAACCCCTAATCCTTGTGAGAAATAAAATCACTCAAAACAAGATTTCGAAGCGTTTTGAGAACCTTTTTCTAATATCTAAATATTACAAAAACGAGTGAATCTTAACCTAATATTTTAGACTGACAATCAAACTATAGGATCACGAAAGAAGTTACAACTAAAAACCTTATTTGGCCTGCCAAAAACCTCCTCAAAAAAAACCATAAAATGTCCCGAAATTATGATTTATCATTAAAATCATACCCTGATCATCACCCAAAGCTCAAAAAACACCAAATCCTCTAATCATATAACCTCAATTAAACCCTAAATAGAAATCTAAAACACTAACTTCGACCCCCTACGCTCAAACCCCTCACCCTTTTGAGAAATAAAATCACCCAAAATACCCATAAAATGTCCCGAAACCATGATTTATCATTAAAAGTCATACCCTAATCATCACCCCAAAATCAAAAATCACCAAATCCTCTAATTCAAGAATCTGTATTAAATCCTTAATAGAAATCTAAAACACTAAATTGGACCCCCAACCCTCGAACGCTTCATTCTTTTGAGAAATGAAATCACCCAAAACAAGATTTCGAATCGTTTTTTAGTATCTTTTTCAAATATCTTAGTGTTAGAAAAACGAGTTAATCTTTACCTAATATTGTAGACTAACAATAAAACTATAGTTTCACAAAACAAAAAATTACAACCAAAAACCTTCTTTTGCCGGCCAAAAACCTCCCAAAAGTACCCATAAAATGTCCCGAACCACAATTTATCATTAAAAATCATACCCTAATCATTGCCCCAAACTCAAAAAACACCAAATCCTCTAATACCATGTCCTCAATTAAACCCTATATTGAAATCTAAAGCACTGAATTGGACCCCCAACTCTCAAACCCTTCACCGTTTTGAGAATTCAAATCACTCAAAACAAGATTTCAAATCATTTTGAGCACCTTTTTCTAATATCTAAATGTTACAAAAACGAGTGAATCTTTACTAAATACTGTAGACTGACAATCAAACTATAGGATCACGAAAAAAGTTACAACTAAAAACCTTTTTTGGCCAGCCAAAAACCTCGTCAAAATACCCATAAAACGTAACGAAATCATGATTTATAATTTAAAATCATACCCTGATCATCACCCCAAACTCAAAAAAACACCAAATCCTCTAATCATAGAACTTCAATTAAACCCTAAATAGAAATCTAAAACACAAAGTTCGACCCCCGACCCTCAATCCCCTCACCCTTTTGAGAAATAAAATCACTCAAAACAAGATTTCGAATTGTTTTGAGCACCTTTTTCTAATAACAAAATGTTAAAAAAAAGGAGTAAATCTTTACCTAATATTGTAGACTTGCAATCAAACTATAGGATCACGAAAAAAGTTACAATTAAAAACCTTCTTTGGCCTGCCAAAAACCTCCTCAAAATACTCATAAAATGTCCTGAAATCATGATTTATAATTAAAAATCATACCCTGATTATCACCCAAACTCAAAAAACACCAAATCCTCTAATCATAGAACCTCAATTAAACCCTCAATAGAAAACTAAAACACTAAGTTGGAGCCCCGACCCTTAGACCCCTCACCCTTTGGAGAAATAAAATAACTCAAAACAAGATTTCGAAGTGTTTTGAGCACCTTTTTCTAATATCTAAATGTTACAAAAACGAGTGATCTTTACCTAATATTGTAGACTGACAATGAAACTATAGGATCACGAAAAAAGTTACAACTAAAAACCTTCTTTGGCTTTCCAAAAACCTCCTCAAAATACCATAAATGTCCCTAAATCATGATTTATCATTACAAATCATACCCTGATCATCACCCCAAACTCAAAAAACACCAAATCCTCTAATCATATAACCTTAATTGAACCCTAAATAGAAATCTATAACACTAAGTTGGACCCCCGACCCTCAAACCCCTAGCCCTTTTAAGAAATAAAATCACTCAAAACAAGATTTTGAAGCGTTTTGAGGACTTTTTTCTAATATCTAAATGTTACAAACACGAGTGAATCTTTGCCTAATATTGTTGACTGGCAATCAAACTATAGGATCACGAAAAAAGTTACAACTAAAAACCTTCTTTGGCCTGCCAAAAAACCTCCTCAAAATACCCATAAATGTCTCTAAATCATGATTTCTCATTACAAATCATACCCTGATCATCACCCGAAACTCAAAAAACACCAAATCCTCTAATCATAGAACCTCAATTGAACCCTAAATAGAAATCTAAAACACTAAGTTGGACCCCCGACCCTCAAACCCCTAACCCTTGTGAGAAATAAAATAACTCAAAACAAGATTTCGAAGCGTTTTGAGCACCTTTTTCTAATATCTAAATATTACAAAGACGAGTGAATTTTAACCTAATATTTTAGACTGACAATCAAACTATAGGATCACGAAAGAAGTTACAACTAAAAACCTTATTTGGCCTGCGAAAAACCTCCTCAAAAAAACCCATAAAATATCCCGAAATCATGATTTATCATTAAAAATCATACCCTGATCATCACCCCAAGCTCAAAAAACACCAAATCCTCTAATCATATAACCTCAGTTAAACCCTAAATAGAAATCTAAAACACTAATTTGGACCCCCGACGCTCAAACCCCTCACCCTTTTGAGAAATAAAATCACTCAAAACAAGATTTCAAAGCGTTTTGAGCACCTCTTTCCAATATCTAAATGTTACAACAACGAGTGAATCTTTACCTAATATTTTAGACTTACAATCAAACTATAGGATCACAAAAAAAGTTACAACTAGAAACCTTCTTTGGCCTTCCAAAAACCTCCTCAAAATACCCATAAAATGTCCTGAATTGATGATTTACAAATCATACCCTGATTACAATCCCAAACTCAAAAAAAACCAAATCCTATAATCATAGAACCTCAATTGAACCCTAAATAGAAATCTAAAACACTAAGTTGGACCCCCGACCCTCAAACCCCTAACCCTTGTGAGAAATAAAATCACTCAAAACAAGATTTCGAAGCGTTTTGAGCACCTTTTTCTAATATCTAAATATTACAAAAACGAGTGAATCTTAACCTAATATTTTAGACTGACAATCAAACTATAGGATCACGAAAGAAGTTATAACTAAAAACCTTCTTTGGCCTGCGAAAAACCTCCTCAAAATACCCATAAAATGTCCCAAAATCATGATTTATCATTACAAATCATACCCTAATCATCACCCCAAACTCAAAAAACACCAAATCCTCTAATTCAAGAACCTAAATTAAACCCTAAATAGAAATATAAAAAACTAAGTTGGACCCCCGGCGCTCAAACCCCTCACCCTTTTGAGAAATAAGATCACTCAAAACAAGATTTAGAAGAGTTTTGAGCACCTTTTTATAATATCTAAATGTTTAAAAAACAAGTGAATTTTTACCTAATACTGTAGACTGGCAATAAAACTATTATATCACGGAAATATATACAACTAAAAATTTCTTTGGACTGCTAAAAACCACCCCAAAGTACCCATAAAATATCCCGAAACCATGCATGATTTATCATTAAAAATCATACCCTAATCATTACCCCAAACTCAAAAAACACCATATTCTCTAATCCCATATCCTCAATTAAACCCTATTTAGAAATCTAAAACACTGAATTGGACCCCCAACCCTCAAACCCTTCACACTTTTGAGAATTCAAATCACTCAAAACAAGATTTCGAAGCATTTTCAGCACATTTTTTCTAATATCTAAATGTTACAAAAACGAGTGAATCTTTACTAATATTGTAGGCTGACAATCAAAATATAGGATCACGAAAAAAGTTACAACCAAAAACCTTCTTTGGCCTGCCAAAAACCTCCCCGAAATACCCATAAAATGTCCCGAAACCATGATTTATCATTATAAATCATACCCTAATCATCACCCCAAAATCAAAAAACACCAAATCCTCTAATTCAAGAACCTATATTAAATCCTAAATATAAATCTAAAACACTATATTGGATCCCCAACCCTCGAACCCTTCACCCTTTTGAGAAATGAAATCACCGAAAACAAGATTTCGAAGCGTTTTTGAAAACCTTTTTCAAATATCTTAGTGTTAGAAAAACGAGTTAATCTTTACCTAACATTGTAGACTAACAATAAAACTCTAGTATCACAAAAAAAATTACAACCAAAAACCTTCTTTTGCCGCCAAAAAACCTCCCAAAAGTACCCATAAAATGTCCCGAAACCACGATTTATCATTAAAAATCATGTCCTAATCATTATCCCAAACTCAAAAAAACACCAAATCCTCTAATCCCATATCCTCAATTAAACCTTATATTGAAATCTAAAACACCGAATTGGACCCCCAACCCTCAAACCCATCACCCTTTTGAGAATTCAAATCACTCAAAACAAGATTTTGAAGCATTTTGAGCACCTTTTTCTAATATCTAAATGTTACAAAAACGAGTGAATCTTTACCTAATATTGTAGACCGACAATAAAACTATAGGATCACAAAAAAAAGTTACAACTAAAAACTTTTTTTGGCCTGCCAAAAAACTCCTCAAAATACCCTTAAAACGGCATGAAATCATGATTTATAATTTAAAATCATACCCTGATCATCACCCCAAAATCAAAAAACACCAAATCCTCTAATCATAGAACGTCAATTCTACCCTAAATACAAATCTAAAACACTAAGTTGGACCGCCGACCCTCAAACCCCTCACCCTTTCGAAAATAAAATCACTCGAAACTAGATTTCGAAGCGTTTTGAGAACGTTTTTCTAATATCTAAATGTTAGAAAAACGAGTAAATCTTTACCTAATATTTTAGAATGACAATAAAACTATAGGATTAAGATAATAGTTACAACAAAAAAGCTTCTTTGGCCTGCCAAAAACCTCCCCAAAATACCCATAAAATCTCCCGAAACCATGATTTATCATTAAAAATCATACTCTAATCATCACCCCAAACTCAAAAAACACCAAATCCTCTAATTCAAGAACCTAAATTAAATCCTAAATAGAAATCTAAAACACTAAATTGGACCCCCAATCCTCAAACCCTTCACCCTTTTGAGAAATGTAATCACCCAAAACTAGATTTCGAAGCGTTTTGAGAAACTTTTTCAAATATCATAGTGTTAGAAAAAAGAGTAAATCTTTACCTAATATTATAGACTAACAATAACACTATAGTATCACGAAAAAATTTACATCCAAAAACCTCCCAAAAGTACCCATAAAATGTCCCGAAACCACGATTTATCATTAAAATTCCTACCCTAATCATCACCCCAAACTCGAGAAACACCAAATCCTCTAATCCTAGAACCTCAATTAAACCCTAAATAGAAATCTAAAACACTAAATTGGAACCCCGACCCTCAAACCCCTCACCCTGTTGAGAATTCAAATCACTGAAAACAAGATTTCGAAGCATTTTGAGCACCTTTTTCTAATATCTAAATTTTACAAAAACGAGTGATTCTTTACCTAATATTGTAAACTGACAATCAAACTATAGGATCACGAAAAAAGTTACAGCTAAAAACCTTCTTTGGCCTGCCAAAAACCTCCTCAAAATACCCATAAAATGTCCCGAAATCATGATTTATCATTGAAAATCATACCCTGATCATCCCCCAAACTCAAAAAACACCAAATCCTCCAATCCCATATCATCATTTAAACCCTATATATAAATCTAAAACACTTAATTGGACCTCCAACCCTCAAACCCTCCACCCTTTTGAGAATTCAAATCACTCAAAACAAGATTTCGAAGCGTTTTGAGCACCTTTTTCTAATATCTAAATGTTTCAAAAACGAGTGACTCTTTACCTAATATTGTAGATTGGCAATAACACTATAGTATCACGAAAAAATTTACTACCAAAATTTTCTTTGGACAGCCAAAAACCTACCCAAAGTACCCATAAAATATTCCGAAGCCATTCTTTATCATTAAAAATCATACCCTAATCATTACCCCAAACTCAATAAACACCAAATCCTCTAATCCCAAATCCTCAATAAATCCCTATATTGAAATCTAAAACACGGAATTGGACCCAAAACCCTCAAACCCTTCACCCTTTTGAGAATTCAAATCACTCAAAACAAGATTTCGAAGCATTTTGAGCACATTTTTCTAATACCTAAGTGTTACAAAAACGAGTGAATATTTACCTAATATTGTTTACTGACAATCAAAGTATATGATCACGAAAAAATTACAACTAATAACCTTTTTTGGCCTGCCAAAAATCTCCTCAGAATACCCATAAAACGTCATGAAAACATGATTTATAATTTAAAATCATACCCTGATCATCACCCCAAACTCAAAAAACACCAAATCCTCTAATCATAGAACCTCAATTAAACCCTAAATAAAAATCAAAATAACTAAGTTGGACCCCCGACCCTCAAACCCCTCACCCTGTTGAGAAATAAAATCACTCAAAACAATATTTCGAAGCGTTTTGAGCACCTTTTTCTAATATTTAAATGTTTCAAAAATGAGTGAATTTTTATCTTAATATTGTAGACTGACAATAAAACTATTGTATCACGAAAATATAAACAACCAAAACCTTCTTTGGCCTGCTAAAAACCACCCCAAAATACCTATAAAATATCCCGAAACCATGATTTATCATTAAACATCATACACTGATCATCACCCCAAACTCAATAAACACAAATCCCCTAATCCCATATCCTCACTTAAACCCTAAATAGAAATCTAAAACACTGAATTGGACCCCTCACCCTCAAACCCTTCACCCTTTTGAGAAATTGAATCACTCAAAACACGATTTCGAAGCGTTTTGAGAACCTTTTTCTAATATCTAAATGTTACAAAAACGAGTGAATCTTAACTTAATATTGTAGACTGACAATCAAACTATAGGATCACGAAAATAGTTACAACTAAAAAGCTTCTTTGGCCTGCCAAAAACCTCCCCAAAATAACCATAAAATGTCCCGAAACCATGATTTATCATTAAAAATCATACCCTAATCATCACCCCAAACTCAAAAAACACCAAATCCTCTAATTCAAGAACCTAAATTAAATCCTAAAGAGAAATCTAAAACCCTAAATTGGACCCCCAACCCTCAAACCCTTCACCCTTTTGAGAAATGAAATCACCCAACACAAGATTTCGAAGCGTTTTGAGAACATTCTTCAAATATCTTAGTGTTAGAAAAATGAGTTATTCTTTACCTAATATTGCAGACTAACAATAACACTATAGTACACGAAAAAAATTACAACCAAAAACCTCCCAAAAGTACCCATAAAATGTCCTGAAACAACGATTTATCATTAAAATTCATACCCTAATCATCACCCCAAACACCAAAGACACCAAATACTCTAATCCTAGAACCTCAATTAAACCCTAAATAGAAATCTACAACACTAAATTGTACCCCCGACCCTCAAACCGCTCACCCTTTTGAGAAATAAAATCACTCAAAACAAGATTCGAAGCGTTTTGAGCACCTTTTTATAATATTTAAATGTTTCGAAAACGAGTGAATCTTTACCTAATATTGTAGTGTTACAATCTAATTATGGGATCATGAAAAAAGTTACAACTAAAAACCTTCTTTGGCCTGCCAAAAACCTCCTCAAAATACCCATAAAACGTCAAGAAATCATGATTTATAATTTAAAATCATACCCTGATCATCACCCAAACTCAAAAAACACCAAATCCTCTAATCATAGAACCTCAATTAAACCGTAAACAGAAATCTAAATTACTAAGTTCGACCCCCGACCCTCAAACCTCTCACCCTTTTAAGAAATAAAATCACTCAAAACAAGATTTCAAAGCGTTTTGAGCACCTTTTTCTAATATCTAAATGTTACAACAACGAGTGAATCTTTACCTAATATTGTAGACTTACAATCAAACTATAGGATCACAAAAATAACAACTAAAAACCTTCTTTGGCCTTCCAAAAACCTCCTCAAAATACCCATAAAATGTCCCGAAATCATGATTTATCATTACAAATCATACCCTGATCATCACCCCAAACTCAAAAAACACCAAATCCTCTAATCATAGAACCTTAATTGAACCCTAAATAGAAATCTATAACACTAAGTTGG
This sequence comes from Linanthus parryae, assembly GCA_023055425.1. Taxonomy (NCBI): domain Eukaryota; kingdom Viridiplantae; phylum Streptophyta; class Magnoliopsida; order Ericales; family Polemoniaceae; genus Linanthus; species Linanthus parryae. The sequence goes on along the minus strand of JALGPY010000009.1, from coordinate 76,736,241 downwards.
ACCCCCGACCCTCAAACACCTAACCCTTTTGAGAAATAAAATCACTCAAAACAAGATTTCGAAGTGTTTTGAGCACCTTTTCTAATATCTAAGTGTTACAAAAGCGAGTGATCTTTACCTAATATTGTAGACTGACAATCAAACTATAGGATCACGAAAAAAGTTACACTTAAAAATCTTTAATGGCCTGCCAAAAACCTCCTCAAAATACCCATAAAATGTCCTGAAATCATGATTTATCATTAAAAACCATACCCTGATTATTACCCCAAACTCAAAAAACCCGATATCCTCTAATCACAGAACCTCAATTAAACCCTCAATAGAAATCTAAAACACTAAGTTGGATCCCAGACCCTCAAACCCTCACCCTTTTGAGAAATAAAATCACTCAAAACAACATTTCGAAGCGTTTTGAGCACCTTTTTCTCATATCTAAATGTTACAAAAACGAGTGAATCTTTATCAAATATTGTAGACTGACAATCAAACTATAGGATCACGAAAAAAGTTACAACTAAAAACCTTCTTTGGCCTTCCAAAAACCTCCTCAAAATACCCATAAAATGTCCCGAAATCATGATTTATCATTACAAATCATACGCTGATCATCACCCAAAACTCAAAAACCACCAAATCCTCTAAACAAAGAACCTTAATGGAACCCTAAATAGAAATCTATAACACTAAGTTGGACCCCCGACCCTCAAACCCCTAACCCTTTTGAGAAATAAAATCACTCATAACAAGATTTCAATGCGTTTTGAGCACCTTTTTATAATATCTAAGTGGTACAAAAAAGAGTGAACCTTGACCTAATATTTTAGACGGACAATCAAACTATAGGATCACGAAAGATGTTACAATTAAAAACCTTCTTTGGACTGCCAAAAACCTCCTCAAAATACCCATAAAATGTCCCGAAATCATGATTTATCATTAAAAATCATACCTTGATCATCACCCAAACTCAAAAAACACCAAATCCTCTAATCATAGAACCTCAATTAAACCCTAAATAGAAATCTAAAACACTAAGTTCGACCCCCCGACCCTCAAACCTCTCACCCTTTTAGAAATAGAATCACTCAAAACAAGATTTCGAAGCGTTTTGAGTACCTTTTTCTAATATTTAAATGTTTCAAAAACGAGTGAATTGTTACCTAATATTAGAGACTGACAATAAAACTATTGTATCACGAAAATATATTCTTTGACCTGCTAAAAACCACCCCAAAATACCCATAGAAAATCCCGAAACCATGATTTATCATTAAAAATCATACCCTGATCATCACCCCAAAGTCAATAAACACCAAATCCCCTAATCCCATATCCTCACTTAAACCCTAAATAGAAATCTAAAACACTGAATTGTACTCCCAACCCTCAAACCCTTCACCCTTTTGGGAAATAAAATCACTCAAAACAAGATTTCAAACCGTTTTGAGCACCTTTTTCTAATATCTAAATGTTACAACAACGAGTGAATCTTTACCTAATATTTTAGACGGCCAATCAAACTATAGGATCACGAAAGAAGGTACAATTAAAAATCTTCTTTGGCCTGCCAAAAACCTCCTCAAAATACCCATAAAATGTCCTGAAATCATAATTTATCATTAAAAATCATAACCTGATTATCACCCCAAACTCAAAAAACACGATATCCTCTAATCATAGAACCTCAATTAAACCCTCAATAGAAATCTATAACACTAAGTTGGACCCCCGACCCTCAAACCCCTAACTCATTTGAGAAATAAAATCACTCATAACAAGATTTCGAAGCGTTTTGAGCACCTTTTTCTAATATCTAAGTGTTACAAAAACGAGAGAATATTTACCTAGTATTTTAGACGGACAATCAAACTATAGGATCACGAAAGAAGTTACAATTAAAAATCCTCTTTGGACTGCCAAAAACCTCCTCAAAATACCAATAAAATGTCCCGAAATCATGATTTATCATTAAAAATCATACCCTGATCATCACCCCAAACTCAAAAACCACCAAATCCTCTAATCATAGAACCTTAATTGAACCATAAATAGAAATCTATGACACTAAGTTGGACCCCCGACCCTCAAACACCTAACCCTTTTGAGAAATAAAATCACTCAAAACAAAATTTCGAAGTGTTTTGAGCACCTTTTTCTAATATCTAAATGTTACAAAAACGAGTGATCTTTACCTAATATTGTAGACTGACAATCAAACTATAGGATCACGAAAAAAGTTACAATTAAAAATCTTCTTTGGCCTGCCAAAAACCTCCTCAAAATACCCATAAAATGTCCTGAAATCATAATTTATCATTAAAAATCATACCCTGATTATCACCCCAAACTCAAAAAACACGATATCCTCTAATCATAGAACCTCAATTAAACCCTCAATAGAAATCTATAACACTAATTTGGACCCCCGACCCTCAAACCCCTAACTCTTTTGAGAAATAAAATCACTCATAACAAGATTTCGAAGCGTTTTGAGCACCTTTTTCTAATATCTAAGTGTTACAAAAACGAGTGAATCTTTACCTAATATTTTAGACGGACAACCAAACTATAGGATCACGAAAGAAGTTTACAATTAAAAACCTTCTTTGGACTGCCAAAAACCTCCTCAAAATACCGATAAAATGTCCCGAAATCATGATTTATCATTAAAAATCATACCCAGATAATCACCCAAACTCAAAAAAACACCAAATCCTCTAATCATAGAACCTCAATTAAACCCTAAATAGAAATCTAAAACACTAAGTTCGACCCCCGACCCTCAAACCCCTCACCCTTTTAGAAATAAAATCACTCAAAACAAAATTTCGAAGCGTTTTGAGCACCTTTTTCTAATATTTAAATGTTTCAAAAACGAGTGAATTTTTACCTAATATTAGAGACTGACAATAAAACTATTATATCACGAAAATATATACAACCAAAACCTTCTTTGGCCTGCTAAAAACCACCCCAAAATACTCATAAAATATCCCGAAACCATGATTTATCATTAAAAATCATACCCTGATCATCACCCCAAAGTCAATAAACACCAAATCCCCTAATCCCATATCCTCACTTAAACCCTAAATAGAAATCTAAAACACTGAATTGGACTCCCAACCCTCAAACCCTTCACCCTTTTGGGAAATAAAATCACTCAAAACAAGATTTCAAACCGTTTTGAGCACCTTTTTCTAATATCTTAATGTTACAACAACGAGTGAATCTTTACCTAATATTTTAGACGGACAATCAAACTATAGGATCACGAAAGAAGGTACAATTAAAAACCTTCTTTGGACTGCCAAAAACCTCCTCAAAATACCCATAAAATGTCCCGAAATCGTGATTTATCATTAAAAATCATACCCTGATCATCACCACAAACTCAAAAAACACCAAATCCTCAAATCATAGAACCTTAATTGAACCATAAATAGAAATCTATAACACTAACTTGGACCCCCGACCCTCAAACACCTAACCCTTTTGAGAAATAAAATCACTCAAAACAAGATTTCGGAGTGTTTTGAGCACCTTTTTCTAATATCTAAATGTTACTAAAACGAGTGATCTTTACCTAATATTGTAGACTGACAATCAAACTATAGGATCACGAAAAAAGTTACAATTAAAAATCTTCTTTGGCCTTCCAAAAACCTCCTCAAAATACCCATAAAATGTCCCGAAATCATGATTTATCATTACAAATCATACCCTGATCATCACCCCAAACTCAAAAAACACCAAATCCTCTAATCATAGAACCTTAATTGAACCCTAAATAGAAATCTATAACACTAAGTTGGACCCCCGACCCTCAAACACCTAACCCTTTTGAGAAATAAAATCACTCAAAACAAGATTTCGAAGTGTTTTGAGCACCTTTTCTAATATCTAAGTGTTACAAAAGCGAGTGATCTTTACCTAATATTGTAGACTGACAATCAAACTATAGGATCACGAAAAAAGTTAAACTTAAAAATCTTCTATGGCCTGCCAAAAACCTCCTCAAAATACCCATAAAATGTCCTGAAATCATGATTTATCATTAAAAACCATACCCTGATTATCACCCCAAACTCAAAAAACCCGATATCCTCTAATCATAGAACCTCAATTAAACCCTCAATAGAAATCTAAAACACTAAGTTGGATCCCAGAACCTCAAACCCTCACCCTTTTGAGAAATAAAATCACTCATAACAACATTTCGAAGCGTTTTGAGCACCTTTTTCTAATATCTACATGTTACAAAAACGAGTGAATCTTTATCAAATATTGTAGACTGACAATCAAACTATAGGATCACGAAAAAAGTTACAACTAAAAACTTTCTTTGGCCTTCCAAAAACCTCCTCAAAATACCCATAAAATGTCCCGAAATCATGATTTATCATTACAAATCATACGCTGATCATCACCCAAAACTCAAAAACCACCAAATCCTCTAATCATAGAACCTTAATGGAACCCTAAATAGAAATCTATAACACTAAGTTGGACCCCCGACCCTCAAACCCCCAACCCTTTTGAGAAATAAAATCACTCATAACAAGATTTCAATGCGTTTTGAGCACCTTTTTATAATATCTAAGTGGTACAAAAAAGAGTGAATCTTTACCTAATATTTTAGACGGACAATCAAACTATAGGATCACGAAAGATGTTACAATTAAAAACCTTCTTTGGACTGCCAAAAACCTCCTCAAAATACCCATAAAATGTCCCGAAATCATGATTTATCATTAAAAATCATACCCTGATCATCACCCAAACTCAAAAAACACCAAATCCTCTAATCATAGAACCTCAATTAAACCCTAAATAGAAATCTAAAACACTAAGTTCGACCCCCGACCCTCAAACCCCTCACCCTTTTAGAAATAAAATCACTCAAAACAAGATTTCGAAGCGTTTTGAGTACCTTTTTCTAATATTTAAATGTTTCAAAAACGAGTGAATTTTTACCTAATATTAGAGACTGACAATAAAACTATTGTATCACGAAAATATATACAACCAAAACCTTCTTTGGCCTGCTAAAAACCACCCCAAAATACCCATAAAATATCCCGAAACCATGATTTATCATTAAAAATCATACCCTGATCATCACCTTAAAGTCAATAAACACCAAATCCCCTAATCCCATATCCTCACTTAAACCCTAAATAGAAATCTAAAACACTGAATTGGACTCCCAACCCTAAAACCCTTCACCCTTTTGGGAAATAAAATCACTCAAAACAAGATTTCAAACCGTTTTGAGCACCTTTTTCTAATATCTAAATGTTACAACAACGAGTTAATCTTTACCTAATATTTTAGACGGCCAATCAAACTATAGGATCACGAAAGAAGGTACAATTAAAAATCTTCTTTGGCCTGCCAAAAACCTCCTCAAAATACCCATAAAATGTCCTGAAATCATAATTTATCATTAAAAATCATACCCTGATTATCACCCCAAACTCAAAAAACACGATATCCTCTAATCATAGAACCTCAATTAAACCCTCAATAGAAATCTATAACACTAAGTTGGACCCCCGAACCTCAAACCCCTAACTCATTTGAGAAATAAAATCACTCATAACAAGATTTTGAAGCGTTTTGAGCACCTTTTTCTAATATCTAAGTGTTACAAAAACGAGTGAATCTTTACCTAATATTTTAGACGGACAATCAAACTATAGGATCACGAAAGAAGTTACAATTAAAAATCCTCTTTGGACTGCCAAAAACCTCCTCAAAATACCAATAAAATGTCCCGAAATCATGATTTATCATTAAAAATCATACCCTGATCATCACCCCAAACTCAAAAACCACCAAATCCTCTAATCATAGAACCTTAATTGAACCATAAGTAGAAATCTATGACACTAAGTTGGACCCCCGACCCTCAAACACCTAACCCTTTTGAGAAATAAAATCACTCAAAACAAGATTTCGAAGTGTTTTGAGCACCTTTTTCTAATATCTAAATGTTACAAAAACGAGTGATCTTTACCTAATATTGTAGACTGACAATCAAACTATAGGATCACGAAAAAAGTTACAATTAAAAATCTTCTTTGGCCTGCCAAAAACCTCCTCAAAATACCCATAAAATGTCCTGAAATCATAATTTATCATTAAAAATCATACCCTGATTATCACCCCAAACTCAAAAAACACGATATCCTCTAATCATAGAACCTCAATTAAACCCTCAACAGAAATCTATAACACTAATTTGGACCCCCGACCCTCAAACCCCTAACTCTTTTGAGAAATAAAATCACTCATAACAAGATTTCGAAGCGTTTTGAGCACCTTTTTCTAATATCTAAGTGTTACAAAAACGAGTGAATCTTTACCTAATATTTTAGACGGACAACCAAACTATAGGATCACGAAAGAAGTTACAATTAAAAACCTTCTTTGGACTGCCAAAAACCTCCTCAAAATACCGATAAAATGTCCCGAAATCATGATTTATCATTAAAAATCATACCCTGATCATCACCCAAACTCAAAAAAACACCAAATCCTCTAATCATAGAACCTAAATTAAACCCTAAACAGAAATCTAAAACACTAAGTTCGACCCCCGACCCTCAAACCCCTCACCCTTTTAGAAATAAAATCACTCAAAACAAAATTTCGAAGCGTTTTGAGCACCTTTTTCTAATATTTAAATGTTTCAAAAACGAGTGAATTTTACCTAATATTAGAGACTGACAATAAAACTATTATATCACGAAAATATATACAACCAAAACCTTCTTTGGCCTGCTAAAAACCACCCCAAAATACCCATAAAATATCCCGAAACCATGATTTATCATTAAAAATCATACCCTGACCATCACCCCAAAGTCAATAAACACCAAATCCCCTAATCCCATATCCTCACTTAAACCCTAAATAGAAATTTAAAACACTGAATTGGACTCACAACCCTCAAACCCTTCACCCTTTTGGGAAATAAAATCACTCAAAACAAGATTTCAAACCGTTTTGAGCACCTTTTTCTAATATCTTAATGTTACAACAACGAGTGAATCTTTACCTAATATTTTAGACGGACAATCAAACTATAGGATCACGAAAGAAGGTACAATTAAAAACCTTCTTTGGACTGCCAAAAACCTCCTCAAAATACCCATAAAATGTCCCGAAATCATGATTTATCATTAAAAATCATACCCTGATCATCACCACAAACTCAAAAAACACCAAATCCTCAAATCATAGAACCTTAATTGAACCATAAATAGAAATCTATAACACTAACTTGGACCCCCGACCCTCAAACACCTAACCCTTTTGAGAAATAAAATCACTCAAAACAAGATTTCAGAGTGTTTTGAGCACCTTTTTCTAATATCTAAATGTTACTAAAACGAGTGATCTTTACCTAATATTGTAGACTGACAATCAAACTATAGGATCACGAAAAAAGTTAAAATTAAAAATCTTCTTTGGCCTTCAAAAAACCTCCTCAAAATACCCATAAAATGTCCTGAAATCATAATTTATCATTAAAAATCATACCCTGATTATCACCCCAAACTCAAAAAACACGATATCCTCTGATCATAGAACCTCAATTAAACCCTTAATAGAAATCTAAAACACTAAGTTGGACCCCAGACCCTCAAACCCCTCACTCTTTGGAGAAATAAAATCACTCAAAACAACATTTCGAAGCGTTTTGAGCACCTTTTTCTAATATCTAAATGTTACAAAAACGAGTGAATCTTTATCAAATATTGTAGACTGACAATCAAACTATAGGATCACGAAAAAAGTTACAACTAAAAACCTTCTTTGTCCTTCCAAAAACCTCCTCAAAATACCCATAAAATGTCCCGAAATCATGATTTATCATTACAAATCATACGCTGATCATCACCCAAAACTCAAAAACCACCAAATCCTCTAATCATAGAACCTTAATGGAACCCTAAATAGAAATCTATAACACTAAGTTGGACCCCCGACCCTCAAACCCCTAACCCTTTTGAGAAATAAAATCACTCATAACAAGATTTCGAAGCGTTTTGAGCACGTTTTTCTAATATCTAAGTGGTACAAAAACGAGTGAATTTTTACCTAATATTTTAGACGGACAATCAAACTATAGGATCACGAAAGAAGTTACAATTAAAAACCTTCTTTGGACTGCCAAAAACCTCCTCAAAATACCCATAAAATGTCCCGAAATCATGATTTATCATTAAAAATCATACCCTGATCATCACCCAAACTCAAAAAACACCAAATCCTCTAATCATAGAACCTCAATTAAACCCTAAATAGAAATCTAAAACACTAAGTTCGAACCCCGACCCTCAAACCCCTCACCCTATTAGAAATAAAATCACTCTAAACAAGATTTCAAAGCGTTTTGAGCACCTTTTTCTAATATCTAAATGTTACAACAACGAGTGAATCTTTACCTAATATTTTAGACGGACAATCAAACTATAGGATCACGAAAGAAGGTACAATTAAAAACCTTCTTTGGACTGCCAAAAACCTCCTCAAAATACCCATAAAATGTCCCAAAATCATGATTTATCATTAAAAATCATACCCTGATCATCACCCCAAACTCAAAAAACACCAAATCCTCTAATCATAGAACTTTAATTGAACCATAAATAGAAATCTATAACACTAAGTTGGACCCCCGACCCTCAAACACATAACCCTTTTGAGAAATCAAATCACTCAAAACAAGATTTCGAAGTGTTTTGAGCACCTTTTTCTAATATCTAAATGTTACAAAAACGAGTGATCTTTACTTACTATTGTAGACTGACAATCAAACTATAGGATCACAAAAAAAGTTACAATTAAAAATCTTCTTTGGCCTGCCAAAAACCTCCTCAAAATACCCATAAAATGTCCCGAAATCATGATTTATCATTAAAAATCATACCCTGATCATCACCCCAAACTCAAAAACCACCAAATCCTCTAATCATAGAACCTTAATTGAACCATAAATAGAAATCTATGACACTAAGTTGGACCCCCGACCCTCAAACACCTAACCCTTTTGAGAAATAAAATCACTCAAAACAAGATTTCGAAGTGTTTTGAGCACCTTTTTCTAATATCTAAATGTTACAAAAACGAGTGATCTTTACCTAATATTGTAGACTGACAATCAAACTATAGGATCACGAAAAAAGTTACAATTAAAAATCTTCTTTGGCCTGCCAAAAACCTCCTCAAAATACCCATAAAATGTCCTGAAATCATAATTTATCATTAAAAATCATACCCTGATTATCACCCCAAACTCAAAAAACACGATATCCTCTAATCATAGAACCTCAATTAAACCCTCAATAGAAATCTATAACACTAATTTGGACCCCCGACCCTCAAACCCCTAACTCTTTTGAGAAATAAAATCACTCATAACAAGATTTCGAAGCGTTTTGACCACCTTTTTCTAATATCTAAGTGTTACAAAAACGAGTGAATCTTTACCTAATATTTTAGACGGACAACCAAACTATAGGATCACGAAAGAAGTTACAATTAAAAACCTTCTTTGGACTGCCAAAAACCTCCTCAAAATACCGATAAAATGTCCCGAAATCATGATTTATCATTAAAAATCATACCCTGATCATCACCCAAACTCAAAAAAACACCAAATCCTCTAATCATAGAACCTCAATTAAACCCTAAATAGAAATCTAAAACACTAAGTTCGACCCCCGACCCTCAAACCCCTCACCCTTTTAGAAATAAAATCACTCAAAACAAAATTTCGAAGCGTTTTGAGCACCTTTTTCTAATATTTAAATGTTTCAAAAACGAGTGAATTTTACCTATATTAGAGACTGACAATAAAACTATTATATCACGAAAATATATACAACCAAAACCTTCTTTGGCCTGCTAAAAACCACCCCAAAATACCCATAAAATATCCCGAAACCATGATTTATCATTAAAAATCATACCCTGATCATCACCCCAAAGTCAATAAACACCAAATCCCCTAATCCAATATCCTCACTTAAACCCTAAATAGAAATCTAAAACACTGAATTGGACTCCCAACCCTCAAACCCTTCACCCTTTTGGGAAATAAAATCACTCAAAACAAGATTTCAAACCGTTTTGAGCACCTTTTTCTAATATCTTAATGTTACAACAACGAGTGAATCTTTACCTAATATTTTAGACGGACAATCAAACTAAAGGACAACGAAAGAAGGTACAATTAAAAACCTTCTTTGGACTGCCAAAAACCTCCTCAAAATACCCATAAAATGTCCCGAAATCATGATTTATCATTAAAAATCATACCCTGATCATCACCACAAACTCAAAAAACACCAAATCCTCAAATCATAGAACCTTAATTGAACCATAAATAGAAATCTATAACACTAACTTGGACCCCCGACCCTCAAACACCTAACCCTTTTGAGAAATAAAATCACTCAAAACAAGATTTCGGAGTGTTTTGAGCACCTTTTTCTAATATCTAAATGTTACTAAAACGAGTGATCTTTACCTAATATTGTAGACTGACAATCAAACTATAGGATCACGAAAAAAGTTAAAATTAAAAATCTTCTTTGGCCTTCAAAAAACCTCCTCAAAATACCCATAAAATGTCCTGAAATCATAATTTATCATTAAAAATCATACCCTGATTATCACCCCAAACTCAAAAAACACGATATCCTCTGATCATAGAACCTCAATTAAACCCTTAATAGAAATCTAAAACCTTAAGTTGGACCCCAGACCCTCAAACCCCTCACTCTTTGGAGAAATAAAATCACTCAAAACAACATTTCGAAGCGTTTTGAGCACCTTTTTCTAATATCTAAATGTTACAAAAACGAGTGAATCTTTATCAAATATTGTAGACTGACAATCAAACTATAGGATCACGAAAAAAGTTACAACTAAAAACCTTCTTTGTCCTTCCAAAAACCTCCTCAAAATACCCATAAAATGTCCCGAAATCATGATTTATCATTACAAATCATACGCTGATCATCACCCAAAACTCAAAAACCACCAAATCCTCTAAACACAGAACCTTAATGGAACCCTAAATAGAAATCTATAACACTAAGTTGGACCCCCGACCCTCAAACCCCTAACCCTTTTGAGAAATAAAATCACTCATAACAAGATTTCGAAGCGTTTTGAGCACCTTTTTCTAATATCTAAGTGGTACAAAAACGAGTGAATCTTTACCTAATATTTTAGACGGACAATCAAACTATAGGATCACGAAAGAAGTTACAATTAAAAACCTTCTTTGGACTGCCAAAAACCTCCTCAAAATACCCATAAAATGTCCCGAAATCATGATTTATCATTAAAAATCATACCCTGATCATCACCCTAACTCAAAAAACACCAAATCCTCTAATCATAGAACCTCAATTAAACCCTAAATAGAAATCTAAAACACTAAGTTCGACCCCCGACCCTCAAACCTCTCACCCTTTTAGAAATAGAATCACTCAAAACAAGATTTCGAAGCGTTTTGAGCACCTTTTTCTAATATTTAAATGTTTCAAAAACGAGTGAATTTTTACCTAATATTAGAGACTGACAATTAAAACTATTGTATCACGAAAATATATACAACCAAAACCTTCTTTGGCCTGCTAAAAACAACCCCAAAATACCCATAAAATATCCCGAAACCATGATTTATCATTAAAAATCATACCCTGATCATCACCCCAAAGTCAATAAACACCAAATCCCCTAATCCCATATCCTCACTTAAACCCTAAATAGAAATCTAAAACACTGAATTGGACTCTCAACCCTCAAACCCTTCACCCTTTTGGGAAATAAAATCACTCAAAACAAGATTTCAAACCGTTTTGAGCACATTTTTCTAATATCTAAATAATACAACAACGAGTGAATCTTTACCTAATATTTTAGACAGAAAATCAAACTATAGGATCACGAAAGAAGGTACAATTAAAAACCTTCTTTGGACTGCCAAAAACCTCCTCAAAATACCCATAAAATGTCCCGAAATCATGATTTATCATTAAAAATCATACCCTGATCATCACCCCAAACTCAAAAAACACCAAATCCTCTAATCATAGAACCTTAATTGAACCATAAATAGAAATCTATAACACTAAGTTGGACCCCCGACCCTCAAACACCTAACCCTTTTGAGAAATAAAATCACTCAAAACAAGAATTTGAAGTGTTTTGAGCACCTTTTTCTAATATCTAAATGTTACAAAAACGAGTGATCTTTACCTAATATTGTAGACTGACAATCAAACTATAGGATCACGAAAAAAGTTACAATTAAAAATCTTCTTTGGCCTGCCAAAAACCTCCTCAAAATACCCATAAAATGTCCTGAAATCATAATTTATCATTAAAAATCATACCCTGATTATCACCCCAAACTCAAAAAACACGATATCCTCTGATCATAGAACCTCAATTAAACCCTCAATAGAAATCTAAAACACTAAGTTGGACCCCAGACCCTTAAACCCCTCACTCTATTGAGAAATAAAATCACTCAAAACAACATTTCGAAGCGTTTTGAGCACCTTTTTCTAATATCTAAATGTTACAAAAATGAGTGAATCTTTATCAAATATTGTAGACTGACAATCAAACTATAGGATCACGAAAAAAGTTACAACTAAAAACCTTCTTTGGCCTTCCAAAAACCTCCTCAAAATACCCATAAAATCACTACAACAATTCTGACCTGTGCCGACCATTTTCTTATCGACAAGCAATTCTGTGTCGACAGTTATATGATTTATCTACTGAATTTGTGTTTGTCGTTATAACTTGTCAATACTGTCAACTTTTACAAATTTCAGGTTAAAAAATTGTCAACAATTGGATGCGCTAAATTTTCCCGCTCCCGATAATAAAATAGGTGACAAACATAATATCTAATGACTCACAAATTGTCAAAAAATCAAAACACATTATTTTGGAGGGTAATGATAAATTATTCCCGCACTTCTAAAATATTGGAGGGAATCAGAATAAACAATTAAACAAAACATTAACTCTCTCACACACATCGCTCTCAACCCCCGTCTCTCAAACTCCCTCTGAAACCCTCTCTCATCACTCTCCCGTCTGTCTCAAACTCTCTCAATCTCAATCTCAATCTCAATCTCAATCGAAATCTCTCTCAAAATCGCGTGATTCTCTCTGAAAATCCTTCGAGTAACCCCCTTCATCACTCTCAATCTCATTATCTTCTCCATCGGGCGATCCCCTTCATCAGCTTGTGAATGTGACAGTCTGGGTTTCTTGTGGGTCGATCCCCTTCATCAGGTATGATGTTCTCTCACTATTTCCTCTTCTTTTCCTTTCATTGTGTGTTCAATTTCATCTGGTTGATGAACTAGGGTTTCCTAGATGAGATCAACACAGTTTGAATGGGGGAAATCGGGGGTTTTGCAGATTTAGGTTAAATTTGCAGATTTATGTTAATTACGAAGTGACTGCGCACATATTTGACCCAATTTTCAGATTGCATGTTCAGTTTATTTTAGTTCATGAACTAGGGTTTTCTGCTATTTCTTAAAAATTGGGGCTTTTATGTTTGTTTTGGAGATTGAACTGATCATTTTGTTTTCTGAATGATTTGGTTTGTGTTTGTTCAGGTTGTTGAGGTTTTTTGATGAGAAGCTCATTGCCCTGGACCCGATAAAGGTTCGTAGTTAGACTTGTACTTGTTTTTATACATGTTTCGTGGAAAATTTTGCGGCTTTTGCTGTGTTGGTTATGATATTTGTCAAAGTAAACTGACAAATTTTGGACTGAAACTGCTCATATATGTAAAGGGTTTGATTTGTGATATTGTCAAAGTGAACAATTAAACTGAATAGTCATAGCTGCATATACAACATTCTGCATAGTTGTATTGTTGTTGACGTTGTTATTTTATTGTCGATTCCGTTGGTTGCACAAATAAACTGAATACTCACTGCGCATCGGCCTTGGCAAAGTGTTATCGTTGTAGCTGTTTTTGTGTCTTTGTTAGACATTTGGAAAATCATAGGCCTCCTCTTGTCTGCAGCGGATCGTGTTGCCTTTCAGCTTGTTGTATTAAATGTGCATGTGATACGATTGTATTTGCGAGTTTATTTTTTCTGCGGTCCACTTCTGAAGTTGGGAAACTAGCGCGAGGATACTGAGATTTCTTTAATCTTTTGTGATACTTGAAAGAGGAGTTCTATATTTGACTGTATTTGGTAATTGATTGTTAGTAAATTTTTCAATATTGCTTTGATTTGTGGATCTTAAGCTGTGTTATGGTTCAGCCTGTTATGAACGTTATATCACGTGTTTTGGTTCGTCATTACTTAATTACAGTTCATGTTTGCCTCTTTTTAATACTCATTGGCCGTAGAGTATCTGTTTGTCATGCTAATTTTCTCGCAGTTGAGTTTGTTTCCTTACGACAATCTGTTGTATCCACAATGTGTAATTACTGTATTCTGATTTAATTGAGAGTATAAACAATGTTTTCTGCTGTATTTCGATTGTACTTGTCTGTGTTAACTCTGTCGTTGAACTGCAGTTAATGGATAAGTACTAATCGTCATGTAATACGGTTTGTCACGTTATAGATATAGTTGAGCACAAGGAAGCGATTACTAGTGGATTTGGTGAAAGAACTTGATTAACAGGTGCTTATAAGGTTATTTGTCTCTTCATCTCGCATCAAAGGTAATTTTTCTCACCTACTCGCGGAAAAGTATGTGTTACTTTATACTGGTTTGTGCATGTTTTACAATGCTCTTTCATAGCTTCATAATCCTAATCTGTTGTAGTACTTGATGACTCTGTATTCTACATTTGTGTGTTAATTTGCTTAAAACCAACTGTCGTATAAAAACTTACGACGTATAAACTGCATATAGGTATTCATGGATCGAAGTTGGATTGGTTTAAATGATAAATGGTGTCAGGAATATGTTGATGGAGTGTCTGATTTCATTCGGTTGCGAGTCGGCACACTGATGAAAGGAATAGAATACGTTGTCCGTGTTCTAGCTGCAATAATGTTTACTATTTACCGGTTAACGTTGTAAGAGGACATTTGCATGCAAATGGTATGCTTGTAGATTACAGAAAGTGGGTTTTTCATGGGGAAGATTACGGTTTACGTACGGTTGATGTGACTGATTCGAGGGATGTTGTAGACGACATTCCTGAGACACGTCTTGACGTTGAGGGTTTGATAGGGAACTTACAAGAGGGACTGCTTACTGGTAATCATGGGGATGCTATATCATCCGATGAACCAAATGCAGAAATCGGGGAGGGTGACAAATTTGTTAAGTTGTTAAGCGATGCTCAATGTGAGGCTTATCCGGGTTGTCAAAACTTCTCTAAGCTGTCCCTTATAATAAGGTTGCTACATATCAAGACGTTATGTAAATGGAGTAATAAATCGGTGAACATGGCATTGGATTTGATTAGAGAGTTAGTGCCTCCCGGTCACACTCTACCAAAATCCTTTTATGAAGCTAAAACTGTTTTACGAGAACTTGGTCTTGGCTATGTTAACATCCATGCATGTCCAAACAATTGTGCTTTGTATTGGAAAGAAAATGAAAAGTTGGATCACTGTCCCAATCCCGATTGTATGGAACCTAGATGGAAGGAAAGTAAGAATAAAAATGGAAAGAGAATTCCTCGAAAGGTTCTTAGGTATTTTCCTCTGAAACCCATGCTTCAGAAACTATTCATGTCAAAAACTGTTGCCAAGATATGCGATGGCACAAGGCGCAGCGTGTCCAAGACAGCAATGTCATTGGACACCCTGCTGATGCTAAGCAATGGCAAGATTTTGACAAAGAACATGAATGGTTTGCTGCAGATCCTCGTAATATTTGATTGGGATTAGCCAGTGATGGATTTAACCCTTTCAGTAATATGAGTAGCACATATAGTATGTGGTCTGTAGCTCTTATTGTATACAACGTGGGTCCCACGCAAGTTATGAAAGATCCATTTATTATGATGTCGTTATTAATTCCTGACCTTAAATCACCGGGAAATGACATCGATGTTTACTTGCGTCCATTAATTGATGATCTCAAAGAGTTTTGGGAACATGGGGTTGAAACTTATGATGCTTATTCCGGTGAAACATTTAAGCTGCATGCTGCACTCATGTGGACAATTAACGACTTCCCTGCGTATGGTATGTTGTCCGGATGGAGTACAAAAGGGAAACTAGCGTGTCCTCCGTGTAACAAAGAAACTCATCATATAAGATTAAAGTACAGTAAGAAACAGGCATATATGGGTCATCGTCGGTTCTTACCACTCAATCATCCTTGGCGTCGCAATAAAAGATTTAATGGTAAATCTGAGCTTAAACCAAAGCCGAAGGAGTTATCGGGGGATGATGTTCTTGATCAGTTGAAGTTACTTCCTGCACATTTAAAGTTCGGAAAGACTTTAAATAAGAAGGGAAAGACTTCAACTGGTAAGAAAAGAAAGCGAAGTGAGCCCGAATTAAACTGGACCAAAAAAAGTATATTTTTTGAATTAAGTTATTGGCGGTCACATCAACTCAGACATAACTTGGATGTCATGCACGTAGAGAAAAATGTTTGTGAGAGCGTGGTTGGTACTTTGATGAATATTGAAGGTAAAACGAAAGATCATCTTAATTCGCGTCTGGATTTGGAGGATCTGCGTATTAGGAAAGATCTACAGGTACAACCGGATGGTGTTATTCCTCCAGCACCCTATAGTCTGGATGCTGCTGGAAGGAAAAACATGTGTGAATGGTTAAAATCCATTAGATTTCCTGATGGCTATGCTTCGAATATATCTCGTTGTGTCAGTAGCAACGATAACAAGATAATTGGCATGAAAAGCCATGATTATCATGTACTGTTACAACGGTTGCTCCCCCTTGCTATATGTGGGAACTTGAGCAAACAAGTTTGCGAAGCATTAACTGAACTTAGTATGTTCTTTAAAGAGCAGTCTTCTAGAACTTTGACGGTCGAGTGCTTGGAGAGATTAGAAAGGGATGTTGTGGTCATACTTTGTAAGTTGGAGTTGATATTTCCTCCTTCTTTCTGGGATGTTATGATTCACTTGCCAATCCACCTTCCTCGAGAGGCAATGTATGGGGGTCCAGTTCAATATCGCTGGATGTATCCCATTGAAAGGTAACTTTTATTGATAGGTTTGCGGTTTTTAAATTTTATAATCTGCCATCAACTTCATTTATGATTATCGTATGTATCTTTACCTGAACAGATTTCTTTACACACTCAAACAATATGTTAGAAATAAAGCTCGACCCGAAGGTTCAATTGCCGAGGCCTACATCAACAATGAATGTCTAAATTTTTGTTCGATGTATCTCCACGGTGTTGAAACAAGATATAATCGGGAAGATAGAAACCAGAAAGCAGTTAATTACAGGAAAGGAAATACACTGTATGTATTTTCTCGTCCTGATCGGCCTTTGAATGCCTTGCAAAATGAAATGATGTCACCTGCAGAATATGATCAAGTCAGGTGGTTTGTTTTACACAACTGCTAAGAAATTGATCCGTATTTAGAGAAAGTCTTTTTTCGGTACTTATATTCGTTTGTGAAAACATCAATCTATTTTTAAAAAAAACATCAATCTATTGTTCAAAAAATTGACAATTGAATGTGGTCACAGTAAGCATCGTGAAGAAATCGAGTTCAGCGACTCCACTAATGTGGAGCAAAGACATGAGAATGAGTTTGCTGGCTGGTTTAAGAAGCTTGTAAGACATCTTGCCTAATACCAATCGTTATTGTATGTTGGAATTTGTAGTGAATAGGTTCTGAAATGTTTTCTCGTTTACCAAGATGGTTCAAAAGCGCATAGACAAGTCTGCAGAGGAAACTGATGACTTGTATTCGCTTGCATGTGGTCCTGATAAACGCATTAACCGGTACACGGGATGTGTTGTTAATGGAATGAGGTTCCACACTGCTGCACGCGATGAAAATCGCGTGACACAGAACTCTGGAGTTCTTGTCCGAGCCGACCATAAGGGCAAAGAAATAGATTTTTATGGTGTTTTAACAGATATCATTGAGCTAAGTTATTTGGGTGGGAATCGTGTTTTTATCTTCAAGTGCAATTGGTTTAATACAGGAGACTCGAAGACAGGGATTAAGAAAGATAAGTACTTCACAAGCGTTAACATAAGTCGTTCATGGTACAAAAAGGATCCTTATATACTAGCGTCGCAGGCTCAAAAAGTATTCTATGTCCCTGATGTTATTCTCGGTAAAAACTACAGGATAGTTCAAAAAATACAACCTAGAAATTTTCATGACATACCAGAACTTGCAGAAGAAACAAGTAACCATCAGGGCAAAGACTTTTATGTTGACGATGCATATCAGCAACAATTTAATGCTGGAATTAATGATATGTTTGAAGTTGATGATGAAGTTGATATTAATGAAACCGTTGACGAAGATACAACAGACGATGACTATGAAAGTGACGAAGAACATAGTTCTGGTGACGACGATTACCAAATTTCGGGCGACTGCAGCGATGGTAGTCACCGATATGATGATGGTGATGCTGACGATGACGACGACGATGACGATACAGATTTGGGAGATGACAATTAATTGGATTATTCATATATACTTGCCCTAGACTTCTCATGCTGAATTAATAAATTATTCGTCTTAGCTATTTCATCATTTCTTTCATGATTAAAACATTCATGTCGTTATCTAAGTTTATTTCATACATTTATCACGGGTTTTGTGTTGGTTTTGGAACTGCATACATATTTATACTTTGAGATGAATAATACGTTAACGTTGCTTGGACTGTTTGTACCCTTTTTATTTGTACTTGACTCCAGGCTATGGAGACATTTGGAAAGGTACGTCGGTCCCTCCGGTTAACTCCATCCAAGTCCACCAACGGCATAAGTGGACTGGTTACTGCTTAAAAGAAGATTAAGGTGGAGGTAAGGCTCATAATATTATAACGTAAACATTTTTTCGAGACTCCTTTGTTTTCTTTATTTTGATAATCGTGTTTTTTTAGTTGTTTAACTTGCAGTTAAGTACAACAGTTGTATTAAATTTTTGCGGTGTCGTCACTTATGTCTCTATTTTCCTGTACACAGAATACAGCCCGGGCCAGTGGTACAAGGAAATGTTCTACAGTCACCAGTACCAGGTCACCGACTAGTATCCGACAGGAGCCATCGAATCCCACTGACAGCGGAGTGTTGGGAGACAACATCATAGACTGCAACGCCAAGGGTATAAATTTCTAATTTCGTCGTTCACATTTCATTTCTTCAATACTCGTAACTCTTAACGTAAGTTGTTGAGATTAAATTTTGCATTATTCTGTAGGGTCTACGGGTGCACAATTGCAGAAAAAAAGTAACAACTCCGTTCGACTCCCACAAGGATGGTTGGCTGCGAATGCCGATAAGCTTGGTATTGTTCTCTTAAGTCCCTCATTTCTAATGAGACACATTCAGTTTTGCTTGTTCGTCGATTCCTACTCTGATTTGCATTATGTTTACGCAGGATTGTCCTCCGGGAAATACCAAAATAACAAGAAAAATGCGCACAAGTCAGTTACCTCTCAAACCCATCCGACAACCATGGTAATGGAGCCCGACAATCAGCTGTGACTCAGGGTGGCCCCGTTTCCCAATCAGCAAGTCAGTGCGTATCCACAAGAAGTACACCAATTACGACAAAAACCAGTGTTGCAGTGGAACATGTTCTGAACCAGTCAAGTACTACTGTCGGCATGACACAAAAAAACCAGGTTGATAATGATGTTGTGGTACGTAGCTATTTAATTTAGACGTAACAGAGCTAGTCAAAGTGAATTTCAACTGTCTGTTTTTATGTTTGTGTGTGTACACTGCATACAGAACATAGAATCTCAAAGCCGTATAAGGAGATCCCCTAGATTGACTCCCAACAGGAATATCACCACACAAACAATTCAAGACCCTACTTCTGACCGAAGGGAACAACGTAATCTGAATTCAACCGGTACCGTGGGAGTGGCAGACGGAAATGTAACTGAACGTAATGAGGTAGCAACAGAAGCAGTTTAATCGTGATGGTTCATGTTTCAATAACTTGTGTATGTTTATGAACAACCAATTGCGCTTTACGTGATGGCACAGGATGTTCGCAAAAGGAAAGTTGTTCGACTCTCACCTCGTAGCCAGATTACTAGACTAGCTGCAACAGATGCGGTTGCTGATCCTGTCATACGAGAAAGAACCTCTGTGGAGCGTAATTCAGTCAACCCCGGTAAAAATATCCCTTCTTGTACCTGTAGACAATTCCTTGTGATTTAAAGCCACCGCGCTTTTAAATTAATTACTTGTACTTATTGTAATTAATGCAGGATCACAAACCAGGAAAAAGGCGCGGAAGAACTCTGTTGCAACTGCTCAAGTTGAAACTGAGGATGTCCATGACAGTGATGCGGTACTATTGGTGATATTCGTAACTAATTTTGGCTTCATTGGCATTCCTTGCACTGTAATTAGCTTGTCAAACTCTGTGATGCAGGTTGCGACACATGATGTAAGCGCAACGGATGTGGTTGCTGATTCTGGTATACGTGAAAGATCCTCCGTGGAGCGTAATGCAGTCAACCCCGGTACAAATATCTCGTACTAAACCTGTAGATAGATCGTTGTGTTATAAAGCCATCACGATTTCACTACTTGTAGTTATTGTAATAAATGCAGGATCACAAAACAGTGGACAGGCTCGGAAGAACGTTGTTGCGAGTGCTCGATTGGAAACTGAAAATGTCCATGACAGTGATGCGGTACTATTGATGATATATGGGTTTATTTTTTGCTTAATTGGCATTTGTATGCGCTTTAATTATGTTGTGGACCTCTGTGATATCGATGCAGTTTACGGTACATGATGTTGGGACAGCAGATGTGGTTGCTAATTCTGTTAGACGAGAACAAAGCTATGTGGAGCGCAATGCAGTGAACCCCGGTAAATAAATCGCGTATTATACCTGTACATAAATTATTGTATTATAAAGACACCACGCTTTCAAACTACTTGTAATTGCTGTAGTGTATGCAGGATCACAAACCAGGAAAAAGCCTCGGAAGAACTCTGTTGCAACTGCTCAAGTGGAAACGGACAATGTCCATGACAGTGATGCGGTTATATTGATGATATCCATACCTAAGTTGTGCTTAATTTCCAGTCCTTACACATTAATTAACTTGTGCAACTCTGTGATGCAGGTTACGACACATGCTGTTGGTGTAAAAAGATCTCATCGACTCACACCTACTAGGTTGGCGAAAAGAGCAAATCTAGCATCAACTCCCAGGACGAGTGGTCGGACCAACTCAAGGACAGATGTCGAAATGGAAGAGCTAAATCTATCTGACAATGACATAGCTACTTATGTAAGTACCAATACATCGGAGAATATATGTTTCTTCAGTCTCTTTAATTACACTATGTGGGGAACTATCTATATCATAGAGTACTCATGTTGATTTTTTCTTGTAGGATGCGGTGCTTCATGATACACCGAGAAGGTCCATTCGACTGAATTGGACAAGGGAACGATCACCTCTAACTAACGAGGCAAATTCCGAGAGCAACTTCTGGGCTGAATGTATGTAACTTAAGTCACATATTAAATACATTGACAAATTCGTTTATTCTTTTCATATTTCATTACAAATTGGATGCTTGTTGTGTAAACATTGCATAAACTATTTGTTGCAGACCCGGAAAGAATTAGATCTCGACGAGGAGTGACTCGTGGACTGAAAGTTAGAAAGACCCTGAAAGATAAAGCTAAGATTCCTGTCAACATTCCTTTGGGGAAGCGCAGACCAGTGGGTGAAGGACATTTAGAGCTAACAGCCGAGGTTGGTGTTGCAGTTCGCATGTACGCGCCCGTTGAAGTACCGTCGTGGAGCGCTATGGAGCCTCATCACAAGAAACCAATTTACGACCACCTGCAAGTGAGTTGGGTTATACGCTTTCATTTTTCTTAAGCTTATGATCAATGAACTCAAATTTCATTTACTGTACTCTGTCTATTTAGGGGATATTTGAGCTTGATTTTTCGAGGAAACATATTGTTCGTGCTATCAGTTCCATGTGCAGCAGATCATATAGTGACCATAGATACAAGCTGCATAAGCATTACAAAACTTTCCGCAGCCCAAGTGAAGCAAGGCGTCATCCTTTGCCACTTGTGAACCAGAATGATTGGAATACATTGTGTCTTTACTTTGAGTCTGAAGCCTGTAAGGTAAAACAAATACAAGACTTTGTCGTACACATTTATTCATTTCTTCCAATTTTCTTTTTCCGGAAAATAGGTATATTAAATTTTGTTGGCATCATATGGCAGAAAAAGAGTAGAAGGGGTACTGAGAACAGACGACATGTCAAGAATCTTCATACATCTGGTTCGAAGACTTTTGTACAGCGCTTGCATGAGATGGTAATGCTTTTAACTTCTCTGATATTTACATTACCATAACTTTAATGCTTAAACTTGTATTCCACTAAGTGTTTCTGTAAGAATCGGCCCCCTTTTCTTCATTTACATGTAACACTCATTTACTATCTTGTATAGGAAAACCCGTCACTTATTGACAATTTCAAGACCACTCATTGCAAAAGTGGCACGAGCATCTGGATGTCGCGGGAGGCCCGTAATCTATACGTATGTTATACATTTCCTACGAAATTATTAATGTTTTGCCAGGAATTTAAAACTCAATCCACTGTTTTGAAATTACAGAATCAAATGATAGAAATGAGGGACAATGATGTGGATGGTGTCCTAACTGAAGAACAGATTACGGAGGAAGTGCTTGGAAAAAGGCGGGGTTTCGTAGCTGGCTACGGAGGCGGCGAGGTACCAAAATCTGCTTGGACTTACGAAGATGGGAGGTCTGAATATCTTGCAAGGGCTGAAGAAGCTGAAAAGCTGGCGGAAGCAGAACGAAAAAGGGCAGAAGCTGAACGTCGAAGGGCAGAAGCTGAACGAAGAAGAACAGAGGCTGCGGAGAAGCGTTCGGAAGCCCTGGAAAAGAGGATGAGCAATGTGGAGGCACTGATACTCAAGACTCTCCCCCTTCCAGAGGAATCTGAATCTGAGCCGGAATATGAGCCCGAATCTGAAGAGGAATTTGCAGAGGAATCTGAGCCGGAGCCGTGTCGGAATCGGAGTCGGACACTTCAGACAGAGAATGAGGTAAGAGACTTGGTACTTAAATTTGTATCTTAATAGAGTCCTAATATTATCGGTTTTCTGTTCTTCAGTCATGCTTCGATTGCATTATTGTGGTTAGTTAGGGAGAAGGTTTTTTAAATGCATGCTGTTACTGGCTTGAGCAACCTGCACTTAGTCGTCACTTGCCTGGGGTTTTTTTCCATCTCACCTTTACCTAACTTTACTGAAATTAGAAGTTGTAAAAAAGTGTCTGCTGTTTGATCACTATTCACGTGGATTGAGTATGTCGGTAACCTGTCTTCAATTGCCAGTTCCCATTCTTTGTATACGTATCCAGTTATTAACAATTTATTAGTTTTGCTCTTTATGCATTTGAGGTTCTAACAAATACTTCCATTGTCATAGTAATTTGAATATTAAATAGATTGTAGTACTATGCGTATGACTGGTTTTGAAGTTCACTACGATTCGGTTCCAATTTCCGTCGTTCAAGTAACTGGTGAATGGCAATGGGATCAGTTTAATTGAATAGGATTTCAGGCATCTGCACGAGTCTTTAGTCACGGATTTCTAGAGTTTAGAGCTGATTACATTATGTGAAGTTGATTATACTCAGTCTTGGCACAATCTGTTAGGCGAATCTTTAATTTGCTCCGGGTTTGCTGAGAAATTACATTTCATAATTTCAGAAGTGTTTGCTGTGTGTAACTTGCAAAGGCATGTTGCTTTCGACTTAATTCAGCTATCAAAACCAAGTATTAGAATGTTTTCATCAATTCACAGATGTTGAATCCTTCCCTAATCATAATCAAATTCTGTATTTGTTATACGCAGTCGTAGTTTGCTGTTTGGAAAGCCCTTCATGCCGTCCAAAAACTGTTATTCTCAACGGTACCAAATCCTTCTCCATTCTTTGTCCAAATGCTTAAATATGTTTCTGAATTTAAATTGTGTCATCAATAGCAGTGTGTTTAGGAATCAAGTGCACAAGTGACTTCATCTATGAATATTTGCTGCAGGGGTTCGTGAATGGATCGAGTACGTACGTTAGCTTTTTCGACGACCTGTTCGTGAATGGAGTGTATATATGGTTCATGCCACGGAGTTTTGGATCCACTATGTCTGCTATGTCTTTTATTTCTGTTAACTAGACTACGAACCGGAATCACTTGTGTATTTGTTGAACTCATGTCTATCAGCTCGAATCTGCTGCGACTGAATATTTTGAACTGGGATGTGTGATGTTAAGTTTTATGCTGCTGTTTTGGGCAATCTGTGACATGTTGCTGAATGCAACTACTGTTTATGTTAAGTTTTATGTTAACTGCCTATTTATGGCATCTTTTTTATTTTTGGACACCATGTTTGGATGGTCTTCAAAAGTGCTTATTTTTTTTATTAAGTTGTGATAAAGGTGACAAGCACGAAGGTCACAAGAAAGATGAAGTACCGTCAAACTTCTCTTCTACTGACTATTCTGGATGTCATCTATCTAAATAAACATGAAAATGTGTTTGTCGCCAGTTTTAAAGGTGACAAAAACACATAGTCAGTAGAAAGAAACTGCCGACAGAAATATTTGTCACTGCTTTCTCTTTCTGCAGACAAACATGACGTTTGTCGGCTATCACTCTAACGACGGAGCTATTGTGACTACGGATCGACAAACCAATTTCTGTCGGTAGAATATCTGCCGACAAATTTAAGCTATCTACCGACAAATTTTGCTGTCAACGGAGGCAGTATTTGTTGTAGTGAATGTCCCGAAATCATGATTTATCATTACAAATCATACGCTGATCATCACCCAAAACTCAAAAACCACCAAATCCTCTAATCATAGAACCTTAATGAAACCCTAAATAGAAATCTATAACACTAAGTTCGACCCCCGACCCTCAAACCCCTAACCCTTTTGAGAAATAAAATCACTCATAACAAGATTTCGAAGCGTTTTGAGCACCTTTTTCTAATAATTAAATGTTTCAAAAACGAGTGAATTTTTACCTAATATTAGAGACTGACAATAAAAGTATTGTATCACGAAAATATATACAACCAAAACCTTCTTTGGCCTGCTAAAAACCACCCCAAAATACCCATAAAATATCCCGAAACCATGATTTATCATTAAAAATCATACCCTGATCATCACCCCAAAGTCAATAAACACCAAATCCCCTAATCCCATATCCTAACCCTAAATAGAAATCTAAAACACTGAATTGGACTCCCAACCCTCAAACCCTTCACCCTTTTGGGAAATAAAATCAATCAAAACAATATTTCAAACCATTTTGAGCACCTTTTTCTAATATCTAAATGTTACAACAACGAGTGAATCTTTACCTAATGTTTTAGACGGACAATAAAACTATAGGATCACGAAAGAAGTTACAATTAAAAACCTTCTTTGGACTGCCAAAAACCTCCTCAAAATACCCATAAAATGTCCCGAAATCCTGATTTATCATTAAAAATCATACCCTGATCATCACCCCAAACTCAAAAACACCAAATCCTCTAATCATAGAACGTTAATTGAACCATAAATAGAAATCCATAACACTAAGTTGGACCCCCGACCCTCAAACACCTAACCCTTTTGAGAAATAAAATCACTCAAAACAAGATTTCGAAGTGTTTTGAGCACCTATTTCTAATATCTAAATGTTACAAAAACGAGTGATCTTTACCTAATATTGTAGACTGACAATCAAACTATAGGATCACGAAAAAAGTTACAATTAAAAATCTTCTTTGGCCTGCCAAAAACCTCCTCAAAATACCCATAAAATGTCCTGAAATCATAATTTATCATTAAAAATCATACCCTGATTATCACCCCAAACTCAAAAAACACGATATCCTCTAATCATAGAACCTCAATTAAACCCTCAATAGAAATCTAAAACACTAAGTTGGACCCCAGACCCTCAAACCTCTCACTCTTTTGAGAAATAAAATCACTCAAAATAAGATTTCGAAGCGTTTTGAGCACCTTTTTCTAATATCTAAATGTTACAAAAACGAGTGAATCTTTACTTAATATTGTAGACTGATAATCAAACTATAGGATCACGAAAAAAGTTACAACTAAAAACCTTCTTTGGCCTTCCCAAAACCTCCTCAAAATACCCATAAAATGTCCCGAAATCATGATTTATCATTACAAATCATACCCTGATCATCACCCAAAACTCAAAAACCACCAAATCCACTAATCATAGGACCTTAATTGAACCCTAAATAGAAATCTATAACACTAAGTTGGACCCCCGACCCTCAAACCCCTCACCCTTTTGAGAAATAAAATCACTCAAAACAAGATTTCGAAGCGTTTTGAGCACCTTTTTCTAATATCCAAATGTTACAAAAACGAGTGAATCTTTATCTAATATTGTAGACTGACAATCAAATTATAGGATCACGAAAAAAGTTACAAATAAAAATGTAATACCCGGTTGTTATTATAGGCATAACTGCTTAAATTTTGTTGAGTTTAGTCAAACGGGGAGGTATTTGTAGTTTCGGCAAAATATAAACTAGCTAATGTGGGGGGTTGTGGTTGAATTTTTAAGAAGTTCTAAAACCTAATGGGTAAAATAATAAAAGTGAATTTAATAATAACAAAAAAATAAAAAAATAAAACAAAGTTTAATTGATCTCTCTCTCTCCAACACTCACCATCTGGTGAATTTTTCCCTCATCACCCAACACATCTAGTATTCTTTTTGTTTCACCAACACATGTTTTTTTTTTATTATTCATCTCTTTCTCCTCCTTCTCTACTTAACCTCTTTTCTCTCTCCCTTTGTTTTTGTTCTTTCTCTCTCTCTCGGCTGACACACACACACACACTCATTTTTTTTACCCATCACAAACATCTCACCCCCTCTATCTCCCTCTCTCTCCCCGTACCAACACACCCCCACCTCTCTCTCTCTTGTTTTCTTTTCCTCCTCCCTCACTCACAATTTCACCCTCACAATAACAAAACACATCCCGATCTCTCTCACTCTCTCCTCCCTCACGGCCAAGCCACACACACACCCACACTCACAAAGCCTCCCTCACAAAACCTCCCTTCTCTATAAGAACCCCCCTGCCTCCTCATCACAAACACCACAACAACACCACAACAACAACCCCCATCATCATCCCCTCTCTTCCTCTTCCTCCTCCTTCGATCTCCTCCACTTGCAGAAGCTCCCCCACCACCCTAGGAGGTCGACCAGACTCCAGGTAGCCAGAAACAGCCACCCCAAACGCCGGAGCACAATCGATTCCGGCGATTTTTCGGCGAAACTTCGGCAAACGATTTCTTCCCCATTCGGTATCCGATTTTGATGATTTTTGTCATGAATCACATTATATTAACTTGAATTCGAGTTTTATGTTGTTGAAATCGTATGGGTAACAAAGGATAATCGGATTTGGTGATCTGGGTGTTGATTCATGAAGAAGATGATGAAGGGGGGATGCTTTTGTCATTTTCAGAAACTTTAAAGGTGTAGCTGAAACTTGTTATTTGGAGTAGTTGTAGTTTCTATTAAACTAAGGGGAGCCCCTTGACTTTTTCCTAAACTATATTGATTATATAACAACAATTTGTTCATATAATTATATAATGTTAGCTAATTAACTATTTTAAATAGATAAATGAAAATAATCAGGTTTGTAATAAAAATAAATGCTTAAATTTAATAAGTTTGAAATTTGTTGTAATTGAATACTACAATCCGTTTTTAAATAAGTCAACAAAGGATATATTTTGTATATATATATATAATCATATAATCAATAGAGAATAATGTTTCGTTTATTGATTAAATGTCACTTTTGTTTTAACAAATAGTAAGTTTACAAATAATTAAGTAAAATTGTTAAAGTAAAATATTTTCTTGAAATAGAATGAATTAGTTATAATTAGAGTTATAACACTTTCTCTTAAAAATAAGTTAACAAAAGAAGAATTGTTTAGTATATATATGAGAATATAATTAATAAAGGTTATAAATGTCACCTTAATTTTTATTTAAACAAATAGAGAGTTTGAAATAACTATAATTTCTTTACCAACATGTGGACTCGCTAAAATTAAATACTGCTAGTTGAAAATTAGAGAATTTAATAAATGATTTCATAAACTAAAAATAGCACTTCTAAGTTGTTTTATGGATTTCAGTATTAGTACTTGTTACCAAATAGTTGGAAAATAATACCTTATCAATATTTTAAATTATTGGTTAATTATTTAGTAATGTCATTTATTTTAAATTATAAATGGTTGGAAATCCTTTATTAATAAATAAGATAAGTCAATATTTAATTAACTAATTATGTCATCTTCAAATGGGGATCGTGAGGGTTAGATTTGACTTTTCGTCCTAGCCGAGCACTCAAATAGGATTTGTGCATTTATTCGTTTGGAATTACTGGCCTCGTGACTAGATGATTGATAAATTGTAGGTGACGGATTTGTGGACATAGGCTTTGTTGACCATCCTACGTACTAACTGCTAAGTCAACATCAGGTGAGTTATATGCTTAGCCTAGCAAGCCTAGCTTCCTTCGTGTCATAACGTGATTTTATTATACGTCTCAAAATGTATTTGGTGATACACATGTTTTACTTGTTATTGATTATGTTTCGAAATGATTGCTTTGGAACTGTCACACGATAATAATAACACGTTAATAACGTAAAGTGGAATCGCACGTACCGGACTCTGTTACTATTTGGGAGGTCCTTTGTTGACCATTATTATTTGGGAGGCCCTTTGTTGGCCATGGCTCTTCGCCTTGTTGGCTAGAGTCCCAGCTAGTACTCACCCTTCTGGCCTTTTGCTTCTTAAGGGGGTGTTGCAACACTTAAGGTCTAGTCTGGCAGGTTGGGAGGTCCTTTGTTGACCATTAAGGAGGTCCTTTGTTGACCATTAAGGAGGTCCTTTGTTGACCATCAAGGAGGTCCTTTGTTGACCATTACTGTTTCCGGTACTGTGCTTAATAATTGGCTCATTTGATTCTATGTTTGGAAACTGATGGTTGGATTCATATTATATTTAAAAATTGACACTTGTGAAGGATTTAATTGGAAATGTTTGAAGATGGATATTGCCAATCGTAATTTGGCTAACACTGTTGTTTATGACGCTGCAAACTCTGATTTTGTGTCACTTTTATTCATACTATGTTATTCCTCAATTTTTATTAAACGTGTAGCACTATGATGATCCTCATCTTCCTGTTTACATGCTAAGGTGTACCTCACTCAGTATTTCATGCTGACTTTCGAAAAAACTGCGGTCTTTGTTTTCATTCCCCCGCAGGTGTAGGAGCTGGGAGATTGGCGTAAGGGAATCGTGGACTCACCTAGTATCTATTAGTACTTTGATTAAGACAACTCTTAGCTTAATCGTATCCTGTTTAATAGTAGACTAATCGCGACTTGTGTAATAGTATGTTTCATGTTGGAGACAATCATCGTTTGTAATATATTTAAGTATGGAATGTTTTGTTCACGATTCTGCCGTTTCTTTATGAGTAGCACCCTCCCGGTCTCTCCCGAGCCGGATACGAAATGAGGGGGTGTTACAGGTGGTATCAGAGCCAGGTCGTTCCAATAAGGGAATAAAACCTGTAGGGCAATTTAAAATGAATTTAGGGTAAGAAAATCTAAAATTGGACAAGCCGATTGGGTTATGGGTAGTTTTAGACATGCTGAGTCCCACCCACCCTCGACCTTTCTTTGTTAGAAATATTTTGTGATGTGATAATACCTTCATTGACTGATTGGACTTGGGATATCTTATTAGGTATTTCCTCATTTGGTTGTCTTTTGGACTAATATTGCTCCTTATACGGAGACGAGGATTTGAGGATTTGATGAATTGAGATGATTAATATTGAGTTGGATTTATGGAATGAGTTATGTGCATTAACTGCTAATGATGTATGCTCTGATTTTTATGTGTCTTATAAATGATAATCGTGCTATATGAAAATATATGTGTACATTTCGTGATGCTAGTCAATCTAGTTCATCACCCCGTGGTATATTAAGTAATGATGCAATAGGCGATAGTGTAGGAATATGACTGACCAACCCCTGCGATACTACACTAGGAGGGTGCAAGGAGAACAGATGGCTCAGGACAACAACAACAATAACAACAACATGGAGCAATTCTTCTCCCAAATGGCCCAAATGTCTCGATTCATGAACAACAATGTTGCCAATGAAAGGGAACCTGACTGGGCTAAGAAGATAGCTCAGCGGAACCCGAGCAACTTCTATGGGGAGGAGGATCCCGTGTTGCTTGAGAACTGGATCAGAGACTCTGATAAGATTTTCCAGGCCATGGAATGCCCAGAAGCCCGCAAGATTAACGAGGCGGCGTTCTATTTTAAGAAAAAGGCTGATAATTGGTGGACAGCTAACCGAGCAAGACTCTTGGCTCAAGAAGGCTTCAACTGGGAAGCGCTAAAGACGGCAATGAGAATTGCCTTCTATCCAGAGCATGTCAAGGAGCAGAAGTACGAGGAGTTCATCGCGTTGAAGCAAGGCAACGATTCGGTGACTGAGTACTACGACAAGTTCGTAGAATTGGCCCGCTTTGCGGAGGATACAGTGCCTACTGAGGGGCGCATGGTCACACGCTTCATAGGCGGTCTCAGGCTTAGTCAGAGAACTATGCTCACCAGGACCTATGCCACCCTGTGAGAGGCCTATGGCATAGCAGCAAACATCTGGAGGGTCGACCAAACACTGACCCAACAACTGAAGAAGAGAAAGGCGGAAAGTCAAGAGGATGACAACTATGGACAAGGCAGGAACAACCAAGGTGAAGATAAACGCTTCAAAGTTTAGCAATGCTGGGGGGAGTCAGAACCAACATCAGGTGGGGAGGCATAATCGTCACTACTACTGTAAGAGGTGCAATGGGGACCACCCAGGAGTAACATGTGATGGGACTAGGGTGACATGCGACTACTGTGGAAACAAGGACCATAGGATGTACGAATGCAACAAAAGAATCGAAGCAGGGCGTCGCCAGAATGGGAATGGCTTCGGACAGAACAACTGGAATGGAGGGAATCAGCATCGCAACAACAACTATGGAAACGGTGCGTCCGGTTACCAATGAAATCATCGTGGCAATGGCAATGGAAATGGAGGGCAAAACAGGAACACTAATGCAAATGCTAACAACAGATCTGGCAATGATGGGAACGGAAACAGGGGAAATGCAGCTCAGGGCAACAACCAGAGGCCACCTGGTCAAATCTTTGTGATGAGCGAAGCAGAAGCGCGAGCAATAAACAACAAGGAAGGTAAGCGCTCAAACCCTAGTCTATATGCATCTCATATAGGAAACCCGCAGTGACCTTAGTGACTCATTCAAGCTTCGAGGACGAAGCTTAGTCCAAGGGAGGGAGGATGTAATACCCGGTTGTTATTATAGGCATAACTGCTTAAATTTTGTTGAGTTTAGTCAAACGGGGAGGTATTTGTAGTTTCGGCAAAATATAAACTAGCTAATGTGGGGGGTTGTGGTTGAATTTTTAAGAAGTTCTAAAACCTAATGGGTAAAATAATAAAAGTGAATTTAATAATAACAAAAAAATAAAAAAATAAAACAAAGTTTAATTGATCTCTCTCTCTCCAACACTCACCATCTGGTGAATTTTTCCCTCATCACCCAACACATCTAGTAATCTTTTTGTTTCACCAACACATGTTTTTTTTATTATTCATCTCTTTCTCCTCCTTCTCTACTTAACCTCTTTTCTCTCTCCCTTTGTTTTTGTTCTTTCTCTCTCTCTCTCGGCTGACACACACACACACACTCATTTTTTTTACCCATCACAAACATCTCACCCCCTCTATCTCCCTCTCTCTCCCCGTACCAACACATCCCCACCTCTCTCTCTATTGTTTTCTTTTCCTCCTCCCTCACTCACAATTTCACCCTCACAATAACAAAACACATCCCCATCTCTCTCACTCTCTCCTCCCTCACGGCCAAGCCACACACACACCCACACTCACAAAGCCTCCCTCACAAAACCTCCCTTCTCTATAAGAACCCCCCTGCCTCCTCATCACAAACACCACAACAACACCACAACAACAACCCCCATCATCATCCCCTCTCTTCCTCTTCCTTCGGCAGAACCCCACCCGAGACCTCCTTCACTCCCAACACCATCACCACCATCACAACCCATCTCTCTGTCTCCCTTTCTCTCTGTCTCCCTCCTCTGTTTTGCCGGCAAGAACCCGACAGCAACAGCAGCGGCAATAGCCGCTGTCACCACCGGAGGACCACCTTCACCACGACCACCACCACCACGCCACAACCACCGTCTCTCCCTCCATCTCTCCCTGTCTCCTATCCCTCTCTCCCCTCCTCTGTTCTGCCCGACGAAGAGAAGCAGGAGCAGCGGCGGCGGTGAAACCGCTGCCCTCCCCGACGAACAAGACCCACGCCACCACCACCGAATTGCCTTCTCTTTCTCTCTCAGCCTTCTCCTCTATCTCTCCCTCTCTGTTCTCGACGGAGCCAGAGCCAGCAGCACCAGCAGCGGCGACGGCAACAGTGGCCGAAGCCACTGCCGAAACCACCGACCCGTGACCCGACCCGACAAACAACGCCTCCTCCTTCGATCTCCTCCACTTGCAGAAGCTCCCCCACCACCCTAGGAGGTCGACCGGACTCCAGGTAGCCAGAAACAGCCACCCCAGTCGCCGGAGCACCATCGATTCCGGCGATTTTCCGGCGAAACTTCGGCAAACGATTTCTTCCCCATTCGGTATCCGATTTTGATGATTTTTGTCATGAATCACATTATTTTAACTTGAATTCGAGTTTTATGTTGTTGAAATCGTATGGGTAACAAAGGATAGTTGCATTTGGTGATTTGGGTGTTGATTCATGAAGAAGATGATGAAGGGGGGATGCTTTTGTCATTTTCAGAAACTTTAAAGGTGTGGCTGAAACTTGTTATTTGGAGTAGTTGTAGTTTCTATTAAACTAAGGGGAGCCCCTTGACTTTTTCCTAAACTATATTGATTATATAACAACAATTTGTTCATATAATTATATAATGTTAGCTAATTAACTATTTTAAATAGATAAATGAAAATAATCAGGTTTGTAATAAAAATAAATGCTTAATTTTAATAAGTTTGAAATTAGTTGTAATTGAATACTACAATCCGTTTTTAAATAAGTCAACAAAGGATACATTTGTATATATATATATAATCATATAATCAATAGAGAATAATGTTTCGTTTATTGATTAAATGTCACTTTTATTTTAACAAATACTAAGTTTACAAATAATTAAGTGAGATTGTTAAAGTAAAATATTTTCTTGAAATAGAATGAATTAGTTATAATTAGAGTTATAACACTTTCTCTTATTAATAGGTTAACAAAAGAAGAATTGTTTTGTATATATATGAGAATATAATTAATAAAGATTATAAATGTCACCTTAATTTTTATTTAAACAAATAGAGAGTTTCAAATAACTATAATTTCTTTACCAACATGTGGACTCTCTAAAATTAAATACTGCTAGTTGAAAATTAGAGAATTTAAGAAATGATTTCATAAACTAAAAATAGCACTTCTAAGTTGTTTTATGGATTTCAGTATTAGTACTTGTTACCAAATAGTTGGAAAATAATACCTTATCAATATTTTAAATTATTGGTTAATTATTTAGTAATGTCATTTATTTTAAACTATAAATGGTTGGAAATCCTTTATTAATAAATAAGATAAGTCAATATTTAATTAACTAAGTATGTCATCTTCAAATGGGGATCGTGAGGGTTGGAATTGACTTTTCGTCCTAGCCGAGCACTCAAATAGGATTTGTGCATTTATTCGTTTGGAATTACTGGCCTCGTGACTAGATGATTGATAAATTATAGGTAACGGATTTGTGGACATAGGCTTTGTTGACCATCCTACGTACTAACTGCTAAGTCAACATCAGGTGAGTTATATGCTTAGCCTAGCTAGCCTAGCTTCCTTCGTGTCATAACGTGATTTTATTATACGTCTCAAAATGTATTTGGTGATACACATGTTTTACTTGTTATTGATTATGTTTCGAAATGATTGCTTTGGAACTGTCACACGATAATAATAACACGTTAATAACGTAAAGTGGAATCGCACGTACGGGAGTCTGTTACTATTTGGGAGGTCCTTTGTTGACCATTATTATTTGGGAGGCCCTTTGTTGGCCATGGCTCTTCGCCTTGTTGGCTAGAGTCCCAGCTAGTACTCACCCTTCTGGCCTTTTGCTTCTTAAGGGGGTGTTGCAACACTTAAGGTCTAGTCTGGCAGGTTGGGAGGTCCTTTGTTGACCATTAAGGAGGTCCTTTGTTGACCATTAAGGAGGTCCTTTGTTGACCATGAAGGAGTTCCTTTGTTGACCATTACTGTTTCCGGTACTGTGCTTAATAATTGGCTCATTTGATTCTATGTTTGGAAACTGATGGTTGGATTCATATTATATTTAAAAATTGACACTTGTGAAGGATTTAATTGGAAATGTTTGAAGATGGATATTGCCAATCGTAATTTGGCTAACACTGTTGTTTATGACGCTGCAAACTCTGATTTTGTGTCACTTTTATTCATACTATGTTATTCCTCAATTTTTATTAAACGTGTAGCACTATGATGATCCTCATCTTCCTGTTTACATGCTAAGGTGTACCTCACTCAGTATTTCATGCTGACTTTCAAAAAAACTGCGGTCTTTGTTTTCATTCCCCCGCAGGTGTAGGAGCTGGGAGATTGGCGTAAGGGAATCGTGGACTCACCTAGTATCTATTAGTACTTTGATTAAGACAACTCTTAGCTTAATCGTATCCTGTTTAATAGTAGACTAATCGCGACTTGTGTAATAGTATGTTTCATGTTGGAGACAATCATCGTTTGTAATATATTTAAGTATGGAATGTTTTGTTCACGATTCTGCCGTTTCTTTATGAGTAGCACCCTCCGGGTCTCTCCCGAGCCGGATACGAAATGAGGGGGTGTTACAGGTGGTATCAGAGCCAGGTCGTTCCAATAAGGGAATAAAACCTGTAGGGCAATTTAAAATGAATTTAGGGTAAGAAAATCTAAAATTGGACAAGCCGATTGGGTTATGGGTAGTTTTAGACATGCTGAGTCCCACCCACCCTCGACCTTTCTTTGTTAGAAATATTTTGTGATGTGATAATACCTTCATTGACTGGTTGGACTTGGGATATCTTATTAGGTATTTCCTCATTTGGTTGTCTTTTGGACTAATATTGCTCCTTATACGGAGACGAGGATTTGAGGATTTGATGAATTGAGATGATTAATATTGAGTTGGATTTATGGAATGAGTTATGTGCATTAACTGCTAATGATGTATGCTCTGATTTTTATGTGTCTTATAAATGATAATCGTGCTATATGAAAATATATGTGTACATTTCGTGATGCTAGTCATTCTAGTTCATCACCCCGTGGTATATTAAGTAATGATGCAATAGGCGATAGTGTAGGAATATGACTGACCAACCCCTGCGATACTACACTAGGAGGGTGCAACGAGAACAGATGGCTCAGGACAACAACAACAATAACAACAACATGGAGCAATTCTCTCCCAAATGGCCCAAATGTCTCGATTCATGAACAACAATGTTGCCAATGAAAGGGAACCTGACTGGGCTAAGAAGATAGCTCAGCGGAACCCGAGCAACTTCTATGGGGAGGAGGATCCCGTGTTGCTTGAGAACTGGATCAGAGACTCTGATAAGATTTTCTAGGCCATGGAATGCCCAGAAGCCCGCAAGATTAACGAGGCGGCGTTCTATTTTAAGAAAAAGGCTGATAATTGGTGGACAGCTAACCGAGCAAGACTCTTGGCTCAAGAAGGCTTCAACTGGGAAGCGCTAAAGACGGCAATGAGAATTGCCTTCTATCCAGAGCATGTCAAGGAGCAGAAGTACGAGGAGTTCATCGCGTTGAAGCAAGGCAACGATTCGGTGACTGAGTACTACGACAAGTTCGTAGAATTGGCCCGCTTTGCGGAGGATACAGTGCCTACTGAGGGGCGCATGGTCACACGCTTCATAGGCGGTCTCAGGCTTAGTCTTCAGAGAACTATGCTCACCAGGACCTATGCCACCCTGTCAGAGGCCTATGGCATAGCAGCAAACATCTGGAGGGTCGACCAAACACTGACCCAACAACTGAAGAAGAGAAAGGCGGAAAGTCAAGAGGATGACAACTATGGACAAGGCAGGAACAACCAAGGTGAAGATAAACGCTTCAAGTTTAGCAATGCTGGGGGGAGTCAGAACCAACATCAGGTGGGGAGGCATAATCGTCACTACTACTGTAAGAGGTGCAATGGGGACCACCCAGGAGTAACATGTGATGGGACTAGGGTGACATGCGACTACTGTGGAAACAAGGACCATAGGATGTACGAATGCAACAAAAGAATCGAATCAGGGCGTCGCCAGAATGGGAATGGCTTCGGACAGAACAACTGGAATGGAGGGAATCAGCATCGCAACAACAACTATGGAAACGGTGCGTCCGGTTACCAATGAAATCATCGTGGCAATGGCAATGGAAATGGAGGGCAAAATAGGAACACTAATGCAAATGCTAACAACAGAGCTGGCAATGATGGGAACGGAAACAGGGGAAATGCAGCTCAGGGCAACAACCAGAGGCCACCTGGTCAAATCTTTGTGATGAGCGAAGCAGAAGCGCGAGCAATAAACAACAAGGAAGGTAAGCGCTCAAACCCTAGTCTATATGCATCTCATATAGGAAACCCGCAGTGACCTTAGTGACTCATTCAAGCTTCGAGGACGAAGCTTAGTCCAAGGGAGGGAGGATGTAATACCCGGTTGTTATTATAGGCATAACTGCTTAAATTTTGTTGAGTTTAGTCAAACGGGGAGGTATTTGTAGTTTCGGCAAAATATAAACTAGCTAATGTGGGGGGTTGTGGTTGAATTTTTAAGAAGTTCTAAAACCTAATGGGTAAAATAATAAAAGTGAATTTAATAATAACAAAAAAATAAAAAAATAAAACAAAGTTTAATTGATCTCTCTCTCTCCAACACTCACCATCTGGTGAATTTTTCCCTCATCACCCAACACATCTAGTATTCTTTTTGTTTCACCAACACATGTTTTTTTTTATTATTCATCTCTTTCTCCTCCTTCTCTACTTAACCTCTTTTCTCTCTCCCTTTGTTTTTGTTCTTTCTCTCTCTCTCGGCTGATACACACACACACACTCATTTTTTTTACCCATCACAAACATCTCACCCCCTCTATCTCCCTCTCTCTCCCCGTACCAACACATCCCCACCTCTCTCTCTCTTGTTTTCTTTTCCTCCTCCCTCACTCACAATTTCACCCTCACAATAACAAAACACATCCCCATCTCTCTCACTCTCTCCTCCCTCACGGCCAAGCCACACACACACCCACACTCACAAAGCCTCCCTCACAAAACCTCCCTTCTCTATAAGAACCCCCCTGCCTCCTCATCACAAACACCACAACAACACCGCAACAACAACCCCCATCATCATCCCCTCTCTTCCTCTTCCTTCGGCAGAACCCCACCCGAGACCTCCTTCACTCCCAACACCATCACCACCATCACAACCCATCTCTCTATCTCCCTTTCTCTCTGTCTCCCTCCTCTGTTTTGCCGGCAAGAACCCGACAGCAACAGCAGCGGCAATAGCCGCTGCCACCACCGGAGGACCACCTTCACCACGACCACCACCACCACGCCACAACCACCGTCTCTCCCTCCATCTCTCCCTGTCTCCTATCCCTCTCTCCCCTCCTCTGTTCTGCCCGACGAAGAGAAGCAGGAGCAGCGGCGGCGGTGAAACCGCTGCCCTCCCCGACGAACAAGACCCACGCCACCACCACCGAATTGCCTTCTCTCTCTCTCTCAGCCTTCTCCTCTATCTCTCCCTCTCTGTTCTCGACGGAGCCAGAGCCAGCGGCACCAGCAGCGGCGACGGCAACAGTGGCCGAAGCCACTGCCGAAACCACCGACCCGTGACCCGACCCGACAAACAACGCCTCCTCCTTCGATCTCCTCCACTTGCAGAAGCTCCCCCACCACCCTAGGAGGTCGACCGGACTCCAGGTAGCCAGAAACAGCCACCCCAGTCGCCGGAGCACCATCGATTCCGGCGATTTTCCGGCGAAACTTCGGCAAACGATTTCTTCCCCATTCAGTATCCGATTTTGATGATTTTTGTCATGAATCACATTATTTTAACTTGAATTCGAGTTTTATGTTGTTGAAATCGTATGGGTAACAAAGGATAGTTGCATTTGGTGATTTGGGTGTTGATTCATGAAGAAGATGATGAAGGGGGGATGCTTTTGTCATTTTCAGAAACTTTAAAGGTGTGGCTGAAACTTGTTATTTGGAGTAGTTGTAGTTTCTATTAAACTAATGGGAGCCCCTTGATTTTTTCCTGAACTATATTGATTATATAACAACAATTTGTTCATATAATTATATAATGTTAGCTAATTAACTATTTTAAATAGATAAATGAAAATAATCAGGTTTGTAATAAAAATAAATGCTTAATTTTAATAAGTTTGAAATTAGTTGTAATTGAATACTACAATCCGTTTTTAAATAATTCAACAAAGGATACATTTTGTATATATATATATATAATCATATAATCAATAGAGAATAATGTTTCGTTTATTGATTAAATGTCACTTTCATTTTAACAAATAGTAAGTTTAAAAATAATTAAGTGAGATTGTTAAAGTAAAATATTTTCTTGAAATAGAATGAATTAGTTATAATTAGAGTTATAACACTTTCTCTTAAAAATAAGATAACAAAAGAAGAATTGTTTTGTATATATATGAGAATATAATTAATAAAGATTATAAATGTCACCTTAATTTTTATTTAAACAAATAGAGAGTTTGAAATAACTATAATTTCTTTACCAACATGTGGACTCTCTAAAATTAAATACTGCTAGTTGAAAATTAGAGAATTTAAGAAATGATTTCATAAACTAAAAATAGCACTTCTAAGTTTCTTTATGGATTTCAGTATTAGTACTTGTTACCAAATAGTTGGAAAATAATACCTTATCAATATTTTAAATTATTGGTTAATTATTTAGTAATGTCATTTATTTTAAATTATAAATGGTTGGAAATCCTTTATTAATAAATAAGA
This sequence comes from Linanthus parryae, assembly GCA_023055425.1. NCBI lineage: Eukaryota > Viridiplantae > Streptophyta > Magnoliopsida > Ericales > Polemoniaceae > Linanthus > Linanthus parryae. Next base: position 76,696,670 of record JALGPY010000009.1, on the reverse strand, counting down.
TAAGTCAATATTTAATTAACTAAGTATGTCATCTTCAAATGGGGATCGTGAGGGTTGGAATTGACTTTTCGTCCTAGCCGAGCACTCAAATAGGATTTGTGCATTTATTCGTTTGGAATTACTGGCCTCGTGACTAGATGATTGATAAATTGTAGGTGACGGATTTGTGGACATAGGCTTTGTTGACCATCCTACGTACTAACTGCTAAGTCAAAATCAGGTGAGTTATATGCTTAGCCTAGCTAGCCTAGCTTCCTTCGTGTCATAACGTGATTTTATTATACGTCTCAAAATGTATTTGGTGATACACATGTTTTACTTGTTATTGATTATGTTTCGAAATGATTGCTTTGGAACTGTCACACGATAATAATAACACGTTAATAACGTAGACTGGAATCGCACGTACAGGACTCTGTTACTATTTGGGAGGTCCTTTGTTGACCATTATTATTTGGGAGGCCCTTTGTTGGCCATGGCTCTTCGCCTTGTTGGCTAGAGTCCCAGCTAGTACTCACCCTTCTGGCCTTTTACTTCTTAAGGGGGTGTTGCAACACTTAAGGTCTAGTCTGGCAGGTTGGGAGGTCCTTTGTTGACCATTAAGGAGGTCATTTGTTGACCATTAAGGAGGTCCTTTGTTGACCATCAAGGAGTTCCTTTGTTGACCATTACTGTTTCCGGTACTGTGCTTAATAATTGGCTCATTTGATTCTATGTTTGGAAACTGATGGTTGGATTCATATTATATTTAAAAATTGACACTTGTGAAGGATTTAATTGGAAATGTTTGAAGATGGATATTGCCAATCGTAATTTGGCTAACACTGTTGTTTATGACGCTGCAAACTCTGATTTTGTGTCACTTTTATTCATACTATGTTATTCCTCAATTTTTATTAAACGTGTAGCACTATGATGATCCTCATCTTCCTGTTTACATGCTAAGGTGTACCTCACTCAGTATTTCATGCTGACTTTCGGAAAAACTGCGGTCTTTGTTTTCATTCCCCCGCAGGTGTAGGAGCTGGGAGATTGGCGTAAGGGAATCGTGGACTCACCTAGTATCTATTAGTACTTTGATTAAGACAACTCTTAGCGTAATCGTATCCTGTTTAATAGTAGACTAATCGCGACTTGTGTAATAGTATGTTTCATGTTGGAGACAATCATCGTTTGTAATATATTTAAGTATGGAATGTTTTGTTCATGATTCCGCCGTTTCTTTATGAGTAGCACCCTCCCGGTCTCTCCCGAGCCGGATACGAAATGAGGGGGTGTTACAAAAAACCTTCTTTGGCCTTCCAAAAACCTCCTCAAAATACCCATAAAATGTCCCGAAATCATGATTTATCATTACAAATCATACCCTGATCATCACCCAAAACTCAAAAACCACCAAATCCTCTAATCATAGAACCTTAATTGAACCCTAAATAGAAATTATAACACTAAGTTGGACCCCCGACCCTCAAACCCCTAACCCTTTTGAGAAATAAAATCACTCGTAACAAGATTTCGTAGCGTTTTGAGCACCTTTTTCTAATATCTAAATGTTACAAAAACGAGTGAATCTTTACGTAATATTTTAGACGGACAATCAAACTATAGGATCACGAAAGAAGTTATAATTAAAAACCTTCTTTGGACTGCCAAAAACCTCCTCAAAATACCCATAAAATGTCCGAAATCATGATTTATCATTAAAAATCATACCCTGATCATCACCCCAAACTACAAAAACACCAAATCCTCTAATCATAAAACCTCAATTAAACCCAAAATAGAAATATAAAACACTATGTTCGACCCCCGACCCTCAAACCCCTCACCCTTTTAGGAATAAAATCACTCAAAACAAGATTTCGAAGCGTTTTGAGCACCTTTTTCTAATATTTAAATGTTTCAAAAACGAGTGAATTTTTACCTAATATTGTAGACTGACAATAAAACTATTGTATCACGAAAATGTATACAACCAAAACCTTCTTTGGCCTGCTAAAAACCAGCCCAAAATACCCATAAAATATCCCGAAACCATGATTTATCATTAAAAATCATACCCTGATCATCACCACAAAGTCAATAAACACCAATTCCCCTAATCCCATATCCTCACTTAAACCCTAAATAGAAATCTAAAACACTGAATTGGACCCCCAACCCTCAAACCCTTCACCCTTTTGGGAAATAAAATCACCCAAAACAAGATTTCAAAGTGTTTTGAGCACCTTTTTCTAATATGTAAATGTTACAACAACGAGTGAATCTTTACCTAATATTGTAGACTTACAATCAAAAAAAAGTTACAACTAAAAACCTTCTTTGGCGTTCCAAAAACCTCCTCAAAATACCCATAAAATGTTCCGAAATCATGATTTATCATTACAAATCATACCCTGATCATCACCCCAAACTCAAAAAACACCAAATCCTCTAATCATAAAACCTTAATTGAACCCTAAATAGAAATCTATAACACTAAGTTGGACCCCCGACCCTCAAACCCCTCACCCTTTTGAGAAATAAAATCACTCAAAACAAGATTTCGAAGCGTTTTGAGCACCTTTGTCTAATATCCAAATGTTACAAAAACGAGTGAATCTTTATCTAATATTGAAGACTGACAATCAAACTATAGGATCACGAAAAAAGTTACAATTAAAAATCTTCTTTGGCCTGCCAAAAACCTCCTCAAAATACCCATAAAATGTCATGAAATCATGATTTATCATTAAAAATCATACCCTGATTATCACCCCAAACTCAAAAAACACGATATCCTCTAATCATAGAACCTCAATTAAACCCTCAATACAAATCTAAAACACTAAGTTGGACCCCAGACCCTCAAACCCCTCACCCTTTTGAGAAATAAAATCACTCAAAACAAGATTTCGAAGCGTTGTGAGCACCTTTTTCTAATATCTAAATGTTACAAAAACAAGTGAATCTTTATCTAATATTGTAGACTGACAATCAAACTATAGGATCACGAAAAAAGTTACAACTAAAAACCTTCTTTGGCGTTCCAAAAACCTCCTCAAACTACCCATAAAATGTCCCGAAATCATGATTTATCATTACAAATCATACCCTGATCATCACCCAAAACTCAAAAACCACCAAATCCTCTAATCATAGAACCTTAATTGAACCCAAAATAGAAACCTATAACACTAAGTTGGACCCCCGACCCTCAAACCCCTAACCCATTTGAGAACTAAAATAACTCAAAACAAGATTTCAAAGCGTTTTGAGCACCTTTTTCTAATATCTAAATGTTACAACAACGAGTGAATCTTTATCTAATATTGTAGACTGACAATCAAACTATAGGATCACGAAAAAAGTTACAACTAAAAACCTTCTTTGGCCTTCCAAAAACCTCCTCAAAATACCCATAAAATGTCCCGAAATCATGATTTATCATTACAAATCATACCCTGATCATCACCCAAAACTCAAAAACCACCAAATCCTCTAATCATAGAACCTTAATTGAACCCTAAATAGAAATCTATAACACTAAGTTGGACCCCCGACCCTCAAACCCCTAACCCTTTTGAGAAATAAAATCACTCGTAACAAGATTTCGTAGCGTTTTGAGCACCTTTTTCTAATATCTAAATGTTACAAAAACGAGTGAATCTTTATCTAATATTGTAGACTGACAATCAAACTATAGGATCACGAAAAAAGTTACAACTAAAAACCTTCTTTTGCCTTCCAAAAACCTCCTCAAACTACCCATAAAATGTCCCGAAATCATGATTTATCATTACAAATCATACCCTGTTCATCACCCAAAACTCAAAAACCACCAAATCCTCTAATCATAGAACCTTAATTGAACCCTAAATAGAAACCTATAACACTAAGTTGGACCCCCGACCCTCAAACCCCTAACCCATTTAAAATAACTCAAAACAAGATTTCAAAGCGTTTTGAGCACCTTTTTCTAATATCTAAATGTTACAACAATGAGTGAATCTTTATCTAATATTGTAGACTGACAATCAAACTATAGGATCACGAAAAAAGTTACAACTAAAAACCTTCTTTGGCCTTCCAAAAACCTCCTCAAAAAAACCCATAAAATGTCCCGAAATCATGATTTATCATTACAAATCATACCCTGATCATCACCCCAAACTCAAAAAACACCAAATCCTTTAATCATAAAACCTTAATTGAACCCTAAATAGAAATCTATAACACTAAGTTGGACCCCCGACCCTCAAACCCCTAACCCTTTTGAGAAATAAAATCACTCGTAACAAGATTTCGTAGCGTTTTGAGCACCTTTTTCTAATATCTAAATGTTACAAAAACGAGTGAATCTTTATCTAATATTGTAGACTGACAATAAAACTATAGGATCACGAAAGAAGTTACAACTAAAAACCTTCTTTGGCCTTCCAAAAACCTCCTCAAACTACCCATAAAATGTCCCGAAATCATGATTTATCATTACAAATCATACCCTGATCATCACCCAAAACTCAAAAACCACCAAATCCTCTAATCATAGAACCTTAATTGAACCCTAAATAGAAACCTATAACACTAAGTTGGACCCCCGACCCTCAAACCCCTAACCCATTTGAGAAATAAAATAACTCAAAACAAGATTTCAAAGCGTTTTGAGCACCTTTTTCTAATATCTAAATGTTACAACAACGAGTGAATCTTTATCTAATATTGTAGACTGACAATCAAACTATAGGATCACGAAAAAAGTTACAACTAAAAACCTTCTTTGGCCTTCCAAAAACCTCCTCAAAATACCCATTAAATGTCCCGAAATCATGATTTATCATTACAAATCATACCCTGATCATCACCCAAAACTCAAAAACCACCAAATCCTCTAATCATAGAACCTTAATTGAACCCTAAATAGAAATCTATAACACTAAGTTGGACCCCCGACCCTCAAACCCCTAATCCTTCTGAGAAATAAAATCACTCGTAACAAGATTTCGTAGCGTTTTGAGCACCTTTTTCTAATATCTAAATGTTACAAAAACGAGTGAATCTTTACCTAATATTTTAGACGGACAATCAAACTATAGGATCACGAAAGAAGTTACAATTAAAAACCTTCTTTGGACTGCCAAAAACCTCCTCAAAATACCCATAAAATGTCCCGAAATCATGATTTATCATTAAAAATCATACCCTGATCATCACCCCAAACTCAAAAAACACCAAATCCTCTAATCATAGAACCTCAATTAAACCCTAAATAGAAATCTAAAACACTAGGTTCGACCCCCGACCCTCAAACCCCTCACCCATTTAGAAATAAAATCACTCAAAACAAGATTTCGAAGCGTTTTGAGCACCTTTTTCTAATATTTAAATGTTTCAAAAACGAGTGAAATTTTACCTAATATTGTAGACTGACAATAATACTATTGTATCACGAAAATGTATACAACCAAAACCTTCTTTGGCCTGCTAAAAACCAGCCCAAAATACCCATAAAATATCCCGAAACCATGATTTATCATTAAAAATCATACCCTGATCATCACCACAAAGTCAATAAACACCAATTCCCCTAATCCCATATCCTCACTTAAACCCTAAATAGAAATCTAAAACACTGAATTGGACCCCCAACCCTCAAACCCTTCACCCTTTTGGGAAATAAAATCACCCAAAACAAGATTTCAAAGTGTTTTGAGCACCTTTTTCTAATATGTAAATGTTACAACAACGAGTGAATCTTTACCTAATATTGTAGACTTACAATCAAAAAAAAGTTACAACTAAAAACCTTCTTTGGCGTTCCAAAAACCTCCTCAAAATACCCATAAAATGTTCCGAAATCATGATTTATCATTACAAATCATACCCTGATCATCACCCCAAACTCAAAAAACACCAAATCCTCTAATCATAAAACCTTAATTGAACCCTAAATAGAAATCTATAACACTAAGTTGGACCCCCGACCCTCAAACCCCTCACCCTTTTGAGAAATAAAATCACTCAAAACAAGATTTCGAAGCGTTTTGAGCACCTTTGTCTAATATCCAAATGTTACAAAAACGAGTGAATCTTTATCTAATATTGAAGACTGACAATCAAACTATAGGATCACGAAAAAAGTTACAATTAAAAATCTTCTTTGGCCTGCCAAAAACCTCCTCAAAATACCCATAAAATGTCATGAAATCATGATTTATCATTAAAAATCATACCCTGATTATCACCCCAAACTCAAAAAACACGATATCCTCTAATCATAGAACCTCAATTAAACCCTCAATACAAATCTAAAACACTAAGTTGGACCCCAGACCCTCAAACCCCTCACCCTTTTGAGAAATAAAATCACTCAAAACAAGATTTCGAAGCGTTGTGAGCACCTTTTTCTAATATCTAAATGTTACAAAAACAAGTGAATCTTTATCTAATATTGTAGACTGACAATCAAACTATAGGATCACGAAAAAAGTTACAACTAAAAACCTTCTTTGGCGTTCCAAAAACCTCCTCAAACTACCCATAAAATGTCCCGAAATCATGATTTATCATTACAAATCATACCCTGATCATCACCCAAAACTCAAAAACCACCAAATCCTCTAATCATAGAACCTTAATTGAACCCAAAATAGAAACCTATAACACTAAGTTGGACCCCCGACCCTCAAACCCCTAACCCATTTGAGAACTAAAATAACTCAAAACAAGATTTCAAAGCGTTTTGAGCACCTTTTTCTAATATCTAAATGTTACAACAACGAGTGAATCTTTATCTAATATTGTAGACTGACAATCAAACTATAGGATCACGAAAAAAGTTACAACTAAAAACCTTCTTTGGCCTTCCAAAAACCTCCTCAAAATACCCATAAAATGTCCCGAAATCATGATTTATCATTACAAATCATACCCTGATCATCACCCAAAACTCAAAAACCACCAAATCCTCTAATCATAGAACCTTAATTGAACCCTAAATAGAAATCTATAACACTAAGTTGGACCCCCGACCCTCAAACCCCTAACCCTTTTGAGAAATAAAATCACTCGTAACAAGATTTCGTAGCGTTTTGAGCACCTTTTTCTAATATCTAAATGTTACAAAAACGAGTGAATCTTTATCTAATATTGTAGACTGACAATCAAACTATAGGATCACGAAAAAAGTTACAACTAAAAACCTTCTTTGGCCTTCCAAAAACCTCCTCAAACTACCCATAAAATGTCCCGAAATCATGATTTATCATTACAAATCATACCCTGTTCATCACCCAAAACTCAAAAACCACCAAATCCTCTAATCATAGAACCTTAATTGAACCCTAAATAGAAACCTATAACACTAAGTTGGACCCCCGACCCTCAAACCCCTAACCCATTTAAAATAACTCAAAACAAGATTTCAAAGCGTTTTGAGCACCTTTTTCTAATATCTAAATGTTACAACAATGAGTGAATCTTTATCTAATATTGTAGACTGACAATCAAACTATAGGATCACGAAAAAAGTTACAACTAAAAACCTTCTTTGGCCTTCCAAAAACCTCCTCAAAAAAACCCATAAAATGTCCCGAAATCATGATTTATCATTACAAATCATACCCTGATCATCACCCCAAACTCAAAAAACACCAAATCCTTTAATCATAAAACCTTAATTGAACCCTAAATAGAAATCTATAACACTAAGTTGGACCCCCGACCCTCAAACCCCTAACCCTTTTGAGAAATAAAATCACTCGTAACAAGATTTCGTAGCGTTTTGAGCACCTTTTTCTAATATCTAAATGTTACAAAAACGAGTGAATCTTTATCTAATATTGTAGACTGACAATCAAACTATAGGATCACGAAAGAAGTTACAACTAAAAACCTTCTTTGGCCTTCCAAAAACCTCCTCAAACTACCCATAAAATGTCCCGAAATCATGATTTATCATTACAAATCATACCCTGATCATCACCCAAAACTCAAAAACCACCAAATCCTCTAATCATAGAACCTTAATTGAACCCTAAATAGAAACCTATAACACTAAGTTGGACCCCCGACCCTCAAACCCCTAACCCATTTGAGAAATAAAATAACTCAAAACAAGATTTCAAAGCGTTTTGAGCACCTTTTTCTAATATCTAAATGTTACAACAACGAGTGAATCTTTATCTAATATTGTAGACTGACAATCAAACTATAGGATCACGAAAAAAGTTACAACTAAAAACCTTCTTTGGCCTTCCAAAAACCTCCTCAAAATACCCATTAAATGTCCCGAAATCATGATTTATCATTACAAATCATACCCTGATCATCACCCAAAACTCAAAAACCACCAAATCCTCTAATCATAGAACCTTAATTGAACCCTAAATAGAAATCTATAACACTAAGTTGGACCCCCGACCCTCAAACCCCTAATCCTTCTGAGAAATAAAATCACTCGTAACAAGATTTCGTAGCGTTTTGAGCACCTTTTTCTAATATCTAAATGTTACAAAAACGAGTGAATCTTTACCTAATATTTTAGACGGACAATCAAACTATAGGATCACGAAAGAAGTTACAATTAAAAACCTTCTTTGGACTGCCAAAAACCTCCTCAAAATACCCATAAAATGTCCCGAAATCATGATTTATCATTAAAAATCATACCCTGATCATCACCCCAAACTCAAAAAACACCAAATCCTCTAATCATAGAACCTCAATTAAACCCTAAATAGAAATCTAAAACACTAGGTTCGACCCCCGACCCTCAAACCCCTCACCCATTTAGAAATAAAATCACTCAAAACAAGATTTCGAAGCGTTTTGAGCACCTTTTTCTAATATTTAAATGTTTCAAAAACGAGTGAAATTTTACCTAATATTGTAGACTGACAATAATACTATTGTATCACGAAAATATATACAACCAAAACCTTCTTTGCCCTGCTTGAAACCACCCCAAAATACCCATAAAATATCCCGAAACCATGATTTATCATTAAAAATCATACCCTGATCATCACCTATAAGTCAATAAACACCAAATCCCCTAATCCCATATCCTCACTTAAACCCTAAATAGAAATCTAAAACACTGAATTGGACCGCCAACCCTCAAACCCTTCACCCTTGTGGGATATAAAATCACTCAAAACAAGATTTCAAAGCGTTTTGAGCACCTTTTTCTAATATCTAAATGTTACAACAACGAGTGAATCTTTACCGAATATTGTAGACTTACAATCAAACTATAGGATCACGAAAAAAGTTACAATTAAAAACCTTCTTTGGCCTTACAAAAACCTCCTTAAAATACCCATAAAATGTCCCGAAATCATGAATTATCAGTACAAATCATACCCTGATCATCACCCCAAACTCAAAAAACACCAAATCCTCTAATCATAGAACCTAAATTGAACCCTAAATAGAAATTTATAACACTAAGTTGGACCCCCGACCCTCAAACACCTGACCCTTTTGAGAAATAAAATCACTCAAAACAATATTTCAAAGTGATTTGAGCACCTTTTTCTAATATCTAAATGATACAAAAACGAGTGATCTTTACCTAATATCGTAGACTGACAATCAAACTATAGGATCACGAAAAAAGTTACAATTAAAAATCTTCTTTGGCCTGCCAAAAACCTCCTCAAAATACCCATAAAATGTCCTGAAATCATGATTTATCATTAAAAATCATACCCTGATTATCACCCCAAACTCAAAAAACACGATATCCTCTAATCATAGAACCTCAATTAAACCCTCAATAGAAATCTAAAACACTAAGTTGGACCCCAGACCCTCAAACCCCTCGCCCTTTTGAGAAATAAAAATCACTCAAAAGAAGATTTCGAAGCGTTCTGAGCACCTTTTTCTAATATCTAAATGTTACAAAAACGAGTGAATCTTTACCTAATATTGTAGACTGACAATCAAACTACAGGATCACGAAAAAAGTTACAACTAAAAACCTTCTTAGGCCTTCCAAAAACCTCCTCAAAATACCCATAAAATGTCCCGAAATCATGAATTATCATTAAAGCCATACCTTGATCATCACCCCAAACTCAAAAAACACCAAATCCTCTAATCATAGAACCTTAATTGAACCCTAAATAGAAATCTATAACACTAAGTTGGACCCCCGACCCTCAAACCCCTAACCCTTTTGAGAAATAAAATCACTCATAACAAGATTTTGAAGCGTTTTGAGCACCTTTTTCTAATATCTAAATGTTACAAAAAGGAGTGAATCTTTACCTAATATTTTAGACGGACAATCAAACTGTAGGATCACGAAAGAAGTTACAATTAAAAACCTTCTTTGGCCTGCCAAAAACCTCCTCAAAATACCCATAAAATGTCCTGAAATCATGATTTATCATTAAAGATCATACCCTGATTATCACCCCAAACTCAAAATACACGATGTCCTCTAATCATAGAACCTCAATTAAACCCTCAATAGAAATCTAAAACACTAAGTTGGACCCCAGACCCTCAAACCCTTCACCCTTTTGAGAAATAAAAATCACTGAAAACAAGATTTGGAAGCGTTCTGAGCACCTTTTTCTAATATCTAAATATTACAAAAACGAGTGAATCTTTACCTAATATTGTAGACTGACAATCAAACTATAGGATCACGAAAAAAGTTACAAGTAAAAACCTTCTTTGGCCTTCCAAAAACCTCCTCAAAATACCTATAAAATGTCCCGAAATCATGATTTATCATTACAAATCATACCCTGATCATCACCAAAACTCAAAAACCACCAAATCCTCTAATCATAGAACCTTAATTGAACCCTAAATAGAAATCTATAACACTAAGTTGGACCCCCGACCCTCAAACCCTTTTGAGAAATAAAATCACTCGTAACAAGATTTCGTAGCGTTTTGAGCACCTTTTTCTAATATCTAAATGTTACAAAAACGAGTGAATCTTTACCTAATATTTTAGACGGACAATCAAACTATAGGATCACGAACGAAGTTACAATTAAAAACCTTCTTTGGACTGCCAAAAACCTCCTCAAAATACCCATAAAATGTCCCTAAATCATGATTTATCATTAAAATCATACCCTGATCATCACCCCAAACTCAAAAAACACCAAATCCTCTAATCATAGAACCTCAATTAAACCCTAAATAGAAATCTAAAACACTAGGTTCGACCCCCGACCCTCAAACCCCTCACCCATTTAGAAATAAAATCACTCAAAACAAGATTTCGAAGCGTTTTGAGCACCTTTTTCTAATATTTAAATGTTTCAAAAACGAGTGAAATTTTACCTAATATTGTAGACTGACCCCAAAACCTTCTTTGCCCTGCTCGAAACCACCCCAAAATACCCATAAAATATCCCGAAACCATGATTTATCATTAAAAATCATACCCTGATCATCACCCTTAAGTCAATAAACACCAAATCCCCTAATCCCATATCCTCACTTAAACCCTAAATAGAAATCTAAAACACTGAATTGGACCCCCAACCCTCAAACCCTTCACCCTTGTGGGAAATAAAATCACTCAAAACAAGATTTCAAAGCGTTTTGAGCACCTTTTTCTAATATCTAAATGTTACAATTACGAGTGAATCTTTACCGAATATTGTAGACTTACAATCAAACTATAGGATCACGAAAAAAGTTACAACTAAAAACCTTCTTTGGCCTTCCAAAAACCTCCTCAAAATACCCATAAAATGTCCCGAAATCATGAATTATCATTACAAATCATACCCTGATCATCACCCCGAACTCAAAAAACACCAAATCCTCTAATCATAGAACCTAAATTGAACCCTAAATAGAAATTTATAACACTAAGTTGGACCCCCGACCCTCGAACACCTAACCCTTTTGAGAAATAAAATCACTCAAAACAAGATTGCGAAGTGTTTTGAGCACCTTTTTCTAGTATCTAATTGTTACAAAAATGAGTGATCTTTACCTAATATTGTAGACTGACAATCAAACTATAGGATCACGAAAAAAGTTACAATTAAAAATCTTCTTTGGCCTGCCAAAAACCTCCTCAAAATACCCATAAAATGTCCTGAAATCATGATTTATCATTAAAAATCATACCCTGATTATCACCCATAACTCAAAATACACGATATTCTTTAATCATAGAACCTCAATTAAACCCTCAATAGAAATCTAAAACACTAAGTTGGACCCCAGACCCTCAAACCCCTCACCCTTTTGAGAAATAAAATTCACTCAAAACAAGATTTGGAAGCGTTCTGAGCACCTTTTTCTAATATCTAAATATTACAAAAACGAGTGAATCTTTACCTAATATTGTAGACTGGCAATCAAACTATAGGATCACGAAAAAAGTTACAACTAAATACCTTCTTTGGCCTTCCAAAAACCTCCTCAAAATACCTATAAAATGTCCGGAAATCATGATTTATCATTACAAATCATACCCTGATCATCACCAAAACTCAAAAACCACCAAATCCCCTAATCATAGAACCTTAATTGAACCCTAAATAGAAATCTATAACACTAAGTTGGACCCCCGACCCTCAAACCCCTAACCCTTTTGAGAAATAAAATCACTCATAACAAGATGTCGAAGCGTTTTGAGCACCTTTTTCTAATATCTAAATGTTAAAAAAACGAGTGAATCTTCACCTAATATTTTAGACGGACAATCAAACTATAGGATCACAAAAGAAGTTACAATTAAAAACCTTCTTTGGACTGCCAAAAACCTCCTCAAAATACCCATAAAATGTCCCGAAATCATGATTTATCATTAAAACCATACCCTGATCATCACCCCAAACTCAAAAAACATTAAATCCTCTAATCATAGAGCCTTAATTGAACCCTAAATAGAAATCTATAACACTAAGTTGGACCCCCGACCCTCAAACCCCTAACCCTTTTGAGAAATAAAATCACTCATAACAAGATTTCGAAGCGTTTTGAGCACCTTTTTCTAATATCTAAATGTTACAAAAACGAGTGAATCTTTACCTAATATTTTAGACGGACAATCAAACTGTAGGATCACGAAAGAAGTTACAATTAAAAACCTTCTTTGGACTGCCAAAAACCTCCTCAAAATACCCATAAAATGTCCCGAAATCATGATTTATCATTAAAAATCATACCCTGATCATCACCCCAAACTCAAAAGAAAACGATATCTTTAATCATAGAACCTCAATTAAACCCTCAATAGAAATCTAAAACACTAAGTTGGACCCCAGACCCTCAAACCCCTCACCCTTTTGAGAAATAAAATCACTCAAAACAAGATTTCGAAGCGTTTTGAGCACCTTTTTCTAATATCCAAATGTTACAAAAACGAGTGAATCTTTATCTAATATTGTAGACTGACAATCAAACTATAAGATCACGAAAAAAGTTACAACTAAAAACCTTCTTTGGCCTTCCAAAAACCTCCTCAAAATACCCATAAAATGTCCCGAAATAATGATTTATCATTACAAATCATACCCTGATCATCACCCAAAACTCAAAAACCACCAAATCCTCTAATCATAGAAACTTAATTGAACCCTAAATAGAAATCTATAACACTAAGTTGGACCCCCGACCCTCAAATCCCTAACCCTTTTGAGAAATAAAATCACTCGTAACAAAATTTCGTAGCGTTTTGAGCACCTTTTTCTAATATATAAATGTTACAAAAACGAGTGAATCTTTAACTAATATTTTAGACGGACAATCAAACTATAGGATCACGAAATAAGTTACAATTAAAAACCTTCTTTGGACTGCCAAAAACCTCCTCAAAATACACATAAAATGTCCCGAAATCATGATTTATCATTAAAAATCATACCCTGATCATCACCCCAAACTCAAAAAACACCAAATCCTCTAATCATAGAACCTCAATTAAACCCTAAATAGAAATCTAAAACACTAAGTTCGAGCCCCGACCCTCAAACCCCTCACCCTTTTAGAAATAAAATCATTCAAAACAAGATTTCGAAGCATTTTGAGCACCTTTTTCTAATATTTAAATGTTTCAAAAACGAGTGAAATTTTACCTGATATTGTAGACTGGCAATAATACTATTGTATCACGAAAATATATACAACCAAAACCTTCTTTGGCCTGCTTGAAACCACCCCAAAATACCCATAAAATATCCCGAAACCATGATTTATCATTAAAAATCATACCCTGATCATCACCCCAAATTCAATAAACACCAAATACCTTAATCCCATATCCTCACTTAAACCCTAAATAGAAATATAAAACACTGAATTGGACCCCCAACCCTCAAACCCTTCACCCTTTTGGGAAATAAAATCACTCAAAACAAGATTTCAAAGCGTTTTGAGCACCTTTTTCTAATATCTAAATGTTACAACAACGAGTGAATCTTTACCTAATATTGTATACTTACAATCAAACTATAGGATCACGAAATAATTTACAACTAAAAACCTTCTTTGGCCTTCCAAAAACCTCCTCAAAATACCCATAAAATGTCCCGAAATCATGAATTATCGTTACAAATCATACCCTGATCATCACCCCAAACTCAAAAAACACCAAATCCTCTAATCATAGAACCTAAATTGAACCCTAAATAGAAATTTATAACACTAAGTTGGACCCCCGACCCTCAAACCCCTAACCCTTTTGAGAAATACAATCACTCATAACAAGATTTCGAAGCGTTTTGAGCACCTTTTTCTAATATCTAAATGTTACAAAAACGAGTGAATCTTCACCTAATATTTTAGACGGACAATCAAACTATAGGATCACGAAAGAAGTTACTGTTGGAATTGTGCCCTAGAGGCAATCAATTAATTGTGACATTTATGGATTTACGATTCATTATGTTATCGATATGGAGATATGTTAACATGAATGAAGTCCTTAGAATATAAGTGTTATATTCTTAAATATCCCTGGTCAATTATAATGATTAATGGGACAATCATCTATAGACTAGTATGGGGTTGGATTGATATGGAGATATCATGATCCAACACATGGGTATGCATTAGGAGTAATGGCATACTGGATTGACCCATCTCCGAGAAGGCTACATACACGTTATGTTAAGTCACAAGCGCTTCTCGCGGTGCAATGGTATTGTCATCCTTAGACTTGAAGTCACTAGATTATCTAGTTGTGGATTATTGTGATCTTGGTAGCGTTAAACGCTACACCGTAACTGGGTAGTTATAAAGGCGTGTACTGGATACAATAAGAAGCAAGCTTAGAAATCGTAGTGGACGTAGATAGAATTTGTCCCTCCCACATAACGGGAGAAAATATCCTAGGCCACTCGAGGGATAGTGCTTATAAAATGTCTGGCCAGACTCAAATAAATCAATATAGGATATTGATGTTATTTGCACGAATAAGGCTATTCCCAGGATCGAGAAACTATGGATTGGATATACGAGTGTGACTTGTATGTCTCGTGTCCAATCCGGGTATTGGGACAAAGGGATGAGACAATTACTTGCACAAGGTTTGTCATGATGACTATTCTATTTGTTGGCTAGAATGGATGTCTTGCTAGAGGCCGCTCCATATTAGTAAATAGTTACTACCAACTAAATAGAACCTATGGGGTCACACGCCATATAGGGGTGAACTAGACATGGGAAATAATTAATTAATATGATTAATTAATTGAAAGGATCAAATCGCAACAACTTGCTAACTTAGTAGGACTAGTATGCAAGTTGGACTAATCCATGTATAGACATGATTAGGATATGCCAAGGTGGCCTAATTCATGTAGAGACATGATTAGGATTAATTTGCAAATAGAATTAATCCATGTATTGACATGATAAGGACTATTTTGCAAAAGGGACTAATCCGAACTTGAGTAGGATTATGAGGGGTTCTTTATGTAGTAGGACAAGGAGTTGTTGGACTATATAAAGAACAATCCTAGCTTATTTTTCTCTCTACACACCACACATCTATATGATAGAAGTAAGGAGAGAACAAAGCAAGGAGAGAGCAAGTCCCAAGCAAGGGCCGAACCCCCCTTGGGACCGCCGCCCCCTACCCATCGGCCCAAAGGGAGCCGCCCCACCTCTTGGCACTCCATTATTGGCGATTCCTTCTTCCTCCTCCATTCTTCCTAGCTAGCACATGGATTTGGAGGATCTAGATCTCACCTCTAGGCGTGGATCAACCGTAGAGACGTGACACTATTCGCGTTTGAAGTCATAAAAGAAGAACCCAAAGGTGTGTTTATGATTTCTAACCCTTACCATCGTTATGTCTCTTGACTTGTGATCCTTGGAGGGTTTTGCATGGTTTTATGTTTGTTTATGCTTCCGTTGCGCAATCCATGAATCAAAACCCTACAGTTACAATTAAAAACCTTCTTTGGACTGCCAAAAACCTCCTCAAAATACCCATAAAATGTCCCGAAATCATGATTTATCATTAAAACCATACCCTGATCATCACCCCAAACTCAAAAAACACCAAATCCTCTAATCATAGAACCTTAATTGAACCCTAAATAGAAATCTATAACACTAAGTTGGACCCCCGACCCTCAAACCCCTAACCCTTTTGAGAAATAAAATCACTCATAACAAGATTTCGAAGCGTTTTGAGCACCTTTTTCTAATATCTAAATGTTACAAAAACGAGTGAATCTTTACCTAATATTTTAGACGGACAATCAAACTGTAGGATCACGAAAGAAGTTACAATTAAAAACCTTCTTTGGACTGCCAAAAACCTCCTCAAAATACCCATAAAATGTCCCGAAATCATGATTTATCATTAAAAATGATACCCTGATCATCACCCCAAACTCAAAAAACACGATATCTAAAATCATAGAACCTCAATTAAACCCTCAATAGAAATCTAAAACACTAAGTTGGACCCCAGACCCTCAAACCCTTCACCCTTTTGAGAAATAAAAATCACTCAAAACAAGATTTGGAAGCGTTCTGAGCACCTTTTTCTAACATCTAAATATTACAAAAACGAGTGAATCTTTACCTAATATTGTAGACTGACAATCAAACTATAGGATCACGAAAAAAGTTACAACTAAAAACCTTCTTTGGCCTTCAAAAAACCTCCTCAAAATACCTATAAAATGTCCCGAAATCATGATTTATCATTACAAATCATACCTGATCATCACCAAAACTCAAAAACCACCAAATCCTCTAATCATAGAACCTTAATTGAACCCTAAATAGAAATCTATAACACTAAGTTGGACCCCCGACCCTCAAACCCCTAACCCTTTTAAGAAATAAAATCACTCGTAACAAGATTTCGTAGCGTTTTGAGCACATTTTTCTAATATCTAAATGTTACAAAAACGAGTGAATCTTTACCTTATATTTTTGACGGACAATCAAACTATAGGATCACGAAAGAAGTTACAATTAAAAACCTTCTTTGGACTGCCAAAAACCTCCTCAAAATACCCATAAAATGTCCCGAAATCATGATTTATCATTAAAAATCATACCCTGGTCATCACCCCAAACTCAAAATACACCAAATCCTCTAATCATAGAACCTCAATTAAACCCTAAATAGAAATCTAAAACACTAGGTTCGACCCCCGACCCTCAAACCCCTCACCCATTTAGAAATAAAATCACTCAAAACAAGATTTCGAAGCGTTTTGAGCACCTTTTTCTAATATTTAAATGTTTCAAAAACGAGTGAAATTTTACCTAATATTGTAGACTGACAATAATACTATTGTATCACGAAAATATATACAACCAAAACCTTCTTTGCCCTGCTTGAAACCACCCCAAAATACCCATAAAATATCCCGAAACCATGATTTATCATTAAAAATCATACCCTGGTCATCACCCTTAAGTCAATAAACACCAAATCCCCTAATCCCATATCCTCACTTAAACCCTAAATAGAAATCTAAAACACTGAATTGGACCCCCAACCCTCAAACCCTTCACCCTTGTGGGAAATAAAATCACTCAAAACAAGATTTCAAAGCGTTTTGAGCACCTTTTTCTAATATCTAAATGTTACAACAACGAGTGAATCTTTACCGAATATTGTAGACTTACAATCAAACTATAGGATCACGAAAAAAGTTACAACTAAAAACCTTCTTTGGCCTTCCAAAAACCTCCTCAAAATACCCATAAAATGTCCCGAAATCATGAATTATCATTACAAATCATACCCTGATCATCACCCCGAACTCAAAAAACACCAAATCCTCTAATTATAGAACCTAAATTGAACCCTAAATAGAAATTTATAACACTAAGTTGGACCCCCGACCCTCGAACACCTAACCCTTTTGAGAAATAAAATCACTCAAAACAAGATTTCGAAGTGTTTTGAGCACCTTTTTCTAGTATCTAAATGTTACAAAAATGAGTGATCTTTACCTAATATTGTAGACTGACAATCAAACTATAGGATCACGAAAAAAGTTACAATTAAAAATCTTCTTTGGCCTGCCAAAAACCTCCTCAAAATACCCATAAAATGTCCTGAAATCATGATTTATCATTAAAAATCATACCCTGATTATCACCCCAAACTTAAAAAACACGATATTCTTTAATCATAGAACCTCAATTAAACCCTTAATAGAAATCTAAAACACTAAGTTGGACCCCAGACCCTCAAACCCCTCACCCTTTTGAGAAATAAAATTCACTCAAAACAAGATTTGGAAGCGTTCTGAGCACCTTTTTCTAATATCTAAATATTACAAAAACGAGTGAATCCTTACCTAATATTGTAGACTGAAAATCAAACTATAGGATCACGAAAAAAGTTACAACTAAAAACCTTCTTTGGCCTGCTTGAAACCACCCCAAAATACCCATAAAATATCCCGAAACCATGATTTTATCATTAAAAATCATACCCTGATCATCACCCCAAAGTCAATAAACACCAAATCCCCTAATCGCATATCCTCACTTAAACCCTAAATAGAAATCTAAAACACTGAATTGGACCCCCAACCCTCAAACCCTTCACCCTTTTGGGAAATAAAATCACTCAAAACAAAATTTCAAAGCGTTTTGAGCACCTTTTTCTAATATCTAAATGTTACAACAACGAGTGAATCTTTACCTAATATTGTAGACTTACAATCAAACTATAGGATCAGGAAAAAAGTTACATCTAAAAACCTTCTTTGGCCTTCAAAAAACCTCCTCAAAATACCCATAAAATGTCCCGAAATCATGAATTATCAGTACAAATCATACCCTGATCATCACCCCAAACTCAAAAAACACCAAATCCTCTAATCATAGAACCTAAATTGAACCCTAAATAGAAATTAATAACACTAAGTTGGACCCCCGACCCTCAAACACCTGACCCTTTTGAGAAATAAAATCACTCAAAACAATATTTCAAAGTGTTTTGAGCACCTTTTTCTAATATCTAAATGTTACAAAAACGAGTGATCTTTACCTAATACCGTAGACTGACAATCAAACTATAGGATCACGAAAAAAGTTACAATTAAAAATCTTCTTTGGCCTGCCAAAAACCTCCTCAAAATACCCATAAAATGTCCTGAAATCATGATTTATCATTAAAAATCATACCCTGATTATCACCCCAAACTCAAAAAAAACGATATCCTCTAATCATAGAACCTCAATTAAACCCTCAATAGAAATCTAAAACACTAAGTTGGACCCCAGACCCTCAAACCCCTCACCCTTTTGAGAAATAAAAATAACTCAAAACAAGATTTCGAAGCGTTCTGAGCACCTTTTTCTAATATCTAAATGTTACAAAAACGAGTGAATCTTTACCTAATATTGTAGACTGACAATCAAACTATAGGATCACGAAAAAAGTTACAACTAAAAACCTTCTTTGGCCTTCCAAAAACCTCCTCTACATACCCATAAAATGTCCCGAAATCATCATTTTTCATTACAAAACATACCCTGATCATCACTCAAAACTCAAAAACCACCAAATCCGCTAATCATAGAACCTTAATTGAACCCTAAATAGAAATCTATAACACTAAGTTGGACCCCCGCCCCTCAAACCCCTAACCCTTTTGAGAAATAAAATCACTCATAACAAGATTTCAAAGCGTTTTGAGCACCTTTTTCTAATATCTAAATGTAACAAAAACAAGTGAATCTTTACCTAATATTTTGGACAGACAATCAAACTATAGGATCACGAAAGAAGTTACAATTAAAAACCTTCTTTGGACTGCCAAAAACCTCCTCAAAATACCCATAAATGTCCCAAAATCATGATTTATCATTAAAAATCATACCCTGATCATCACCCCAAAATCAAAAAACACCAAATCCTCTAATCATAGAACCTCAATTAAACTCTAAATAGAAATCTAAAACACTAAGTTCGACCCCCGACCCTCAAACCCCTCACCCTTTTAGAAATAAAATCACTCAAAACAAGATTTCGAAGCGTTTTGAGCACCTTTTTCTAATATTTAAATGTTTCAAAAACGAGTGAAATTTTACCAAATATTGTAGACTGACAATAATACTATTAAATCACGAAAATATATACAACCAAAACCTTACCCCAAAATACCCATAAAATATCCTGAAACCAAGATTTATCATTAAAAATCATACCCTGATCATCACCCCAAAGTCAATAAACACAAAATCCCCTAATCGCATATCCTCACTTAAACCCTAAATAGAAATCTAAAACACTGAATTAAACCCCCAACCCTCAAACCCTTCACCCTTTTGGGAAATAAAATCACTCAAAACAAAATTTCAAAGCGTTTTGAGCACCTTTTTCTAATATCTAAATGTTACAACAACGAGTGAATCTTTACCTAATATTGTAGACTTACAATCAAACTATAGGATCAGGAAAAAAGTTACAATTAAAAACCTTCTTTGGCCTTCCAAAAACCACCTCAAAATACCCATAAAATGTCCCGAAATCATGAATTATCAGTACAAATCATACCCTGATCATAACCCCAAACTCAAAAAACACCAAATCCTCTAATCATAGAACCTAAATTGAACCCTAAATAGAAATTAATAACACTAAGTTGGACCCCCGACCCTCAAACACCTGACCCTTTTGAGAAATAAAATCACTCAAAACAATATTTCAAAGTGTTTTGAGCACCTTTTTCTAATATCTAAATGTTACAAAAACGAGTGATCTTTACCTAATATCGTAGACTGACAATCAAACTATAGGATCACGAAAAAATTTACAATTAAAAATCTTCTTTGGCCTGCCAAAAACCTCCTCAAAATACCCATAAAATGTCCTGAAATCATGATTTATCATTAAAAATCATACCCTGATTATCACCCCAAACTCAAAAAACACGATATCCTCTAATCATAGAACCTCAATTAAACCCTCAATAGAAATCTAAAACACTAAGTTGGACCCCAGACCCTCAAACCCCTCACCCTTTTGAGAAATAAAAATCACTCAAAACAAGATTTCGAAGCGTTTTGAGCACCTTTTTCTAATATCTAAATGTTACAAAAACGAGTGAATCTTTACCTAATATTGTAGACTGACAATCAAACTATAGGATCACGAAAAAAGTTACAACTAAAAACCTTCTTTGGCCTTCCAAAAACCTCCTCTAAATACCCATAAAATGTCCCGAAATCATCATTTTTCATTACAAAACATACCCTGATCATCACTCAAAACTCAAAAACCACCAAATCCGCTAATCATAGAACCTTAATTGAACCCTAAATAGAAATCTATAACACAAAGATGGACCCCCGCCCCTCAAACCCCTAACCCTTTTGAGAAATAAAATCACTCATAACAAGATTTCAAAGCGTTTTGAGCACCTTTTTCTAATATCTAAATGTAACAAAAACGAGTGAATCTTTACCTAATATTTTGGACAGACAATCAAACTATAGGATCACGAAAGAAGTTACAATTAAAAACCTTCTTTGGACTGCCAAAAACCTCCTCAAAATACCCATAAAATGTCCCAAAATCATGATTTATCATTAAAAATCATACCCTGATCATCACCCCAAAATCAAAAAACACCAAATCCTCTAATCATAGAACCTCAATTAAACCCTAAATAGAAATCTAAAACACTAAGTTCGACCCCCGACCCTCAAACCCCTCACCCTTTTAGAAATAAAATCACTCAAAACAAGATTTCGAAGCGTTTTGAGCACCTTTTTCTAATATTTAAATGTTTCAAAAACGAGTGAAATTTTACCAAATATTGTAGACTGACAATAATACTATTGTATCACGAAAATATATACAACCAAAACCTTCTTTGGCCTGCTTGAAACCACCCCAAAATACCCATAAAATATCCCGAAACCATGATTTATCATTAAAAATCATACCCTGATCATCACCCCAAAGTCAATAAACACAAAATCCCCTAATCGCATATCCTCACTTAAACACTAAATAGAAATCTAAAACACTGAATTGGACCCCCAACCCTCAAACCCTTCACCCTTTTGGGAAATAAAATCACTCAAAACAAAATTTCAAAGCGTTTTGAGCACCTTTTTCTAATATCTAAATGTTACAACAACGAGTGAATCTTTACCTAATATTGTAGACTGACAATCAAACTATAGGATCACGAAAAAAGTTACAACTAAAAACCTTCTTTGGCCTTCCAAAAACCTCCTCAAAAAAACCCATAAAATGTCCCGAAATCATGATTTATCATTACAAATCATACCCTGATCATCACCCCAAACTCAAAAAACACCAAATCCTCTAATCATAAAACCTTAATTGAACCCTAAATAGAAATCTATAACACTAAGTTGGACCCCCGACCCTCAAACCCCTCACCCTTTTGAGAAATAAAATCACTCAAAACAAGATTTCGAAGCGTTTTGAGCACCTTTTTCTAATATCCAAATGTTACAAAAACGAGTGAATCTTTATCTAATATTGTAGACTGACAATCAAACTATAGGATCACGAAAAAAGTTACAATTAAAAATCTTCTTTGGCCTGCCAAAAACCTCCTCAAAATACCCATAAAATGTCATGAAATCATGATTTATCATTAAAAATCATACCCTGATTATCACCCCAAACTCAAAAAACACGATATCCTCTAATCATAGAACCTCAATTAAACCCTCAATAGAAATCTAAAACACTAAGTTGGACCCCAGACCCTCAAACCCCTCACCCTTTTGAGAAATAAAATCACTCAAAACAAGATTTCGAAGCGTTGTGAGCACCTTTTTCTAATATCTAAATGTTACAAAAACGAGTGAATCTTTATCTAATATTGTAGACTGACAATCAAACTATAGGATCACGAAAAAAGTTACAACTAAAAACCTTCTTTGGCCTTCCAAAAACCTCCTCAAACTACCCATAAAATGTCCCGAAATCATGATTTATCATTACAAATCATACCCTGATCATCACCCAAAACTCAAAAACCACCAAATCCTCTAATCATAGAACCTTAATTGAACCCTAAATAGAAACCTATAACACTAAGTTGGACCCCCGACCCTCAAACCCCTAACCCAATTGAGAACTAGAATAACTCAAAACAAGATTTCAAAGCGTTTTGAGCACCTTTTTCTAATATCTAAATGTTACAACAACGAGTGAATCTTTATCTAATATTGTAGACTGACAATCAAACTATAGGATCACGAAAAAAATTACAACTAAAAACCTTCTTTGGCCTTCCAAAAACCTCCTCAAAATACCCATAAAATGTCCCGAAATCATGATTTATCATTACAAATCATACCCTGATCATCACCCAAAACTCAAAAACCACCAAATCCTCTAATCATAGAACCTTAATTGAACCCTAAATAGAAATCTATAACACTAAGTTGGACCCCCGACCCTCAAACCCCTAACCCTTTTGAGAAATAAAATCACTCGTAACAAGATTTCGTAGCGTTTTGAGCACCTTTTTCTAATATCTAAATGTTACAAAAACGAGTGAATCTTTATCTAATATTGTAGACTGACAATCAAACTATAGGATCACGAAAAAAGTTACAACTAAAAACCTTCTTTGGCCTTCCAAAAACCTCCTCTAAATACCCATAAAATGTCCCGAAATCATCATTTTTCATTACAAAACATACCCTGATCATCACTCAAAACTCAAAAACCACCATATCCTCTAATCATAGAACCTTAATTGAACCCTAAATAGAAACCTATAACACTAAGTTGGACCCCCGACCCTCAAACCCCTAACCCAATTGAGAACTAAAATAACTCAAAACAAGATTTCAAAGCGTTTTGAGCACCTTTTTCTAATATCTAAATGTTACAAAAACGAGTGAATCTTTACCTAATATTTTAGACGGATAATCAAACTATAGGATCACGAAAGAAGTTACAATTAAAAACCTTCTTTGGAATGCCAAAAACCTCCTCAAAATACCCATAAAATGTCCTGAAATCATGATTTATCATTAATAACCATACCCTGATCATCAACCCAAACTCAAAAAACACCAAATCCTCTAATCATAGAACCTCAAGTAAACCCTAAATAGAAATCTAAAACACTAAGTTCGAGACCCGACCCTCAAACCCCTCACCCTTTTAGAAATAAAATCACTCAAAACAAGATTTCGAAGCGTTTTGAGCACCTTTTTCTAATACTTAAATGTTTCAAAAACGAGTGAAATTTTACCTAATATTGTAGACTGACAATAATACTATTGTATCACGAAAATATAAACAACCAAAACCTTCTTTGGCCTGCTTGAAACCACCCCAAAATACCCATAAAATATCCCGAAACCATGATTTATCATTAAAAATCATACCCTGATCATCACCCCAAAGTCAATAAACACCAAATCCCCTAATCCCATATCCTCACTTAAACCCTAAATAGAAACATAAAACACTGAATTGGACCCCCCAACCCTCAAACCCTTCACCCTTTTGAGAAATAAAAATCACTCAAAACAAGATTTCGAAGCGTTCTGAGCACCTTTTTCTAATATATAAATGTTACAAAAACGAGTGAATCTTTACCTAATATTGTAGACTGACAATCAAACTATAGGATCACGAAAAAAGTTACAACTAAAAACCTTCTTTGGCCTTCCAAAAACCTCCTCAAAATACCCATAAAATGTCCCGAAATCATGATTTATCCATACAAATCATACCCTGGTCATTACCCAAAACTCAAAAACCACCAAATCCTCTAATCATAGAACCTTAATTGAACCCGAAATAGAAATCTATAACACTAAGTTGGACCCCCGGCCCTCAAACCCCTAACCCTTTTGAGAAATAAAATCACTCATAACAAGATTTCGTAGCGTTTTGAGCACCTTTTTTTAATATCTAAATGTAACAAAAACGAGTGAATCTTTACCTAATATTTTGGACAGACAATCAAACTATAGGATCACGAAAGAAGTTACAATTAAAAACCTTCTTTGGACTGCCAAAAACCTCCTCAAAATACCCATAAAATGTCCCAAAATCATGATTTATCATTAAAAATCATACCCTGATCATCACCCCAAACTCAAAAAACACCAAATCCTCTAATCATAGAACCTCAATTAAACCCTAAATAGAAATCTAAAACACTAAGTTCGACCCCCGACCCTCAAACCCCTCACCCTTTTAGAAATAAAATCACTCAAAACAAGATTTCGAAGCGTTTTGAGCACCTTTTTCTAATATTTAAATGTTTCAAAAACGAGTGAAATTTTACCAAATATTGTAGACTGACAATAATACTATTGTATCACGAAAATATATACATCCAAAACCTTCTTTGGCCTGCTTGAAACCACCCCAAAATACCCATAAAATATCCCGAAACCATGAATTATCATTAAAAATCATACCCTGATCATCACCCCAAAGTCAATAAACACCAAATCCCCTAATCGCATATCCTCACTTAAACCCTAAATAGAAATCTAAAACACTGAATTGGAACCCCAACCCTCAAACCCTTCACCCTTTTGGGAAATAAAATCACTCAAAACAAAATTTCAAAGCGTTTTGAGCACCTTTTTCTAATATCTAAATGTTACAACAACGAGTGAATCTTTACCTAATATTGTAGACTTACAATCAAACTATAGGATCAGGAAAAAAGTTACAATTAAAAACCTTCTTTGGCCTTCCAAAAACCTCCTCAAAATACCCATAAAATGTCCCGAAATCATGAATTATCAGTACAAATCATACCCTGATCATCACCCCAAACTCAAAAAACACCAAATCCTCTAATCATAGAACCTAAATTGAACCCTAAATAGAAATTTATAACACTAAGTTGGACCCCCGACCCGCAAACACCTGACCCTTTTGAGAAATAAAATCACTCAAAACAATATTTCAAAGTAATTTGAGCACCTTTTTCTAATATCTAAATGTTACAAAAACGAGTGATCTTTACCTAATATCGTAGACTGACAATCAAACTATAGGATCACGAAAAAAGTTACAATTAAAAATCTTCTTTGCCCTGCCAAAAACCTCCTCAAAATACCCATAAAATGTCCTGAAATCATGATTTATCATTAAAAATCATACCCTGATTATCACCCCATACTCAAAAAACACGATATCCTCTAATCATAGAACCTCAATTAAACCCTCAATAGAAATCTAAAACACTAAGTTGGACCCCAGACCCTCAAACCCCTCGCCCTTTTGAGAAATAAAAATCACTCAAAACAAGATTTCGAAGCGTTCTGAGCACCTTTTTCTAATATCTAAATGTTACAAAAACGATTGAATCTTTACCTAATATTGTAGACTGACAATCAAACTATAGGATCACGAAAAAAGTTACAAATAAAAACCTTCTTTGGCCTTCCAAAAACCTCCTCTAAATACCCATAAAATGTCCCGAAATCATCATTTTTCATTACAGAACATACCCTGATCATCACTCCAAACTCAAAAACCACCAAATCCTCAAATCATAGAACCTTAATTGAACCCTAAATAGAAATCTATAACACTAAGTTGGACCCCCGCCCCTCAAACCCCTAACCCTTTTGAGAAATAAAATCACTCATAACAAGATTTCAAAGCGTTTTGAGCACCTTTTTCTAATATCTAAATGTTACAAAAACGAGTGAATCTTTACCTAATATTTTAGACGGACAACCAAACTATAGGATCACGAAAGAAGTTACAATTAAAAACCTTCTTTGGAATGCCAAAAAACCTCCTCAAAATACCCATAAAATGTCCTGAAATCATGATTTATCATTAATAACCATACCCTGATCATCAACCCAAACTCAAAAAACACCAAATCCTCTAATCATAGAACCTCAATTAAACCCTAGATAGAAATCTAAAACACTAAGTTCGATCCTCGACCCTCAAACCCCTCACCCTTTTAGAAATAAAATCACTCAAAACAAGATTTCGAAGCGTTATGAGCACCTTTTTCTAATACTTAAATGTTTCAAAAACGAGTGAAATTTTACCTAATATTGTAGACTGACAATAATACAATTGTATCACGAAAATATATACAACCAAAACCTTCTTTGGCCTGCTTGAAACCACCCCAAAATACCCATAAAATATCCCGAAACCATGATTTATCATTAAAAATCATACCCTGATCATCACCCCAAAGTCAATAAACACCAAATCCCCTCATCCCATATCCTCACTTAAACCCTAAATAGAAATATAAAACACTGAATTGGACCCCCCAACCCTCAAACCCTTCACCCTTTTGAGAAATAAAAATCACTCAAAACAAGATTTCGAAGCGTTCTGAGCACCTTTTTCTAATATCTAAATGTTACAAAAACGAGTGAATCTTTACGTAATATAGTAGACTGACAATCAAACTATAGGATCACGAAAAAAGTTACAACTAAAAACCTTCTTTGGCCTTCCAAAAACCTCCTCAAAATACCCATAAAATGTCCCGAAATCATGATTTATCCTTACAAATCATACCCTGATCATCACCCAAAACTCAAAAACCACCAAATCCTCTAATCATAGAACCTTAATTGAACCCTAAATAGAAATCTATAACACTAAGTTGGACCCCCGACCCTCAAACCCCTAACCCTTTTGAGAAATAAAATCACTCATAACAAGATTTCATAGCGTTTTGAGCACCTTTTTCTAATATCTAAATGTAACAAAAACGAGTGAATCTTTACCTAATATCCTAATATTTTGGACAGACAATCAAACTATAGGATCACGAAAGAAGTTACAATTAAAAACCTTCTTTGTACTGCCAAAAACCTCCTCAAAATACCCATAAAATGTCCCAAAATCATGATTTATCATTAAAAATCATACCCTGATCATCACCCCAAACTCAAAAAACACCAAATCCTATAATCATAGAACCTCAATTAAACCCTAAATAGAAATCTAAAACACTAAGTTCGGCCCCCGACCCTCAAACCCCTCACCCTTTTAGAAATAAAATCACTCAAAACAAGATTTCGAAGCGTTTTGAGCACCTTTTTCTAATATTTAAATGTTTCAAAAACGAGTGAAATTTTACCAAATATTGTAGACTGACAATAATACTATTGTATCACGAAAATATATACAACCAAAACCTTCTTTGGCCTGCTTGAAACCACCCCAAAATACCCATAAAATATCCCGAAACCATTAATTATCATTAAAAATCATACCCTGATCATCACCCCAAAGTCAATAAACACCAAATCCCCTAATCCCATATCCTCACTTAAACCCTAAATAGAAATCTAAAACACTGAATTGGATCCCCAACCCTCAAACCCTTCACCCTTTTGGGAAATAAAATCACTCAAAACAAAATTCCAAAGCGTTTTGAGCACCTTTTTCTAATATCTAAATGTTACAACAACGAGTGAATCTTTACCTAATATTGTAGACTTACAATCAAACTATAGGATCAGGAAAAAATTTACAACTAAAAACCTTCTTTGGCCTTCCAAAAACCTCCTTAAAATACCCATAAAATGTCCCGAAATCATGAATTATCAGTACAAATCACACCCTGATCATCACCCCAAACTCAAAAAACACCAAATCCTCTAATCATAGAACCTTAATTGAACCCTAAATAGAAATCTATAACACTAAGTTGGACCCCCGACCCTCAAACCCCTAACCCTTTTGAGAAATAAAATCACTCATAACAAGATTTCGAAGCGTTTTGAGCACCTTTTTCTAATATCTAAATGTTACAACATTGAGTGAATCTTTACCTAATATTGTAGACTTACAATCAAACTATAGGATCAGGAAAAAAGTTACAACTAAAAACCTTCTTTGGCCTTCCAAAAACCTCCTCAAAATACCCATAAAATGTCCCGAAATCATGAATTATCAGTACAAATCATACCCTGATCATCACCCCAAACTCAAAAAACACCAAATCCTCTAATCATAGAACCTAAATTGAACCCTAAATAGAAATTTATAACACTAAGTTGGACCCCCGACCCTCAAACACCTGACCCTTTTGAGAAATAAAATCACTCAAAACAATATTTCAAAGTGTTTTGAGCACCTTTTTCTAATATCTAAATGTTACAAAAACGAGTGATCTTTACCTAATATCGTAGACTGACAATCAAACTATAGGATCACGAAAAAAGTTACAATTAAAAATCTTCTTTGGCCTGCCCAAAACCTCCTCAAAATACCCATAAAATGTCCTAAAATCATGATTTATCATTAAAAATCATACCCTGATTATCACCCCAAACTCAAAAAACACGATATCCTCTAATCATAGAACCTCAATTAAACCCTCAATAGAAATCTAAAACACTAAGTTGGACTCCAGACCCTCAAAACCCTCACCCTTTTGAGAAATAAAAATCACTCAAAACAAGATTTCGAAGCGTGCTGAGCACCTTTTTCTAATATCTAAATGTTACAAAAACGAGTGAATCTTTACCTAATATTGTAGACTGACAATCAAACTATAGGATCACGAAAAAAGTGAAAACTAAAAACCTTGTTTGGCCTTCCAAAAACCTCCTCTAAATACCCATAAAATGTCCCGAAATCATCATTTTTCATTACAAAACATACCCTGATCATCACTCAAAACTCAAAAACCACCAAATCCTCTAATCATAGAACCTTAATTGAACCCTAAATAGAAATCTATAACACTAAGTTGGACCCCCGCCCCTCAAACCCCTAACCCTTTTGAGAAATAAAATCACTCATAACAAGATTTCAAAGCGTTTTGAGCACCTTTTTCTAATATCTAAATGTTACAAAACGAGTGAATCTTTACCTAATATTTTAGACGGACAATCAAACTATAGGATCACGAAAGAAGTTACAATTAAAAACCTTCTTTGGAATGCCAAAAACCTCCTCAAAATACCCATAAAATGTCCTGAAATCATGATTTATCATTAAAAACCATACCCTGATCATCAACCCAAACTCAAAAAACACCAAATCCTCTAATCATAGAACCTCAATTAAACCCTAAATAGAAATCTAAAACACTAAGTTCGAGACCCGACCCTCAAACCCCTCACCCTTTTAGGAATAAAATCACTCAAAACAAGATTTCGAAGCGTTTTGAGCACCTTTTTCTAATACTTAAATGTTTCAAAAACGAGTGAAATTTTACCTAATATTGTAGACTGACAATAATACTATTGTATCACGAAAATATATACAACCAAAACCTTCTTTGGCCTGCTTGAAACCACCCCAAAATACCCATAAAATATCCCGAAACCATGATTTATCATTAAAAATCATACCCTGATCATCACCCCAAAGTCAATAAACACCAAATCCCCTAATCCCATATCCTCACTTAAACCCTAAATAGAAATATAAAACACTAAATTGGACCCCCCAACCCTCCAACCCTTCACCCTTTTGAGAAATAAAAATCACTCAAAACAAGATTTCGAAGCGTTCTGAGCACCTTTTTCTAATATATAAATGTTACAAAAACGAGTGAATCTTTACCTAATATTGTAGACTGACAATCAAACTATAGGATCACGAAAAAAGTTACAACTAAAAACCTTCTTTGGCCTTCCAAAAACCTCCTCAAAATACCCATAAAATGTCCCGAAATCATTATTTATCCTTAAAAATCATACCCTGATCATCACCCAAAACTCAAAAACCACCAAATCCTCTAATCATAGAACCTTAATTGAACCCGAAATAGAAATCTATAACACTAAGTTGGACCCCCGACCCTCAAACCCCTAACCCTTTTGAGAAATAAAATCACTCATAACAAGATTTCGTAGCGTTTTGAGCACCTTTTTCTAATATCTAAATGGAACAAAAACGAGTGAATCTTTACCTAATATTTTGGACAGACAATCAAACTATAGGATCACGAAAGAAGTTACAATTAAAAACCTTCTTTGGACTGCCAAAAATCTCCTCAAAATACCCATAAAATGTCCCAAAATCATGATTTATCATTAAAAATCATACCCTGATCATCACCCCAAACTCAAAAAACACCAAATCCTCTAATCATAGAACCTCAATTAAACCCTAAATAGAAATCTAAAACACTAAGTTCGACCCCCGACCCTCAAACCCCTCACCCTTTTAGAAATAAAATAACTCAAAACAAGATTTCGAAGCGTTTTGAGCACCTTTTTCTAATATTTAAATGTCTCAAAAACGAGTGAAATTTTACCAAATATTGTAGACTGACAATAATACTATTGTATCACGAAAATATATACAACCAAAACCTTCTTTGGCTTGCTTGAAACCACCCCAAAATACCCATAAAATATCCCGAAACCATGATTTATCATTAAAAATCATACCCTGATTATCACCCAAAAGTCAATAAACACCAAATCCCCTAATCCCATATCCTCACTTAAACCCTAAATAGAAATCTAAAACACTGAATTGGACCCCCAACACATAAACCCTTCACCCTTTTGGGAAATAAAATCACTCAAAACAAAATTTCAAAGCGTTTTGAGCACCTTTTTCTAATATCTAAATGTTACAACAACGAGTGAATCTTTACCTAATATTGTAGACTTACAATCAAACTATAGGATCAGGAAAAAAGTTACAACTAAAAACCTTCTTTGGCCTTCCAAAAACCTCCTCAAAATACCCATAAAATGTCCCGAAATCATGAATTATCAGTACAAATCATACCCTGATCATCACCCCAAACTCAAAAAACACCAAATCCTCTAATCATAGAACCTAAATTGAACCCTAAATAGAAATTTATAACACTAAGTTGGACCCCCGACCCTCAAACACCTGACCCTTTTGAGAAATAAAATCACTCAAAACAATATTTCAAAGTGTTTTGAGCACCTTTTTCTAATATCTAAATGTTACAAAAACGAGTGATCTTTACCTAATATCGTAGACTGACAATCAAACTATAGGATCACGAAAAAAGTTACAATTAAAAATCTTCTTTGGCCTGCCAAAAACCTCCTCAAAATACCCATAAAATGTCCTGAAATCATGATTTATCATTAAAAATCATACCCTGATTATCACCCCAAACTCAAAAAACACGATATCCTCTAATCATAGAACCTCAATTAAACCCTCAATATAAATCTAAAACACTAAGTTGGACCCCAGACCCTCAAACCCCTCACCCTTTTGAGAAATAAAAATCACTCAAAACAAGATTTGGAAGCGTTCTGAGCACCCTTTTCTAATATCTAAATGTTACAAAAACGAGTGAATCTTTACCTAATATTGTAGACTGACAATCAAACTATAGGATCACGAAAAAAGTTACAACTAAAAACCTTCTTTGGCCTTCCAAAAAACTCCTCTAAATACCCATAAAATGTCCCAAAATCATCATTTTTCATTACAAAACATACCCTGATCATCACTCAAAACTCAAAAACCACCAAATCCTCTAATCATAGAACCTTAATTGAACCCTAAATAGAAATCTATGACACTAAGTTGGACCCCCGCCCCTCAAACCCCTAACCCTTTTGAGAAATAAAATCTCTCATAACAAGATTTCAAAGCGTTTTGAGCACCTTTTTCTAATATCTAAATGTTACAAAAACGAGTGAATCTTTACCTAATATTTTTGACGGACAATCAAACTATAGGATCACGAAAGAAGTTACAATTAAAATCCTTCTTTGGAATGCCAAAAACCTTCTCAAAATACCCATAAAATGTCCTGAAATCATGATTTATCATTAAAAACCATACCCTGATCATCAACCCAAACTCAAAAAACACCAAATCCTCTAATCATAGAACCTCAATTAAACCCTAAATAGAAATCTAAAACACTAAGTTCCAGCCCCGACCCTCAAACCCCTCACCGTTTTAGAAATAAAATCACTCAAAACAAGATTTCGAAGCGTTTTTAGCACCTTCTTCTAATACTTAAATAAATCAAAAACGAGTGAAATTTTACCTAATATTGTAGACTGACAATAATACTATTGTATCACGAAAATATATACAACCAAAACCTTCTTTGCTCTGCTTGAAACCATCCCAAAATACCCATAAAATATCCCGAAACCATGATTTATCATTAAAAATCATACCCTGATCATCACCCCAAAGTCAATAAACACCAAATCCCCTAATCCCATATCCTCACTTAAACCCTAAATAGAAATCTAAAACACTGAATTGGACCCCCAACCCTCAAACCCTTCATCCTTTTGGGAAATAAAATCACTCAAAACAAGATTTCAAAGCGTTTTGAGCACCTTTTTCTAATATCTAAATGTTACAACAACGAGTGAATCTTTACCGAATATTGTAGACTTACAATCAAGCTATAGGATCACGAAAAAAGTTACAACTAAAAACCTTCTTTGGCCTTCCAAAAACCTCCTCAAAATACCCATAAAATGTCCCAAAATCATGAATTATCATTACAAATCATACCCTGATCATCACCCCAAACTCAAAAAACACCAAATCCTGTAATCATAGAACCTAAATTGAACCCTAAATAGAAATTTATAACACTAAGTTGGACCCCCGACCCTCGAACCCCTAACCCTTTTGAGAAATAAAATCACTCAAAACAAGATTTCGAAGTGTTTTGAGCACCTTTTTCGAATATCTAAATGTTACAAAAATGAGTGATCTTTACCTAATATTGTAGACTGACAATCAAACTATAGGATCACGAAAAAAGTTACAATTAAAAATCTTCTTTGGCCTGCCCAAAACCTCCTCAAAATACCCATAAAATGTCCTGAAATCATGATTTATCATTAAAAATCATACCTTGATTATCACCACAAACTCAAAAAACACGATATCCTTTAATCATAGAACCTCAATTAAACCCTCAATAGAAATCTAAAACACTAAGTTGGACCCCAGACCCTCAAACCCCTCACCCTTTTGAGAAATAAAAATCAATCAAAACAAGATTTGGAAGCGTTCTGAGCACCTTTTTCTAATATCTAAATATTACAAAAACGAGTGAATCTTTGCCTAATATTGTAGACTGACAATCAAACTATAGGATCACGAAAAAAGTTACAACTAAAAACCTTCTTTGGCCTTCCAAAAACCTCCTCTAAATACCCATAAAATGTCCCGAAATCATGATTTATCATTACAAATCATACCCTGATCATCACTCAAAACTCAAAAACCACCAAATCCTCTAATCATAGAACCTTAATTGAACCCTAAATAGAAAGCTATAACACTAAGTTGGACCCCGACCCTCAAACCCCTAACCCTTTTGAGAAATAAAATCACTCATAACAAGATTTCGAAGCATTTTGAGCACCTTTTTCTAATATCTAAATGTTACAAAAACGAGTGAATCTTCACCTAATATTTTAGACAGACAATCAAACTATAGGATCACAAAAGAAGTTACAATTAAAAAGATTCTTTGGACTGCCAAAAACCTCCACAAAATACCCATAAAATGTCCCGAAATCATGAGTTATCAAAAAACACCAAATCCTCTAATCATAGAACCTTAATTGAACCCTAAATAGAAATCTATAACACTAAGTTGGACCCCCGACCCTCAAACCCCTAACCCTTTGGAGAAATTAAATCACTCATAACAAGATTTCGAAGCGTTTTGAGCACCTTTTTCTAATATCTAAATGTTACAAAAACGAGTGAATCTTTACCTAATATTTTAGACGGACAATCAA
Organism: Linanthus parryae; assembly: GCA_023055425.1. NCBI lineage: Eukaryota > Viridiplantae > Streptophyta > Magnoliopsida > Ericales > Polemoniaceae > Linanthus > Linanthus parryae. The sequence goes on along the minus strand of JALGPY010000009.1, from coordinate 76,661,549 downwards.
ACTGTAGGATCACGAAAGAAGTTACAATTAGAAACCTTCTTTGGACTGCCAAAAACCTCCTCAAAATACTCATAAAATGTCCCGAAATCATGATTTATCATTAAAAATCATACCCTGATCATCACCCCAAACTCAAAAAACACGATATCTCTAATCATAGAACCTCAATTAAACCCTCAATAGAAATCTAAAACACTAAGTTGGACCCCAGACCCTCAAACCCCCCACCCTTTTGAGAAATAAATTCACTCAAAACAAGATTTCGAAGCGTTTTGAGCACCTTTTTCTAATATCCAAATGTTACAAAAACGAGTGAATCTTTATCTAATATTGTAAACTGACAATCAAACTATAGGATCACGAAAATAGTTACAACTAAAAACCTTCTTTGGCCTTCCAAAAACCTCCTCAAAATACCCATAAAATGTCCCGAAATCATGAATTATCATTACAAATCATACCCTGATCATCACCCCAAACTCAAAAAAACACCAAATCCTCTAATCATAGAACCTAAATTGAACCCTAAATAGAAATTTATAACACTAAGGTTGACCCCCGACCCTCGAACCCCTAACCCTTTTGAGAAATAAAATCACTCGTAACAAGATTTCGTAGCGTTTTGAGCACCTTTTTCTAATATCTAAATGTTACAAAAACGAGTGAATCTTTACCTAATATTTTAGACGGACAATCAAACTATAGGATCACGAAAGAAGTAACAATTAAAAACCTTCTTTGGACTGCCAAAAACCTCCTCAAAATACCCATAAAATGTCCCGAAATCATGATTTATCATTTAAAATCATACCCTGATCATCACCCCAAACTCAAAAAACACCAATTCCTCTAATCATAGAACCTCAATTAAACCCTTAATAGAAATCTAAAACACTAAGTTCGAGCCCTGACCTTCAAAGCCCTCACCCTTTTAGAAATAAAATCATTCAAAACAAGATTTCGAAGCGTTTTGAGCACCTTTTTCTAATATTTAAATGTTTCAAAAATGGGTGAAATTTTACCTAATATTGTAGACTGACAATAATACTATTGTATCACGAAAATATATACAACCAAAACCTTCTTTGGCCTGCTTGAAACCACCCCAAAATACCCATAAAATATCCCGAAACCATGATTTATCAATAAAAATCATACCCTGATCATCACCCCAAAGTCAATAAACACCAAATCCCCTAATCCCATATCCACACTTAAACCCTAAATAGAAATATAAATCACTGAATTGGACCCCCAACCCTCAAACCCTTCACCCTTTTGGGAAATAAAATTACTCAAAACAAGATTTCAAAGCGTTTTGAGCACCTTTTTCTAATATCTAAATGTTACAACAACGAGTGAATCTTTACCTAATATTGTAGACTTACAATCAAACTATAGGATCACGAAATAAGTTACAACTAAAAACCTTCTTTGGCCTTCCAAAAACCTCCTCAAAATGCCCATAAAATGTCCCGAAATCATGAATTATCATTACAAATCATACCCTGATCATCACCCCAAACTCAAAAAACACCAAATCCTCTAATCATAGAACCTAAATTGAACCCTAAATAGAAATTTATAACACTAAATTGGACCCCCGACCCTCGAACACCTAACCCTTTTGAGAAATTAAATCACTCAAAACAAGATTTCGAAGTGTTTTGAGCACCTTTTTCTAATATCTAAATGTAACAAAAATGAGTGATCTTTACCTAATATTGTAGACTGACAATCAAACTTTAGGATCACGAAAAAAGTTACAATTAAAAATCTTCTTTGGCCTGCCCAAAACCTCCTCAAAATACCCATAAAATGTCCTGAAATCATGATTTATCATTAAAAATCATACCCTGATTATCACAACAAACTCAAAAAACACGATATCCTTTAATCATAGAACCTCAATTAAACCCTCAATAGATATCTAAAACACTAAGTTGGACCCAAGACCCTCAAACCCCTCACCCTTTTGAGAAATAAAATCACTCATAACAAGATTTCGAAGCGTTTTGAGCACATTTTTCTAATATCTAAATGTTACAAAAACGAGTGAATCTTCACCTAATATTTTAGACAGACAATCAAACTATAGGATCACGAAAGAAGTTACAATTAAAAAGATTCTTTGGACTGCCAAAAACCTCCACAAAATACCCATAAAATGTCCCGAAATCATGAGTTATCAAAAAACACCAAATCCTCTAATCATAGAACCTTAATTGAACCCTAAATAGAAATCTATAACACTAAGTTGGACCCCCGACCCTCAAACCCCTAACCCTTTGGAGAAATTAAATCACTCATAACAAGATTTCGAAGCGTTTTGAGCACCTTTTTCTAATATCTAAATGTTACAAAAACGAGTGAATCTTTACCTAATATTTTAGACGGACAATCAAACTGTAGGATCACGAAAGAAGTTACAATTAGAAACCTTCTTTGGACTGCCAAAAACCTCCTCAAAATACTCATAAAATGTCCCGAAATCATGATTTATCATTAAAAATCATACCATGATCATCACCCCAAACTCAAAAAACACGATATCTCTAATCATAGAACCTCAATTAAACCCTCAATAGAAATCTAAAACACTAAGTTGGACCCCAGACCCTCAAACCCCCCACCCTTTTGAGAAATAAATTCACTCAAAACAAGATTTCGAAGCGTTTTGAGCACCTTTTTCTAATATCCAAATGTTACAAAAACGAGTGAATCTTTATCTAATATTGTAAACTGACAATCAAACTATAGGATCACGAAAATAGTTACAACTAAAAACCTTCTTTGGCCTTCCAAAAACCTCCTCAAAATACCCATAAAATGTCCCGAAATCATGAATTATCATTACAAATCATACCCTGATCATCACCCCAAACTCAAAAAAACACCAAATCCTCTAATCATAGAACCTAAATTGAACCCTAAATAGAAATTTATAACACTAAGTTGGACCCCCGACCCTCGAACCCCTAACCCTTTTGAGAAATAAAATCACTCGTAACAAGATTTCGTAGCGTTTTGAGCACCTTTTTCTAATATCTAAATGTTACAAAAACGAGTGAATCTTTACCTAATATTTTAGACGGACAATCAAACTATAGGATCACGAAAGAAGTAACAATTAAAAACCTTCTTTGGACTGCCAAAAACCTCCTCAAAATACCCATAAAATGTCCCGAAATCATGATTTATCATTTAAAATCATACCCTGATCATCACCCCAAACTCAAAAAACACCAATTCCTCTAATCATAGAACCTCAATTAAACCCTAAATAGAAATCTAAAACACTAAGTTCGAGCCCTGACCTTCAAAGCCCTCACCCTTTTAGAAATAAAATCATTCAAAACAAGATTTCGAAGCGTTTTGAGCACCTTTTTCTAATATTTAAATGTTTCAAAAATGGGTGAAATTTTACCTAATATTGTAGACTGACAATAATACTATTGTATCACGAAAATATATACAACCAAAACCTTCTTTGGCCTGCTTGAAACCACCCCAAAATACCCATAAAATATCCCGAAACCATGATTTATCAATAAAAATCATACCCTGATCATCACCCCAAAGTCAATAAACACCAAATCCCCTAATCCCATATCCTCACTTAAACCCTAAATAGAAATATAAATCACTGAATTGGACCCCCAACCCTCAAACCCTTCACCCTTTTGGGAAATAAAATTACTCAAAACAAGATTTCAAAGCGTTTTGAGCACCTTTTTCTAATATCTAAATGTTACAACAACGAGTGAATCTTTACCTAATATTGTAGACTTACAATCAAACTATAGGATCACGAAATAAGTTACAACTAAAAACCTTCTTTGGCCTTCCAAAAACCTCCTCAAAATGCCCATAAAATGTCCCGAAATCATGAATTATCATTACAAATCATACCCTGATCATCACCCCAAACTCAAAAAACACCAAATCCTCTAATCATAGAACCTAAATTGAACCCTAAATAGAAATTTATAACACTAAATTGGACCCCCGACCCTCGAACACCTAACCCTTTTGCTAAATTAAATCACTCAAAACAAGATATCGAAGTGTTTTGAGCACCTTTTTCTAATATCTAAATGTAACAAAAATGAGTGATCTTTACCTAATATTGTAGACTGACAATCAAACTTTAGGATCACGAAAAAAGTTACAGTTAAAAATCTTCTTTGGCCTGCCCAAAACCTCCTCAAAATACCCATAAAATGTCCTGAAATCATGATTTATCATTAAAAATCATACCCTGATTATCACAACAAACTCAAAAAACACGATATCCTTTAATCATAGAACCTCAATTAAACCCTCAATAGAAATCTAAAACACTAAGTTGGACCCAAGACCCTCAAACCCCTCACCCTTTTGAGAAATAAAAATCACTCAAAACAAGATTTGGAAGCGTTCTGAGCACCTTTTTCTAATATCTAAATATTACAAAAACGAGTGAATCTTTACCTAATATTGTAGACTGACAATCAAACTATAGGATCACGAAAAAAGTTACAACTAAAAACCTTCTTTGGCCTTCCAAAAACCTCCTCAAAATACCTATAAAATGTCCCGAAATCATGATTTATCATTACAAATCATACCCTGATCATCACCCAAAACTCAAAAACCACCGAATCCTCTAATCATAGAACCTTAATTGAACCCTAAATAAAAATCTATAACACTAAGTTGGACCCCGACCCTCAAACCCCCAACCCTTTTGAGAAATAAAATCACTCATAACAAGATTTCGAAGCGTTTTGAGCACCTTTTTCTAATATCTAAATGTTAAAAAAACGAGTGAATCTTCACCTAATATTTTAGACAGACAATCAAACTATAGGATCACGAAAGAAGTTACAATTAAAAAGATTCTTTGGACTGCCAAAAACCTCCTCAAAATACCCATAAATTGTCCTGAAATCATGATTTATCATTAAAACCATACCCTGATCATCACCCCAAACTCAAAAAACACCAAATCCTCTAATCATAGAACCTTAATTGAACCCTAAATAGAAATCTATGACACCAAGTTGGACCCCCGACCCTCAAACCCCTAACCCTTTTGAGAAATTAAATCACTCATAACAAGATTTCGAAGCGTTTTGAGCACCTTTTTCTAATATCTAAATGTTACAAAAACGAGTGAATCTTTACCTAATATTTTAGACGGACAATCAAACTGTAGGATCACGAAAGAAGTTACAATTAAAAACCTGCTTTGGACTGCCAAAAACCTCCTCAAAATACCCATAAAATGTCCCGAAATCATGATTTATCATTAAAAATCATACCCTGATCATCACCCCAAACTCAAAAAACACGATATCTCTAATCATAGAACCTCAATTAAACCCTCAATAGAAATCTAAAACACTAAGTTGGACCCCAGACCCTCAAACCCCCCACCCTTTTGAGAAATAATTCACTCAAAACAAGATTTCGAAGCGTTTTGAGCACCTTTTTCTAATATCCAAATGTTACAAAAACGAGTGAATCTTTATCTAATATTGTAGACTGACAATCAAACTATAGGATCACGAAAATATTTACAACTAAAAACCTTCTTTGTCCTTCCAAAAACCTCCTCAAAATACCCATAAAATGTCCCGAAATCATGAATTATCATTACAAATCATACCCTGATCATCACCCCAAACTCAAAAAACACCAAACCCTCTAATCATAGAACCTAAATTGAACCCTAAATAGAAATTTATAACACTAAGTTGGACCCCCGACCCTCGAACCCCTAACCCTTTTGAGAAATAAAATCACTCGTAACAAGATTTCGTAGCGTTTTGAGCACCTTTTTCTAATATCTAAATGTTACAAAAACGAGTGAATCTTTACCTAATATTTTAGACGGACAATCAAACTATATGATCACGAAAGAAGTAACAATTAAAAACCTTCTTTGGACTGCCAAAAACCTCCTCAAAATACCCATAAAATGTCCCAAAATCATGATTTATCATTTAAAATCATACCCTCATCATCACCCCAAACTCAATAAACACCAAATCCTCTAATCATAGAACCTCAATTAAACCCTAAATAGAAATATAAATCACTGAATTGGACCCCCAACCCTCAAACCCTTCACCCTTTTGGGAAATAAAATTACTCAAAACAAGATTTCAAAGCGTTTTGAGCACCTTTTTCTAATATCTAAATGTTTCAAAAACGAGTGAAATTTTACCTAATATTGTAGACTGACAATAATACTATTGTATCACGAAAATATATACAACCAAAACCTTCTTTGGCCTTCTTGAAACCACCCCAAAATACCCATAAAATATCCCGAAACCATGATTTATCAATAAAAATCATACCCTGATCATCACCCCAAAGTCAATAAACACCATATACCCCTAATCCCATATCCTCACTTAAACCCTAAAAAGAAATATAAAACACTGAATTGGACCCCCAACCCTCAAACCCTTCACCCTTTTGGGAAATAAAATCAATCAAAACAAGATTTCAAAGCGTTTTGAGCACCTTTTTCTAATATCTAAATGTTACAACAACGAGTGAATCTTTACCTAATATTGTAGACTTACAATCAAACTATATGATCACGAAATAAGCTACAACTAAAAACCTTCTTTGGCCTTCCAAAAACCTCCTCAAAATACCTATAAAATGTCCCGAAATCATGATTTATCATTACAAATCATACCCTCATCATCACCCAAAACTCAAAACCACCAAATCCTCTAATCATAGAACCTTAATTTAACCCTAAATAGAAATCTATAACACTAAGTTGGACCCCGACCCTCAAACCCCCAACCCTTTTGAGAAATAAAATCACTCATAACAAGATTTCGAAGCGTTTTGAGCACCTTTTTCTAATATCTAAATGTTAAAAAAACGAGTGAATATTCACCTAATATTTTAGACAGACAATCAAACTATAGGATCACGAAAGAAGTTACAATTAAAAAGATTCTTTGGACTGCCAAAAACCTCCTCAAAATACCCATAAATTGTCCCGAAATCATGATTTATCATTAAAACCATACCCTGATCATCACCCCAAACTCAAAAAACGCCAAATCCTCTAATCATAGAACCTTAATTGAACCCTAAATAAAAATCTATAACACTAAGTTGGACCCCCGACCCTCAAACCCTTCACCCTTTTGGGAATTAAAATCACTCAAAACAAAATTTCAAAGTGTTTTGAGCACCTTTTTCTAATATCTAAATGTTACAACAAAGAGTGAATCCTTACCTAATATTGTAGACTTACAATCAAACCATAGGATCACGAAAAAAGTTACAACTAAAAACCTTCTTTGGCATTCCAAAAACCTCCTCAAAATACCCATAAAATGTCCCGAAATCATGAATTATCAGTACAAATCATACCCTGATCATCACCCCAAACTCAAAAAACACCAAATCCACTAATCATAGAACCTAAATTGAACCCTAAATAGAAATTTATAACACTAAGTTGGACCCCCGACCCTCAAACACCTGACCCTTTTGAGAAATAAAATCACTCAAAACAAGATTTCAAAGTGTTTTGAGCACCTTTTTCTAATATCTAAATGTTACAAAAACGAGTGATCTTTACCTAATATTGTAGACTGACAATCATACTCTAGGATCACGAAAAAAGTTACAATTAAAAATCTACTTTGGCCTGCCAAAAACCTCCTCAAAATACCCATAAATTGTCCTGAAATCATGATTTATCATTAAAAATCATACCCTGATTATCACCCCAAACTCAAAAAACACGATATCCTCTAATCATAGAACCTCAATTAAACCCTCAGTAGAAATCTAAAACACTAAGTTGGAACCCAGACCCTCAAACCCCTCACCCTTTTGAGAAATAAAAATCACTCAAAACAAGATTTCGAAGCGTTCTGAGCACCTTTTTCAAATATCTAAATGTTACAAAAACGAGTGAATCTTTACCTAATATTGTAGACTGACAATCAAACTATAGGATCACGAAAAAAGTTACAACTAAAAACCTTCTTTGGCCTTCCAAAAACCTCCTCTAAATACCCATAAAATGTCCCGAAATCATGATTTATCATTACAAATCATACCCTGATCTTCACTCAAAACTCAAACACCACCAAATCCTCTAATCATAGAACCTTAATTGAACCCTAAATAGAAATCTATAACACTAAGTTGGACCCCCGACCCTCAAACCCCTAACCCTTTTGAGAAATAAAATCACTCATAACAAGATTTCAAAGCGTTTTGAGCACCTTTTTCTAATATCTAAATGTTACAAAAACGAGTGAATCTTTATCTAATATTTTAGACGGAAAATCAAACTATAGGATCACGAAAGAAGTTACAATTAAAAAACCTTCTTTGGAATGCCAAAAACCTCCTCAAAATACCCATAAAATGTCCCGAAATCATGATTTATCATTAAAAACCATACCCTGATCATCACCCCAAACTCAAAAAACACCAAATCCTCTAATCATAGAACCTCAATTAAACCCTAAATAGAAATCTAAAACACTAAGTTCGACCCCCGACCCTCAATCCCCTCACCCATTTGAGAAATAAAATCACTAAAAATAAGATTTCGAAGTGTTTTGAGCACCTTTTTCTAATATTGTAGACTGACAATAAAACTATTGTATCACGAAAATGTATACAACCAAAACCTTCTTTGGCCTGCTAAAAACCACCCCAGAATACCCATAAAATATCCCGAAACCATGATTTATCATTAAAAATCATACCCTGATCATCACCCCAAACTCAATAAACACCAAATCCCCTAATCCCATATCCTCACTTAAACCCTAAATAGAAATCTAAAACACTGAATTGGACCCCCAACCCTCAAACCCTTCACCCTTTTGGGAAATCAATTCACTCAAAACACAATTTCGAAGCGTTTTGAGGACCTTTTTCTAATATCTAAATGTTACAAAAACGAGTGAATCTTTACCTAATATTGTAGACTGACAATCAACACTATAGGATCACGAAAATAGTTACAACTAAAATCTTCTTTGGCCTGCCAAAAACCTCCCCAAAATACCCATAAAATCTCCCGGAACCACGACTTATCATTAAAATTCATACCCTAATCATCACCCCAAACTCCAAAAACACCAAATCCTCTAATCCTAGAACCTCAATTAAACCCTAATTAAAAATCTAAAACACTGAATTGGACCCCCAACCCTCAAACCCTTCACCCTTTTGAGAATTCAAATCACTCAAAACAAGATTTCGAAGCATGTTGAGCACTTTTTCTCATCTCTAAATGTTACAAAAACAAGTGAATATTTACCTAATATTGTAGACTGACAATCTAAGTATAGGATCATGAAAAAAGTTACAGCTAAAAACCTTCTTTGGTTTGCCAAAAACCTCCTCAAAATACCCATAAAACGTCACGAAATCATGATTTATAATTTAAAATCATACCCTGATCATCACCCAAACTCAAAAAACACCAAATCCTCTAATCATAGAACCTTAATTAAACCCTAAATAGAAATCTAAAACACTAAGTTGGACCCCCGACCCTCAAACCCCTCACCCTTTTAAGAAATAATATCACTCGAAACTAGGGGTGCAATTTGGTCGGGTTCCCGAGCCAACACATAGTTTTGATAATTTGGACGGGCTTTGACAAAAATTCTCAGCCCGAATTACAATTAGGGTCACGCTTGGGCACAAATATCGAACGATGGGCTAACCCGAATTGCCCGATTTTCATGACCACTACATATCAATATTATATTTTAAAATAATTATGTAGCATATCTAACATGGATATGCTACTTTCTTTTGATTATTAACGATGTTTTTAATCATTGTTTTGTTCTTGAACTAGTTAATTTGTTTTTTCACCAACAATTTATTATTCTTTTGTGTTTTTTAAAAGATATTAACTTTAATGTACTAGCCCGAATTCAACCAGAACCCGAACCGATTTATACGAATTTGGTCTCGGACGGGTTGAGAATGCTTTTAAACCGGGTCGGGCTGGGCTTGAGCAGCCTCGATAGAACTCGGGCTCGGGCATGGACAGGGGTGCCAACCCGTCCAACCCGCCCGAGTTGCAGTCCTACTCAAAACAAGATTTCGAAGCGTTTTAAGCACCTTTTTCTAATATCTAAATGTTACAAAAACGATTGAATCTTTACCTAATATTTTAGACGGACAATCAAACTATAGGATCATGAAAGAAGTTAAAATTAAAAACCTTCTTTGGACTGCCAAAACCTCCTCAAAATACCCATAAAATGTCCCGAAATCATGATTTATCATTAAAAATCATACCCTGATCATCACCCCAAACTCAAAAAACGCCAAATCCTCAAATCATAGAACCTCAATTAAACCCTAAATAGAAATCTAAAACACTAAGTTGGACCCCCGGCGCTCAAACCCCTCACCCTTTTGAGAAATAAAATCACTCAAAACAAGATTTCGAAGCGTTTTGAGCACCTTTTTCTAATATCTAAATGTTTAAAAAACGAGTGAATTTTTACCTAATATTGTAGACTGGCAATAAAACTATTATATCACGAAAATATATACAACGAAAACTTTCTTTGGACTGCTAAAAACCACCCCAAAGTACCCATAAAATATCCTGAAACCATGCATGATTTATCATTAAAAATCATACCCTAATCATTACCCCAAACTCAAAAAACACCAAATTCTCTAATCCCATATCCTCAATTAAATCCTATATAGAAATCTAAAACACTGAATTGGACCCCCAACCCTCAAACCCTTCACACTTTTGAGAATTCAAATCACTCAAAACAAGATTTCGAAGCATTTTGAGCACCTTTTTCTAATATCCAAATGTTATAAAAACGAGTGAATCTTTACCTAATATTGTAGATTGACAATCAAAATATAGGATCACGAAAAAAGTTACGACCAAAAACCTTCTTTGGCCTGCCAAAAACCTCTCCGAAATATCTATATAATGTCCCGAAATCATGATTTATCATTAAAAATCATACCCTAATCATCACCCCAAAATCCAAAAACACCAAATCCTCTAATTCAAGAACCTATATTTAATCCTAAATAGAAATCTAAAACTCTAAATTGGACCCCCAACCCTCGAACCCTTCACCCTTTTGAGAAATGAAATCACCCAAAACAAGATTTCGAAGCACTTTGAGCACCTTTTTCAAATATCTTAGTGTTAGAAAAACGAGATAATCTTTACCTAATATTGTAGACTATCAATAAAACAATAGTTTCACAAAATAAAAATTACAACCAAAAACCTTCTTTTTCCGGCCGAAAACCTCCCAAAAGTACCCATAAAATGTCCCGAAACCACGATTTATCATTAAAAATCATACCCTAATCATTACCCCAAACTCAAAAAACACCAAATCCTCTAATCCCATATCCTCAATTAAATCCTATATAGAAATCTAAAACACTGAATTGGACCCCCAACCCTCAAACCCTTCACACTTTTGAGAATTCAAATCACTCAAAACAAGATTTCCAAGCATTTTGAGCACCTTTTTCTAATATCCAATTGTTATAAAAACGAGTGAATCTTTACCTAATATTGTAGACAGACAATCAAAATATAGGATCACGAAAAAAGTTATGACCAAAAACCTTCTTTGGCCTGCCAAAAACCTCTCCGAAATACCTATAAAATGTCCCGAAACCATGATTTATCATTAAAAATCATACCCTAATCATCACCCCAAAATCCAAAAACACCAAATCCTCTAATTCAAGAACCTATATTAAATCCTAAATAGAAATCTAAAACTCTAAATTGGACCCCCAACCCTCGAACCCTTCACCCTTTTGAGAAATGAAATCACCCAAAACAAGATTTCGAAACATTTTGAGCACCTTTTTCAAATATCTTAATGTTAGACAAACGAGATAATCTTTACCTAATATTGTAAGCTATCAATAAAACAATAGTTTCACAAAAAAAAAAGTTACAACCAAAAACCTTCTTTTTGCCTGGCCGAAAACCTCCCAAAAGTACCCATAAAATGTCCCGAAACCACGATTTATAATTAAAAATCATACCCTAATCATTACCCCAAACTCAAAAAACACCAAATCCTCTAATCCCATATCCTCAATTAAACCCTATATTGAAATCTAGAACACTGAATTGGACCCCCAACCCTCAAACCCTTCACCCTTTTGAGAACTCAAATCACTCAAAACAAGATTTCGAAGCATTTTGAACACCTTTTTCTAATATCTAAATGTTACAAAAACGAGTGAATCTTTACCTAATACTGTAGACTGACAATCAAACTATAGGATCACGAAAATAGTTACAACTAAAAACCTTCTTTGGCCTTCCAAAACCCTCCTCAAAATACCCATAAAATGTCCCCAAATCATGATTTATCATTACAATTCATACCCTGATCATCACCCCAAACTCAAAAAACACCAAATCCTCTAATCATAGAACCTTAAATGAAACCTAAATAGAAACCAATAACACTAAGTTGGACTTCCGACCCTCGAACCCCTAACCCTTTTGAGAAATAAAAACACTCAAAACAAGATTTCGAAGCGTTTTGAGCACCTTTTTCTAATATCTAAATGTTACAAAAACGAGTGAATCTTTACCTAATATTGTAGACTGACAATCAAACTATAGGATCACGAAAAAATTTACACATAAAAACCTTGTTTGGCCTGCCAAAAACCTCCTCAAAATACCCATAAATGTCCCTAAATCATGATTTATCATTACAAATCATACCCTAATCATCACCCCAAACTCAAAAAACACCAAATCCTCTAATCATAGAACCTTAATTGAACCCTAAATAGAAATCTAAAACACTAAGTTGGACCCGACCCTCAAACCCCTAACCCTTGTGAGAAATAAAATCACTCAAAACAAGATTTCGAAGCGTTTTGAGCACCTTTTTCTAATATCTAAATATTAAAAAAATGAGTGAATCGTAACCTAATATTTTAGACTACAATCAAACTATAGGATCACGAAAGAATTTTTAACTAAAAACATTCTTTGGCCTGCCAAAAACCTCCTCAAAATACCCATAACATGTTCCGATATAATGATTTATCATTAAAAATCATACCCTGATCATCACCCCAAACTCCAAAAACACCAAATCCTCAAATCATAGAATCTCAATTAAACCCTAAATAGAAATCTAAAACACTAAGTTAGACCCCCGGCGCTGAAACCCCTCACCCTTTTGAGAAATAAAATCACTCAAAACAAGATTTCGAAGCGTTTTGAGCACCTTTTTCTAATATCTAAATGTTTAAAAAATGAGTGAATTTTTACCTAATACTGTAGACTGGAAATAAAACTATTATTCACGAAAATATATACAACGAAAACTTTCTTTGGACTGCTAAAAACCACGCCAAAGTACCCATAAAAAATCCTGAAACCATGCATGATTTATAAACCATACCCTAATCATTACCCCAAACTCAAAAAACACCAAATTTTCTAATCCCATATCCTCAATTAAACCCTATATAGAAATCTAAAACACTGAATTGGACCCCCAACCCTCAAACCCTTCACACTTCTGAGAATTCAAATCACTCAAAACAAGATTTCAAAGCATTTTGAGCACCTTTTTCTAATATCTAAATGTTATAAAAACGAGTGAATCTTTACCTAATATTCACTACTAGAATTTGTAGCAAAAATAGCATTTTTTTTACAGCGTTTGTCTTAGTGTTGTATCTGGTACCCAAAACCAACGTTTTCGTAAATGCTGCTCTTAAGTGCCCCTTTTACAGCAGTAAATTTAATAATGTTGTAAATTTACAAGGGTAAATAGAATAATGCTGTTTAAGTTGATGCCAGTTGTAGCGTTTTTAGTTAATCTTGCTTCTGTTCCGTGTTTTTATCAAACACAGCTTTAAACACATAAACGCTGCTTTGCAGAGCGTATGTGTTTAAAATTTTCATCCCCAGATTTCCCCCAAATTGCTGAGCGCGAAGAAGGCGCCTTTACATTTGATGAGATTTGCTCTGGGCTATGGCTCTGGAAACGGAACCCTAGCAATCGATTGCGAGCTAGATTGGGAACTTCTCCGGTCACTGAGCAACCCTACAACAGGTATGTCTCTCTCTATCCCTCCCTTTCCCCCTCCCTTTTCTCTCCGATGAACCAGAATTTCGATCGATGAAATCAATTGACGTTTGATTTGGAACAGTCCTAAGCCGTCTTCTCTGATTGGCTCTGGAAACGGAACCCTAACAGTTGATGTCGAGCTAGATTGAGATCCTATCCAGTCACTGAGCAACCCTAACAGCAGGTATGTCTCTCTCCCTCTCTTTCCCCTCCCTTTTCTCTCCGATTAACCCTTAAAAGTCAATCTTTTTTGTTCAATTTTTTCTAATATATGGTTTGTTTTTGTTGTTTTACTATTCAGATTTTCGCAAGTCTCATCGCAATTTTGCAGCCCTAGGAAGGTATGTTCTTGATTACAACTTGGTTTGCTCATTTTTGTGACTCAATATGTTAAGCAGCGTATATGCAATTGATTTCTTACATATGTTCTTGATTACAACTTGGTTTGCTCATCGCAATAATTTTGTTTTGAATTTCTGTGTTGGTACACACTGCTCTCGTCATCTTCAGATCTCCTGAATCCTTAGATTTCGGATTCGGGCAGTAAAAGTCCTTTATATTCCGGTGACTTGGTAGACTTGATTTTGAGTAGAAACTGTCACAAGTATGCCTTTCTAATCGGGTTCTATACTCCTCGCACTCATTGTGCAGTTGGTAATTCAGAAATCGGAGTGCCAACCGGAAAGCTGTATGGTTCTGCGGGTAACGGATAAATATTCCTGCACTATGTAGCACTAAGAGAAGCAAGCGTCGTGGCTACACAGAATCTTGCTATGAATTGTCCAGAGAGTCAGAAAAGAGGTTGGTAGGTGTATGATTTTGGCTTTGTTCAATTTCTTACTTGAGTGAAAAGGTTATCCTTTCAGTTCTACAAATGAGAGCACACACATGCCAAAAGATTTGTCTGAAGCAGGGATTCTGTTAGTTGTTTAAAGGTTAGGAGAAAGGTGTTGATGTTAATGGTGGTTATCGTTGAAGGGGAAGAAACATTGAACGTGGAATAGGTAGGTGTTTTGGTTAATGAAGAAGGCTGCTCATGTGGTCTTTTGCTAGGTGGTTAATTGGTCAAGTGGAATTGGTTGTTATGGTGGTGGAATGTGGTGAAGGATAGGAATTTGATAATAGGTTGCAGTCTGCTGGTAGGAAAGGCAATGATGGTAGTTTGTTGGTTAGGTAGTTAGTCACTGTGAAGGTGGTTTTTGGTCTGGTGCAGAGGCTTGTGTTTGATTACTGGGTTTGGGTGATGGCATGGAGGTGGCTGGTGGTCTGATGATGTTGTTAGTCGTGGCTGTTATGAAATTGGAGGCTAGATTGGGTGTATTATGGGCAAAATAGATTGGGTGTATTATTAGATTACCCACCTTGTATGTCCTGTACCAGTACCTTCCTTCTCTTCCCTAGGCTTCTCTTGTTGGCTCGACACTTGTGTCAAATTTCTTCCCTGAGCAACAAGACACAGAATTATATTGTAAGTGCCAGAGATATGTGTATCAACGTTTTAGTATTATATGGCATCAAATATTGTGACACCTCTTAATTTAGAATTCAAGAAAACTTTTAGTACCTTACAGTGACACCAACCCAATTCATAAAGTGAATTTCTGCACAATTTAAGTATGTAGCAGAACATAGTCAAACCATTAAGAAACATGACCAATAGGAACAGACTACGAGTACTCGACAATTCTGGAAAATATTTATACTTCACCTGAAGGAAAAAGTATGATAACATTGCATAAAAGCAATAAATACTTACAACACGTTGCTGAAACCGAAAAAACCGTTACTTACAATTGGAGATGCTAAAATGAAATCTATTGCAGTGGCCAGCATATCTCGTAAGTTTACGTTTCAGTTTACACATTTGATTGAATTGATCGTCGACCTAGTAACACTCTTCTCCAAAATGTGTGTTCTTGCAGGTGATGAAAAAGTAGGGTCAAGTTGGAGACAACAAGCAGGATATCTTCACGCTTTAGTAATCGTGCTTTAATTTATCATATGTGGCTTGGTATTTTGAATCTTCCGTGGCTAGAACACTATTTATATGTAGGCTTATTTTTTTAGTATGAGAGTTGGATTATCGATGAGTTAATTGGAACTAGTCTCGTCGATTTTTTGTGACGATAACTTGAAGGACAATGTTGGAGAAAATGTCATGTTACTTTTGATGCTACTGCTCGGTTGTAATATTTTGTCTATCTTGTAATGAAATTTTGATTACAAACTAGAAATTTTTGTATATTGTATTGAATAGCAATTTAACTAGCAGGTCGACATTGTTTGGTGTGGTTTTTCTATGGTGTGCTTTCATTCCAGAACAGCTCTAAACTAGTGCTGGATTTCGTACCTAAGCAGGTGTATTATAATGTTGGAATTGATACCAGTGCAGCATTAAGTTAATGCTCATATTGGAAACACTGCAGCATTAAGAAAATGCTATAGTGTGTCTATAAAGCAGCATTAAAAAGAACAACGCTGCAATCAGTTACAGCAGTAATGAAGCGCTGCTTTAAGCGCTGTATTTTGGTTGTAGCGTTTCAATAATGCTGCAAACGAAAAAACAGCAAAGGCATTAACAACGCTTAGAAAAATGCTGCAATTAACGCTGTATTCAGTAAAAGCAGCATTACTCACTGTAAATGTAGTGCTTTTGTAATGCTGTTACTACTCCGAATTCTAGTAGTGATTGTAGACTGACAATCAAAATACAGGATCACGAAAAAATTTACGATCAAAAAACCTTCTTTGGCCTGCCAAAAACCTCCCCGAAATACCCATAAAATGTCCCGAAATCATGATTTATCATTAAAAATCATACCCTAATCATCACCCCAACATCAATAAACACCAAATCCTCTAATTCAAGAACCTATATTAAATCCTAAATAGAAATCTAAAACACTAAATTGGACCCCCAACCCTCGAACCCTTCACCCTTTTGAGATGAAATCACCCAAAACAAGATTTCGAAGCATTTTAGAGCACCATTTTCAAATATCTTAGTGCTAGAAAAACGAGTTAATCTTTACCTAATATTGTAGACTAACAATAAAACTATAGTTTCACAAAAAAAAATTACAACCAAAAACCTTCTTTTGCCGGCCGAAAACCTCCCAAAAGTACCCATAAAATGTCCCGAAACCACGATTTATCATTAAAAATCATACCCTAATCATTACCCCAAACTCAAAAAACACCAAATCCTCTAATCCCATATCCTCAATTAAACCCTATATTGAAATCTAAAACACTGAATTGGACCCCCAACCCTCAAACCATTCACCCTTTTGAGAACTCAAATCACTCAAAACAAGATTTCGAAGCATTTTGAGCACCTTTTTCTAATATCTAAATGTTACAAAATCGAGTGAATCTTTACCTAATACTGTAGACTGACAATCAAACTATAGGATCACGAAAATAGTTACAACTAAAAACCTTTTTTGGCCTGCCAAAAACCTCCTAAAAATACCCATAAAACGTCACCAAATCATGATTTATAATTTAAAATGATACCCTGATCATCACCCAAACTCAAAAAACACCAAATCCTCTAATCATAGAACCTCAATTAAACCCTAAATAGAAATCTAAAACACTAAGTTGGACCCCCGGCGCTCAAACCCCTCACCCTTTTGAGAAATAAAATCACTCAAAACAAGATTTCGAAGCGTTTTGAGCACCTTTTTCTAATATCTAAATATTAAAAAAAAGAGTGAATCGTAACCTAATATTTTAGACTACAATCAAACTATAGGATCACGAAAGAATTTTTAACTAAAAACATTCTTTGGCCTGCCAAAAACCTCCTCAAAATACCCATAACATGTTCCGATATAATGATTTATCATTAAAAATCATACCCTGATCATCACCCCAAACTCAAAAAACACCAAATCCTCAAATCATAGAATCTCAATTAAACCCTAAATAGAAATCTAAAACACTAAGTTAGACCCCCGGCGCTGAAACCCCTCACCCTTTTGAGAAATAAAATCACTCAAAACAAGATTTCGAAGCGTTTTGAGCACCTTTTTCTAATATCTAAATGTTTAAAAAACGAGTGAATTTTTACCTAATATTGTAGACTGGCAATAAAACTATTATATCACGAAAATATATACAACGAAAACTTTCTTTGGACTGCTAAAAACCACCCCAAAGTACCCATAAAATATCCTGAAACCATGCATGATTTATCATTAAAAATCATACCCTAATCATTACCCCAAACTCAAAAAACACCAAATTCTCTAATCCCATATCCTCAATTAAATCCTATATAGAAATCTAAAACACTGAATTGGACCCCCAACCCTCAAACCCTTCACACTTTTGAGAATTCAAATCACTCAAAACAAGATTTCGAAGCATTTTGAGCACCTTTTTCTAATATCCAAATGTTATAAAAACGAGTTAATCTTTACCTAATATTGTAGACTGACAATCAAAATATAGGATCACGAAAAAAGTTACGACCAAAAACCTTCTTTGGCCTGCCAAAAACCTCTCCGAAATACCTATATAATGTCCCGAAACCATGATTTATCATTAAAAATCATACCCTAATCATCACCCCAAAATCCAAAAACACCAAATCCTCTAATTCAAGAACCTATATTTAATCCTAAATAGAAATTTAAAACTCTAAATTGGACCCCCAACCCTCGAACCCTTCACCCTTTTGAGAAATGAAATCACCCAAAACAAGATTTCGAAGCACTTTGAGCACCTTTTTCAAATATCTTAGTGTTAGAAAAACGAGATAATATTTACCTAATATTGTAGACTATCAATAAAACAATAGTTTCACAAAATAAAAATTACAACCAAAAACCTTCTTTTGCCGGCCGAAAACCTCCCAAAAGTACCCATAAAATGTCCCGAAACCACGATTTATCATTAAAAATCATACCCTAATCATTACCCCAAACTCAAAAAACACCAAATCCTCTAATCCCATATCCTCAATTAAATCCTATATAGAAATCTAAAACACTGAATTGGACCCCCAACCCTCAAACCCTTCACACTTTTGAGAATTCAAATCACTCAAAACAAGATTTCGAAGCATTTTGAGCACCTTTTTCTAATATCCAATTGTTATAAAAACGAGTGAATCTTTACCTAATATTGTAGACTGACAATCAAAATATAGGATCACGAAAAAAGTTACGACCAAAAACCTTCTTTGGCCTGCCAAAAACCTCTCCGAAATACCCATAAAATGTCCCGAAACCATGATTTATCATTAAAAATCATACCCTAATCATCACCCCAAAATCCAAAAACACCAAATCCTCTAATTCAAGAACCTATATTAAATCCTAAATAGAAATCTAAAACTCTAAATTGGACCCCCAACCCTCGAACCCTTCACCCTTTTGAGAAATGAAATCACCCAAAACAAGATTTTGAAACATTTTGAGCACCTTTTTCAAATATCTTAGTGTTAGACAAACGAGATAATCTTTACCTAATATTGTAAGCTATCAATAAAACAATAGTTTCACAAAAAAAAATTACAACCAAAAACCTTCTTTTGCCTGGCCGATAACCTCCCAAAAGTACCCATAAAATGTCCCGAAACCACGATTTATAATTAAAAATCATACCCTAATCATTACCCCAAACTCAAAAAACACCAAATCCTCTAATCCCATATCCTCAATTAAACCCTATATTGAAATCTAGAACACTGAATTGGACCCCCAACCCTCAAACCCTTCACCCTTTTGAGAACTCAAATCACTCAAAAAAGATTTCGAAGCATTTTGAACACCTTTTTCTAATATCTAAATGTTACAAAAACGAGTGAATCTTTACCTAATACTGTAGACTGACAATCAAACTATAGGATCACGAAAATAGTTACAACTAAAAACCTTCTTTGGCCTTCCAAAACCCTCCTCTAAATACCCATAAAATGTCCCCAAATCATGATTTATCATTACAATTCATACCCTGATCATCACCCCAAACTCAAAAAACACCAAATCCTCTAATCATAGAACCTTAAATGAACCCTAAATAGAAACCTATAACACTAAGTTGGACTTCCGACCCTCGAACCCCTAACCCTTTTGAGAAATAAAAACACTCAAAACAAGATTTCGAAGCGTTTTGAGCACCTTTTTCTAATATCTAAATGTTACAAAAACGAGTGAATCTTTACCTAATATTGTAGACTGACAATCAAACTATAGGATCACGAAAAAATTTACACATAAAAACCTTGTTTGGCCTGCCAAAAACCTCCTCAAAATACCCATAAATGTCCCTAAATCATGATTTATCATTACAAATCATACCCTAATCATCACCCCAAACTCAAAAAACACCAAATCCTCTAATCATAGAACCTTAATTGAACCCTAAATAGAAATCTAAAACACTAAGTTGGACCCCGACCCTCAAACCCCTAACCCTTGTGAGAAATAAAATCACTCAAAACAAGATTTCGAAGCGTTTTGAGCACCTTTTTCTAATATCTAAATATTAAAAAAACGAGTGAATCGTAACCTAATATTTTAGACTACAATCAAACTATAGGATCACGAAAGAATTTTTAACTAAAAACATTCTTGCCTGCCAAAAACCTCCTCAAAATACCCATAACATGTTCCGATATAATGATTTATCATTAAAAATCATACCCTGATCATCACCCCAAACTCCAAAAACACCAAATCCTCAAATCATAGAATCTCAATTAAACCCTAAATAGAAATCTAAAACACTAAGTTAGACCCCCGGCGCTGAAACCCCTCACCCTTTTGAGAAATAAAATCACTCAAAACAAGATTTCGAAGCGTTTTGAGCACCTTTTTCTAATATCTAAATGTTTAAAAAACGAGTGAATTTTTACCTAATATTGTAGACTGGCAATAAAACTATTATATCACGAAAATAGACACAACGAAAACTTTCTTTGGACTGCTAAAAACCACCCCAAAGTACCCATAAAATATCCTGAAACCATGCATGATTTATCATTAAAAATCATACCCTAATCATTACCCCAAACTCAAAAAACACCAAATTCTCTAATCCCATATCCTCAATAAAATCCTAGATAGAAATCTAAAACACTGAATTGGACCCCCAACCCTCAAACCCTTCACACTTTTGAGAATTCAAATCACTCAAAACATTTCGAAGCATTTTGAGCACCTTTTTCTAATATCCAAATGTTATAAAAACGAGTTAATCTTTACCTAATATTGTAGACTGACAATCAAAATATAGGATCACGAAAAAAGTTACGACCAAAAACCTTCTTTGGCCTGCCAAAAACCTCTCCGAAATACCTATATAATGTCCCGAAACCATGATTTATCATTAAAAATCATACCCTAATCATCACCCCAAAATCCAAAAACACCAAATCCTCTAATTCAAGAACCTATATTTAATCCTAAATAGAAATCTAAAACTCTAAATTGGACCCCCAACCCTCGAACCCTTCACCCTTTTGAGAAATGAAATCACCCAAAACAAGATTTCGAAGCACTTTGAGCACCTTTTTCAAATATCTTAGTGTTAGAAAAACGAGATAATCTTTACCTAATATTGTAGACTATCAATAAAACAATAGTTTCACAAAATAAAAATTACAACCAAAAACCTTCTTTTGCCGGCCGAAAACCTCCCAAAAGTACCCATAAAATGTCCCGAAACCACGATTTATCATTAAAAATCATACCCTAATCATTACCCCAAACTCAAAAAACACCAAATCCTCTAATCCCATATCCTCAATTAAATCCTATATAGAAATCTAAAACACTGAATTGGACCCCCAACTCTCAAACCCTTCACACTTTTGAGAATTCAAATCACTCAAAACAAGATTTCGAAGCATTTTGAGCACCTTTTTCTAATATCCAATTGTTATAAAAACGAGTGAATCCTTACCTAATATTGTAGACTGACAATCAAAATATAGGATCACGAAAAAAGTTACGACCAAAAACCTTCTTTGGCCTGCCAAAAACCTCTCCGAAATACCCATAAAATGTCCCGAAACCATGATTTATCATTAAAAATCATACCCTAATCATCACCCCAAAATCCAAAAACACCAAATCCTCTAATTCAAGAACCTATATTAAATCCTAAATAGAAATCTAAAACTCTAAATTGGACCCCCAACCCTCGAACCCTTCACCCTTTTGAGAAATGAAATCACCCAAAACAAGATTTTGAAACATTTTGAGCACCTTTTTCAAATATCTTAGTGTTAGACAAACGAGATAATCTTTACCTAATATTGTAAGCTATCAATAAAACAATAGTTTCACAAAAAAAAATTACAACCAAAAACCTTCTTTTGCCTGGCCGAAAACCTCCCAAAAGTACCCATAAAATGTCCCGAAACCACGATTTATAATTAAAAATCATACCCTAATCATTACCCCAAACTCAAAAAACACCAAATCCTCTAATCCCATATCCTCAATTAAACCCTATATTGAAATCTAGAACACAAAATTGGACCCCCAACCCTCAAACCCTTCACCCTTTTGAGAACTCAAATCACTCAAAACAAGATTTCGAAGCATTTTGAACACCTTTTTCTAATATCTAAATGTTACAAAAACGAGTGAATCTTTACCTAATACTGTAGACTGACAATCAAACTATAGGATCACGAAAATAGTTACAACTAAAAACCTTCTTTGGCCTTCCAAAACCCTCCTCTAAATACCCATAAAATGTCCCCAAATCATGATTTATCATTACAATTCATACCCTGATCATCACCCCAAACTCAAAAAACACCAAATCCTCTAATCATAGAACCTTAAATGAACCCTAAATAGAAACCTATAACACTAAGTTGGACTTCCGACCCTCGAACCCCTAACCCTTTTGAGAAATAAAAACACTCAAAACAAGATTTCGAAGCGTTTTGAGCACCTTTTTCTAATATCTAAATGTTACAAAAACGAGTGAATCTTTACCTAATATTGTAGACTGACAATCAAACTATAGGATCACGAAAAAATTTACACATAAAAACCTTGTTTGGCCTGCCAAAAACCTCCTCAAAATACCCATAAATGTCCCTAAATCATGATTTATCATTACAAATCATACCCTAATCATCACCCCAAACTCAAAAAACACCAAATCCTCTAATCATAGAACCTTAATTGAACCCTAAATAGAAATCTAAAACACTAAGTTGGACCCCGACCCTCAAACCCCTAACCCTTGTGAGAAATAAAATCACTCAAAACAAGATTTCGAAGCGTTTTGAGCACCTTTTTCTAATATCTAAATATTAAAAAAACGAGTGAATCGTAACCTAATATTTTAGACTACAATCAAACTATAGGATCACGAAAGAATTTTTAACTAAAAACATTCTTTGGCCTGCCAAAAACCTCCTCAAAATACCCATAACATGTTCCGATATAATGATTTATCATTAAAAATCATACCCTGATCATCACCCCAAACTCAAAAAACACCAAATCCTCAAATCATAGAATCTCAATTAAACCCTAAGTAGAAATCTAAAACACTAAGTTAGACCCCCGGCGCTGAAACCCCTCACCCTTTTGAGAAATAAAATCACTCAAAACAAGATTTCGAAGCGTTTTGAGCACCTTTTTCTAATATCTAAATGTTTAAAAAACGAGTGAATTTTTACCTAATATTGTAGACTGGCAATAAAACTATTATATCACGAAAATATATACAACGAAAACTTTCTTTGGACTGCTAAAAACCACCCCAAAGTACCCATAAAATATCCTGAAACCATGCATGATTTATCATTAAAAATCATACCCTAATCATTACCCCAAACTCAAAAAACACCAAATTTTCTAATCCCATATCCTCAATTAAACCCTATATAGAAATCTAAAACACTGAATTGGACCCCCAACCCTCAAACCCTTCACACTTTTGAGAATTCAAATCACTCAAAACAAGATTTCGAAGCATTTTGAGCACCTTTTTCTAATATCTAAATGTTAAAAAAACGAGTGAATCGTAACCTAATATTTTAGACTACAATCAAACTATAGGATCACGAAAGAATTTTTAACTAAAAACATTCTTTGGCCTGCCAAAAACCTCCTCAAAATACCCATAACATGTTCCGATATAATGATTTATCATTAAAAATCATACCCTGATCATCACCCCAAACTCCAAAAACACCAAATCCTCAAATCATAGAATCTCAATTAAACCCTAAATAGAAATCTAAAACACTAAGTTAGACCCCCGGCGCTGAAACCCCTCACCCTTTTGAGAAATAAAATCACTCAAAACAAGATTTCGAAGCGTTTTGAGCACCTTTTTCTAATATCTAAATGTTTAAAAAACGAGTGAATTTTTACCTAATATTGTAGACTGGCAATAAAACTATTATATCACGAAAATAGACACAACGAAAACTTTCTTTGGACTGCTAAAAACCACCCCAAAGTACCCATAAAATATCCTGAAACCATGCATGATTTATCATTAAAAATCATACCCTAATCATTACCCCAAACTCAAAAAACACCAAATTCTCTAATCCCATATCCTCAATAAAATCCTAGATAGAAATCTAAAACACTGAATTGGACCCCCAACCCTCAAACCCTTCACACTTTTGAGAATTCAAATCACTCAAAACAAGATTTCGAAGCATTTTGAGCACCTTTTTCTAATATCCAAATGTTATAAAAACGAGTTAATCTTTACCTAATATTGTAGACTGACAATCAAAATATAGGATCACGAAAAAAGTTACGACCAAAAACCTTCTTTGGCCTGCCAAAAACCTCTCCGAAATACCTATATAATGTCCCGAAACCATGATTTATCATTAAAAATCATACCCTAATCATCACCCCAAAATCCAAAAACACCAAATCCTCTAATTCAAGAACCTATATTTAATCCTAAATAGAAATCTAAAACTCTAAATTGGACCCCCAACCCTCGAACCCTTCACCCTTTTGAGAAATGAAATCACCCAAAACAAGATTTCGAAGCACTTTGAGCACCTTTTTCAAATATCTTAGTGTTAGAAAAACGAGATAATCTTTACCTAATATTGTAGACTATCAATAAAACAATAGTTTCACAAAATAAAAATTACAACCAAAAACCTTCTTTTGCCGGCCGAAAACCTCCCAAAAGTACCCATAAAATGTCCCGAAACCACGATTTATCATTAAAAATCATACCCTAATCATTACCCCAAACTCAAAAAACACCAAATCCTCTAATCCCATATCCTCAATTAAATCCTATATAGAAATCTAAAACACTGAATTGGACCCCCAACTCTCAAACCCTTCACACTTTTGAGAATTCAAATCACTCAAAACAAGATTTCGAAGCATTTTGAGCACCTTTTTCTAATATCCAATTGTTATAAAAACGAGTGAATCCTTACCTAATATTGTAGACTGACAATCAAAATATAGGATCACGAAAAAAGTTACGACCAAAAACCTTCTTTGGCCTGCCAAAAACCTCTCCGAAATACCCATAAAATGTCCCGAAACCATGATTTATCATTAAAAATCATACCCTAATCATCACCCCAAAATCCAAAAACACCAAATCCTCTAATTCAAGAACCTATATTAAATCCTAAATAGAAATCTAAAACTCTAAATTGGACCCCCAACCCTCGAACCCTTCACCCTTTTGAGAAATGAAATCACCCAAAACAAGATTTTGAAACATTTTGAGCACCTTTTTCAAATATCTTAGTGTTAGACAAACGAGATAATCTTTACCTAATATTGTAAGCTATCAATAAAACAATAGTTTCACAAAAAAAAATTACAACCAAAAACCTTCTTTTGCCTGGCCGAAAACCTCCCAAAAGTACCCATAAAATGTCCCGAAACCACGATTTATAATTAAAAATCATACCCTAATCATTACCCCAAACTCAAAAAACACCAAATCCTCTAATCCCATATCCTCAATTAAACCCTATATTGAAATCTAGAACACAAAATTGGACCCCCAACCCTCAAACCCTTCACCCTTTTGAGAACTCAAATCACTCAAAACAAGATTTCGAAGCATTTTGAACACCTTTTTCTAATATCTAAATGTTACAAAAACGAGTGAATCTTTACCTAATACTGTAGACTGACAATCAAACTATAGGATCACGAAAATAGTTACAACTAAAAACCTTCTTTGGCCTTCCAAAACCCTCCTCTAAATACCCATAAAATGTCCCCAAATCATGATTTATCATTACAATTCATACCCTGATCATCACCCCAAACTCAAAAAACACCAAATCCTCTAATCATAGAACCTTAAATGAACCCTAAATAGAAACCTATAACACTAAGTTGGACTTCCGACCCTCGAACCCCTAACCCTTTTGAGAAATAAAAACACTCAAAACAAGATTTCGAAGCGTTTTGAGCACCTTTTTCTAATATCTAAATGTTACAAAAACGAGTGAATCTTTACCTAATATTGTAGACTGACAATCAAACTATAGGATCACGAAAAAATTTACACATAAAAACCTTGTTTGGCCTGCCAAAAACCTCCTCAAAATACCCATAAATGTCCCTAAATCATGATTTATCATTACAAATCATACCCTAATCATCACCCCAAACTCAAAAAACACCAAATCCTCTAATCATAGAACCTCAATTAAACCCTAAATAGAAATCTAAAACACTAAGTTGGACCCCCGGCGCTCAAACCCCTCACCCTTTTGAGAAATAAAATCACTCAAAACAAGATTTCGAAGCGTTTTGAGCACCTTTTTCTAATATCTAAATATTAAAAAAAAGAGTGAATCGTAACCTAATATTTTAGACTACAATCAAACTATAGGATCACGAAAGAATTTTTAACTAAAAACATTCTTTGGCCTGCCAAAAACCTCCTCAAAATACCCATAACATGTTCCGATATAATGATTTATCATTAAAAATCATACCCTGATCATCACCCCAAACTCAAAAAACACCAAATCCTCAAATCATAGAATCTCAATTAAACCCTAAATAGAAATCTAAAACACTAAGTTAGACCCCCGGCGCTGAAACCCCTCACCCTTTTGAGAAATAAAATCACTCAAAACAAGATTTCGAAGCGTTTTGAGCACCTTTTTCTAATATCTAAATGTTTAAAAAACGAGTGAATTTTTACCTAATATTGTAGACTGGCAATAAAACTATTATATCACGAAAATATATACAACGAAAACTTTCTTTGGACTGCTAAAAACCACCCCAAAGTACCCATAAAATATCCTGAAACCATGCATGATTTATCATTAAAAATCATACCCTAATCATTACCCCAAACTCAAAAAACACCAAATTCTCTAATCCCATATCCTCAATTAAATCCTATATAGAAATCTAAAACACTGAATTGGACCCCCAACCCTCAAACCCTTCACACTTTTGAGAATTCAAATCACTCAAAACAAGATTTCGAAGCATTTTGAGCACCTTTTTCTAATATCCAAATGTTATAAAAACGAGTTAATCTTTACCTAATATTGTAGACTGACAATCAAAATATAGGATCACGAAAAAAGTTACGACCAAAAACCTTCTTTGGCCTGCCAAAAACCTCTCCGAAATACCTATATAATGTCCCGAAACCATGATTTATCATTAAAAATCATACCCTAATCATCACCCCAAAATCCAAAAACACCAAATCCTCTAATTCAAGAACCTATATTTAATCCTAAATAGAAATTTAAAACTCTAAATTGGACCCCCAACCCTCGAACCCTTCACCCTTTTGAGAAATGAAATCACCCAAAACAAGATTTCGAAGCACTTTGAGCACCTTTTTCAAATATCTTAGTGTTAGAAAAACGAGATAATATTTACCTAATATTGTAGACTATCAATAAAACAATAGTTTCACAAAATAAAAATTACAACCAAAAACCTTCTTTTGCCGGCCGAAAACCTCCCAAAAGTACCCATAAAATGTCCCGAAACCACGATTTATCATTAAAAATCATACCCTAATCATTACCCCAAACTCAAAAAACACCAAATCCTCTAATCCCATATCCTCAATTAAATCCTATATAGAAATCTAAAACACTGAATTGGACCCCCAACCCTCAAACCCTTCACACTTTTGAGAATTCAAATCACTCAAAACAAGATTTCGAAGCATTTTGAGCACCTTTTTCTAATATCCAATTGTTATAAAAACGAGTGAATCTTTACCTAATATTGTAGACTGACAATCAAAATATAGGATCACGAAAAAAGTTACGACCAAAAACCTTCTTTGGCCTGCCAAAAACCTCTCCGAAATACCCATAAAATGTCCCGAAACCATGATTTATCATTAAAAATCATACCCTAATCATCACCCCAAAATCCAAAAACACCAAATCCTCTAATTCAAGAACCTATATTAAATCCTAAATAGAAATCTAAAACTCTAAATTGGACCCCCAACCCTCGAACCCTTCACCCTTTTGAGAAATGAAATCACCCAAAACAAGATTTTGAAACATTTTGAGCACCTTTTTCAAATATCTTAGTGTTAGACAAACGAGATAATCTTTACCTAATATTGTAAGCTATCAATAAAACAATAGTTTCACAAAAAAAAATTACAACCAAAAACCTTCTTTTGCCTGGCCGAAAACCTCCCAAAAGTACCCATAAAATGTCCCGAAACCACGATTTATAATTAAAAATCATACCCTAATCATTACCCCAAACTCAAAAAACACCAAATCCTCTAATCCCATATCCTCAATTAAACCCTATATTGAAATCTAGAACACTGAATTGGACCCCCAACCCTCAAACCCTTCACCCTTTTGAGAACTCAAATCACTCAAAAAAGATTTCGAAGCATTTTGAACACCTTTTTCTAATATCTAAATGTTACAAAAACGAGTGAATCTTTACCTAATACTGTAGACTGACAATCAAACTATAGGATCACGAAAATAGTTACAACTAAAAACCTTCTTTGGCCTTCCAAAACCCTCCTCTAAATACCCATAAAATGTCCCCAAATCATGATTTATCATTACAATTCATACCCTGATCATCACCCCAAACTCAAAAAACACCAAATCCTCTAATCATAGAACCTTAAATGAACCCTAAATAGAAACCTATAACACTAAGTTGGACTTCCGACCCTCGAACCCCTAACCCTTTTGAGAAATAAAAACACTCAAAACAAGATTTCGAAGCGTTTTGAGCACCTTTTTCTAATATCTAAATGTTACAAAAACGAGTGAATCTTTACCTAATATTGTAGACTGACAATCAAACTATAGGATCACGAAAAAATTTACACATAAAAACCTTGTTTGGCCTGCCAAAAACCTCCTCAAAATACCCATAAATGTCCCTAAATCATGATTTATCATTACAAATCATACCCTAATCATCACCCCAAACTCAAAAAACACCAAATCCTCTAATCATAGAACCTTAATTGAACCCTAAATAGAAATCTAAAACACTAAGTTGGACCCCGACCCTCAAACCCCTAACCCTTGTGAGAAATAAAATCACTCAAAACAAGATTTCGAAGCGTTTTGAGCACCTTTTTCTAATATCTAAATATTAAAAAAACGAGTGAATCGTAACCTAATATTTTAGACTACAATCAAACTATAGGATCACGAAAGAATTTTTAACTAAAAACATTCTTTGGCCTGCCAAAAACCTCCTCAAAATACCCATAACATGTTCCGATATAATGATTTATCATTAAAAATCATACCCTGATCATCACCCCAAACTCCAAAAACACCAAATCCTCAAATCATAGAATCTCAATTAAACCCTAAATAGAAATCTAAAACACTAAGTTAGACCCCCGGCGCTGAAACCCCTCACCCTTTTGAGAAATAAAATCACTCAAAACAAGATTTCGAAGCGTT
Organism: Linanthus parryae; assembly: GCA_023055425.1. Lineage (NCBI taxonomy): Eukaryota > Viridiplantae > Streptophyta > Magnoliopsida > Ericales > Polemoniaceae > Linanthus > Linanthus parryae. Next base: position 76,631,516 of record JALGPY010000009.1, on the reverse strand, counting down.
TTGAGCACCTTTTTCTAATATCTAAATGTTTAAAAAACGAGTGAATTTTTACCTAATATTGTAGACTGGCAATAAAACTATTATATCACGAAAATAGACACAACGAAAACTTTCTTTGGACTGCTAAAAACCACCCCAAAGTACCCATAAAATATCCTGAAACCATGCATGATTTATCATTAAAAATCATACCCTAATCATTACCCCAAACTCAAAAAACACCAAATTCTCTAATCCCATATCCTCAATAAAATCCTAGATAGAAATCTAAAACACTGAATTGGACCCCCAACCCTCAAACCCTTCACACTTTTGAGAATTCAAATCACTCAAAACAAGATTTCGAAGCATTTTGAGCACCTTTTTCTAATATCCAAATGTTATAAAAACGAGTTAATCTTTACCTAATATTGTAGACTGACAATCAAAATATAGGATCACGAAAAAAGTTACGACCAAAAACCTTCTTTGGCCTGCCAAAAACCTCTCCGAAATACCTATATAATGTCCCGAAACCATGATTTATCATTAAAAATCATACCCTAATCATCACCCCAAAATCCAAAAACACCAAATCCTCTAATTCAAGAACCTATATTTAATCCTAAATAGAAATCTAAAACTCTAAATTGGACCCCCAACCCTCGAACCCTTCACCCTTTTGAGAAATGAAATCACCCAAAACAAGATTTCGAAGCACTTTGAGCACCTTTTTCAAATATCTTAGTGTTAGAAAAACGAGATAATCTTTACCTAATATTGTAGACTATCAATAAAACAATAGTTTCACAAAATAAAAATTACAACCAAAAACCTTCTTTTGCCGGCCGAAAACCTCCCAAAAGTACCCATAAAATGTCCCGAAACCACGATTTATCATTAAAAATCATACCCTAATCATTACCCCAAACTCAAAAAACACCAAATCCTCTAATCCCATATCCTCAATTAAATCCTATATAGAAATCTAAAACACTGAATTGGACCCCCAACTCTCAAACCCTTCACACTTTTGAGAATTCAAATCACTCAAAACAAGATTTCGAAGCATTTTGAGCACCTTTTTCTAATATCCAATTGTTATAAAAACGAGTGAATCCTTACCTAATATTGTAGACTGACAATCAAAATATAGGATCACGAAAAAAGTTACGACCAAAAACCTTCTTTGGCCTGCCAAAAACCTCTCCGAAATACCCATAAAATGTCCCGAAACCATGATTTATCATTAAAAATCATACCCTAATCATCACCCCAAAATCCAAAAACACCAAATCCTCTAATTCAAGAACCTATATTAAATCCTAAATAGAAATCTAAAACTCTAAATTGGACCCCCAACCCTCGAACCCTTCACCCTTTTGAGAAATGAAATCACCCAAAACAAGATTTTGAAACATTTTGAGCACCTTTTTCAAATATCTTAGTGTTAGACAAACGAGATAATCTTTACCTAATATTGTAAGCTATCAATAAAACAATAGTTTCACAAAAAAAAATTACAACCAAAAACCTTCTTTTGCCTGGCCGAAAACCTCCCAAAAGTACCCATAAAATGTCCCGAAACCACGATTTATAATTAAAAATCATACCCTAATCATTACCCCAAACTCAAAAAACACCAAATCCTCTAATCCCATATCCTCAATTAAACCCTATATTGAAATCTAGAACACAAAATTGGACCCCCAACCCTCAAACCCTTCACCCTTTTGAGAACTCAAATCACTCAAAACAAGATTTCGAAGCATTTTGAACACCTTTTTCTAATATCTAAATGTTACAAAAACGAGTGAATCTTTACCTAATACTGTAGACTGACAATCAAACTATAGGATCACGAAAATAGTTACAACTAAAAACCTTCTTTGGCCTTCCAAAACCCTCCTCTAAATACCCATAAAATGTCCCCAAATCATGATTTATCATTACAATTCATACCCTGATCATCACCCCAAACTCAAAAAACACCAAATCCTCTAATCATAGAACCTTAAATGAACCCTAAATAGAAACCTATAACACTAAGTTGGACTTCCGACCCTCGAACCCCTAACCCTTTTGAGAAATAAAAACACTCAAAACAAGATTTCGAAGCGTTTTGAGCACCTTTTTCTAATATCTAAATGTTACAAAAACGAGTGAATCTTTACCTAATATTGTAGACTGACAATCAAACTATAGGATCACGAAAAAATTTACACATAAAAACCTTGTTTGGCCTGCCAAAAACCTCCTCAAAATACCCATAAATGTCCCTAAATCATGATTTATCATTACAAATCATACCCTAATCATCACCCCAAACTCAAAAAACACCAAATCCTCTAATCATAGAACCTTAATTGAACCCTAAATAGAAATCTAAAACACTAAGTTGGACCCCGACCCTCAAACCCCTAACCCTTGTGAGAAATAAAATCACTCAAAACAAGATTTCGAAGCGTTTTGAGCACCTTTTTCTAATATCTAAATATTAAAAAAACGAGTGAATCGTAACCTAATATTTTAGACTACAATCAAACTATAGGATCACGAAAGAATTTTTAACTAAAAACATTCTTTGGCCTGCCAAAAACCTCCTCAAAATACCCATAACATGTTCCGATATAATGATTTATCATTAAAAATCATACCCTGATCATCACCCCAAACTCAAAAAACACCAAATCCTCAAATCATAGAATCTCAATTAAACCCTAAGTAGAAATCTAAAACACTAAGTTAGACCCCCGGCGCTGAAACCCCTCACCCTTTTGAGAAATAAAATCACTCAAAACAAGATTTCGAAGCGTTTTGAGCACCTTTTTCTAATATCTAAATGTTTAAAAAACGAGTGAATTTTTACCTAATATTGTAGACTGGCAATAAAACTATTATATCACGAAAATATATACAACGAAAACTTTCTTTGGACTGCTAAAAACCACCCCAAAGTACCCATAAAATATCCTGAAACCATGCATGATTTATCATTAAAAATCATACCCTAATCATTACCCCAAACTCAAAAAACACCAAATTTTCTAATCCCATATCCTCAATTAAACCCTATATAGAAATCTAAAACACTGAATTGGACCCCCAACCCTCAAACCCTTCACACTTTTGAGAATTCAAATCACTCAAAACAAGATTTCGAAGCATTTTGAGCACCTTTTTCTAATATCTAAATGTTATAAAAACGAGTGAATCTTTACCTAATATTGTAGGCTGACAATCAAAATACAGGATCACGAAAAAAGTTACGACCAAAAAACCTTCTTTGGCCTGCCAAAAACCTCCCCGAAATACCCATAAAATGTCCCGAAACCATGATTTATCATTAAAAATCATACCCTAATCATCACCCCAACATCAAAAAACACCAAATCCTCTAATTCAAGAACCTATATTAAATCCTAAATAGAAATCTAAAACACTAAATTGGACCCCCAACCCTCGAACCCTTCACCCTTTTGAGATGAAATCACCCAAAACAAGATTTCGAAGCATTTTAGAGCACCATTTTCAAATATCTTAGTGTTAGAAAAACGAGTTAATCTTTACCTAATATTGTAGACTAACAATAAAACTATAGTTTCACAAAAAAAATTACAACCAAAAACCTTCTTTTGCCGGCCGAAAACCTCCCAAAAGTACCCATAAAATGTCCCGAAACCACGATTTATCATTAAAAATCATACCCTAATCATTACCCCAAACTCAAAAAACACCAAATCCTCTAATCCCATATCCTCAATTAAACCCTATATTGAAATCTAAAACACTGAATTGGACCCCCAACCCTCAAACCATTCACCCTTTTGAGAACTCAAATCACTCAAAACAAGATTTCGAAGCATTTTGAGCACCTTTTTCTAATATCTAAATGTTACAAAATCGAGTGAATCTTTACCTAATACTGTAGACTGACAATCAAACTATAGGATCACGGAAATAGTTACAACTAAAAACCTTTTTTGGCCTGCCAAAAACCTCCTAAAAATACCCATAAAACGTCACCAAATCATTATTTATAATTTAAAATGATACCCTGATCATCACCCAAACTCAAAAAACACCAAATCCTCTAATCATAGAACCTCAATTAAACCCTAAATAGAAATCTAAAACACTAAGTTGGACCCCCGGCGCTCAAACCCCTCACCCTTTTGAGAAATAAAATCACTCAAAACAAGATTTCGAAGCGTTTTGAGCACCTTTTTCTAATATCTAAATGTTTAAAAAACGAGTGAATTTTTACCTAATACTGTAGACTGGCAATAAAACTATTATATCACGAAAATATATACAACGAAAACTTTCTTGGGACTGCTAAAAACCACCCCATAGTACCCATAAAATATCCTGAAACCATGCATGATTTATCATTAAAAATCATACCCTAATCATTACCCCAAACTCAAAAAACACCAAATTCTCTAATCCCATATCCTCAATTAAGCCCTATATAGAAATCTAAAACACTGAATTGGACCCCCAACCCTCAAACCCTTCACACTTTTGAGAATTCAAATCACTCAAAACAAGATTTCGAAGCATTTTGAGCACCTTTTTCTAATATATAAATGTTATAAAAACGAGTGAATCGTTACATAATATTGTAGACTGACAATCAAAATATAGGATCACGAAAAAAGTTACAACCAAAAACCTTCTTTGGCCTGCCAAAAACCTCCCCGAAATACCCATAAAATGTCCTGAAACCATGATTTATCATTAAAAATCATACCCAAATCATCACCCCAAAATCAAAAAATACCAAATCCTCTAATTCAAGAACCTATATTAAATCCTAAATAGAAATCTAAAACACTAAATTGGACCCCCAACCCTCGAACCCTTCACCCTTTTGAGAAATGAAATCACCCAAAACAAGATTTCGAAGCATTTTAGAGCACCTTTTTCAAATATCTTAGTGTTAGAAAAACGAGTTAATCTTTACCTAATATTGTAGACTAACAATAAAAATATAGTTTCACAAAAAAAATTACAACCAAAAACCTTCTTTTGCCGGCCGAAAACCTCCCAAAAGTACCCATAAAATGTCCCGAAACCACGATTTATCATTAAAAATCATACCCTAATCATTACCCCAAACTCAAAAAACACCAAATCCTCTAATCCCATATCCTCAATTAAACCCTATATTGAAATCTAAAACACTGAATTGGACCCCCAACCCTCAAACCCTTCACCCTTTTGAGAACTCAAATCACTCAAAACAAGATTTCGAAGCATTTTGAGCACCTTTTTCTAATATCTAAATGTTACAAAATCGAGTGAATCTTTACCTAATACTGTAGACTGACATTCAAACTTTAGGATCACGAAAATAGTTACAAGTAAAAACCTTTTTTGGCCTGCCAAAAACCTCCTAAAAATACCCATAAAACGTCACCAAATCATGATTTATAATTTAAAATGATACCCTGATCATCACTTAAACTCAAAAAACACCAAATCCTCTAATCATAGAACCTCAATTAAATAATAAATAGAAATCTAAAACACTAAGTTGGACCCCCGACTCTCAAACCCTTCACCTTTTAAGAAATAAAATCACTCAAAACAAGATTTCGAAGCATTTTTAGCACCTTTTTCTAATATCTAAATGTTACAAAAACGAGTGAATCTTTACCTAATATTGTAAACTGACAATCAAACTATAGGATCACGAAATAAGTTACAACTAAAAACTTTCTTTGGCCTTCCAAAAACCTCCTCAAAATACCCATAAAATATCCCCAAATCATGATTTATCATTACAAATCATACCCTAATCATCACCCCAAACTCAAAAAACACCAAATCCTCTAATCATAGAACCTCAATTAAACCCTAAATAGAAATCTAAAACACTAAGTTGGACCCCCGACCCTCAAACCCTTCACCCTTTTAAGAAATAAAATCACTCAAAACAAGATTTCGAAGCGTTTTGAGCACCTTTTTCTATTATCTAAATGTTACAAAAACGAGTGAATCTTTACCTAATATTGTAAACTGAAAATCAAACTATAGGATCACGAAAAAGGTTACAACTAAAAACCTTCTTTGGCCTTCCAAAAACCTCCTCAAAATACCCATAAAATGTCCCCAAATCATGATTTATCATTACAAATCATACCCTGATCATCACCCCAAAATCAAAAAACACCAAATCCTCTAATCATAGAACCTAAATTGAACCCTAAATAGAAATTTATAACACTAAGTTGGACCCCGGACCCTCGAACCCCTAACCCTTTTGAGAAATAAAATCACTCGTAACAAGATTTCGTAGCGTTTTGAGCACCTTTTTCTAATATCTAAATGTTACAAAAACGAGTGAATCTTTACCTAATATTTTAGACGGACAATCAAACTATAGGATAACGAAAGAAGTAACAATTAAAAACCTTCTTTGGACTGCCAAAAACCTCCTCAAAATACCCATAAAATGTCCCGAAATCATGATTTATCATTTAAAATCATACCCTGATCATCACCCCAAACTCAATAAACACCAAATCCTCTAATCATAGAACCTCAATTAAACCCTAATTAGAAATCTAAAACACTGAATTGGACCCCCAACCCTCAAACCCTTCCACCTTTTGAGAAATCAAATCACACAAAAACAAGATTTCGAACCGTTTTTAGAACCTTTTTCTAATATCTAAATGTTAGAAAAACGAGTGAGTCTTTACCTAATATTGTAGAATGACAATCAAACTATAGGATCAAGAAAATAGTTACAACTAAAAAGCTTCTTTGGCCTGCCCAAAACCTCCCCGAAATACCCATAAATTCTCCCGAAACCATGATTTATCATTAAAAATCATACTCTAATCATCACCCCAAACTCAAAAAACACCAAATCCTCTAATTCCAGAACCTAAATTAAATCCTAAATAGAAATCTAAAACACTAAATTGGACCCCCAACCCTCAAACCCTTCACCCTTCTGAGAAATGAAATCACCCAAAACAAGATTTGGAAGCGTTTTGAGAACCTTTTTCAAATATCTTAGTGTTAGAAAAACGGGTTAATCTTTACCTAATATTGTAGACTAACAATAACACTATAGTATCAAGAAAAAATTTACATCCAAAAACCTCCCAAAAGTACCTTTAAAATGTCCCGAAACCACGATTTATCGTTAAAATTCTTACCCTAATCATCACCCCAAACTACAGAAACACCTAATCCTCTAATCCTAGACCCTTAATTAAACCCTAAATAGAAATCTAAAACACTAAATTGGAACCCCGACCCTCAAACCCCTCACCCTTTTGAGAAATAAAATCACTGAAAACAAGATTTCGAAGTGTTTTGAGCACCTTTTTCTAATATCTAAATGTTTCAAAAACGAGTGACTCTTTACCTAATATTGTGGATTGCCAATAACACTATAGTATCACGAAAAAATTTACAACCTAAATTTTCTTTGGACAGCCAAAAACCTACCCAAAGTACCCATAAAATATTCCGAAGCCATGATTTATCATTAAAGATCATACCCTAATCATCACCCCAAATTAAAAAAACACCAAATCCTCTAATTCAAGAATCTATATTAAATCCTAAATAGAAATCTAAAACACTAAATTGGACCCCCAACCCTCGAACCCTTCACCCTTTTGAGAATGAAATCACCCAAAACAAGATTTCGAAGCGTTTTTGTATCACAAAAGAAACTACAACCAAAAACCTTCTTTTTCCGGCAAAAAACCTCCCAAAAGTACCCATAAAATATCCCGAAGCCACGATTTATCATTAAAAATCATACCCTAATCATTATCCCAAACTCAAAAAACACCAAATCCTCTAATCCCATATCCTCAATTAAACCCTATATTGAAATCTAAAACATTGAATTGGACCCCCAACCCTCAAACCCTTCACCCTTTTGAGAATTCAAATCACTCAAAACAAGATTTCGAAGCATTTTGAGCACCTTTTTCTAATATCTAAATATTACAAAAACGATTGAATCTTTACCTAATATTGTAGACTGACAATCAATTTATAGGATCACAAAAAAAGTTGGACCCCCGGCGCTCAAACCCCTCCCCCTTTGAGAAATAAAATCACTCAAAACAAGATTTCGAAGCGTTTTGAGCACCTTTTTCTAATATCTAAATGTTTAAAAAGCGAGTGAATTTTTACCTAATACTGTAGACTGGCAATAAAACTATTATATCACGAAAATATATACAACGAAAACTTTCTTTGGACTGCTAAAAACCACCCCAAAGTACCCATAAAATATCCTGAAATCATGCATGATTTATCATTAAAAATCATACCCTAATCATTACCCCAAACTCAAAAAACACCAAATTCTCTAATCCCATATCCTCAATTAAATCCTATATAGAAATCTAAAACACTGAATTGGACCCCCAACCCTCAAACCCTTCACACTTTTGAGAATTCAAATCACTCAAAACAAGATTTCGAAGCATTTTGAGCACCTTTTTCTAATATCCAAATGTTATAAAAACGAGTGAATCTTTACCTAATATTGTAGACTGACAATCAAAATATAGGATCACGAAAAAAGTTACGACCAAAAACCTTCTTTGGCCTGCCGAAAACCTCTCCGAAATACCCATATAATGTCCCGAAACCATGATTTATCATTAAAAATCATACCCTAATCATCACCCCAAAATCCAAAAACACCAAATCCTCTAATTCAAGAACCTATATTTAATCCTAAATAGAAATCTAAAACTCTAAATTGGACCCCCAACCCTCGAATCCTTCACCCTTTTGAGAAATGAAATCACCCAAAACAAGATTTCGAAGCATTTTTAGCACCTTTTTCAAATATCTTAGTGTTAGAAAAACGAGATAATCTTTACCTAATATCGTAGACTATCAATAAAACAATAGTTTCACAAAAAAAAAAATTACAACCAAAAACCTTCTTTTGCCTGGCCGAAAACCTCCCAACAGTGCCCATAAAATGTCCCGAAACCACGATTTATCATAAAAAATCATACCCTAATCATTACCCCAAACTCAAAAAACACCAAATCCTCTAATCCCATATCCTCAATTAAACCCTATATTGAAATCTAAAACACTGAATTGGACCCCCAACCCTCAAACCCTTCACCCTTTTAAGAACTCAAATCACTCAAAACAAGATTTCGAAGCATTTTGAGCACCTTTTTCTAATATCTAAATGTTACAAAAACGAGTGAATCTTTACCTAATACTGTAGACTGACAATCAAACTATAGGATCACGAAAATAGTTACAACTAAAAACCTTTTTTGGCCTGCAAAAAAAAAAAACTCCTAAAAATACCCATAAAACGTCACGAAATCATGATTTATAATTTAAAATGATACCCTGATCATCACCCAAACTCAAAAAACACCAAATCCTCTAACCATAGAACCTCAATTAAACCCTAAATAGAAATCTAAAACACTAAGTTGGACCCCCGACCCTCAAACCCTTCTCCCTTTTAAGAAATAAAATCACTCAAAACAAGATTTCGAAGCGTTTTGAGCACCTTTTTCTAATATCTAAATGTTACAAAAACGAGTGAATCTTTACCTAATATTGTAAACTGAAAATCAAACTATAGGATCACGAAAAAAGTTACAACTAAAAACCTTCTTTGGCCTTCCAAAACCCTCCTCAAAATACCCATAAAATGTCCCCAAATCATGATAATTTCTTGATTTTTAATATGTTCTATTCAGGATGGGTCTAAGCCGAGTAGAATTGCAATTGGAACACAGCTCCCTGCCTTTAGCGAGGAACATTGTCGCTTTATGGCGTTTCGGTAAAATTTGGGGGGTTAAGTCAAAGTTTCTAAGTTTATCTTTAAGAAATTACTACGTTTTTCTGCATAAGAGCATAATTTCTTGATTTTCGATACGGTTCGCTCATGCTGAGTCCTAACCTATTCTCAACAGAATCGCGAGGCGAACTCACCTCCCAACATTTGGTGGGGAGCACGGCTGCTTTCTGGCGTTTTGGAAAATTTTAAGGGGTCAAGTCAAAGTTTCTAAATTTACCTTTAAGAAGCTACAACGTTTTTTTCTATGTAAGAGCATAAATTTTAAATTTTTTATATGTTCCGTTCATGATGGGTACTAGCCTATCCTGAACACGGCTCTCAGCCTTTGGCGGGGAGCCCTGCCGCTTCATGGCGTTTCAGCAAATTTTAGGGGGTTAAATTAAAGGTTCTAAACTTTACCTTTAAGAAATTACTACCCTTTTCTACGTAAGAACACAATTTCTTGATTTTCCATATGGTCCTATCATGATGGGACCTAGCCTATCCTCAGTAGAATCGCGAGAGGAACACAGCTCCCTCCTTTTGGCGAGGATCACCATCACTTTACGATGTTTTGGCAAATTTTAGGGGTTCAATCAAACTTTTTAATTTTATGTTTAAGAAATTACTACATTTTGCTGTGTAAGAGCAGAATTTCTTGATTTTCGATATGCTCTTTTCACTATGGGTCCTAGCATATACAAATAAGATTTGTGAGAGGAACACGGTTCCAAGCCTTTGGCGGGGAGCCCTGTTGCTTTATGGCATTTCGGCGATGTTTAGGGTTTAAATCAAAAGCTTCTACATTTATATTTTAGAAATTCTACGTTTTGCTATGTAAGCGGATAATTTCTAGATTTCGATATGGTAAGTTGACAATGGGTCCTAGCCTATCCTGAACAGTATCGCTCGAGGAACACGTTTCCGGGGAAGAACTGCTGCTTTTTGGCATTTCGGCAAAATTTAGGTGGTTAATTCAAAGTTTCTAAGTTTATGAGATTACTACGTTTTGCTACGTAAGAGTATAATTTCTGAATTTTCTATATGGTATGTTCATGATAGGTCTTAGATGATCCAGAGCAAAATCGCGAGAAATCATGTTTCCCTAGAAGCATTGTCGCTTAGTGGCGTCTGCAAAGTTCAGGGGGTTGAATAAAAAAAATTAAGTTTACCTTTAAGAAATTACTATGTTTCGCTACGTAAGAGCATAATATCTTGATTTTCGATATGGTTTGTTCATGATGGGTCCTACCCTATTGATAACTCTCCATTAGACTTAGACTTCTTGCATGTTTTTTATCGTTTTGCGTGATTTTCGGGTTGATAATATTAGTTTTACACTATGAATGTTGTGGAAACGTTGAAGAATGAGCTTTATGCACTTTTGTGTTAGTCCGGGCATTTATATACATATTTCGATGTCATTTGTCAAATATAATTGCATGGTAAGGTTGTTCATGTTGTCTTGACAGGAACGAATGCTAATCTATTGCAAGGAGGCATGAAACGAACTTCGGAAACAAAGTAAGCTCAAGAGAAAGCAAGAGAAGCAAAGTTGGGGTAGCAAAAGTGACCAACCTTCACCAGTTTGAGGATATATTGAGTTCTACAATGAAGTTTGGAGTGAGATCAGTGGCAAATGAATGTAGACTCAAAGAACTTTCCGAGGATAGGTCACGGAGCTCAAAAGGAGATCGGACGAGAAAGATATATATGGTCCGTCAAAGAGGCTGAAAATCCGAGCTAGCTCCAGAGGTGTTCGTGCGAACACCTATTGTGTTCGTGCGAACAGAAACTCTTAGAAAACTTTTTGGAGCCAAAAATCTCTGGAAAAAAGTAGGAACACCTAAAATGTGTTAGCACGAGGAGTGTTCGTACGAACAGAAGGCAAAAACGTGATTTTTTGGGCTGTTATGCAATTTCTTGAAAGTTTGAAGCTTGGGGACTTGTTTTAGACCTAGAACTCTGTGCTTTTCAGGGACACACGATTTTTGGGGGAGAAAACAAGACAGAGACGAAGGGGACGAAGACGAAGCCGAACTCCGCCATTGGAGTTCTAAGTTTTTGATTACTTCTTCTTCTCTTCCCAATCTTTTTATGGAGAAACTCTATTGTTTTTCTCTTTATAATACAATTAGCTAAACTCCACTGCCAGGCTTCTTTGGAGAGCCTAGGTTTATGTAGATGATGAAGTTTCCCGGATTTTAATATTTGTTTCATGCTTATTGATTTCTTCTAGTGAATGAATGTTAGTTCTCGAATCTTGTTAACGATCTTAATATATTGACACGACTAAGATAGGAATTAATAATCAATGAACAAGGGTTTAGTCGTTATATTGAATCATGCTTAGAAGTTAGTTTTGTCATAATTCAATTGTTCATACGCCATGCTTAATTTTTAGAAAGAATGGAATCGCGACCCAGACTTGTTAATCAACTACAAAGTGCATGACAATGACTTTACCTAGTTGTGAAGAGTGTGTGAACACAATCCCGAATCACCGAGACCGAAAAGGAGAAGTGTTATGATTGGCCTTAGTGGGTTTATTAGGTAGGTTATTGGAGTGTTTCGTGCAATGGTGGACCATCAGGACCTGTTGCCATGCACGTAGTTAACCTACTAGAACGGTCCGATAGACTCATGAGACCGAGAGGAGATTGTAGTCAATCGAGAGGTAAAATGACATGAGTCCGACGGGAGATTGTCATAGCCTATTACCTGGCTTGATAAGGACAGAATTAACGTGTTACTCAGATTATCCGACAATCGTTTACAGCCCTCGGTGATCTAGATACCGCCTAGTTCTCCATATCTATTTTTAAATTAAAAAAATACCAGAATATTAGTTAGTCGTTATTTTAATTTAGTCGCTTGTTTGGGATGACGACCTATTTTATCACTCAGTTCTTCCTCCCGATTACAGTATGTTAATCTAATCTACTAATTAACTAGTCTCAAGTTTGTCCTCGTGGGACCGATAACTCGAGGTTGAAATACACCCCTATATTACTTGATTGTGCACTTGCGCATACGCGTTAAGAAATATCGTCAAGCTTTTGGCGCCGTTGCTGGGAACAGCGGTAGATTATTTAGTTAGGAATTATTTTAGAGTACCTTTCTTTTAGTTTGTTTCATTTTATATATATATATATATTTCATTTTAGTTTGTTTCATTTTATATATATATATATATATATATATATTTATTTGTGTGCTTCACGAGTATCTTGTGAGTTTGTTTTTGCAGGAACGCATGAAGCAAGAGACATAATGAGCATGTCGAGCGAGGATGATTATGAGGGGATATCTGAGTACCCTTACTATTGTGCTAAATGCAAAATTTGACACACAGATGACTTCTCAATGATTTGGTGCTATAAATGCAAGAAATATTACAAGTATGAAGATGCATGCATATTTCATCCACACCAGCTTCATCAGCACCAAGAAGACTTATCAGCAAGTATGGCAGAATGACGCCGTATTATGGATGACATCCAAGTGTGCGCTAAGTTTTTGTTTGTGGTTACACAATTGCCCCAAGAGGATTCAGCCACATGTATGGAATACGTGAGCGAGATGATGAAGAGGATAACAAAACGAGTAGAGAAACTGTCAGCGGCAGGGGAATCAGGTACTCAAGAACCACAAGAGGAGCCCTTGCCACATGACATTCAGCCCAAAACTGAGCCTTCATCACCGCCGCCACAAGAAGATGATTAGGATGAACCTCACTTGTTGCCAGCTGTACGAGAGATGCAAAAGATATTTTTGGCTAAGATGGAACAAGAACAAGAGTGTGCATTGCAATTTGCACTTGTGGAAGAAGAGATACCTGATCTGAGTGAAGAATGCAGTGTCCATGAACTAGTAGTGGACTATCTCATTTATGAGGACTCATACTCTGATTCAGACTGGGGTGTGCCTGTGTGCCCAAGATCGGAGGACATGTTGTATTGCGAACCAAAACCGCAGGCGCCCTTACTTCCTTGGCATGAATGGGAAGAAACCGACATTAGAAGCATGTGGTGTGTTGATGATGAAGCTGATGAAGAACTTGTGCCCATACCTATTGAGGTAAAAGCCCCTACTCATACTTTTGAAGATTTCCCTGTCTATCATATTAATCAAGTCTAAGATGAGTTGGAAAGACTTGTGCCTGGAGATTCTTATGGGGAAGAGCATCATGAGAAATTTTTAATTTCTTGTCATATTGGCTATTCTATTGATGATCCACACGCCATAGTTAAGAAATTAGAAACCAACAAGTGTGGGGGTGTGGATGACTTAAATGCGCCGATTAAAGAGCATCAAGCACCAAATATGTACTACTGGGATGGCTTTATGGATCAGGATGCATTTGAGCCCAGTGGTACTTTGTGGAAGTTGATTAAGAAGATAAATTGCAAGATGAAAAGAGTCAGCTTCAACAACTCTCCACCATCTGCACAGCGCAGGGGTACACTTGAAGTTCTGGAGAGGAGATGGGGGAAGAAGAAGAAGTGGAGGGTTAAAGCATCCTCTGCCATCCTTTTCGGTTGAGGTAACTGGGTCAGGCCGTCAACCTTAAATTACAAGCGCTTCTTGGGAGGCAACCTAATGTAGAATAGGATGCAAATTAATTTTGTTTTTTATTTTGAGTTATCCATATTTGATTTTGATGGGTGAGAGAGAGTGGATTAATTCTTTCAATCAATGTGCAGGGACACATGTACGAAAGACGCTCCGGATTCCCCTTCTTGATGCGCGTGTAGGAAAATGTTGAGTGGGCGAGCATCGAAATCCGGGCGCGTCGATACTTCTCCAGAATTGTCAACGGTCCACAATACCCCTCTTGTTGCTATTTCGCGGCAACTGTGCCCATGTTGGTCCAGGCACCCAGGTACCTTAACTATCTCTCTTCTCTACGTTTGAGAGATAATTGCGTAAATTCACTGCCTACACATTTAAGCGAGGAGACCTCCTATTTTATCCCTAAATTTGTTGAGGACAACGACGCTTAAGTGTGGGGGTTGTGTATATTTTTCTAGCCACGTCTTGTTATGCATCACCTTGTTACAAACAATTATGTGTTCGTATTGTGTAGTTTATGCATTTTATTAGAACTTTTACTTTACTGAGTCCCCTACTCAAAACTTGTGGTTAATTGAGTTGGCCAAAAGCAAATAGAGCAAAAGAAAATAGGAGAAAATAAAAGAAAAATAGAAAAACAGAAAATCCATAAATATTAAAAAAAAAAGTTGGGCAATTGATGAAGCTTGAAATCAGAGGGAGTTCAGTGAATGAGTCGCAATGAATAGGATGTGCCGGAGTAGGGAAAACTTTAATTTTTAGTATCTTGCGCACCGGTTTCACGAAAGGAAGTCCCTGATATTCATGAAAATTGGAAAATAGATTTTTGGGCATACCTTTAGTTCCTATATTGTGCTAGGAGGATTTAGCTCTAAGGAGTCGAATAGTCTGTTTTCAGTGGAAATGTGTGGCCTCTTGAAATATAGGGTGGACCTTCCTGTAGAGTTGGTTTCATGTGGTATGTTGCTCTAGCCTAAGTGAAGTTAGGGAGTGTACACCACCATCTTTTACGGTGGTTTCAAGAGTTAACCGTAAAACCCACACTTAGTGGCTCCAAAGCACGGTTGAAAAAAATATAGAAGAAAATGGATACGGTGAACAGCCAAATGTACACCGTTCACGCGGGGAATTTGGATTCAATCCAATTAGAGCGAATAAGGAAAATTAAAGTCAAGCCGTCACTGGGACAATTTGCATTCAAAAGCAATATAAGGCTAAGAGGGTCTGAAAACCTCATATGACTTGGCGACGAAAGACTATATGAATAAGGATGCCTAGACCTTTTGAGCTAAAGTACGTGCCCGGATCTTGGTTTGATATTGGTGGATGTTTGGGGACCCCTAGTGAGCTTGTGCGTAGGATCACTGTATTTTTAATTCCTTGTTGCGGTTGTGTGAATTGCAAAAGAGACTTAATAGTGAGATTGTCCATCTCTTAAGAAGAAAAACAAAACATGCGCTGTTTCAATTCTTGCATTGTTCTATAACTGAGTTGCATTATTTCAATTCATGTAAATTGCATTTGGTGTGTATGTTATTTGTGTCACATGGCTAGTGGAGTTGTATGCAATTCGGTGGATTGAAAACGTAGTGTGAGGATTGATTTTGCTTGGGACCACTACTAGAAAAATGAGATTTTCCCGCGGGCAACTACCGTGGGCATTGCTAATTATCCCGTGGCAAAATGTTTTAGCCACGGTTCTCACCACGGTCAGAGTGCGTACGTACCCACTAACCTCGTGGTTTTTAGTATTAGCCACGGTAAAGGACCGTGGCAAACTAGTAGCCACGGGAACTACCGCGGCTAAGTGGTTCGCGCTACGCCACCGTGGCAAATTTACCTACCGTGGCAATTTGTTTGTCAGCTACGGTTTTTACCCGTGGTTAAATACTTCGGGGCCACGCCAGACACCGTGGTTAATTTTGCCTTTGGACTCTGCTTTCTTCCGTGGTAACAGTAGCTTTTGGCCTTGGAATTTCCCGTGGCCAATTTCATTTGCCATGCTGCTGTCTAGTGTGGCCGATAATAATCTCCCGTGGCTAAACCCGCCAAAATTAATAATTTTCACACAATATAATCCCGTGGCTTAGTGTGTGTGTGTGTGTGTATATATATATATATCCGGATCTTTCCAGTACATCATCCACATATATATAACTGAATCACGACTAATACAATATGCGTTTATAATGCGCTTCACTTGTCATTAACAAAACATAAAAACAATTTGCACACAACGTATCAAATTTGCATCGGATGTTCCTCGTCACATCACCCATATCATACAAAACGTTTGTAACGTACTGCAACATAAAAAAGTCTCGCTTCTACATAAACAAATTAAAATGTTCACAAAACATGTACGTAGTATAGACGATGTTATAGCCAAAAAATGTGTTTTCTACTGGCAGTAGACATTTCCCTCGCTCCTACATATGCCCTGTTCCACAAAATAATGAAAACAAGCGGGAGTCAATAACATATAGAGGAAGAACGAGATAAGTACAATGTATATATTGCAGTACTATCAATTTATGCAATACTATCAAAACATGTATTCATAACTCGGACATACACGTAGGCATCATTGCGTACCAAACAAATAAAGGGAGTGTATATTAACTGGAATATATCCAGTTCTATGTGAAAAAGAACCACACTTGCCAAATTAAGCTGGAAAATGTCTTTTACCCTTAGAAGTTTTGGCAACTGATCACAGATGAATAAAGAAGATCACATAGCATAAATGTACAACATTCCCCCCTCCAAGTTTTCTCTGGTAACTTCCACCAATTAACATAACCAAACCAATAAAGAACATTTTCTCAATATGTAACTTATTAATTTCATTAGATATGAGGACAGTTAAATCAAAACGAAACAAAAAGGGAAGTTTACATTGCTGTAATGAATATCAACTATAGTTTTGGTTTTCTCAGACAAACTATAGTCTCACTATTTTGGATAAAGCACCTGTTGAAGTCAGAGCACAAGTTGTTAGAAATATGGTAGCTACTACACCCATCCAAAGTCAGGGACTATTTTGCACTACTTTGTTAGAATTAAACGATTTTGTTTAAGTTCTTTTGCTGTTGTTGTTTTCCTGTTTCAGATGTATCTCAAAAAAAGTTGGCTTACAACTGGTGATGCTGTAATGCCTTAAAAGGGAATGGATAATGTTGAAAATACGTGGGACCGTATACTAATGGATCATCAAAGAAAACAAGCACAAACATCCTAATAAAAGGTTTAAATTCAAATACCAGTTCACAAGGTTTTCAGATGTGTTACTGGGAGCCTACGACATGCAGCAACCTAAACTATATGAAGGACGTACTTGATCTAACATATTCAGATCTACAACATGAACTAAAGCGGAATATTCATGTGTTTACCTTGTCTTCCTTAGCTCCTAAGCGCAACGGATGATCGTAGGGTGCTTGCTTTCACGTGCTCTTCTTGCTCCCACAATCTGGCTCGAATCACTAGGACGAGAGCTCTGATCCACACCAAGTTCCACGCAATGGAGGCTAGTTGAAGAGAGAGTCTAGGGTTTACTGTATTATGATCAGCACATGATCTCTACAGTATTGTGTATAAAATAATAGGAGGCTGTCTCCTTATATAGACAGACTTATAGCCTATTGCAACATAACCCCCTAGGGTTTGTCCTTGCTACTAACCCCATAAGGTTTGAGCTTGTCTCACCTAAACCCATAAGTTTAGGTTAATTGCATTGTGCACCCCACATGGGCGCACATAATGCTAACATCTCCCACTCGCACAGTGGGGTTGCACAAATACAGTAGTTCTAGTCTCCCTCAATCTCCAACTATTATCATCTGCCAAAGTGTTATGTGGCCTTGGTGTGTGACTGTGAGAGAACCTGCATTTCGGGAGATCCATACTCTAAACCCATACGAGACGAGCTAGCAGCAGGCGTTTCTCAACCCTTTAAGAAATAATGCAATACATATATATATCTCTCTCGTATCCCCCAGATTCTGTCTATTGCCATCTCATAGACCATGAGCACCTACCTTGTCCCGAAGGTCGTGCGTCAATGAGTCTATATCTCCTTTATTATATTCATATCCTGCATGATCCCATAAGATCTTGTAGGTGGGCCCAATGAACATGATAAAGAGCGATGCAATTAGAATCTTCCTTTCTATCCATTGTCGCTTTGATTCGGAGTCAGCTGCTTTCCTAGCAATGTCCTGGTAGGCCGAATCATTCATAGCCGTGAGGTGTCACGCTAAAGTAGCACCACCGAACCGTCTCTCCCCGACATGGATGAAAGTACTAAGGGTATACAGTGTCAATCATCTTTATATGATCGACGAGGCTCACACGGAGAGGAAACTCAGGGACTAGTTCTACTCGCCACCTCATGTCACTCATAAGCACGCGTTATCTCATAAGATGTGCGCCATAGTGTTTGGACTCTATCAGAGCACATGTCCTATCCCATAGGGACCACTATACAGATGTAAGTCCAACAGCCCATGTGACTGTTAACCCGAGTACTGAGTGTTGCACATATGCAATCGAAATCAGTTCTCTCATCTGGCTTTCTCTACGCAGACTATACATGGTTCGGGGTAGTAACCATGCTCGAATGGCCATAATCCAATCTCACCTTGGAACTTATTCCAATGCGACAAATAAATCCGTCTGACAGGGTCTTGCACTATTGATTGATGTCCAGCTCTTGTCATAGGCCATGCGCCTCATATGACAGGAGTCATCATATCATAGGCTTCTAGCGCTTGTCGGGATTCTGTCTCATCTTCCACTCACCTAGGCAATCCAGGATATTGTAAAGGCGGTTGCTCGTGTGAGAGAGTCAACCTAGTGTCCGCGCGACATGTTCTATGCTAGTACAGGATATGTAAACGTATCATACACGTATCGAAACAACATGTAGCATAATTAAACAAATCCAATTAAAATCCATCAATCAATGTCTAAACCATATCATCAGTCTGAAAACTCTAGTGACATCTCACCATCTACTTAAGCCCATACTCCTAACATGACCAGTGAATACATGCCTTGGTAAAGGTTTGGTCATGGGATCAGCTAACATCTGACTCGTAGGAATGTGCTCTAAAGAAACATCTCCTTCAGTTACCACCTCCCTAATGAAGTGATACTTTATCTCTATGTGTTTGGCTTTACTGTGGTATTTCGGGTCCTTAGCACAGGCTATGGCCGACATACTGTCACAGCGCAACGTCACTGGTCTAGGTCTATCAACACGTAGACTGACCAGGAATCTCTTAAGCCAGACACTCTCCTGCGCTGCCGCAGAACAGGCAACGTATTCAGCTTCCATGGTCGATAAGGCAGTGCAAGTCTGCTTGCTACTGTGCCACGTAATGGCTCCTCCACCCAGCATGAAGACGTATCCTGAGGTCGATTTCCGTGCGTCTAGGTCCCCACCCCAGTCAGCATCACTATAGCCAACAAGTCGAAGTCCAGAGCCTCGATAGCACAGCACGAAATCCTTTGACCCTTTGAGATATCGGAGTATTCTTTTCACAGCCTTCCAATGCCCAATGCCTGGATCAGACTGATATCTGCTAACTAAACCGACCGCATGACATATGTCAGGTCGTGTACACATCATGGCGTACATGAGGCTACCGACAGCACTTGCATAGGGTATTTTGGCCATTTGATCTTTCTCGTGTTGGTTCTTGGGACACATTTCTAGACTGAGTTTCTCGCCATGCGCAATGGGAGTGTCAAGTGGTTTGGCATCGCACATTCTAAACCGTTCCAGTATTTTCTGGATGTACGCCTCTTGCGACAATCCTAGAAGTCGTTGGGAACGATCTCTCAGGATCTTAATCCCAAGGATGTAGCTTGCCTCGCCTATATCCTTCATCGAAAAACGAGAGGACAACCACCCTTTGGTGGTCTTGAGCATTCCTATATCATTGCTTGCTAATAGTATGTCATCCACATATAGAGACAAAATCATGAACTTATTTCCCGAGCTTTTGACATACACACAGTGGTCTTCATCTACCATTGCAAAGCCATATGCTACAATGTCCTGATGGAACTTCATATACCACTGTCTTGAGGACTGTTTAAGCCCATATATGGACTTAACCAGTTTGCACACTTTGTGCTCTTGACCTTTCTTCTCGAAGCCTTGCGGCTGAGCCATATAGATCTCCTCGTTTAATTCTCCATTGAGAAACGCAGTCTTAACATCCATCTGATGTAGCTCTAAGTCCATACTTGCTACTATTGCTAGTATAAGGCGAATAGAGGCTATTCTCACCACCGGCGAGAATGTCTCCTCATAATCTACACCCTGCTGTTGGGTGTAGCCTTTCGCCACTAGTCGGGCCTTATGCCTTTCCACGCTTCCGTCTGCCTTCCTCTTGATCTTGAAAACCCATTTGTTTCCAATGGCCTTACGTCCAGGAGGCAAGTCAACTAGGTCCCAAACATGATTGGTTTTCATTGACTCTAGTTCTTCTTGTAAAGCAATCTCCCATTCTTTCTTGTCAGGTGATGATAGAGCCTCGGACAATGTCCTAGGTTCATCATCTTCTTGCGTGGTGACCACCATGGCCTCCCCTTCGATGTCAAATCGTCGACGGGGTACGCTCCCACGAGCGCTCCTACGCAAAGAGGGTTCTTCTTCTTCAGCATCATCACCATATGTGATGGGCTGCTCACTAGGCAAGACGCTCCCACTGTTCTCAAGATCCATAGGAACAAATTCCTCTTGAGTAGCGGTAAATTGAGTGTCATCTAGTGATTCCTCTTGCTCGTAGAGAATGCCATCTCCACGAGCTTCTCCCTGACTAGGAAAATCTCCCTCGAGAAATTGAACATCTCGCGACTCCATTTCTGTTAGACTGCCATCCGGCTGTTGCGCTATGAATACGTAACCCTTAGAGTGCTCAGAGTATCGTATGAAGATGCACTTCTTTCCTCTAGCACCCAATTTCCCATGGACATGGGAGACGTTACGTACATAGGCAGCCGACCCCCATGGCCTAAGGTGACCCAATTCGGGTTGCCTTTTGGTCCACATCTCGTAAGGGGTTGTGGCTACAGACTTGGTGGGCACACGGTTCAGTATGTATGTGGCAGTCATCAATGCATCTCCCCAAAAGGAGATTGGCAGATTCGCATTTGCCATCATACTACGAACCATCTCTAACAGTGTTCTATTCCTTCTTTCCGCTACACCATTTTGCTGCGGTGTGAAGGGAATAGTCAACTGCCTCACTATTCCTTTTTCCTCACAGAGCTCCTTGAATTGCTCGGATAGATACTCACGTCCTCGGTCTGTCCTAAGAGCCTTAACTCTTTTGTCCAGTTGGTTCTCTACCTCTTGTCGGAACTTTCTGAAGCACCCTAGTGCCTCAGATTTATGTGTCATCAAGTACACATAACCGAAACGAGTGTGATCATCTATAAATGTGATGAAATAGCGAGCACCATGTCTAGCTCTAACGTTTAATGGACCGCATACATCAGAATGAATAAGTTGTAAAGGCTCAGTAGCCCTTACTGCTTTACCGAACGGTTTGCGTTTGGCTTTCCCTGCAAGGCAACACTCACATACAGGTAAAGATATCTTGGACATATTTCCAAGTAGGCCTGCCTTGGCCAGCCTGTTCATCCTGTCCTGTCCTATATGTCCCAATCTAGCATGCCATCTAGTGGAATCAACATCACTAGAAGACGTAATGAATGAACAAGAATCATAAACATCACCAAAGCTAGAACCAATAATGTCTAGATAAAATAAACCACGAGATATCAAAGCAGTGCCAAAAGATGAATTGCCACAAAACAGTTTGGCAACTCTACCCTCAAAAACAAGTCTGTAATCTATATCCATAAGTCTAGAAACTGAAACTAAATTCTTGCGTGCATCAGGAGCGTAAAGAACATCATGAAGGACAAGCGTCTCTCCAGACCTCATCTTCAGCTGATATGTGCCAATGCCCACTACATCAACGAAGGAGTTGTTCCCCATGTACACTCTTCTACTGCCCACTGGTACTCGCCTATAATCCGTGCACGCGTCACGATCGCATGCTAGGTGGTCACTCGCACCTGAATCCAAAACCCACTCATTAGGGGAATCAGCAATATAAACTTGACTTATAACAAAACAGTCAGAGTTTGGATTATAGTGTACCTTTGGCTCGGTGCAATCACGAGCAAAGTGGCCATATGCCTGACAGTTGAAGCACTTAACTCGTTTCATGTTTCTGGACCTCCGTCCCACTTGGCTTTTACTGATCTTTGGGCGTGGCCCCAATTGGCCTCTCGGGTCGTATCCCGCATCGCTCCCACTCGGCCCAGTGGCCAAGAATGAGCTCTCTACCTCCAGTGTTGAGCTGCTAGTTCTGGCAAACTCCAGTCTATGATCTTCGAACAATAGATATCGTTTGGCATCTCCAAACGTTCTAATATCCTCTGAATCAGCCAGCACCTGTCTCACGGGTTCCCATGACTTTGGTAGAGATGTCGTCACAGCTCTAAGTTGCCTTTCATCGGACAATTCATACCCAGAATTAATAAGCTCAGTAATATAAAAAGATAAGGCCCTTAGGTGCTTTTCCATAGAGTCACAGTCTTTCTTCACCACAGTGGTAAGCATCCTCAATAGGTATTGCTCACGGAAACTATCGGTTATCCCATACTTTGCCAGAATGTCTTCCCAAAACTTACTCGCGTAGTCAATCTCGATTGACTCTAGGAGTTCAAATCTCACTAGATCCATCAATTCTAGGCATACAATGTCGTCATCAACTTTCCATTTCTGGTAAGCCTCAACATCACGCCTATATGCCTCAGTTGGGCCTCCCTCGGGCTCCATAGGCTCGATTTTTGACACATGCAAGTGCTCAGACAAATCCAGCTCTAGGAAGCGGACAATCACGCTTCTATACCATGTATGGAAATTATCCTCGTTCAGTATTACAGCAGTTTTAAGTAGTTGAGTCATCGTAACTGAAAAATATGAGACAAAGCGGAAGTTAATTACTAGCATTTGTTTTAGCTCCTACAAACATTTAGATAAGATTAAAACTTCATAGTTCTTCATAAGGACTCCACCAAAACCTAGCAGCAATTCTAGGAATCAAATATCGTCACTTACAATTCCCCATTAATTTTAATCCTCTCTTAATGTGAGCTCTTTCGTTTTAGTTCTTTAGCATGCGAGGTTATACAGTTATATCCAATCACACGCAGTTATAACATAAAACAAGCATAAGCATAAATAAATATGCAATGGATGTGGCCCCTAAGGTGCACTCCCACTATTGAGAGTACGTCTTGAGCAAGTCTTGAACTTCTCGCCTCATGGATCTCGCCTCATCTCGAGTGCTCCTTGAAGCTTCCCTGTTCGTCTCTTTGCTCCATGCACCTCGCGCCATAGCTTTTGGTTTGGCCACCTCTCTTGAAGCTTCTATTCTTCAATCTCCACTAAATATCTTATTTCTAAGAAGTAACCTCTAATAGGCGATTTAGATGAGAAGAGAAGACAATAGAGTATGTAGAGAGGCACGACACGCAGGCCGTATTTTAATTGATTACATATTCAAAACCAAAACCAAATTTAAAACCATCTAAGCCACATCCACGCATCAAACACATCCATTCAACCCACAACAGCATGTATAATAATAAAATAAACATACTGTAATTTTCTGGAAATTTCCAGAATTAAAGAATAATTACTGGAATTTAATAAGCAATAAATCAATCAACTAATAAGATCGAAAATCGCTCCCAACTACCTAGGATCTCACCTCCTATCTCATAAGGTAGGGAAAAATGTCCTAAGTCTCCAGAAAAAATTTGGGCTCAAAACAGTGTGTTTAAGGACGTCTAATTGCCTCGGGAAGTGTGCTAAACACTAATTAATTAATCTGGAAAATAATAAAATTTTCTGTTTTTTCAAAAATTATGAAAAAATCCCAGAAAATAGGAAATTTAATTCTGAGCATGTAGAAAAAAATTTGGCGAAAAATAGTGGCCGGAGGAGGGCTCACGCGCCCACAAGCGCCGCCGCGCGTGGGCGAGTCCGCCTCCGTCACGCGCCGACGCGGCCCGAGTGCACGTCAGCATGCCACGTGGCATGCCACGTCAGCCATGTGCTGACGTCAGCTGCCACGTCACCCTCCACGTCACCATGCCACGTCAGCAGCCCGCGTGGCTGCCACGCCACCTGCCACGTCAGCAATTGCTGACGTGGCACCGCCACGTCATCATGCCACGTCAGCCCTAGCTGACGTCAGCAAGTCCGCCGCCGCCCTTTGGCGCGTGCGGCGCGTGGCGGCGCGTGGCCGCGCGTGGAGGCGGCGTCGGTGGCGCGTGTGGCCCACGCGCCGCCTTCCCGGCCTCCGTTTCCGGCGATCTTTACATCGTTGGAATCGTCGTTTCACGTAGATCAAGATTATGTATTCAAAACCCAATTTTAACATGTTTTGAAAAAAATCTTTTTACTGCTCAGATCAATCAGTCCAGATTTATACTGTTTCGAATCTTAGAAAAATCATAACTAATTCTCTGTTCGTCCAAAAATTACAAAATTTATATTTCTGGAATCCTTGTGAAAAACCCTATCTAACCATGTAGGTTTCACTAGCAGATTATGAAATTTCAAAAACTCGAATTTTTTTTTATCTGATTCGGGAACGCATATCTAGGCACGAAAAACAAGCCTAAGGCTCTGATACCAATGAAGGACGTACTTGATCTAACATATTCAGATCTACAACATGAACTAAAGCGGAATATTCATGTGTTTACCTTGTCTTCCTTAGCTCCTAAGCGCAACGGATGATCGTAGGGTGCTTGCTTTCACGTGCTCTTCTTGCTCCCACAATCTGGCTCGAATCACTAGGACGAGAGCTCTGATCCACACCAAGTTCCACGCAATGGAGGCTAGTTGAAGAGAGAGTCTAGGGTTTACTGTATTATGATCAGCACATGATCTCTACAGTATTGTGTATAAAATAATAGGAGGCTGTCTCCTTATATAGACAGACTTATAGCCTATTGCAACATAACCCCCTAGGGTTTGTCCTTGCTACTAACCCCATAAGGTTTGAGCTTGTCTCACCTAAACCCATAAGTTTAGGTTAATTGCATTGTGCACCCCACATGGGCGCACATAATGCTAACACTATACAACTGTGTTCAACCAGGCTGAGAATAAAGGGATGTTCAAAAACAAGAGCGGCCAAGTAGAATAACTTATATGTTTGATTAAGAAAAGGATTGTTCTTCTAATCCACCTTGTAGCCTCACAACATTATGGCTAAATATTCATGGTGAAAGTAATGGTTTTTCGTTGGGCAAAAACCTTCGTTGTTGCCCAACCAAAAACCTAAAAAACGGAGGAGGAAAGATTTAGAAAATGTTCAGGTGAAAGTAATGATGACAGCTTGCAAAATAAAAACGTAAAAAGGGGAAAGAAGACGGTTGCAAAGGAAGTGCTGTCGGTTGTGAAGAACTCGGCTGGTCCTTCTGAAGTCACGGCTCCACCTAGTGCACAGCTTAAAGATGGGAGATCTTATACTCAAATGTCAGTGGACCCTTCCCCTTCAATGGTTTCAAATGGGGATTATTCATTGCCTGTGCAAGGGGGAAGTGATGCCCGGAAGACAGCATTGCTCCCTTCCAAAATTAAAGGCGGAAAATTTCAGGATGGAGTTGGATTCTCTGATGGTTCATTTCAGAGATCTCATGCGAAAAGTTATCATGAAAAATCCAATTCTGAAAACACAAAATTGTCTAAAAGTGTGGATAAGTCAGATCAATCAGTTCACAGGAAAGAAAAACACAGTATTCATGGAAAGCCAGACGTAAATTCTGTTGACGGAAAGACTTCTTTGAAAACTGTGGTGATTTGGATGGTTCTTGGATAGACAAACCATAGATTTAGACCCTAAATTCTGCATGGGAAGAGTTAAATGATAAAGCGTGTTGGTAAAGGCAGCGAGAGACAAAGTTAATTAATTACATGCTTCGATAAAGTATTGATCATGGACCGGACAAGTTCTTTTTGAAATGCAAGCTATAAACTGAGCAGCAGCACCTAAGGGTAGAGAATTGCTCATTACCCAAAAACTAGAAACCACAAGCCAAAGAAAAAAAATAGCACTTCTACAGACAAAATTAATTGTTTCTTCACCCGCAAAACCCTTTAGTCAGTTCCATTACACAAATTGTTACTTTAACTTTACAGTTGGATGTAATTGAAGTAATGTCCTTAGTATATAAGACTTGAAATTGGAGTATGCAAAATTAGGGTGAGTGTCTTTTACAGTATGGTAACTGACTACTTGTAAAATGGCAAACTGACCCCAACATGTGAAAAAGAACCACAGTTGTCAAATTAAGCTGCTGAACAAACTTGAAGAAAGCAATAGGTCAGGCACACAAAAAAAAAACTTAAAATTGGAGCATGCAAACAAATTAACAGTCATATCAAACTGATTGTTATTTAGCAAAATGTAAAACTAGTCTTAGAACAACTCATGGTTTGTACTGGCAGTCAATTTACTGGTTTTTTCATCTCCTCTTTTCATGTTCCCACTTGAAGTCAGATATGGATAAATTTCCATGATAATTAAGGAATTTGTTACATGAAGAGCATAAAGGACCTGTTCACATCCAAATAAAAAACAGCCAACATGACTCTATTCACATCCAAATAAAAAAACACCCAACTCCCATGTTTGTATTCACATCCAACGAGTATTCACATCCAACTAGTATGCCCAACTCACATGTTTCTATTCACATCCAAATAAAAAACATAGTATGCATCCGTACAAGTCATAATGCTGCAACAAGATGCACTGAGGTCTAGCTAGCTATTCGGACTGCTAGAAACTCCAAAACCCATAACCATGTACTCAGTGTAGTCTTCACCCAATTTTTTGAGAAATGGTAAATAGTGAATTCTCAGAGGTTAATATAATCAATGTAATTCTTAATATAAAATCAAAGAACCTCCAGAATGACACTCCTAAAAAATGATGTCTATTATAAGCATTTTTTTCACAGGTTAACTTAGCTTAGGTCTCAGAGGTCGCTGCGATCGTGGCCGCAAAGCTTAGCTTAGGTCTCAAAGGTCGCTGCGATTATAAGCATATATGATCAATGGCAAGGGAGGGTTCCATCATCAAATAACACCATGATTGGCCACAAAGCAAACTACTACTGGAATCGAGAACAAAGCTTAACATAGCAAGAGCTTGTATAAAATTACTAGGAACACCCAATCGTAGGGCAAAACAAGAGAAAAATAAACTGCAGCCAAATACCTCCCGTATTGCAATAACTACGCTGCAATACGCTATTCAAACAATATTGCCAAGACTTACCTGGAATCGACGACAAAACTCCACATCCATGCTCCGGAGAATATAGTTTCCTTCTCACAGTGGAAGTACCTACAATACCAAGAAAGATCAATGCCATTAGTTTCAGTGCAAATTACATAACATATACCATTTTTTTTAGCTAGACATAGTAGATACCGAACTGCACAAGGTTGAGTATAATATGTATATATGACATAAGGTTAGTTAACTTACACAACTAGCCCGCCAAGGCACGGTCTTGCCAACACAAGTACCTACACAATAGTGCTTTCCGATACGCTTCATTAAATTGGCCTCATATTTCAGAACACTTTTAATGCAAACTGCCCAATTACCAAATCCCACCGCCTCCGAGTTAACTATTGTAGTACTTTTTTTGGATATCAGGACGGCAGTCGCCACAGCCTCTTTTGGTGGCTTTGCAGTTACCAAGTGGACAGTATCCCCAACCTTTGCCTAGTTGGAAAAAAGAATGTTACTTTCACGCAAACTAATAAATTCATCACAAATAATATTCAGTATGCATGTATTATACAGAACAATTGACTAACCTCATACTCATTATCATCATCATCATCATCAACTTCCATCAATTCATTTGCATCTTCTTCAGGTTCATCTTCCTCAAATTCATCATACAGAGAGTCACCATCTTCAGATTCACCTACCTCTGCTGTTTCGGGGTCAAGCATGTCATCACCGTTTGCGTTGTCACGTGTGCCCCCAGGATTCAGACGCATCTTCTAGTACACCTTCTTCATTTCCTCTGAAACTCGTCGCACGACCTCTTCAGCAACTCGCCGATTTACCTCTTCAGCAAATCGTCGATTTACCTCTTTAGCAACTTGTCGATCGACCTCTTCAGCAACTCGTCTTTCGACCTCTCCTCGCAGGGATGCCACAGCTGAATGGGATGTCCGTCTGGTCAATATGCTCCCATACACCTGTGTCCGGCACACACCAGCTCCGTATGTCCGTACTCGGCCATGCGTATCAGGGCCCACGATGGTGTCATAAATTCCATCCTTAAGTTGCATTTCATCGGTTTGTTCTTCTTCGGGTACTTCCTGGTACATACGACTCATTGTGGTCTGAAAGAATTACATGATAAATTCATTATTTACTTGATTTTGAGTAACAGGATTTAAAACAGTAAAAAAAATTAAATTTAAGACGTATATTATTGATAGTATGACTAATTCATCAACTCATGAGCAAATTGTCCCATTATTAGTGTGTCCATAAAAGTTTACCATTTTTTCCCCGGCTACTTCATCTGATGGTCTGTCATCCTTTCGGGTGCGTGTCTTAATTAACACGTCCATACGCGAGACCTTTCCTCCCTTTTCCTTCTCCATCTACATGATGTAAATATGATCATTAGCAAAAACTGTAGGGCATTCCATATATTATTGTAAATATGCAAAGTATAATCAATATGAAACAGATGATAACCTTATTTCGCACTTCCGCATGAGACTCCCGGCCACTTGTATGTGGCATTTTCTGATTCAATCTATTTTTCTTGTTTCTCGCACATACGACCTGTAATAACAACTGTAGCTTAGCAAAAGATAATATAGAAAATGACAATCTATCTATATAGAAGACATATTAGAAAAAAGTGGAAACTACAGATGACACATGTGACCATTTGTTCTTCCTTCTCTTCATTTGATACGAAGTCTGGCCACTGAGCAACGTCCACCCTACTTGGTGGATTGGCCAAACGTTCTTCTGTAGTCGAATATTGGCGCATGTGTTTTCGTATTTTGCCTTTCCAACGTCTCCACATATCGTCAAGCATGAACATGCAAACATCTTTGAACTCGTCAGGAGCAGTTGAATTCTTCTGTACCTCACGCCAGATTTCTTCCCGCCATGGTTTCATATCGTCGCAGTCCCACCTATGGTAGTTTATTGGTGCAAGATCACTTCTTCTTGCAAGAATGCCTAATTGTGTCGACAGTTTTCCCCGATTAGCACGAATTGGTTGCCAAAACTCATTAAACTCTAAAGCCATTTTTTCGGCGGGACTCCATCCTGCTATTGGGCGTGTGAAGCCTCTCTTTCTCGAGGAAGATCCTGAGCAAGATCCTGCACGGGAAACATATAAACCATATAAAGCACACTCTGAAATAATCATACTTCATATATAACTATGTAACTGAATTAAAGGCAAACATATATGAATACCATTGCAACTACCTTCTACAGACGACATAGGTTGACTAGTTGCACCATGTTGTGCGTCAAGCGTTGTGGGAGGAGCCGTTGGTGTAGTAGAGTTCTCAACATGTGGTACAGACGGATATGTGTGAGATGGAGGTAGTTGTGTCTGCGTAGGGGGGCGTGGCTGAGAAATAGAATGGCACGCTTGTGATGTAGGCTGCTGTGTTTGCAGAGGGGGGTGTGGCTGAGAAACAGAACGTCGTGCTTGAGATGTACGTAGCTATGTCTGTGGAGGGGGGCGTTGCTGAGAAACAGAATGTCGTGCTTGAGATGTAGGTACCTGTGTCTGCGGAGGGGGCGTTGATGAGAAACAGAATGATGTGCTTGAGATATAGGTACATGTGTTTGTGGAGGAGGGCGTTGCTGGGAAACATAATGACATTCTTGAGAAGTGTCGGAGTGAGGAGGTACATGATGTAAAACTCGTCGCGTCTTCTTCATAGCAACCTGAATTAATAGATATATAAGCATGTAATCAGCAGGTCACGTCACAAAAGTTAAAGCATCAAATTCTAAAGAATAACATCAGTGAAATTTTTCTAGATTAAGAGATGTATCAATAAATAGCAACCTGAATTGAAAATGACAATTTGTGTTTCTTGAAATTCTGCATAGTGCAGTTTTTATTGATATATCAATAAATATCTTACGTTTACTTCATAGGACTGTAGACCAAGACAAATATTTCAGGCAACATCAAGGAATTACAGAGGCAAGAGAACCAAAAGAGATCAAGAAGAACATATAGAGGAAATGAACTTCCACCAAATCTTACAAGAAGCTTCAAGATTAGAAACTAACAGCCCGTCACGCAAAGCAGTAGTAACTAACCAGCAAACTATTCAGATATTCACTTGACAGAAAGATATTCACCTACAGTGAGTCTGAGATAACACTATTCAGATATTTTGGTTGTGAATATGAACGTCTTTTAGTGAGGTAGACACAAACAGTCAGTTAAAAGGGAACATCCCTACACCAGTTCCATCACGACATTCATTACACTGAAATGGCTCTCTCAATTTGCCCAAGGGACCCAAACTTTAGCATATCTCCTTAGCCCCTACCAGAATCGATCTAAATAAGCATCTATACTAAGGAGGAAATTCAAACAATGAGTCTGACTGCATTATTCAAGTATCAAGACAATGATGCGAGACTGCAAGGTGAAAGTGCCTCCATAATGAAATAATAAAGGCTTTACACATGTTTATACAGCTATTTAAAATATATATACATTAGCTTGTGGTTGTGCACTTTCAAATCACGAAAGCAAGTTGATAAATGTTCAGTAGATGGCAAATCAACAAACCCAATGAGAAAGTAGTAACTAACCATCAAACTATTAAGATATTCACTTGACAGAAAGACATTCACCTATAGTGAGTCTGAGATAACACTATTCAGATATTCTGGTTGTGAATATGAACGTCTTTTAGTGAGGTAGACACAAACAGTCAGTTAAAAGGGAACATCTCTACACCAGTTCCATCACGACATTTTTTAATATTGAAATGGCTCTCTCCATTTTCCCAAGGGACCCAAACTTCAGCATATCTCCTTAGCCCCTACCAAAATCGATCTAAATAAGCTTCTGTACTAAGGAGGAAATTCAAACAATGAGTCTGACTGCATTGTTCGAGTATCAAGACAATGAAACGAGACTGCAAGGTGAAAGTGACTCCATAATGAAATAATAAAGGCTTTACACATGTTTATACAACTATTTAAAATCTATATACATTAGCTTGTGGTTGTGCACTTTCAAATCATGAAAGCAAGTTGATAAATGTTCAGTAGATGGCAAATCAACAAACCCAGTGAGAAAGTTCATTATCATATAAATGTTTCATGCAAAAATGAGGTATGGTAGACAATCTAGACTATTGTTCCTTTAAGCTAATGCTAAAAAGAGTCCTCGGGATGGTTTCCTGTACTCTCGACAAGTAGTCTTACGTCACATTACAGAAAGGAATAGTCAGGCTTCAGTCAACACCTGGCTTTGCTTAATATGACACTCACAGTAGATTTCAAGGTAAAACTGGTGAGTTTACCCAGTTGTTTAATCCCTACTAGCGGTAGATATCTTTTCCTTGATAAACCAGTACTAATAGGAGGCAATCTCAGAAACAAGTGCACATAAACTCTAAGCTGGCTTGCAATCTCAAAAACAAACATAAGATAAAAGCAAATCTGTAAGAGACTAATAGGAGGCACCCACTGGTAACAGCCAGTCACCATACAAACAATCAAGTGCCTGTATTTCATCAATGCACAAAAAGGTGGCATCATCCAAAGTGTAATGAAGTGGCCAGAAGAGAAATATTATTCTCAAGTGAATTAAATCACCAGCATGGTAATGTAGGGTTTTGATTCATGGATCGCGCAAACGGAAGCATAATCAAACAAACAACCTTGCAAAACCCTCCAAGGATCACAAGTCTAGATGCATAACGATAGTGAAGGTAAGAAATCATAAACACACCTTTGGGTTCTCCTTGATGACTTCAAACGCGAATAGTGTCACGTTCTCTATAGTTGATCCACGCCTAGAGTTGATCCTAGATCTCCAATCTCCTTGGTGCTAGCCCGGAATGAGAGGAGGGTGAAGGAATCACGCAAAACGAGACAAAAAGAAAGGTGCTCGGCCCTCTTTTTGGCCGACGGGGACGAGGGCGGCGGCAAAGGGGGCGTCGGCCTCCTTTGTTGCTTGCTCTCTCTCCTTTTTCTCTCCTACTCTTGTTATGTTCCCTTTAGAGCATAAGTTATAAGGAAGGAAGGAGGGTCCTTTATATAGTCCAACAACTCCTTGTTAACTACCTAAAGGACTTATTCTAGTCCTACTAGAATTCAATTTAGTCCCTTCCTTGCAAATTAGTCCCTACTAAGTTTGCAAGGGTTTGCAAAGTGATCCTTCTAATTAATTAATCCAATTAATTAATTCCCAAATCTAGTACAACTCTATATAGCGTGTGACCCCATAGGTTATATCTAGTTGGTAGCAACTCTTTGCTAATATGGAGCGGTTTGTAGCAAAACATCCATTCTAGCCAACTAATAGAATAGTCGTCTAGACAACCTTGTACAAGTAATTGTCTCATCCCTTTGCCTCCATATCCGGATTGGACACGAGACATACAAGTCACACTCGTATATCCAATCCCTAGTTTCTCGATCCATGGAATAGCCTTATTCGTGCAAATAACATCAATATCCCATATTGATTTATTTGAGTCTGGCCAGACATTCTATAAGCACTACCCTTCGAGTGGCCTAGGTTATTTGCTCCCGTTATGTGGGAGGGGAAAATCCTCTCTACGTCCACTACGATCTCTAAGCTTGCTTCTCATTGTATCCAGTACACGCCTTTATAACTACCCAGTCACGGTGTAGCGTTTAACGCTACCAAGATCACAATGATCCACAACTAGAATATCTAGTGACTTCAAGTCTAAGGATGACAATACCATTGTACCCGAGAAGCACTTGTGACTCAACATAACATGTATGTAGCCTTCTCGGTGATGGGTCAATCCAGTGCAACATTCCATAATGCACACCTATGTGTTGGATCGTGATATCTCCATATCAATCCAACCCCATACTAGTCTATAAATGATTGTCCCATTTAATCATTATACTTGACTAGGGATATTTAAGATAAACAACACGATTGTAAATCTAAGGACTTCATTATATTAAATATCCAATAAATAATAAATGAATTTTTCTAGCCAAATACAAATTCATACTAAACTAGATTGCCTCTAGGGCATCTATTCCAACAGTCTCCCACTTGCACTAGAGCCAATCTGGCGCATCTCTTATGCCCATACTCCTAGTGTGCCCTTCATGCTTCCACTGCGTGAGAGGCTTTGTAAGCGGGTCTGACAGATTATCATCTGTAGGAATCTTGCATATCCGAACGTCTCCTCTATCGATAATATCTCGAATCAGATGAAACTTCCTGAGCACATGCTTGGACTTCTGGTGCGATCTTGGTTCCTTTGATTGCGCGATCGCCCCAGTGTTGTCACAGAACAACTTCACTGGATCCGCAATGCTAGGGACCACACCAAGTTCAGAAACAAACTTTCTGATCCAAACAGCCTCCTTTGCTGCGCCATTTGCAGCAATGTACTCAGCCTCTGTTGTAGAATCAGTCACCGTCTCTTGCTTGGAACTCTTCCAGCTCACAGCTGCTCCATTCAGGCAAAACACATAACCCGACTGTGATCTAAAGTCATCTCTATCGGTTTGGAAGCTTGCATCAGTGTAACCCCTTACACGCAACTCTTCCTCACCGCCAAACATCAAGAAAGCATCCTTAGTTCTTCTCAAGTACTTTAGGATGTTCTTGACAGCAATCCAGTGACTCTCACCCGGATTGGATTGGTATCTGCTTGTCATACTCAAGGCATATGACACATCTGGTCTAGTACATAACATGGCGTACATGATAGATCCTATGGCCGAGGCATAGGGAATCCTACTCATGCGTTCCTTCTCAATCTCATTGGAAGGACAACCACTCTTCGAAAGAGTGATTCCATGTGACATGGGCAAGAATCCCTTCTTGGAATCTTGCATGTTGAACCGTTTCAACACCTTGTCAATATATGTACTTTGACTTAGGCCTAGCAACCTTTTAGATCTATCTCTATAGATCTTTATACCGAGTATATAGGCTGCTTCCCCTAAGTCTTTCATTGAGAAACATTTTCCTAGCCAATCTTTCACGGATTGCAGCATGGGAATGTCGTTTCCAATGAGTAGTATGTCATCCACATACAAGACCAGAAAAGCTACAGAGCTCCCACTAACCTTCTTGTAGACACAAGACTCATCTTCGTTTCTGATGAAGCCAAACTCTTTGACCACTTCATCAAAACGTCGATTCCAACTCCTAGAAGCTTGCTTTAATCCATAAATGGATCGTTGCAGCTTACAGACTTTGTTGGCTTGCTTTGGATCCTCAAAACCCTCCGGTTGTATCATATACACGTCCTCGAGGAGATTCCCATAAAGGAAAGCTGTTTTGACATCCATCTGCCAAATCTCATAGTCGTAGTATGCTGCAATTGCAAGTAGGATTCGGATGGATTTGGTCATAGCGACTGGTGAAAAGGTTTCATCATAGTCAATACCATGAATCTGTCTGAATCCTTTAGCCACCAATCGGCCCTTATAGGTAATCACATTACCATCCATGTCGATCTTCTTCTTGAAGACCCACTTGCACCCTATGGGTCGCGCCCCATCAGGTGGTTCTACCAAAGTCCATACTTTGTTGGTATACATGGATTCCATCTCGGATCTCATGGCCTCAAGCCACTTCTGCGAGTCTGGGCCACTTATGGCCTCCTCATAGGTAGTAGGCTCATCATCTATGAGCATCGTGTCACCGGAATCAGTTACGAGAAGTCCGTACCTCTCGGGTTCCTGGCGCACTCTACTAGATCTACGAAGCTCTTGTGTTACCTGAACAGGTGGTTCCACAACTGCTTGTGATTCCTGTTCATGTTCCATAATCGGTTCAGTGATTTGTGGTTCTTGAACTTCTTCAAGTTCTACATTCCTCCCACTTGCTTCTTTAGAGACAAACTCTCTTTCTAGAAACACGCCGGTCCGAGCAACAAACACTTTGTTCTCGGTTGGATTGTAGAAGTAGTATCCCTTAGTTTCCTTAGGGTACCCCACAAATTTACACTTATCCGATTTAGGCCCTAGCTTGTCTGACTGTAAACGCTTTACATAGACATCGCAGCCCCAAATCCTCATGAACGACAGTGTGGGACGCCTCCCACCCCACATCTCATATGGTGTCTTCATGACTGATTTAGATGGAACACGGTTAATGGTGAAAGCTGCACTTAATAGAGCGTAGCCCCAAAATGATAATGGAAGATCGGTTTGACACATCATAGACCGAACCATATCCAATAGGGTTCGATTCCTCCTCTCGGACACGCCATTCCATTGCGGCGTTCCGGGTGGAGTGAGTTGGGACACGATCCCACACTCTCTAAGATAGTCGTCAAACTCTTGGCTCAAGTATTCTCCTCCACAATCCGATCGTAGAGCCTTGATACTTTTGCCAAGTTGCTTCTCTACTTCATTCTTGAATTCTTTGAACACTTCAAAGGATTCGGATTTTGCCCTCATAAGGTACAAAAATCCATATCTACTGTAATCATCAGTAAACGTAATGAAGTAGACATAACCACCCCTGGCAGGCGTGGCAAATGGCCCACACACATCGGTATGTATGAGCGCCAATTGCTCACTAGTCCTCTCACCTTTCTTATTGAAAGGGGACTTTGTCATGTTTCCCAATAAACAAGCCTCACATGTCTCATATGATTCAAAATCAAATGAGTATAGTAATCCATCCTTATGGAGTCTAGATACACGTTTCTCATTTATGTGGCCTAAACGACAATGCCATAAATAAGCAGGATTTAAATCATTTATTTTAATCCGCTTGGTATTAATGTTGTAGACAGGATTGCTTAGATCGAGGACATAAAGTCCATTAAATAATTGCGCACTAAAATAGTGAATATTATTCAAATAAAAGGAACAACAATTGTTCTTTATTGAAATAATAAAACCTTCCTTGTCCAAACAAGAAATAGAAATAATGTTTCTGCTCATAGCAGGCACAAAATAGCAATTATTTAATTCTAAAACTAATCCTGAAGGCAGAGATAGCTCGCACACGCCTATGGCCAACGCAGCAACCTTTGCTCCATTCCCAACGCGCAGATCTACCTCCCCTTTAGCCAATCTTTTACTTCTCTTTAGATCCTGCATATTTCGACAAATATGAGATCCACATCCAGTATCTAATACCCATGATGTAGAGACAGTTAAATTGACATCTACAACAAAAATACCTGGTGGTGGTGGAATCACTATTCCAAGCCTCTTGTCCTCCAGATATTTTGGGCAGTTCCTCCTCCAGTGTCCAGGTTGACTACAGTAGTGACACTCACCCTTAGTCACGACCTTGGCAATGCCACCAACAGGCTTAAGGGCTTGTTCCTTGGACTTGGCAACTGACTTGCCTTTTCCCTTGGAGGAAGATGCAAACTTTTTGCCCTTTCCTTTATGCACCATCATAATGGCCTTGCCCTTACCCTTGTTGATGCTCTGTTCAGCTGTCCTCAACATGTTGAGCAAATCTGGCAGTGGTTTAACGATCTCGTTCATGTTATAGTTCATAATGAACTGTCCATAACTCTCGGGCAACGATTGCAACACGAGATCGGTTGCCAACTCTTGGCCGACCGGGAACCCAAGCCGGGCGAGATTCTCCAAGTACCCGATCATTCGGAGTACATGGGGTCCCACCGGGTTCCCTTCTGCCAGATGACATTTGAACAGTGCCTTTGAGACCTCATACCTCTCTACCCTCGCCTGCTCTTGGAAGAGCTGCTTTAGATGTTCGATCATATCGACAGCATTCATGTTCTCATGTTGCTTCTGAAGCTCAGAGGTCATGGTGCAAAGCATTAGGCAGGCCGCATCATTAGCG
Organism: Linanthus parryae; assembly: GCA_023055425.1. Lineage (NCBI taxonomy): Eukaryota > Viridiplantae > Streptophyta > Magnoliopsida > Ericales > Polemoniaceae > Linanthus > Linanthus parryae. The sequence continues at coordinate 76,593,985 of JALGPY010000009.1, read as the reverse complement.
TCATCAACACACTTTTGATACGCCTTTAAGGCAGCAGGTGTCTGATTCTCTGGACCTTCTGGAACATGCTCCTCTATTGCGTACAGTTTCTTTTCTTGCTTGAGAACAATTCTCAAGTTTCTGTACCAATCAAGAAAGTTGGTTCCAGAGAGCTTGTCCTTCTCAAGGACAGATCGTAGGGAATGTTGTAAACTCGATGAGTTGTTTGCCATTTGGAATTCTACAAAAGGAAAATACGCAAGTTTTAGTATTTGTGAATTTTGACTATATTTAATAATGGCTAGTTTATTAAATATAGCTCCCACTATTTTTCTACGGATTAATAACCCTCAAGATATTAATGCAGAAAATATCCTTATATTTTCTAGTGGGCCAAGATCCATCTTTTCATCTCCTTATGAGCTTGCTTTGGCAAGTCACCCATAATTTGACTACTTCTAGGTAGGAACAATTTCCAATTGCATCCCATATGCAACTCTTGGTTCAACCGGGCAAATAACTCCTTATTTATCCATCCGTATGGATAATCCCAATTGATTGCCTCTAGGTTTCTTAATCAAATTAATAGCCTAGTTGTGTTCAACCTCTTACCTAAACAATTGCACATTGTTACGTGCCATCGCATTCCATCATTATGAACCAAGTCGCCATGCTTTGGCACGCACGAACTTGATAAATAATGATGATAATGAGTGTTTAAATAACGAGAAGGCAAGAACACAATATTTAAAATTTGAGGGATTTTTCTTCAATTTTAATTATTTTGTTGATCAATATCAACTAATCTATCTATTTGAGTTTGGGCACAACTCCAAAAATAGATCCGGGTTGTCTAATTATCTTATTATCCTAATTGCATGCATCATCCATACACCAACCACACAAATAATAAGACAATAAATAAACAACCACAAAACAGAAATTAAACGTGATGTGGATATGGCCTTTTTTAGACTAAGATAATTCCAAGCCAATGGAATTATCTATGAACCCTAAGCAAACACATCTCCATGCGTCTTGATCTTTTGGTCCATCCTTCATAGTCATGTGGAATGCTCCATGCTCCATGCTCCATGCTCCATCTTTTGTGACTTCTTTGGCTTTGGGCTTCTTTTCTCCAATCTTGGCTAACAATCTATTTTATCTAGCACTAGCTAATATCTATACTAAATAAAATAAATCTCACAAGTTGAGAAAAAAATTGGCACGCAGGCCATAAAACCCTAATTAATTATTACAATTAATTGATCAGCTCGCAGGCCGTAAAACCAAAACACAAAATTAAACATCCACATCAAACCACATCCTAAGGCCATATCCAATCACCATGCGATTTGCACATAAACAGTTAAAATCCAATTTTAACGCGCTTGGTCAATTTTAATTGATTTCAGGGTTTCTAGGGTTAAAACGGTCCATGGGCCCAACAATCCAATTGCCCGGGCCCAATAAAGTGAACCATAAGGCCCTAGGGCCGGCCCGACCCAAAACCCGCAAGCTAGGCCCGCGGGTTAGGGCCGCCCGGCCCCTTAGGGCGCCAATCTTGGGCGGCAAGCAAGGGGGGCGGTCCCTTAGGGGGCCGAACCTCCTTGTGGAGGTTGTTTCCAAAACAACCTCCTTGCTTGGAGCCCAAGAGTGGTTGTTTCCTTGTTTTGGGAGAACTCCTTCTTCCCCAAGGATGCCCAAACCCTAGATCTAAGTTACAACTAAAAACCTTCTTTGGCCTTCCAAAAACCTCCTCAAAATGCCCATAAAATGTCCCGAAATCATGAATTATCATTACAAATCATACCCTGATCATCACCCCAAACTCAAAAAACACCAAATCCTCTAATCATAGAACCTAAATTGAACCCTAAATAGAAATTTATAACACTAAATTGGACCCCCGACCCTCGAACACCTAACCCTTTTGAGAAATTAAATCACTCAAAACAAGATTTCGAAGTGTTTTGAGCACCTTTTTCTAATATCTAAATGTAACAAAAATGAGTGATCTTTACCTAATATTGTAGACTGACAATCAAACTTTAGGATCACGAAAAAAGTTACAATTAAAAATCTTCTTTGGCCTGCCCAAAACCTCCTCAAAATACCCATAAAATGTCCTGAAATCATGATTTATCATTAAAAATCATACCCTGATTATCACAACAAACTCAAAAAACACGATATCCTTTAATCATAGAACCTCAATTAAACCCTCAATAGAAATCTAAAACACTAAGTTGGACCCAAGACCCTCAAACCCCTCACCCTTTTGAGAAATAAAAATCACTCAAAACAAGATTTGGAAGCGTTCTGAGCACCTTTTTCTAATATCTAAATATTACAAAAACGAGTGAATCTTTACCTAATATTGTAGACTGACAATCAAACTATAGGATCACGAAAAAAGTTACAACTAAAAACCTTCTTTGGCCTTCCAAAAACCTCCTCAAAATACCTATAAAATGTCCCGAAATCATGATTTATCATTACAAATCATACCCTGATCATCACCCAAAACTCAAAAACCACCGAATCCTCTAATCATAGAACCTTAATTGAACCCTAAATAAAAATCTATAACACTAAGTTGGACCCCGACCCTCAAACCCCCAACCCTTTTGAGAAATAAAATCACTCATAACAAGATTTCGAAGCGTTTTGAGCACCTTTTTCTAATATCTAAATGTTAAAAAAACGAGTGAATCTTCACCTAATATTTTAGACAGACAATCAAACTATAGGATCACGAAAGAAGTTACAATTAAAAAGATTCTTTGGACTGCCAAAAACCTCCTCAAAATACCCATAAATTGTCCCGAAATCATGATTTATCATTAAAACCATACCCTGATCATCACCCCAAACTCAAAAAACACCAAATCCTCTAATCATAGAACCTTAATTGAACCCTAAATAGAAATCTATGACACCAAGTTGGACCCCCGACCCTCAAACCCCTAACCCTTTTGAGAAATTAAATCACTCATAACAAGATTTCGAAGCGTTTTGAGCACCTTTTTCTAATATCTAAATGTTACAAAAACGAGTGAATCTTTACCTAATATTTTAGACGGACAATCAAACTGTAGGATCACGAAAGAAGTTACAATTAAAAACCTGCTTTGGACTGCCAAAAACCTCCTCAAAATACCCATAAAATGTCCCGAAATCATGATTTATCATTAAAAATCATACCCTGATCATCACCCCAAACTCAAAAAACACGATATCTCTAATCATAGAACCTCAATTAAACCCTCAATAGAAATCTAAAACACTAAGTTGGACCCCAGACCCTCAAACCCCCCACCCTTTTGAGAAATAATTCACTCAAAACAAGATTTCGAAGCGTTTTGAGCACCTTTTTCTAATATCCAAATGTTACAAAAACGAGTGAATCTTTATCTAATATTGTAGACTGACAATCAAACTATAGGATCACGAAAATATTTACAACTAAAAACCTTCTTTGTCCTTCCAAAAACCTCCTCAAAATACCCATAAAATGTCCCGAAATCATGAATTATCATTTCAAATCATACCCTGATCATCACCCCAAACTCAAAAAACACCAAATCCTCTAATCATAGAACCTAAATTGAACCCTAAATAGAAATTTATAACACTAAGTTGGACCCCCGACCCTCGAACCCCTAACCCTTTTGAGAAATAAAATCACTCGTAACAAGATTTCGTAGCGTTTTGAGCACCTTTTTCTAATATCTAAATGTTACAAAAACGAGTGAATCTTTACCTAATATTTTAGACTGACAATCTAAGTATAGGATCATGAAAAAAGTTACAGCTAAAAACCTTCTTTGGTTTGCCAAAAACCTCCTCAAAATACCCATAAAACGTCACGAAATCATGATTTATAATTTAAAATCATACCCTGATCATCACCCAAACTCAAAAAACACCAAATCCTCTAATCATAGAACCTCAATTAAACCCTAAATAGAAATCTAAAACACTAAGTTCGAGCCCCGACCCTCAAACCCCTCACCCTTTTAGAAATAAAATCATTCAAAACAAGATTTCGAAGCGTTTTGAGCACCTTTTTCTAATATTTAAATGTTTCAAAAACGAGTGAAATTTTACCTAATATTGTAGACTGACAATAATACTATTGTATCACGAAAATATATACAACCAAAACCTTCTTTGGCCTGCTTGAAACCACCCCAAAATACCCATAAAATATCCCGAAACCATGATTTATCAATAAAAATCATACCCTGATCATCACCCCAAAGTCAATAAACACCAAATACCCCTAATCCCATATCCTCACTTAAACCCTAAATAGAAATATAAAACACTGAATTGGACCCCCAACCCTCAAACCCTTCACCCTTTTGGGAAATAAAATCACTCAAAACAAGATTTCAAAGAGTTTTGAGCACCTTTTTCTAATATCTAAATGTTACAACAACGAGTGAATCTTTACCTAATATTGTAGACTTACAATCAAACTATAGGATCACGAAATAAGCTACAACTAAAAACCTTCTTTGGCCTTCCAAAAACCTCCTCAAAATACCTATAAAATGTCCCGAAATCATGATTTATCATTACAAATCATACCCTGATCATCACCCAAAACTAGAAACCACCAAATCCTCTAATCATAGAACCTTAATTGAACCCTAAATAGAAATCTATAACACTAAGTTGGACCCCGACCCTCAAACCCCCAACCCTTTTGAGAAATAAAATCACTCATAACAAGATTTCGAAGCGTTTTGAGCACCTTTTTCTAATATCTAAATGTTAAAAAAACGAGTGAATCTTCACCTAATATTTTAGACAGATGTGCACAAGAGATTCCGGCGGGGAGACCTCCGTGTACACCGTACGTAGTGGATCAGGGATCGCACAGGAAGAATAGGGGTGTGTGTAGGGAGAGAGCAAGTCAGTAGCAATGTCTGAGAGAGAGACAGAGGTTTGGCAGAGCTTCCGCGTATGGCAGTGTGTCTCCCTTTGTATGGAAAGGTTAACGATATTTATATACTGGAGAACGTGACCGTTGTAGTGTGGTTAATGCGCCCATTGATGGCGGCTTAATTAGCTTAACCATAACGGCACGTTCGTCCGAGTATATAGGAACCGTTAGAGCACGTGGTGCGCGAGTACCGGAACCGTTACGAGGTTGACCGGGTTTGACCGGATTGACCGGGTTTGACCGGATTGACCGGGTCTAGGGAGCTCGTGCCATAGATCTCTCAAAACAGTTACTAAAGGTCGCGCGCGGGCTTGGCTCGCACGCGACAGGGCTTACTCTAGCCTCCAGACCACAAAGTCCCTACAAGTCCCGTGCAGTGGTATGCGAGGGCTCTGTCTCGCAGCCCCCACATGGATCAGCTCGGCTGGTGATCCTGTGTGTGTGGAGCACAATATGGTGTGCTGGATGGTTGCCACGTGGCCTAGATCTGCCATGTCATAAAGCAGTATCTACATTAGCCCCCTTTCTGCGCGTGAAGGCTCATAGCTGTATAGGCTTCCATGCGCGGAAACCAACATGCGCGTCGTCGCCACGCACCAATTCAAATACGGGTAGGTTCAGCCCCCGTGCGTGTCATTATGACCTAAAACCCCTAGAGTCGTGCCGTCTGACCTTTAGGGTTTTAGGCGTGACGTCAGCCCGTCCTGTGATTGCGCGACACGACGGTGACGGTTGCGATTCGACTACTGAAGGGACGCAACCCTTCATTCTTCTGGATAAATACCTTGTATCCCATCATTGCAAAGCATTACTTCTTTCTCTTAAAGTGAATGGTACCCAGAGATCTTCGAGAGCAGATCCAGATAATCAATCACCAGTTCAGAACTGCAAATCGTATTCTCCAATTGTGTATATCCAAGCAAGCTTCAAGGAAACAAGGTTGGCCTCGTTTACTTTTGATTTAAAATACCGGTGTTTGCCTTGAATCGCGTTGAATCTGTGTATCCATGAAATTTGTGAAGAGGCTTTTGATCTCTGAACCCGCTTCGTTTTAATCTTTCAACAATATCAACTCCCCAATTGCTGAAATTGGCACCGGAACTGTTTGCTTTGTTTTGCATAGATCTCAAATTCCAAAATTCAAACTGAAGTGTGCTGTGGTATTTCTCCCCCCTTTTTCTTGCCCTTTCGCAGGAATGGCCAAGACAAGAGTAACCAGACCCGTCAAGGAAGACGAAGAGATACCGGAGCTTCCGCAGGCTCTGTGGCGTAAAGCCCCCTTTCTGGGTGGGAAAGACTTTTACCATGCGAGGGTGAAGGCGAAGAGAATGCCTGATCCTGTTCCTGCTGAGCAATTGCTGACGTTGACTCGCCCAGTTAACTCGGCCCTGCTCGAGTGGGTTGGTTCCGAGGATGTAGTCCGATTGGGGATCGAGAACGGGCACTTCCCGTATACTGCGATTTCTACTCAAGCATTCGTCCAGAAATTGGACTACATGGATGAGTGGATTGACCACGTATTGGATCATCATGCCGAGACGCTTGATAAAGCCGGCATTTTCTTTGCTATCCGTGCTATGAGGGGTGCTGCCGTGAAGTTGGATCAGTCCATGCTTCTAGACCTTCTGTCCCGTTATTCGCCCGCGACTCACACGTTTCATTTTGCTGAGTTCGAGGCTGCCCCCACGCTCGAGGACGTTCAAATGCTGTATGAGCTTTCCCCCATGGGCGAGGTGGACCCCTTGAGCCATTTGAGGACATCTGCTGAAATGGCCTTGTACGCGCAGATGGAGGAGTGCCTAGCAGAGGTAAAGAAAATCTCTACTCGGTGGACCACTACGAAGCCTCTTCCGAACTGGCAGCTAGTGGATACGTCTGCGAAGAATACCTGGAACAAGTGGTTGCAGTACTTCTTCCGAGACTATGCAAACAGCAGCATTACTAAGAAGCTTTTGAGCGAGGACCCGGAGGCCGAGAATTATGTAGAGGGCAAGGGTTATCATTTGACCCTTTGCGCCTTTCTCTGCGCTTGGCTGTCGAGATACCTGATTGATGGTCACCCCCATGACGGGGACTTCTACCATGTGCTGCCACTTGCCGTAAGGCTCGCTCTTGGCCAGAGAGTCGCACTCGGACCCTTGGTCCTGGGGACGCTATATTACAGGCTGGATCAGCTGGTTCTGGCGATGAGGGAATCGCGTGGCCGCCTCGATGTCCTGACCTTTGTCAATATCAGCTTTTTGACAATGTGGGTTTTCGAGCGCTGGCCGTCTTATGCTCCAACTCCCCTCCCACTTGAGAAGTGGTGTCCCCCAGGCGAGACGGAGGCGCGCAACAGTGGAAGGGCTGCGAGATGGTTTGGAGCAAGCAACACCAAGTGTACTTGGAGTTTGATATGCGACAAACGAAAGGAGTTTACCGCTAGGCCCTATGCCACACGTGTTGAGAATGTGCGGTGGTTTTCAAAGCTATACCCTTCCAGAGGTATGGTCTTGTCAGAAGACCTTCTCTTTGAAAAGGGGCCGCATTTCCACGAACGCTATCGTGACTTCTTCTGTTGGTGTCTGCGAGGTTCTCTTCCTGCCCTTGCAGAGCATATTCGTGAGCTCGCGCCACGGTATGAAAGACTTACAGTGGATGTTGACCCTACTCGGGTCTCTCCTCAGTTTGGTTTTGATGCGGTGGCCCCATCGATCTGGCCCCAGTCTATTATCAGAGGGTGCTACAAGCGTTTGCTGACAAAGGAGTGCAAGACAGTCCTCATGAGCAATCTTCCCTTTGAGCAGCCTGCGGGAACTCGCAAGGGTGGTTGTTCCCAGAACTGGATCGCATACTGGGTTGCCCAGCAAACGAGGATTGAGACGGAGGCGGCGGCGCAGCCAGGAAAGGCCCCCTTGATCAAGAGAAACTCTTTTCCGTTTCGCCCCAATTGCAGTTTGAGCGAGTCTGAGTATGGTTGCTACTCGCTGTGGGACCGCGAGAATCATTTGTGCCCTGATTTCATTCTGAAGGAGCAAGTCGACGCAATCAAGAAGGGTGACACGCAGGTCGTCAAATATAGCAAGGCATTTGCTGAGGTAAGCAATTTCCTTGTGTGCTTTGAGCCTTTTGATTTCCTCGCGCTGATGCTTTTCGTTCTGTATTGTTTAGTGTCATGTGCGGAGGTTCGCAGCTGGTGATCGCTCCAAATCGCTGGTGGACACCATTGTTGCCACTAGAAGGAAGGGGGAGTCGTACCGGTTAGCATGGAGGATGGATGCCGAGGTCGAAACAAAAGTTCGCGGAGTCATGAATACTTTTGCTGACTCGCTGATAGACAACCCTCCGGCTCCGTCTCCTCCTAGAGATGACCCGTCCCCTCCAGCGACTGCGGCGCCGAGAGCGAAGAGACCTAGGCAAAAGGGAATTACGATTTCTTCCCCTAGGAGTGCTCCAGCTTCTCCCCCAGTGAGGTCCCTTTCCATCAAGGACAAAGGCAAGGGTCGTATGCCCAGCAAGGTGCGAAAAGATCTCGCAGTTGAGACTTTCGTTCCGTTCAACCAAGAGGAGGAAGAGAGACAGGAGACCCAGGCAAGTGATGAAGAAGCAACAGTTGTGATGTGCGAGGAAGAATCAGGAGGTACTTCCGTCGCATCTCCTTGCCCTTTGTCTAGACTTATTTGTAGTTCTTTTCTTTGAACCAAGTATGTATTCGCAGATGATGATGATGAAGCCGTCGGTGGCCTTGTGGCCAAGAGGCAAAAGAGAGATGCCCATTCTGGCATTTCAGATGATCCTATAAGCGAGGATGTTCTTGCTGAATCCCGGAAGACAGCCGCGGAGGCTGCTGAAAGAAGAAGGCAGCGAGAGGAAGAGGAGCTCGAGCTTGTGAAACAGCGGAGCCTCGAGGAGCTGCATGTTGACGACTTAGTGCGTCCAGCTGGCGAGGAAGACGAGCTTCCCGAAGAAGTGGCTCCTCATGTGGAGGAGGAAGATGAGGTTCCTGGAGAGGACGCAGCAGAGCTAGAGCAAGTCCAAGCGGACTTCGCAGAGATCGCAGGTGGCGATAAAGGTGAGATCTTCAATCTCGCAGTTACTTATAGAGATGTAATTGTGGGTGCGTTAAAGCACGGTGTGTCAAAGCCTGACATTCGCCGTTGGTTGGTAAGCAAATGCGGAGAACCCTCAGGTAATTATTTTGAGTGATATGCGCATACCAGGCTGTGGCCACTTGAGGTGCTCAATCCCACCTTCGCGTGGAGGTGCTTATTCTTAGCTTCAGTAAAGATAGTGAAATAACTTATAACACAAGTTACCTCATATTATCGCATTTGGTATCGCAGGTCATGCTGAGGAACCTGAGCTGGAGCAGAGAAGTCAGCCTTCTGCATCCCATGTTCCAATCTCGAGCTCCCATACTGAGAAGCCCGTCGCAGCTGCTGGACACGTAAGTGAGCGTCTCGAGGATGTCATCGAACTCTCCGATGATGTCGAAGCTGGTGCTGTGCCGATGGACGAAGGTGTCCGTACTGGTGGTGAGGAAGAAAGGACAAGTGATGCTAACATTTTCGCATCTGGGAGTGTCCGTCCAGCGACTTCGGCTGTCCCTTCGCCTCCGGCGATGACTGAACCAGAAGCACCCATTCCTGCGTGGAGCATTTGGGGCTCGCAGGTTGGGAATGTAGTCGCAGCTGGTGCGGCCTACACTCTTCCTCCTGACTATGAGAGGTTGGAGCTTGCAGCTGATAGGAGAGCCATGGAGCGAGGGCAGTCTTCGAACAACCCGGTGGCCCGCATCCCTTCTCTTCATGAAATTCTGGAAGGCACTGGTAAGTAAAGATTTACTGTTCGCACGTCGCATTATTTGCTTGCGAGTCCTGGCATTATAACCATTTTTGATGTCTCAGGTTTGATTGCAAACCGATGTAGACTGGGTGGTTCGAATGCGTCTCAGATACCCCCGATCGTTCGTGAGATCTCTGGAGATCGGACCTTTCGACAGGAGGCTATTCCTTACTGAAGCCATCTGGATACTGGAGCAGCTGTCTGCGGCTACACCTGCGACCATTTCGGCCCAGAGTGCTGAATTGCTGTGTGGCATGTGCCAAAATCTCTTGTTCAAAGTCCAAGGCAGACTTGGTTTCAAATTCCTCAAGGACAGAGTTACACTGATTCGCGCAGCTGTAACTTTGAATCTCGGTCACCAGAATCTCGCAGCTGAGATGCAGAAGGTGGAGCAGCAAAAGCAAAGGGTTGATGAAGCTGTAAAGCTGTATCATGAAATGCATGCTAAGTGCGAGCAATTGAAGCAAGAAGTGAAACAAGTGGAGAAGCTGAGCGAGCAGTTCGAGCCCCAAGACTCCTTAATCAAGAATTTGTTTTGACTTTTCGAATTTTGAAAAGAAAACAGGAAATGGCTGAGACATTAATGTAATGTTTTGAAACATTAATGTGATATTGCTAGGGTTTCTCCCCCTTCTTTTTTTTTAACAACAAACACTGAGTTTGCCCGTTTTGCCCTTTTCGGGATTTGATTGGACGTTTCTGTGCATATCCAATTATGACATCAGCAATTGATTTTCTGCTTGATTTTCGCGCTAATTTCTCGGCAGATAAGCACGCTTCCGTTGGGAAGTCCATCCGAATCATGACTATCCGTCATTTATTAGGATACGCAACTGAATCGTCGTAGCCTTTAGTAGGGTAATTGATTGTTACCGCTTTTCAAGGCGTAAGTGATTGAACTTACCCTCTTTTTTTGAATTTTGCTGACTCATCTTAGGCGACCGAAGAGTCTCCACAGGGCCTATATAAACCCTGTCTTTGCCATTTGGGTTCTTCATCCCAAACATGTGCTTTGCCGTGAGTCCTTATGACTGCTGGCTTCAACGCTTGTTTTTCGTTGATTCATGGCAACTTCAAGTTTTGAATCCTGAGTTTGCGCTTTGTGCCATAGAAATAGTTTCCAAGATCCACTTTATGAGGCTTATTGCTGTTTATAACCGTCATAAAGAGGATGCAGATAATACCTGATAACTCCATATTTGGAGTTATATTCTTATATGTTTTCTTACCGTTTTGCGTGTATTCCGATGCGTTTTGATAGATTTTGGGTCATTTCTTGCTAAATTTGAGCATGTTGAGTCTTTGCACGTTAATGATGAGTCCGGGCACTTTTTGCATTTATTTTTGATATATTTTATCACGTTTGATCTTCCGGTATGTTTCTCGTGTTGTGGTTTTCAGGAACCGGGAGCTCGGGACGTGGCGTTGGAGCAAAAGTGAACTTCGGAAAAGTTGGAGGCTCAAAGGGATGCTCGGGAAGTGAAGACGAAAGGAAAAAAGAGCAAGAAGTTGAAGATTGAATGGAAGAGGATGAAAAGTAATCGTACACTTACTTCAAGGTAATCGTACGATTACCTTCATCCAGAAGTAATCGTACGATTACTTGAAGGTGATCGTACGATTACCTGAGAGGCAAGTAATCGTACGATCACATCAAGGTAATCGTACGATTACCTCTGGCGGCCAGGATCGAATTTTTGGGCTGTTTTCGCTATTTTGGCATAGTTTTGGGAGTTTGAAGCCACAAAAGACTTAGGAAACATTGGGGAACGACATTCAACATCAGAACACACCTTGGGAGTCGTGCTTGGAGTGCTTGGGAGCTAGGTCGAGAGCTTGGATCATCCGTTTGGCTTCTCTTCTTCTTTTCTTCTCTAGTTTTTGATACTTGATCATGAAACTTTGTATTATGAACATGATTATGAGTAGCTAAACCCTTATTTTGGGATATCTCGTAGGAAACTAGGGTTTGATCACTACAACTTGTGGTTTATGGATTTACTCTCATGCTTTTGAGCTTAATTGATGATTTCTTATCTAGTTATGTGTATTTCATGTTTTTAATTCATCTTTTCTATTGATAGACGTATTAATAGGATTGTGCTAGGTTATGAACGATAGAGGAATCTACGTTTGTTGCCCGGAAAATTGAAATACACACTAGCCGTATCTAGGGTTGAGGAATCTTGCTAGTTAGCTAAGAACAAGAGTAGAAATTAGTATCGTAATGCATGCTTGAACTTGAGTAAGCTAGAGGAATCAGTTACGATAGTTTAGGCATAGATATTGGTTGAGACATCTTCAATATACAATTGCTCGTTTAACTAGAAAAAGAAATCATCGTGTTAGCAAAACATAAACCCAACGTAGTGTGACATCCCTAGTGATCCGTAGAGATATCCTGAATTTAATTACATTTGATAAACAACAATATCAACCCGTGCTCGTTAATCTTGAAATAATTCTCTGAATTATTTGAGATAATTGTTATTTTAATATTTAGTAGGATTAGAAATCACAAAACAACTGCGCTTTGCCCACATAAAGAACAAACTTAATAGTTAGTTACACGAAGTCCTTTGGGTTCGACAATCCGGACTTTTCCGATTATTACTGCACCGACAACTGTGCACTTGCAGTTGGAGCGTGTCAAGTTTTTGGCGCCGTTGCCGGGGACTTCGGTCAAATTAGCTATTAGTTTTCTCTTTAGGGATTTACTTTTCAGTTTATATTTGTTACTCACCTGTTTTGTGTGTGTGATTCGCGTTTCAGGTCTGATTCATTTGGTGCATGTCACGTTCTAGAGACGAGCCTTTGCATCCAACACTTGAAGACCCGGAATCCTTATTGCGAGCACAGAATAGAGACAAGAGGAAAGCAAATTCAGTTCAAATGGACGAGCAAACTAGAGCTGAGTTTGAGAGGTTCCGCAAGGGCCTCGAAGATGCGGAAGCAGCTAGAGCTGCAGCTGTGGAGGATGCAGCAAATCGAGCAAGGGAAACTGAGGAGCTTAGGGCTCAAATGGCTGCGATGCAAGCCATGATTGATCGCATGAATCCCCAGAATCCACAACAACTCCCTGGTGCAGAAATAGTTAATGGGAACAATGGAGGAGTTAATGGTGGAAACAACGGTGGCAATGGGAACAATGGGGGTAATAATCGGAACAATAACGGCCGGAACGTAGTAGAGCAAGTCAACAATGCTGAGGAGGATGACCGTCCTTTGGTGGACTACTTCAGAACTACACCGGATGGATATCAGCCTACCATTGTCAGGCCGCAGATTAATGCCGCGCATTTCGAGATTCGCCAACCGTTGATTAATATGGTTAGGGATGAGTGCTTATTCACGGGAGCCCCGAGTGATGATCCACATCAGCACTTGCTCAACTTCGAGCAGATTACTTCTACCATGTATGACCAGAGAGTGCCAATCGAGACTATAAAGCTCATGCTTTTCCCCTTCTCTTTATCGGGAAAGGCAAAGACATGGCTTATGGAACTTCCAGCAGGCAGCATAGTTACATGGGCAGATTGTAGCAGAGAGTTTCTCAGGAAGTATCTTCCACCATCCAAGGTTGCTCAACGGATGGCAGACATAACTACATTTAAACAGCAGGAAGATGATTCTCTGGGTGACACGTGGAGAAAGTTCAACCAACTCCTTCGCAGATGCCCTACTCATGGGGAGCCATGGTATAAACTTCTCCATTACTTTTATAATGCCTTGGACAGAGAAACTGCTAGTGAGCTAGACATGATGGCTCAAGGAAATTTTATGGGAATGGGACTACAGAGATGTCGTGATCTGCTTGATAATGTAGCAAAACGTGAATCCACGAGGTCTGAGACTCGTAGAAACACGAAATCAGATGGGGCATTGGTTAGTAAGATAGAGTCTATGGTGGAACAGAAATTTGAACATCAGATGGCAATTATGACATCGGCTTTCAGTCATTTGAATCCATCGGCACAGGTGAAGTCAGTGGGAGAGATGGTAGCAGATGCAAATCAGGGATATGGGGATGGCATTGAAGACGTGAACTACATGGGTCAACAAAGACAGCAGCAATGGCCAAACACATATCACCCCAACAATCGCAATCACCCCAACTTCAGCTATGCCAATCCGAATAGTGGGTTATATGCGCCAGGTCATAGGCCAAATGTTCCATACCAAGCTCAGAGACAGGCTCCACAACAACAGGCCCCAGCCCCACTCTCAGAAGAACAGGATACAAATGCTATGTTGAGGAAACTGTTAGCTAGCAACGATAAGATTGAGAGCAAAATTGTCGCTATGGAAGCCTCGTTAAAGAATCATGAGACACAAATTGGCCAAATAGCTAATCAGAATCCTCGACTGCCACCAGGTATACTCCCGTCTAACACTATCACTCCACCTGAGCAATTGAAGGCTATTACTACTCGCAGTGGGACCACTACCCAGGATCCCCCATATCCTACCCATGCGCGGGCTGAAGCGACTAAGGCCACTGAGAAAGCCTTAGATGAAGAGATTCCCGTGCCTACCGTGACTCCCCAATCAAAGGACACGGTGAGGAAGTCGGATGAAAAACAGAAGCCAAGGGAGGAATACAGTGTGCGAGTGCCATACCCGCAGAGATTGAAAAGCCAAGAAGATGCCAAGCATTTCAAGAAGTTTGTGGATATCTTCAAGAAATTGCACATTAACATACCTTTTGCGGAGGCCATTTCACAAATGCCGAAATACGCCAAGTTTCTCAAGGACCTCCTTTCTAATAGGAGGCGCATGGATGACTTTGAAACCGTGACTCTGAATGAGGAGTGTAGCGCGGTTGTGCAAAAGGCGCTACCAAAGAAGATGAAAGATCCGGGCGGTTTTATCATTCCTGTCACTTTGGGAGATGCGTTTCATGGAAGAGCATTATGTGATCTGGGTGCAAGTATTAATTTGATGCCCACCTCGGTGTTTGAGCAACTTGGTGTGGGAGATCCTAAGCCTACCAGGATGTGTTTGCAGATGGCTGATCGCACTATAAAACGCCCCAGAGGCGTTTTGGAGGACGTATTAGTGAGAGTTGAAGGACTCATCTTCCCAGCGGATTTTGTGATCTTAGACATGGAGGCTGACGATGATGTTCCTCTTATTTTGGGTCGCCCATTCCTAGCTACTGGGAGGACTATCATTGATGTGGCCAATGGGGAGCTGACTATGCAGATCAACGATGAGAAGGTGGCCTTCAATGTATTTGAGGCTATGAAGTTTCCCGCATATGCGGTAAGTGAGCAGTGCTTCGGGGTGGAGGCCTACACGCCGGACGACCAGGATGATATTTTATTGGAGGAGCTATATGAGGAGCTTGTTCTACTTGATTCCAGCGAGAAAGAGCAAGCATTTGATGTTCATTGGCGTCAGCCCCTACCCCTCTTTAATGAGGGAAGCAGGAAGATTCTTACTCATTCTCTTATTACTGCTCCTATTTTAGAATTAAAGCCTTTACCTGTACATTTGAAATATCTATACTTGGGATCTAATGAGTCTTTACCTGTGATTGTGTCTGCATGTTTGGACAGGGAACAGGAGGAGCAGCTTCTCAAGGTGCTACAGGAGAGAAAGGCAGCTATGGGATGGACCATAGCGGATATCAAGGGGATCAGCCCCACAGTTTGCCAGCACAAGATTCGGCTCATGGAAGACAAGAAGCCGGTAGTTCAGTTTCAGCGCCGCCTCAATCCTCACATGCAGGAGGTGGTGAAGAAAGAAGTGCTTAAATGGTTGGAGGCGGGCATCATTTATCCGATTTCCGACAGCACATGGACTAGCCCGGTGCAATGTGTCCCTAAGAAGGGTGGTATAACTGTGGTGGAAGGGGAAAAAGGTGATCAAATTGCTACGCGTACTGTTACTGGGTGGAGAGTTTGCATGGATTACCGCAAGCTCAATGATGCCACTTTGAAGGATCATTTTCCCCTTCCATTCGTTGATCAGATGCTTGATAGGCTGGCACATCACTCTCATTATTGCTTTTTGGATGGGTACTCCGGGTACAACCAGATAGCAATTGAGCCAGCTGACCAGGAGAAGACGACATTCACTTGTCCTTATGGGACTTTCGCTTTTAGACGCATGCCTTTCGGGTTATGCAACGCACCTGCTACGTTTCAGAGGTGTATGATGTCGATCTTCTCTGATATGATGGAGCAGAATTTTGAAGTGTTCATGGACGACTTCTCGCTCTATGGTGATGGATTCGAAGACTGCCTGCAGCAGTTGGCCCGGGTTCTTGATAGATGCATTGACACCAACCTAGTGCTCAACTGGGAGAAGTGTCACTTCATGGTTACCGAGGGTATTGTTTTGGGCCACAAGATCTCCAGCAAAGGATTAGAGGTGGATAGAGCCAAGATTGAGGTTATTGAGAAGCTTCCCTACCCTACCTCTGTTAAAGGGGTAAGGAGTTTCTTGGGACATGCAGGGTTCTATCGGCGCTTCATTAAAGATTTCTCGAAGATCACAAAACCTTTGTGTGGATTGCTTGAGAAGGACGCGGTTTTTGATTTTAATGCGGAGTGCAAGTCGGCTTTTGATTTGCTCAAGGAAAAGCTGATTAGCGCGCCTATCATCACCACACCAGACTGGTCCCTACCATTTGAGCTCATGTGTGATGCTAGCGACTATGCGGTGGGAGCAGTTCTAGGCCAGCGGAAAGATAAGGTAGCTCACGTCATTTATTATGCCAGTCGTACTCTTAATGATGCACAGGTTAATTATGCTACCACGGAGAAAGAGATGTTGGCAATCATATTTGCGTTGGACAAGTTTCGTCCATATCTTGTGGGTTCTCAGGTGACGATCTTCACGGACCATTCAGCCCTCAAGTACCTTCTCACCAAGAAGGACGCCAAGCCAAGATTGATCCGGTGGGTGTTGTTGATGCAAGAGTTCGATGTGGTGATCAAAGATAAAAAGGGGGTAGAAAATGTGGTTGCAGATCATTTGTCGAGACTGGAGAACGATAAGCAGGAAGATTTGCCGATTCGAGAGGATTTTCCAGACGAGCAGCTCATGGTTGTGGTTGCAGCTGTGCCTTGGTTTGCTGACTTGGCAAATTTCAAGGCACTCAACATTGTGCCCAAGGACCTGAATTATCACCAGAGGAAGAAGTTCTTTGCAGACGCGCGACAGTATTTCTGGGATGATCCTTATTTGTTCAAGTTGGGGGCGGACAATGTATTGCGGAGATGTGTTGCGGAACCGGACACGTTGGAGATCCTTAGACACTGCCACGAGTTGAACTGTGGGGGACATTTCGGCAAATCACGCACAGTTGCGAAGGTACTTCAGAGTGGTTTCTATTGGCCAACCTTGCATAAAGACGCCCATCTATTTGTACAACAGTGTGACCGATGCCAAAGAACAGGTAATATCTCTAACCGAAATGAAATGCCTCAAAATTTCGTGTTAGAAGTAGAACCATTTGATGTGTGGGGGATTGATTTTATGGGGCCATTCCCATCGTCGCTTGGTAATCTGTATATTTTGTTGGCTGTTGATTATGTCACCAAATGGGTGGAGGCTCTGGCTTGTCCAAAGAATGATAGTGCTACAGTCGAGAGATTTTTACGCAAAAATATCTTCACAAGATTTGGAACTCCCAGAGCCATTATTAGCGACGAGGGATCACACTTTGTGAACAAGGTTTTTGCCAATACCTTGAGCAAGTATGGGGTAAAAACACACAAAATCTCATTGGCCTACCATCCACAATCCAACGGACAAGCTGAAGTGTCTAACCGTGAGATAAAGGGGATTCTAGAGAAAACTGTCAATCCAGGGCGCAAAGACTGGGCTCTACACTTGGATGATAGTTTATGGGCATACCGGACTGCATACAAGACTCCCCTAGGCATGTCTCCCTACCAACTAGTTTTCGGGAAATCATGTCATCTGCCGGTAGAACTTGAGCACAAAGCGTTTTGGGCGCTCAAGAAATTGAACTTGGATGCTAAGCTCTCTGGTGAGCAAAGGAAGCAGGCATTGCTTGAGTTAGAAGAACACAGGTTGATGGCATATCAGAGTGCCAAGATATACAAAGAGAGGACCAAGCAATGGCATGACAAGCATATCATTCCACGAGATTTCAGAGTGGGCCAGAAGGTATTGATATTCAACGCCCGACTGAAACTGTTTCCGGGCAAGCTGAAATCAAGGTGGAGTGGTCCATTTATAATTACAGAGGTTTACCCATGGGGATCGCTCGAGGTAGAAGCTGAGAATGGGAACAGGTTCAAGGTAAATGGACAGCGAGCAAAACCGTACGTGGACGGGAATTTCATTGGGGTTATCGAGAGCCTCAAACCAATTCCCGATATCTGAGCTCATTTGAGGTAACTTGGTCGGGCCGTCGACCTTAAATTACAAAGCGCTTGTTGGGAGGCAACCCAACCTATTTACTGCATAGTGTAGATTTCAATACTGTTTTGTTATTTGATTTTGTTCTAACTATTTGAGAGGTGCGAGAGAGTGGATTTAATATTTTCAATGAGTATGTGCAGGAATTCTAGGTGGAAGGCCTATTCCGGATCCCCCTTCTTGATACGCGAGTGAAGAATTGCACGAAAAACGAGAAGAAGCAAGCCAAAACGCGTATCGGGACCCGGAATGAAGAAATGGATGATTGACGCCATTCCTACACGTACTCAACACACGCACCTGGGGAAGATCAAGTTTCCGGACTCCCCTTCTTGATATACGCGAAGAAGACGTAAAGAGAATGAGAAAGCTGACACAATGGCACGGATTACGAGGTAAATTTTTGAAGACAGGATTGAGAGCTGATTTGAACAGTGCCATAGTGTGGGGGTGTTCGAGAGCTTTCTGTGGATAGGTGGATCGCGTATATCGGAGTCCGGACGAAGAAGTTATGCCAAAAAGGATCTTGCGAAGAGGAAAAGGGAGCCAAAAAGCATCCGGAATTGCCAAACGAGTCTTTGGAATGAGAAAATTGAAGAATGAAAGGTTCCCCGGACTTTGGGAATCTTTTATACCATAAATGGAGTCTCGAGGTCGAGGAGATCCATGACAAACCAAAGAAACGAGCAAAAACGACGAAAAAGGATGCTAATAGGCGTCCAAAAGCATCCGGAAATGCAAAACGAGCCTTTGGAAGCGCGAAATCGAAGAATGAAAGATTCCCCGGACTTTGGGAATTTTTCTACATGAGAAGAGATCCCGCACTCCCCGTCTTGATGAAGGTGATTGCAAAATTTTGAAGAAAGCGGCAAATTAGGCACAATTTGGATATTTTTCGCGTAATTAAGCGATAATTGAGGAAAGACGGGAAAACGATCCGGAAACGGGACGTTATTTTTATGAGCAAGACATACGTCGGAAAAGGGATCCAAAGGTGCAAAAATCACATTCATCGGAGTTCGTGATCAAAATAAGAGGTAAAGGTTATATTTTGGCTATTAAAAATTTTCTCCTGCACAAAAGTAATCGTACGATTACCTTAGGGTAATCGTACGTTTACTTTTGCCTTAGAAAAAATTTTGGGTGGAATTTTCATGAAAACTCACTGCCCATTCGTACCAAGAGTAATCGCACGATCACTTTCAAGTAATCGTACGCTTACCTTAAAGTAATCGTACGGTTACTTTGAAAGTAATCGCACGATTACTTAAAAGTAATCGTACGGTTTCTTTAAAAGTAATCGTACGATCACTAAGAAGTAATCGTACGATTACTTCTTACTTAGAAAAATTTTTTGAAGTGAATTTTCATGAAAACCACTGCCCATTCGTAGCCAAAGTAATCGCACGATTACTTTCATGTAATCGTACGATTACATAAAAGTAATCGTACGATTACTTTCGAAAGGGCATAAGTCGGGTTAAAACAAAAGTTTTTCAAGTTTATCTCCAATCTTCATCCCGTCGCCTTCTCCTCTCTTCTGCAATCACCATCAACGTCACACAACCTCCAGCCACCACCACCTGCCACCAACGCCGCCTCCCAGTCCGCCGCACTCACCAACGCCACCAGCTTCGTCTCTTCTCCCTCTCGCACACAAACCCACCAGTCACCACTCTCTCTCATCCACCCGACGGTCTTGTCTCCTCCTCACCATCGCCGCCTACACTCTCTCTCTCTCCGCCACCCTCACCATCTCCAACCATCACCATCACCATCACAGAGCCATCACCACCACTACCACAACTCTAATTGGTGGTCAATCGAAGAAGGAGGGCAAGCTAGGGTTTGAGAGTGAATCTGCAATTGGAGGGGATTGAGGTCGAATTTGAAGAAGATATTCGAGGGTTTCGACGGGGACACCGCAAGGAGCAAAAAGCACAAATCAATTGAAGAATTCGGAACAAAAATTTCGGCGACCCTAAATCAGCCCGGGTGGTCGAAATTCTGCAAATTCGTGCCCGTAAGACTTGCTCCGGGCACGTAGGTACGTCCTAATCTCTCGCCCAATTTCCATATTCGAGTCTAGGCACAATTGAGTAAAAGCCCGATTTACTTTTTGTTGCGCTTAGAAGCGTGTTTGGGGGCGATTGATTAAAGTCCTAGGATTGTGTGCTACGTGTTTGATTGCCATATAACTGTACACAACTTGTCACTGTGCACGTTCTTGTTTTTGTTACATTACTTGTGTTATCTTGTTCTACTGGATTAAAATGAGTAAACGTGCGAGAACGAGTCGTGACAACGACCCAGACTACACATTACCTGGGGGAAGTGGGGGGAACGATTCTGACACGGAGACTGTTCAAAAGGGGGGTGACTCGGGTGCCCAATTGGTCATCCCGTTATCCCCTGAACTTAGGGTATTCACTACACCCGTTCCATCCTCTTTGCCCCCAATTCGAAAGGGTCGTGGTCATGCGCCGGACGACAACAAGTTAGCAATTGATAGGGGAGGGGTTTATTGCGACTTTAGGTTTATTTCGGCAAGTGCCCAAGGGTATTACACGTCAAACCCTAGGATTAATAGAGGTGTTCAGGTTGAGAAACTGTTTCCACTAGAGGGGTTGCCCGAAGACCTACAAAAGGTCGCGGAGGCTGAAAATTTTGCGGGGTGGATGGAATTAGTGAAAGAGAAAGCCAGTTCTGTGTTGACTCGTGAAATTTATGCAAATGCGAGACACACTGATGAGGGTGAGACGGCTAGGCTCAATGACCCTCGTGTCATTTATTGTCGTCGGAACTGGCTTGTTTTGTCCTCTGAGAACATCGCCGCCGCGCTTAAGTGGCCCCCGTTGACGGCACCCTGTCAGTTTAGGGTTTATCTGCAGAAAGACCAGCAGACTCTCATTAATGAGGTGTCAGCATTTTGTTTTGCGGGGGTGCCAGGGGCCGACTGGGACAGGTCTAAAACCAATATCAGGCATTGGAAGCTCCCAGTCGGATACTTGCTACCTAAGCCACGGTGGCTTATTGAGCTGTTGGCGTCATGGGTGTTGGGAGTTTCGGCTCCCAATTACGTTGATTTTGAGGTGTGTGTCATGGCTCTGTGTCTATCGAGGGGGCATCGGATAGACATCCCTAGGCGGATTTTCCTGTATTTGCATGAGAGATTTGAAGAGAAAAATAGGAAGTCTGTGGGCCATAGTTTCTTACTTTTGCACTTAGCTAAGAAGTGCGGGGCTGTCGTACCTGATGGAGAGCTAGACATCACACCCAAGGCTCCGAGAATGTTTGACAAAATCCCTGACCCGTTCAAGGATGTAGTGGTGATGGAGGCAGGAGCTAGTTCTAGACCTCCTACAGGAAAGGCTAAGAAAAGAGCCTCTTCCTCGCGAGCGGCTCCTACTCCTCCAGCTCCTACTCCTCCAGCTCCTATTCCTCCAGCTCCTACTCCCGTTCCACCTCCGCCTGTACCACCCCCTGTCGTTGACCCTGGCCAGCCGAGTGTGACCTTAGCGGACTTGATGTCCGAGTTGCGACTGACTAGGACTATGACCCTTAACTCAAATGGTCGGTCCCGTGATTATGTGGCTGACATGAGTGCTAGGCAGTTTGAGCATCATCGCAGTAGCTTGCGTAACCTCGGTCAGGGCCTCCGTCAGGTGAGTTTGCATCAGCACCGTCAGGACCAGTGGTTAGAGGCGTTGTCCGCTCATGTGGGATTACCGAGAGATCAGTGGCCTAGCGGCCAAGAGTCCTACCCTGGTGCCTACGAGTACCATTCGGATGCTTACTCCGGAGACCAGGACCAGGACGACGAGGACTCGTCCGAGTAGACTTACCACTCCCTGCATTTGAATGCTGAGTCTTTTCGCTTGCCTATGCATTCGTTGAGGACAACGACGCGTTCAAGTGTGGGGGGGTTTCTCAGCCTTTTATTAGCCAAGTCCGTGTCTGTCTGCATTCACCAGTTACATATAGGTTGTTTAGGTTGTTTGTGTCAGTGTTGTAGTCCGTGTCGTGTTTATATATATTGTGTCCGTGTCGTTTGTGTCGTATTGTGAGTAGTTTATGTTTAGTGCACGTTTTATTTAATTGAGTCCACCTACCCAAATCGAGTCAGTTTCGAGTCTTCTTTCGAGTCGGCCCATGCATATAGAGTAGGGAATATTATAAAAAAAAAAAAAAAAAAAAAAAAAAAAAAAAAAAAAAATCTAAAAAAAAATAAAAAAAAATAAAAAAAAAAAAAAAAAAAAAAAAATTGAAAACAAATTGAAAATTGAGAAAGGGCAATCAAAAGAAGCTTGAATTTGGAAAATCGAGGAGTGTGAGAACTTTAGGCATAGGGTATGACGTGTGACCGAGAATGACAATTTGAGTTCCCCTTAGTACGTATAGAGAGACTTCCTTTACGGGAATACCTGCCTATTTTACGACACTTAAATGATTTTCAAAATCTAAAGTGTGTGCCTTGTTTTCGTACAAGAGTTGAGCTAGGTGTGAGCTAAACAAGCCGAACATTCATGTGTACGTCTTAGGTAGTCGCCAACCCGCCTCGTAGTGGCACACGAAACAGCTGTGCGAGGTGTGTATTAGAGCACTCACTGCTTATAGAACTTACCTTGTAGGACCACTAGTGAACCCTATTTCGAACCTTGGATTCTTTGATAACCTCTGAACTTAGGGTGACGATTCTTGGCCTTCATCATCGATTGGTTAGAATCACCGCTTTAGTGCGTCACGAGGGTGTTTGTAGTTGAGGGGGTTCGATGAGGGAGTGCTTCACGATATATTTGTGTGAGTCTTACGTATCGCTTGTACTTCATTTCTGATTATCGAGGGGAATGCGAGGGTGAGTGAGAGCAGGCTTGCGCACTTCGGTGTGGCGGTGTTCCATGTCATTACACCATGGACACAGTTGTGGAGAGCCGTGAGTGCGTGGCATCTAATACGCACAAATTGGGTTGGGTGATTTAATTGGTGGATCGTGCTAGGGATTGTTTCTTTTCATCATCTTGGTGTAGGAGGATCGGTTGGATTAAGCACGAGACCTATATTGCTTTGATTACTTGAGAGGGGACATGGATATATTCTAGTGTGGGGATGTCGACTTTTGACTACGGACATAGAGATTGAGCTTGTGACGACTCCATCCCCATACTTGTACTTGGATTTGTTTGCGGCTTTGTTTGGTGGCACCGTGTATTTCATTGAGTTAGGGGGAGATGGATTTTACGTGTGATACATATTCATTGGATTATTTACTTCCTTCCCTTAACGTTTTGTATGGCTTAGCACTTGGAAGACCACTCGAGATATACGTTGTGACATTGTGTTTTGGGATATTGAGAGATTTGAAAAAAAAAAAAAAAAACAGAAAAGAAAAAAAAAGAAAAAAAAATGAAAATGAAAAAAAAAAAAAAAAAAAAAAAAAGAGAGAAAAAAAGGAGAGATGAAATAAAGGAAGACAGTTGGAGCTTAATGAAGATCGAGTGGTGGAAGCAACTATTTCATTGACGGCGATGTTCATCTTGTGCATGTTTCACGACGGTGGCCACGGAGATCGTTATTGTACCGGGGTTTGAGGGGATCGAGGGCCGGAGATGGTGAGTTTCGGGTTGCGGTTCCTATCATCGTGGTGAGGGTGTGTGAGATGTGGGTTTTAAAGTGAGAATGTGACGCTTAGGACTTGTTACTACATGATTATCCTTTTGTCCCTAAGCCTCTACATTTTAACCCGTTAGCGGAATAGGAGCTCGGACCTTGAATGTGGCTTAGCCTAGCGTAGCCTCTTATTTATCGGCACACGCGAAGAGGTAGGTTATTCTTACACGTAGTAAAGCTAGGCTTTCTATACTAACTAAGGGAAATTCTTGTTGTCAATTTTAGTTGCAATTCATACCTCGTTCCTAGATTCTTCATCACTCCATGAGAACCGATTTGAGCTAATTGAGATTGCCCGATCTCGCCTAAAAAGAAGTTTTGTGTATATATGTGTTGTGTAGGATCGAGTCATATATTTGCATTGCATCATATTGTTGCATCGTTGAGTCTTGTATTGAGTCGTCGTGTGTTGAGTCGGCTAATTGAGGTTAGTATGCAATTGGTAAGTTGAAAAGTATGCAATGGTCTTGGTTGGAATAGTTGACTTGAGAGGTGAGATGAGAGGAGGAAGGTTCGGATGTTTTGAGATAGTTTGAGACTTGAATTGTTGCTCGGGACGCGCAACGGGTAAGTGTGGGGATATTTGATAACTCCATATTTGGAGTTATATTCTTATATGTTTTCTTACCGTTTTGCGTGTATTCCGATGCGTTTTGATAGATTTTGGGTCATTTCTTGCTAAATTTGAGCATGTTGAGTCTTTGCACGTTAATGATGAGTCCGGGCACTTTTTGCATTGATTTTTGATATATTTTATCACGTTTGATCTTCCGGTATGTTTCTCGTGTTGTGGTTTTCAGGAACCGGGAGCTCGGGACGTGGCGTTGGAGCAAAAGTGAACTTCGGAAAAGTTGGAGGCTCAAAGGGATGCTCGGGAAGTGAAGACGAAAGGAAAAAAGAGCAAGAAGTTGAAGATTGAATGGAAGAGGATGAAAAGTAATCGTACACTTACTTCAAGGTAATCGTACGATTACCTTCATCCAGAAGTAATCGTACGATTACTTGAAGGTGATCGTACGATTACCTGAGAGGCAAGTAATCGTACGATCACATCAAGGTAATCGTACGATTACCTCTGGCGGCCAGGATCGAATTTTTGGGCTGTTTTCGCTATTTTGGCATAGTTTTGGGAGTTTGAAGCCACAAAAGACTTAGGAAACATTGGGGAACGACATTCAACATCAGAACACACCTTGGGAGTCGTGCTTGGAGTGCTTGGGAGCTAGGTCGAGAGCTTGGATCATCCGTTTGGCTTCTCTTCTTCTTTTCTTCTCTAGTTTTTGATACTTGATCATGAAACTTTGTATTATGAACATGATTATGAGTAGCTAAACCCTTATTTTGGGATATCTCGTAGGAAACTAGGGTTTGATCACTACAACTTGTGGTTTATGGATTTACTCTCATGCTTTTGAGCTTAATTGATGATTTCTTATCTAGTTATGTGTATTTCATGTTTTTAATTCATCTTTTCTATTGATAGACGTATTAATAGGATTGTGCTAGGTTATGAACGATAGAGGAATCTACGTTTGTTGCCCGGAAAATTGAAATACACACTAGCCGTATCTAGGGTTGAGGAATCTTGCTAGTTAGCTAAGAACAAGAGTAGAAATTAGTATCGTAATGCATGCTTGAACTTGAGTAAGCTAGAGGAATCAGTTACGATAGTTTAGGCATAGATATTGGTTGAGACATCTTCAATATACAATTGCTCGTTTAACTAGAAAAAGAAATCATCGTGTTAGCAAAACATAAACCCAACGTAGTGTGACATCCCTAGTGATCCGTAGAGATATCCTGAATTTAATTACATTTGATAAACAACAATATCAACCCGTGCTCGTTAATCTTGAAATAATTCTCTGAATTATTTGAGATAATTGTTATTTTAATATTTAGTAGGATTAGAAATCACAAAACAACTGCGCTTTGCCCACATAAAGAACAAACTTAATAGTTAGTTACACGAAGTCCTTTGGGTTCGACAATCCGGACTTTTCCGATTATTACTGCACCGACAACTGTGCACTTGCAGTTGGAGCGTGTCAATACCTCATGTGTGTTCGAAGAAATTTCTTCGTGTATTATGTGTGCAGGTCATGTTTCCGGCCGCCTCGTGGCGAGGTGCAGCGCCGAAGTGACCGTGCTACCGTCTCGTAATGAACGGCGGAATTCTCCTCCAGCATCCCTGGAGGAGAGTTTCTTGCCTCTTCGTTCTTGAACTCAGGAGGCTCGCCAACGCCCTTGTCTATCATGACAAGGAACCCAGTACCAGAGGAATGACGGCTTCCCCTGTTTTGCACGACGGCATATGCCGGAACAGGTGGTTCCTCTGGTACATATCTTGATCAGACAGGGGTTTCGTCAGACCCTAAGATCTTTGGACGTGGATTCGCCCGGCTCTTGCCGCTAAGGATGTAGCGAATGGCGAGTTAATCTCTTCGCAGATGCATCCTACTTGCTACAGATCTTTGGCCGCGGATCTGCGTACTGTGCTGCCGGTGTCAGGACCGGTGGATTCTCTCTTTTCTTAGTCGAGAGTTCCCTTGGCGCATCTCTGGCTTACCAGCCATTTTTCGAATGTATTGTTAGCCATGTTGGCTGTGTAGTTAGATTCGAGCTTTTCGCTTGTAAGCTGCTATCTAGATAGATAAATTGTAAGTCATTTGACTCATAATGATATATAGCTTTTGTACTATTTGCTCTCTTTGCAACAAAATACAATTTCGCATGCGTTTCGGCTTGTTTTGCCTTGCATAATGCCATGTAATGATTTCACATATGCGACGTCAATGCGCAGATGTTTCGCTAGATCATTCGAGATCATAATTTCGCAGTTGTGCCATCTTGACGAATGGGCTTGCAGGTGGTCGTTGTAAATCGTATGAGATCACGTTCACAACTTTGCTATCATAACAGATAGTTTTTTTTTTTTAACAGATCAATTGAGATCATTGAGCGGTGCGAATTGCTATCATAGAAGATAGGCTTTATTAGAGGATTGCTTGAGATAGTTTCTCGCATGAATTGCTATCGCAGCAGATAGACCTTTAGAAGGTCTAGCAAGATGGTTCTGCAGTTACGTTATCATTGTAACATACGGACTTAGGTGATCAACTAAAATCACTTTGCGTATAAATTGCTACCGTAACAGATAGGCTTGAGAAGATCATATAAGATCGCATTTGTGTAAACCGCTATCGTGAGAGATAGGTTTTTGATGATCGATTGAGATTGGCTTAAAAAGATCATACAAGATCGCGCTTGAGTAAACCGCTATCGTGAGAGATAGGATTTTGATAATCGATTGAGATCGTTTTTGTGTTTTTGCTGCTATCGTAGGAGATAGGCTTATGTGATCACTTAAGATCGCATTTGCATCGGCTGCCATCATAAGGGATGGGCTTTAGATGATTAATTAAGATCGCGTTTATGTTGACTGCTTATCGTGAGAGATAAGCTTTGGATGATCTTTTAAGATCGCATTTGCATTGGTTGCCATCGTAAGAGATGGGCTTTTAGATGATCAATTAAGATCACATTGGCTGCCATCGTAAGAGATGGGCTTTTAGATGATCAATTAAGATCACGTTTATGTTGACTGCTATTGTAAGAGATAGGCTTTGGATGATCTTTTAAGATCGCATTTGCATTGGTTGCCATCGTAAGAGATGGGCTTTTAGATGATCAATCAAGATCACATTGGCTGCCATCGTAAGAGATGGGCTTTTAGATGATCAATTAAGATCACGTTTATGTTGACTGCTATCGTAAGAGATAGGCTTTGAATGATCACTTAAGATCGCATTTGCATTGGCTGCCATCGTAAGAGATGGGCTTTAGATGATCGATTAAGATCACGTTTATGTTGACTGCTATCGTAAAAGATAGGCTTCGGATGATCACTTAAGATCGCATTTGTATTGGCTGCCATCGTAAGAGATGGGCTTTTAGATGATCAATTAAGATCGCGTTTGCTATCGTAAGAGATAGGCTTTGGATGATCGATTGAGATCGCGTTTGCTATCGTATGAGATAGGCTTTGATGATCAATTAAGATCGCGTTTGTGTTCGGCTGCTATCGTAAAAGATAGGCTTTAGATGATCGATTGAGATCGCGTTTGCTATCATATGAGATAGGCTTTGACGATCAATTAAGATCGCGTTTGCGTTTGCTGCTATCGTAAGAGATAGGCTTTGATGATCAGTTAAGATCGCGTTTGCGTTTGCTGCTATCGTAGCGAGTAAATCATTGTTAACAGTTATAACAAATTAGATAAAGCGATATAAACAGCTAAAAAATATGAACTTCTCATTTGGGAGAATTCTTTTATTATGACATTCTCATATGGGAGAGATAGGATTACAATCCTCTCATATGGGAGAGGAGATTGCGAATATCGTAGCCACATGAGACATTAAGCAACGTTATCATAAAACGTATGAAATAAGAGAAGTCAAGGATAGTACTTCTTGATCCAGCGCAATGTGACTGAGCTTGGAGTTGAGGTTGTGCCGTGCAACCTTCGTATGCTGCAGTAGCCGCTATCGAAGACTTCTGTGACTTCGAAGGGTCCCTCCCAATTAGCTGCGAACTTTGGGTGGGTTGCCTCTCGCATGCAGTGATCAGATGCGCGCAGGACCAGGTCGCCAACTGCGAAATCCCGTCGCTGGACTGTCTTGTTATAGGCGCGAGCGATTCTCTCTTGGTACCGCTTGTTAGTCCTTTTGGCTTGTTCTCGCTTTTCTTCCAGCAAGACTAAATCGTGATCGCGTTGATTTTCATAGAGTGCGTGGAAGGCCAGCCTCGCCGAATTGACTCTGACCTCCGCAGGTACTACAGCTTCGGCCCCATAAGATAGTAGAAATGGCGAGGCCCCTGTAGGTGTCCTTGGAGAAGTTTTGTAGGCCCACAGAGCTATGTTAAGGGAGTCGGCCCACTTCTTGTGGTCATCTGCGACCATCTTGCTCAGAATTCGCAACAGCGTTTTGTTAGTCGCTTCGGCTTGTCCATTTCCCTTTGGATAATAGGGGGTGGAGCATATTTGCCTGATATTGTACTCCGCGAGTTTGGTAGCTACCTGACGATTAACAAAAGGAGTACCGTTATCTGAAAGAATAGTATTTGGGATTCCGAACCTGCATACGATGTTTTCCTGGATGAAGTTAACCACAGCCAGCGCGTTTGCCGTCTTCAGTGGTATTGCTTCCACCCATTTGGTGAACAGCTCGGTTGCAGTGAGAATGAAGTGGTTCCCATGTGACGTTGGTCGGATGGGGCCAATGAAGTCCAGAGCCCATGTATGAAATGGCCATGGCGTCCCTAATGCATGTAGATCCACGGCAGGAGCGTGCACTAGGTTCCCTTTGAATTGGCATTCTTGGCAGCGTCGCACCTTGGTGCGGCAATCGACTTCCATCGTGGGCCAGAAGTATCCGATTGAGAGGAGTTGTCTGCATAATTTCGCACCTCCCTGGTGTTCCACCTGATGAGAAAGGTCCATGACTTCTTGTGCTTCCCTGCCGTCTAGGCATCGCAGCAAGTTACCTTCGTGACCTTTTCGCCAAAGCAGGTTTTCCTGAACCAGGTATCGAGAGGCTTTCCTCTTCAATTTGTCGGCTTCTTTTCTCGATTCGGGTACGGTGCCCTGGGTGAGGAATTCAAACAATGGCTTCCTCCAGTCTGTGTCGTCATCGGTTAGAGCGACGAGTAGAGAATCTTTGATTAGTGCGCAACTCTCGCACTTCCCTTGTATCAGGGCTGCAGCTGTTGACATGCCTGGCCAATGAATGCCATATCTCTGAGCTTTCCTGTAGATTGACACCTCGCTTTCTCCGCAAGCGTGTTGGTGAATCTTTTCTAACAGCTGTTGTCCCTCTTGCTCGGAGACACATCGCATGAGTATTCCTCCAGGACCCTTGTAGTAAAGGGTGTTGTCGTGGATGCAGTATCCTTTCGTGAGTACCCAGCTTTCGCTACTGGTGCCTTTCGCAATAGCTTGCAAGATTGCTTTTCGCCAGTCTGCGTCATCCATGTGTTCATCGTCGCACGCATCTTCTGTTAATGCCGACGATGTTCGCACTTCGATGGAAATCCTTGCGGGGCATTTGTCTATGCTGACCTTAGATCCCAGAGTTGCTAAGGCGTCTGCATGCCTGTTGTCCGCTCGGGGTTTGTGCTCGTATTTCACGTCGCAGAATTGCTGCATCAGCTTTTGCACTAGGGTGCGGTATGACAGGAGGTTGATCTCCTTTAAACCATATTCGCCCGAGGCCTGCTTAACAATCAGCTTGGAATCTCCCATGACTGTTAAGTTGCTCACTTCTAAAGCTTTCGCCGCACGGAGCCCCGCGATCAGAGCCTCGTATTCCGCCTCGTTGTTCGTGACTGCGAAGTTGAGTTTTGCGGACATCTGTATGACTTCCCCGTCCGGCTTTGTCAAGACTATCCCAATGCCTCCGCCTTTTCTGGTTGACGAACCGTCGAAGTGGAGGGTCCAATAGGGCACGTCGATCGCGTAGATTTCAGGGCCTTCGAGCTCTTCCTCGATCACAGGTTCGTGACTGTTGTCGGGGAACTGTGCCAACAGATCTGCTACCGCCTGCGACTTGATCGCTCTTGGTTTCACGCATGTGATATCGTATTGAGAGATGGTCATGTACCATTTCGCCAATCTTCCGCCCGGAGTAGTGTGAGTTAGCAGGTATCTTATGGGGTCGCTTTTGGTGACCACCACTACTTTGTGCGATGCAAAATAGTGTCTCAACTTCTCTATTACGAAGAATAAAGCAAGGCAATGACGTTCGATGTCCGTGTACCTTGATTCAGCAGGCTGCACAATGCGAGAGATGTAATAGATAGGCCTCTCTTGTCCCTCATAGATCTGAGCCAAGAGCGCTCCTATAGATTTCCTTGTCGATGTAAGGTATAGCAGAAGCGGCGATCCCAGTTGAGGCGCGATCATTATCTTTGGGGATGTGAGTAGCTCCTTTAGCTTTTCGAATGCGGCTTCGTGATCAGGAGCCCAGTTGTACGCGGCGTCCTTCTTGAGGAGAGTGCTGAAGCAGCATGTGATTTCGGCGATTGCTGGGATGAATCTCCGCAGATATGACAATTTTCCCAAGAATGTTTTCAAGGTACTTTGGTCGTGAGGTGGCGTCATGCTGGTGATGGCTGACACTTTCGCAGGGTCAGGCTCGATCCCTTGGCGATGAACTACACATCCCAAAAACTTCCCCGAGGTCACGCCGAATGCGCATTTCATGGGGTTCATTTTCAGTTGAAAGCTCCTGCATCTGTTGAATACCTTTCGCAGGTCTGCAAGGTGATCTGCTTCATACTTGGATTTGACTACCAAGTCATCCACATAGAATTCCACTTCTTTGTGCATCATGTCGTGGAATAGAGCCATCATGGCCCGCTGATAGGTTGCTCCTGCATTCTTAAGACCGAATGGCATTACCGTATAGTTGAATACCCCCACGGGAGTGATGAATGCAGTTTTCCTTGCATCTTCGGGATCCATCTTGATTTGATTGTACCCGCTGAAGCCGTCCATGAAACTGAACATGCGATGGCCTGCCGTTGAATCAATGAGCAAGTCGATATTAGGCAGTGGGAAATCGTCCTTAGGACAGAAGCGATTGAGATCTCGGAAGTCCACGCAGATGCGGAGCTGTCCGTTCTTCTTCACCACTGGCACGATGTTGGCCAACCATGTGGGATGGTGATTTGGCTCTATGAACTTGGCGTCTAGGAGTTTGACGATCTCCTGTTTGATCTTCACGTTGAGTTCTGGCCTGAAACTTCTGGTGCTTTGCTTGACCGGTTTAGACCCTGGGATGATGTCTAAACGGTGCATGGTGATGCTCGTGTCCAGACCCGGCATCTCGTCATATTCCCATGCGAACACGTCCTTGTATTCGGTTAGGAGCTGCAGCAGTCCTTGTTCCTCTTCGCTTGTGAGGTCCGCACTCAGGAAGACTGGTCTTTTCTTTTCCTCGTTCGGGCTGAGGAACACTTCCTTAAGCTCTTGCTTTTGCGGTCTTGGCCTGTCTTCCATGCATTCGGGCGCTTCTTTGAGTTTCTCCTCTGGAGTACCCTGTATTGGCTCTTCTGTCAGCGCAACTTGCTCGATTTGATTGATTTGCCCAGGGACATCCCCATGCCCGTGTGAGGACGTCCCCGCGCACCTTCATATGCGATAGCCTTTCTTCCCGTTGTCGTAGAAGCTCTCTATCTCCTTGCCCTCAGGGTCATGCTTTGTGATCCTTTTCAGAGTGTACACACTCTTGCGGTGATATGCGATGCGCGGCGCCTCTTCGTGAGTAGGCGGCGTTTCCTTGGTATCTCCCCTTGTCACCATCACGCCCGCAGGTGACTGGTCCTTGATGTCCTCCCAGAGAGGTAAGGGAGTAGGGTTGAACGGTCCGGGTGTTTGCTCGTCCGCCATCTCGGTGAACCACACCGCCTCGCTGAGATGTGCTTCGTCCAAGTTGAACGGGTTAGTTGAGGCCGGTATCTCGACAATCCTGTCGTTCCAGATAGCTTTCATCACCTGGTGAGCCGTCGAAGGAATTGCGTCAAAGCGATGAATCCAGGCCCGACCTATGATCATGTGGTATGTGGTGTTCGCGTCTATGACATAGAACTTCGCCGAGCACTTGATTTTGCCGATCTGAACGCCCAGGCGGATCCACCCGATCGTCATTCTGGAATCGCTTCCGAATCCCACCAGCGGGGATGGACGCTTGACTACCTTGTGCTCGGGGATCCCTGCTAGCTTCAGTGTGTGGAGTGGAACAACATTGACCGCTGCTCCTCCATCGACGAATGCTCGCTTGAATTCGACGCCGTTGATGATGGCGGTCACGTACAGGGGCCTCTGGTGGCTCGCATCTGTCTTCTTGTCGCTGGCAGAAAAGGTCATAATCTTTTCTGTGGAACGGGATGCCCTGACGACTTTCCCGTTGGAGACCACGAGGTCCTCCTCGTAGTCCTCTGCTACCCTTAAGATTGCTTTTGTCATGTCCGCTCGACATTTTTCGGAGAAGTTCATCTCGTTGAAGAATTTGTCGAAGCCGTGCGACCCTTTCATGCGGTCGGCACGCTCATCTTCCGTGTCCATGCTGTAGTCTTCATCTTCATGGACTTCAGCAACGATGGGCAGACCCTCCTCTGCGACTTCTTCCAAGTCAACTATCGAGATCATGGCGACCTCTTTGCCTTTTGAGCCCAAATCTGTATGGGTAGGCAGCGGGTTGTTGCGCACATCCTTGCGATGGTCGCTGACGATGAGTTCGCCGCTCTTCATCTTCTGATCGAGCGTGAATCTGAGCTTCTTGCACTCGGCTGTGGGGTGCATGACCTTGCCGTGGTATTCGCACCACTTAGGGTCCCTCGTCATCTCCTTGGAGGGTGCTTTCTCGAGCGGTGGGAGGACGCCGTCCTTACGCCACTGTCTGCAGAGATCGCTCGCTTCCTCCACCGAGCATGGCAGAGGCGGTGCATCGAAGTTTGCAGCCTTCGCTTGCTTCTGGGGCGAAACTGTATTGACCTCAGCTTCGCGTCCCCGCTTGTAGCCAAATCTGCCGATCTTGTAGGTGGTGCCGCTCGCAGGTCGTTCTGGAGCGCTCTTCTTTCTCTGTCTCTCGACAATGGGCTCGATGTTCATCGTGCATTCGATGAGCTTTGAAAACGTCGGTGTTTGCAAATTGATCAGCATGCTTTTGTATTCGTCTCGCATGCACTGCAGGCATATCTCTACGAGCCGACTTTCGAGCATTGGATCCTTGCATTCCAAGGATTTCGCTCTGAATTTCTTGATGAAAGTGATTCCATCTTCCTCGCGTTTCTGATACATCCGCGAGAGATGGATCATCGTCACCTTTTCTTCCATCTGGAAGAACTTGGTATAGAACTTCTGGACCATGTCGTCCCAAGTTTTCACAGATCCGGCCTCCAATGTTCGGTACCATTTGTATGCTACATTCCCAAGAGTTTTTGGGAATTCTCGCATCAGCAGCTTGGGATCGGCTCCGTATGGACCCATGACATCGATGAAACGCATGACATGCTCATGAGCGTTTCCATTGATGTCCTCGAACTTGTCCCATTTGGGAGCCTTGTACCCCGCCGGGTTAGGCATGAGATAAATTTCTCGTGGGATGGGTGGATCGTTGTCTAGCTTCGGGATGATGGTATCCGCGAACGACTGATGAGCCAAGATGGAGTCCACGCGCTTCTGCAAAGACGTCATGCATTCTGGAATGCTTCCCTCGGTAGTTGGCGGAGGGGTTGCTGTAGGCGGTGGCGACACATATGCCGCCGGAGGATTGGGAGTGTATTGACTACCCGCGTTTCCCCAGATTGTCGTTGGTGGAGGCAGAGTGTACTGCAGAGCTGGGTTGGACGCCAAAGCCGGGGGCTGAGAGGCGTGAGCAGCAGGGGGCAGCATTTGTGCCGTCGACCCTTGGACCGAAGGCAGCTGCGTGGCCGACGGTGGAGTTTGCAGATGAGGGTTGGGAGGCGTGGCCGACACTCCCAATCCTGGAGCGGTAGGGGTTCCTCCTCCCTGGGGGATAGCGGTGGCAGGTGGAGGATTTGGCGCAAGAGTGCCCAGAACGGCCAAGATCCGTTCTAACTGCGCGGACTGAGACTTGAGAGCTTTCGCCTGACTTTGGACAGTGGCGTCCAAAGACTCTAAAGTTGGCGCCTCGCCGGGAGTCGTCGGAGTACGGCGAGCCTCGTCTCCCGAGGGAGTTTCAGTGGAAGGAGATCGGTTGCTGACATCGTCCTCCTGAGACATGGTTGCTTTTGCTGGTAAGTTTCACGTCGGGTTCACCAAAATGTGCACAAGAGATTCCGGCGGGGAGACCTCCGTGTACACCGTACGTAGTGGATCAGGGATCGCACAGGAAGAATAGGGGTGTGTGTAGGGAGAGAGCAAGTCAGTAGCAATGTCTGAGAGAGAGACAGAGGTTTGGCAGAGCTTCCGCGTATGGCAGTGTGTCTCCCTTTGTATGGAAAGGTTAACGATATATATATACTGGAGAACGTGACCGTTGTAGTGTGGTTAATGCGCCCATTGATGGCGGCTTAATTAGCTTAACCATAACGGCACGTTCGTCCGAGTATATAGGAACCGTTAGAGCACGTGGTGCGCGAGTACCGGAACCGTTACGAGGTTGACCGGGTTTGACCGGATTGACCGGGTTTGACCGGATTGACCGGGTCTAGGGAGCTCGTGCCATAGATCTCTCAAAACAGTTACTAAAGGTCGCGCGCGGGCTTGGCTCGCACGCGACAGGGCTTACTCTAGCCTCCAGACCACAAAGTCCCTACAAGTCCCGTGCAGTGGTATGCGAGGGCTCTGTCTCGCAGCCCCCACATGGATCAGCTCGGCTGGTGATCCTGTGTGTGTGGAGCACAATATGGTGTGCTGGATGGTTGCCACGTGGCCTAGATCTGCCATGTCATAAAGCAGTATCTACAACAGACAATCAAACTATAGGATCACGAAAGAAGTTACAATTAAAAAGATTCTTTGGACTGCCAAAAACCTCCTCAAAATACCCATAAATTGTCCCGAAATCATGATTTATCATTAAAACCATACCCTGATCATCACCCCAAACTCAAAAAACACCAAATCCTCTAATCATAGAACCTTAATTGAACCCTAAATAAAAATCTATAACACTAAGTTGGACCCCCGACCCTCAAACCCCTTACCCTTTTGAGAAATTAAATCACTCATAACAAGATTTCGAAGCGTTTTGAGCACCTTTTTCTAATATCTAAATGTTACAAAAACGAGTGAATCTTTACCTAATATTTTAGACGGACAATCAAACTGTAGGATCACGAAAGAAGTTACAATTAAAAACCTTCTTTGGACTGCCAAAAACCTCCTCAAAATACCCATAAAATGTCCCGAAATCATGATTTATCATTAAAAATCATACCCTGATCATCACCCCAAACTCAAAAAACACGATATCTCTAATCATAGAACCTCAATTAAACCCTCAATGGAAATCTAAAACACTAAGTTGAACCCCAGACCCTCAAACCCCCCACCCTTTTGAGAAATAAATTCACTCAAAACAAGATTTCGAAGCGTTTTGAGCACCTTTTTCTAATATCCAAATGTTACAAAAACGAGTGAATCTTTATCTAATATTGTAGACTGACAATCAAACTATAGGATCACGAAAATATTTACAACTAAAAACCTTCTTTGGCCTTCCAAAAACCTCCTCAAAATACCCATAAAATGTCCCGAAATCATGAATTATCATCACAAATCATACCCTGATCATCACCCCAAACTCAAAAAACACCAAATCCTCTAATCATAGAACCTAAATTGAACCCTAAATAGAAATTTATAACACTAAGTTGGACCCCCGACCCTCGAACCCCTAACCCTTTTGAGAAACAAAATCACTCGTAACAAGATTTCGTAGCGTTTTGAGCACCTTTTTCTAATATCTAAATGTTACAAAAACGAGTGAATCTTTACCTAATATTTTAGACGGACAATCAAACTATAGGATCACGAAAGAAGTAACAATTAAAAACCTTCTTGGGACTGCCAAAAACCTCCTCAAAATACCCATAAAATGTCCCAAAATCATGATTTATCATTAAAAATCATACCCTGATCATCACCCCAAACTCAAAAAACACCAAATCCTCTAATCATAGAACCTCAACTAAACCCTAAATAGAAATCTAAAACACTAAGTTCGACCCCCAATCCTCAAACCCCTCACTCTTTTAGAAATAAAATCACTCAAAACAAGATTTCGAAGCGTTTTGAGCACCTTTTTCTAATATTTAAATGTTTCAAAAACGAGTGAAATTTTACCAAATATTGTAGACTGACAATAATACTATTGTATCACGAAAATATATACAACCAAAACCTTCTTTGGCCTGCTTGAAACCACCCCAAAATACCCATAAAATATCCCGAAACCATGATTTATCATTTAAAATCATAACCTGATCATCACCCCAAAGTCAATAAACACCAAATCCCCTAATCCCATATCCTCGAGTAAACCCTAAATAGAAATCTAAAACACTGAATTGGACCCCCAACCCTCAAACCCTTCACCCTTTTGGGAAATAAAATCACTCAAAACAAAATTTCAAAGTGTTTTGAGCACCTTTTTCTAATATCTAAATGTTACAACAAAGAGTGAATCCTTACCTAATATTGTAGACTTACAATCAAACTATAGGATCACGAAAAAAGTTACAACTAAAAACCTTCTTTGGCATTCCAAAAACCTCCTCAAAATACCCATAAAATGTCCCGAAATCATGAATTATCAGTACAAATCATACCCTGATCATCACCCCAAACTCAAAAAACACCAAATCCACTAATCATAGAACCTAAATTGAACCCTAAATAGAAATTTATAACACTAAGTTGGACCCCCGACCCTCAAACACCTGACCCTTTTGAGAAATAAAATCACTCAAAACAAGATTTCAAAGTGTTTTGAGCACCTTATTCTAATATCTAAATGTTACAAAAACGAGTGATCTTACCTAATATTGTAGACTGACAATCATACTCTAGGATCACGAAAAAAGTTACAATTAAAAATCTTCTTTGGCCTGCCAAAAACCTCCTCAAAATACCCATAAATTGTCCTGAAATCATGATTTATCATTAAAAATCATACCCTGATTATCACCCCAAACTCAAAAAACACGATATCCTCTAATCATAGAACCTCAATTAAACCCTCAGTAGAAATCTAAAACACTAAGTTGGAACCCAGACCCTCAAACCCCTCACCCTTTTGAGAAATAAAAATCACTCAAAACAAGATTTCGAAGCGTTCTGAGCACCTTTTTCAAATATCTAAATGTTACAAAAACGAGTGAATCTTTACCTAATATTGTAGACTGACAATCAAACTATAGGATCACGAAAAAAGTTACAACTAAAAACCTTCTTTGGCCTTCCAAAAACCTCCTCTAAATACCCATAAAATGTCCCGAAATCATGATTTATCATTACAAATCATACCCTGATCTTCACTCAAAACTCTGAAACCACCAAATCCTCTAATCATAGAACCTTAATTGAACCCTAAATAGAAATCTATAACACTAAGTTGGACCCCCGACCCTCAAACCCCTAACCCTTTTGAGAAATAAAATCACTCATAACAAGATTTCAAAGCGTTTTGAGCACCTTTTTCTAATATCAATGTTACAAAAACGAGTGAATCTTTATCTAATATTTTTGACGGAAAATCAAACTATAGGATCACGAAAGAAGTTACAATTAAAAAACCTTCTTTGGAATGCCAAAAACCTCCTCAAAATACCCATAAAATGTCCCGAAATCATGATTTATCATTAAAAACCATACCCTGATCATCACCCCAAACTCAAAAAACACCAAATCCTCTAATCATAGAACCTCAATTAAACCCTAAATAGAAATCTAAAACACTAAGTTCGACCCCCGACCCTCAATCCCCTCACCCATTTGAGAAATAAAATCACTCAAAATAAGATTTCGAAGTGTTTTGAGCACCTTTTTCTAATATTGTAGACTGACAATAAAACTATTGTATCACGAAAATGTATACAACCAAAACCTTCTTTGGCCTGCTAAAAACCACCCCATAATACCCATAAAATATCCCGAAACCATGATTTATCATTAAAAATCATACCCTGATCATCACCCCAAACTCAATAAACACCAAATCCCCTAATCCCATATCCTCACTTAAACCCTAAATAGAAATCTAAAACACTGAATTGGACCCCCAACCCTCAAACCCTTCACCCTTTTGGGAAATCAATTCACTCAAAACACAATTTCGAAGCGTTTTGAGAACCTTTTTCTAATATCTAAATGTTACAAAAACGAGTGAATCTTTACCTAATATTGTAGACTGACAATCAACACTATAGGATCACGAAAATAGTTACAACTAAAATCTTCTTTGGCCTGCCAAAAACCTCCCCAAAATACCCATAAAATCTCCCGGAACCACGACTTATCATTAAAATTCATATCCTAATCATCACCCCAAACTCCAAAAACACCAAATCCTCTAATCCTAGAACCTCAATTAAACCCTAATTAAAAATCTAAAACACTGAATTGGACCCCCAACCCTCAAACCCTTCACCCTTTTGAGAATTCAAATCACTCAAAACAAGATTTCGAAGCATGTTGAGCACTTTTTCTCATATCTAAATGTTACAAAAACAAGTGAATATTTACCTAATATTGTAGACTGACAATCTAAGTATAGGATCATGAAAAAAGTTACAGCTAAAAACCTTCTTTGGTTTGCCAAAAACCTCCTCAAAATACCCATAAAACGTCACGAAATCATGATTTATAATTTAAAATCATACCCTGATCATCACCCAAACTCAAAAAACACCAAATCCTCTAATCATAGAACCTTAATTAAACCCTAAATAGAAATCTAAAACACTAAGTTGGACCCCCGACCCTCAAACCCCTCACCCTTTTAAGAAATAATATCACTCGAAACTAGGGGTGCAATTTGGTCGGGTTCCCGAGCCAACACATAGTTTTGATAATTTGGACGGGCTTTGACAAAAATTCTCAGCCCGAATTACAATTAGGGTCAGGCTTGGGCACAAATATCGAACGATGGGCAAACCCGAATTGCCCGATTTTCATGACCACTACATATCAATATTATATTTTAAAATAATTATGTAGCATATCTAACATGGATATGCTACTTTCTTTTGATTATTAACGATGTTTTTAATCATTGTTTTGTTCTTGAACTAGTTAATTTGTTTTTTCACTAACAATTTATTATTCTTTTGTGTTTTTT
The DNA here is from genome assembly GCA_023055425.1 of Linanthus parryae. Classification (NCBI taxonomy): domain Eukaryota; kingdom Viridiplantae; phylum Streptophyta; class Magnoliopsida; order Ericales; family Polemoniaceae; genus Linanthus; species Linanthus parryae. The sequence goes on along the minus strand of JALGPY010000009.1, from coordinate 76,554,285 downwards.
AAAAGATATTAACTTTAATGTACTAGCCCGAATTCAACCAGAACCCGAACCGATTTATACAAATTTGGTCTCGGACGGGTTGAGAATGCTTTTAAACCGGGTCGGGCTGGGCTTGAGCAGCCTCGATAGAACTCGGGCTCGGGCATGGACAGGGGTGCCAACCCGTCCAACCCGCCCGAGTTGCAGTCCTACTCAAAACAAGATTTCGAAGCGTTTTAAGCACCTTTTTCTAATATCTAAATGTTACAAAAACGATTGAATCTTTACCTAATATTTTAGACGGACAATCAAACTATAGGATCATGAAAGAAGTTAAAATTAAAAACCTTCTTTGGACTGCCAAAACCTCCTCAAAATACCCATAAAATGTCCCGAAATCATGTTTTATCATTAAAAATCATACCCTGATCATCACCCCAAACTCAAAAAACACCAAATCCTCAAATCATAGAACCTCAATTAAACCCTAAATAGAAATCTAAAACACTAAGTTGGACCCCCGGCGCTCAAACCCCTCACCCTTTTGAGAAATAAAATCACTCAAAACAAGATTTCGAAGCGTTTTGAGCACCTTTTTCTAATATCTAAATGTTTAAAAAACGAGTGAATTTTTACCTAATATTGTAGACTGGCAATAAAACTATTATATCACGAAAATATATACAACGAAAACTTTCTTTGGACTGCTAAAAACCACCCCAAAGTACCCATAAAATATCCTGAAACCATGCATGATTTATCATTAAAAATCATACCCTAATCATTACCCCAAACTCAAAAAACACCAAATTCTCTAATCCCATATCCTCAATTAAATCCTATATAGAAATCTAAAACACTGAATTGGACCCCCAACCCTCAAACCCTTCACACTTTTGAGAATTCAAATCACTCAAAACAAGATTTCGAAGCATTTTGAGCACCTTTTTCTAATATCCAAATGTTATAAAAACGAGTGAATCTTTACCTAATATTGTAGACTGACAATCAAAATATAGGATCACGAAAAAAGTTACGACCAAAAACCTTCTTTGGCCTGCCAAAAACCTCTCCGAAATATCTATATAATGTCCCGAAACCATGATTTATCATTAAAAATCATACCCTAATCATCACCCCAAAATCCAAAAACACCAAATCCTCTAATTCAAGAACCTATATTTAATCCTAAATAGAAATCTAAAACTCTAAATTGGACCCCCAACCCTCGAACCCTTCACCCTTTTGAGAAATGAAATCACCCAAAACAAGATTTCGAAGCACTTTGAGCACCTTTTTCAAATATCTTAGTGTTAGAAAAACGAGATAATCTTTACCTAATATTGTAGACTATCAATAAAACAATAGTTTCACAAAATAAAAATTACAACCAAAAACCTTCTTTTTCCGGCCGAAAACCTCCCAAAAGTACCCATAAAATGTCCCGAAACCACGATTTATCATTAAAAATCATACCCTAATCATTACCCCAAACTCAAAAAACACCAAATCCTCTAATCCCATATCCTCAATTAAATCCTATATAGAAATCTAAAACACTGAATTGGACCCCCAACCCTCAAACCCTTCACACTTTTGAGAATTCAAATCACTCAAAACAAGATTTCGAAGCATTTTGAGCACCTTTTTCTAATATCCAATTGTTATAAAAACGAGTGAATCTTTACCTAATATTGTAGACTGACAATCAAAATATAGGATCACGAAAAAAGTTATGACCAAAAACCTTCTTTGGCCTGCCAAAAACCTCTCCGAAATACCCATAAAATGTCCCGAAACCATGATTTATCATTAAAAATCATACCCTAATCATCACCCCAAAATCCAAAAACACCAAATCCTCTAATTCAAGAACCTATATTAAATCCTAAATAGAAATCTAAAACTCTAAATTGGACCCCCAACCCTCGAACCCTTCACCCTTTTGAGAAATGAAATCACCCAAAACAAGATTTCGAAACATTTTGAGCACCTTTTTCAAATATCTTAATGTTAGACAAACGAGATAATCTTTACCTAATATTGTAAGCTATCAATAAAACAATAGTTTCACAAAAAAAAAATACAACCAAAAACCTTCTTTTGCCTGGCCGAAAACCTCCCAAAAGTACCCATAAAATGTCCCGAAACCACGATTTATAATTAAAAATCATACCCTAATCATTACCCCAAACTCAAAAAACACCAAATCCTCTAATCCCATATCCTCAATTAAACCCTATATTGAAATCTAGAACACTGAATTGGACCCCCAACCCTCAAACCCTTCACCCTTTTGAGAACTCAAATCACTCAAAACAAGATTTCGAAGCATTTTGAACACCTTTTTCTAATATCTAAATGTTACAAAAACGAGTGAATCTTTACCTAATACTGTAGACTGACAATCAAACTATAGGATCACGAAAATAGTTACAACTAAAAACCTTCTTTGGCCTTCCAAAACCCTCCTCAAAATACCCATAAAATGTCCCCAAATCATGATTTATCATTACAATTCATACCCTGATCATCACCCCAAACTCAAAAAACACCAAATCCTCTAATCATAGAACCTTAAATGAACCCTAAATAGAAACCTATAACACTAAGTTGGACTTCCGACCCTCGAACCCCTAACCCTTTTGAGAAATAAAATCACTCAAAACAAGATTTCGAAGCGTTTTGAGCACCTTTTTCTAATATCTAAATGTTACAAAAACGAGTGAATCTTTACCTAATATTGTAGCAGATAATCAAACTATAGGATCACGAAAAAATTTACACATAAAAACCTTGTTTGGCCTGCCAAAAACCTCCTCAAAATACCCATAAATGTCCCTAAATCATGATTTATCATTACAAATCATACCCTAATCATCACCCCAAACTCAAAAAACACCAAATCCTCTAATCATAGAACCTTAATTGAACCCTAAATAGAAATCTAAAACACTAAGTTGGACCCCGACCCTCAAACCCCTAACCCTTGTGAGAAATAAAATCACTCAAAACAAGATTTCGAAGCGTTTTGAGCACCTTTTTCTAATATCTAAATATTAAAAAAACGAGTGAATCGTAACCTAATATTTTAGACTACAATCAAACTATAGGATCACGAAAGAACTTTTAACTAAAAACATTCTTTGGCCTGCCAAAAACCTCCTCAAAATACCCATAACATGTTCCGATATAATGATTTATCATTAAAAATCATACCCTGATCATCACCCCAAACTCCAAAAACACCAAATCCTCAAATCATAGAATCTCAATTAAACCCTAAATAGAAATCTAAAACACTAAGTTAGACCCCCGGCGCTGAAACCCCTCACCCTTTTGAGAAATAAAATCACTCAAAACAAGATTTCGAAGCGTTTTGAGCACCTTTTTCTAATATCTAAATGTTTAAAAAACGAGTGAATTTTTACCTAATACTGTAGACTGGAAATAAAACTATTATTCACGAAAATATATACAACGAAAACTTTCTTTGGACTGCTAAAAACCACGCCAAAGTACCCATAAAAAATCCTGAAACCATGCATGATTTATCATTAAAAACCATACCCTAATCATTACCCCAAACTCAAAAAACACCAAATTTTCTAATCCCATATCCTCAATTAAACCCTATATAGAAATCTAAAACACTGAATTGGACCCCCAACCCTCAAACCCTTCACACTTTTGAGAATTCAAATCACTCAAAACAAGATTTCAAAGCATTTTGAGCACCTTTTTCTAATATCTAAATGTTATAAAAACGAGTGAATCTTTACCTAATATTGTAGACTGACAATCAAAATACAGGATCACGAAAAAATTTACGATCAAAAAACCTTCTTTGGCCTGCCAAAAACCTCCCCGAAATACCCATAAAATGTCCCGAAATCATGATTTATCATTAAAAATCATACCCTAATCATCACCCCAACATCAAAAAACACCAAATCCTCTAATTCAAGAACCTATATTAAATCCTAAATAGAAATCCAAAACACTAAATTGGACCCCCAACCCTCGAACCCTTCACCCTTTTGAGATGAAAACACCCAAAACAAGATTTCGAAGCATTTTAGAGCACCATTTTCAAATATCTTAGTGTTAGAAAAACGAGTTAATCTTTACCTAATGTTGTAGACTAACAATAAAACTATAGTTTCACAAAAAAAAATTACAACCAAAAACCTTCTTTTGCCGGCCGAAAACCTCCCAAAAGTACCCATAAAATGTCCCGAAACCACGATTTATCATTAAAAATCATACCCTAATCATTACCCCAAACTCAAAAAACACCAAATCCTCTAATCCCATATCCTCAATTAAACCCTATATTGAAATCTAAAACACTGAATTGGACCCCCAACCCTCAAACCATTCACCCTTTTGAGAACTCAAATCACTCAAAACAAGATTTCGAAGCATTTTGAGCACCTTTTTCTAATATCTAAATGTTACAAAATCGAGTGAATCTTTACCTAATACTGTAGACTGACAATCAAACTATAGAATCACGAAAATAGTTACAACTAAAAACCTTTTTTGGCCTGCCAAAAACCTCCTAAAAATACCCATAAAACGTCACCAAATCATGATTTATAATTTAAAATGATACCCTGATCATCACCCAAACTCAAAAAACACCAAATCCTCTAATCATAGAACCTCAATTAAACCCTAAATAGAAATCTAAAACACTAAGTTGGACCCCCGGCGCACAAACCCCTCACCCTTTTGAGAAATAAAATCACTCAAAACAAGATTTCGAAGCGTTTTGAGCACCTTTTTCTAATATCTAAATATTAAAAAAACGAGTGAATCGTAACCTAATATTTTAGACTACAATCAAACTATAGGATCACGAAAGAATTTTTAACTAAAAACATTCTTTGGCCTGCAAAAAACCTCCTCAAAATACCCATAACATGTTCCGATATAATGATTTATCATTAAAATCATACCCTGATCATCACCCCAAACTCAAAAAACACCAAATCCTCAAATCATAGAATCTCAATTAAACCCTAAATAGAAATCTAAAACACTAAGTTAGACCCCCGGCGCTGAAACCCCTCACCCTTTTGAGAAATAAAATCACTCAAAACAAGATTTCGAAGCGTTTTGAGCACCTTTTTCTAATATCTAAATGTTTAAAAAACGAGTGAATTTTTACCTAATATTGTAGACTGGCAATAAAACTATTATATCACGAAAATATATACAACGAAAACTTTCTTTGGACTGCTAAAAACCACCCCAAAGTACCCATAAAATATCCTGAAACCATGCATGATTTATCATTAAAAATCATACCCTAATCATTACCCCAAACTCAAAAAACACCAAATTCTCTAATCCCATATCCTCAATTAAATCCTATATAGAAATCTAAAACACTGAATTGGACCCCCAACCCTCAAACCCTTCACACTTTTGAGAATTCAAATCACTCAAAACAAGATTTCGAAGCATTTTGAGCACCTTTTTCTAATATCCAAATGTTATAAAAACGAGTTAATCTTTACCTAATATTGTAGACTGACAATCAAAATATAGGATCACGAAAAAAGTTACGACCAAAAACCTTCTTTGGCCTGCCAAAAACCTCTCCGAAATACCTATATAATGTCCCGAAACCATGATTTATCATTAAAAATCATACCCTAATCATCACCCCAAAATCCAAAAACACCAAATCCTCTAATTCAAGAACCTATATTTAATCCTAAATAGAAATCTAAAACTCTAAATTGGACCCCCAACCCTCGAACCCTTCACCCTTTTGAGAAATGAAATCACCCAAAACAAGATTTCGAAGCACTTTGAGCACCTTTTTCAAATATCTTAGTGTTAGAAAAACGAGATAATCTTTACCTAATATTGTAGACTATCAATAAAACAATAGTTTCACAAAATAAAAATTACAACCAAAAACCTTCTTTTTCCGGCCGAAAACCTCCCAAAAGTACCCATAAAATGTCCCGAAACCACGATTTATCATTAAAAATCATACCCTAATCATTACCCCAAACTCAAAAAACACCAAATCCTCTAATCCCATATCCTCAATTAAATCCTATATAGAAATCTAAAACACTGAATTGGACCCCCAACCCTCAAACCCTTCACACTTTTGAGAATTCAAATCACTCAAAACAAGATTTCGAAGCATTTTGAGCACCTTTTTCTAATATCCAATTGTTATAAAAACGAGTGAATCTTTACCTAATATTGTAGACTGACAATCAAAATATAGGATCACGAAAAAAGTTATGACCAAAAACCTTCTTTGGCCTGCCAAAAACCTCTCCGAAATACCCATAAAATGTCCCGAAACCATGATTTATCATTAAAAATCATACCCTAATCATCACCCCAAAATCCAAAAACACCAAATCCTCTAATTCAAGAACCTATATTAAATCCTAAATAGAAATCTAAAACTCTAAATTGGACCCCCAACCGTCGAACCCTTCACCCTTTTGAGAAATGAAATCACCCAAAACAAGATTTCGAAACATTTTGAGCACCTTTTTCAAATATCTTAATGTTAGACAAACGAGATAATCTTTACCTAATATTGTAAGCTATCAATAAAACAATAGTTTCACAAAAAAAAAATACAACCAAAAACCTTCTTTTGCCTGGCCGAAAACCTCCCAAAAGTACCCATAAAATGTCCCGAAACCACGATTTATAATTAAAAATCATACCCTAATCATTACCCCAAACTCAAAAAACACCAAATCCTCTAATCCCATATCCTCAATTAAACCCTATATTGAAATCTAGAACACTGAATTGGACCCCCAACCCTCAAACCCTTCACCCTTTTGAGAACTCAAATCACTCAAAACAAGATTTCGAAGCATTTTGAACACCTTTTTCTAATATCTAAATGTTACAAAAACGAGTGAATCTTTACCTAATACTGTAGACTGACAATCAAACTATAGGATCACGAAAATAGTTACAACTAAAAACCTTCTTTGGCCTTCCAAAACCCTCCTCAAAATACCCATAAAATGTCCCCAAATCATGATTTATCATTACAATTCATACCCTGATCATCACCCCAAACTCAAAAAACACCAAATCCTCTAATCATAGAACCTTAAATGAACCCTAAATAGAAACCTATAACACTAAGTTGGACTTCCGACCCTCGAACCCCTAACCCTTTTGAGAAATAAAAACACTCAAAACAAGATTTCGAAGCGTTTTGAGCACCTTTTTCTAATATCTAAATGTTACAAAAACGAGTGAATCTTTACCTAATATTGTAGCAGATAATCAAACTATAGGATCACGAAAAAATTTACACATAAAAACCTTGTTTGGCCTGCCAAAAACCTCCTCAAAATACCCATAAATGTCCCTAAATCATGATTTATCATTACAAATCATACCCTAATCATCACCCCAAACTCAAAAAACACCAAATCCTCTAATCATAGAACCTTAATTGAACCCTAAATAGAAATCTAAAACACTAAGTTGGACCCCGACCCTCAAACCCCTAACCCTTGTGAGAAATAAAATCACTCAAAACAAGATTTCGAAGCGTTTTGAGCACCTTTTTCTAATATCTAAATATTAAAAAAACGAGTGAATCGTAACCTAATATTTTAGACTACAATCAAACTATAGGATCACGAAAGAATTTTTAACTAAAAACATTCTTTGGCCTGCCAAAAACCTCCTCAAAATACCCATAACATGTTCCGATATAATGATTTATCATTAAAAATCATACCCTGATCATCACCCCAAACTCCAAAAACACCAAATCCTCAAATCATAGAATCTCAATTAAACCCTAAATAGAAATCTAAAACACTAAGTTAGACCCCCGGCGCTGAAACCCCTCACCCTTTTGAGAAATAAAATCACTCAAAACAAGATTTCGAAGCGTTTTGAGCACCTTTTTCTAATATCTAAATGTTTAAAAAACGAGTGAATTTTTACCTAATACTGTAGACTGGAAATAAAACTATTATTCACGAAAATATATACAACGAAAACTTTCTTTGGACTGCTAAAAACCACGCCAAAGTACCCATAAAAAATCCTGAAACCATGCATGATTTATCATTAAAAACCATACCCTAATCATTACCCCAAACTCAAAAAACACCAAATTTTCTAATCCCATATCCTCAATTAAACCCTATATAGAAATCTAAAACACTGAATTGGACCCCCAACCCTCAAACCCTTCACACTTTTGAGAATTCAAATCACTCAAAACAAGATTTCAAAGCATTTTGAGCACCTTTTTCTAATATCTAAATGTTATAAAAACGAGTGAATCTTTACCTAATATTGTAGACTGACAATCAAAATACAGGATCACGAAAAAATTTACGATCAAAAAACCTTCTTTGGCCTGCCAAAAACCTCCCCGAAATACCCATAAAATGTCCCGAAATCATGATTTATCATTAAAAATCATACCCTAATCATCACCCCAACATCAAAAAACACCAAATCCTCTAATTCATGAACCTATATTAAATCCTAAATAGAAATCTAAAACACTAAATTGGACCCCCAACCCTCGAACCCTTCACCCTTTTGAGATGAAATCACCCAAAACAAGATTTCGAAGCATTTTAGAGCACCATTTTCAAATATCTTAGTGTTAGAAAAACGAGTTAATCTTTACCTAATATTGTAGACTAACAATAAAACTATAGTTTCACAAAAAAAAATTACAACCAAAAACCTTCTTTTGCCGGCCGAAAACCTCCCAAAAGTACCCATAAAATGTCCCGAAACCACGATTTATCATTAAAAATCATACCCTAATCATTACCCCAAACTCAAAAAACACCAAATCCTCTAATCCCATATCCTCAATTAAACCCTATATTGAAATCTAAAACACTGAATTGGACCCCCAACCCTCAAACCATTCACCCTTTTGAGAACTCAAATCACTCAAAACAAGATTTCGAAGCATTTTGAGCACCTTTTTCTAATATCTAAATGTTACAAAATCGAGTGAATCTTTACCTAATACTGTAGACTGACAATCAAACTATAGAATCACGAAAATAGTTACAACTAAAAACCTTTTTTGGCCTGCCAAAAACCTCCTAAAAATACCCATAAAACGTCACCAAATCATGATTTATAATTTAAAATGATACCCTGATCATCACCCAAACTCAAAAAACACCAAATCCTCTAATCATAGAACCTCAATTAAACCCTAAATAGAAATCTAAAACACTAAGTTGGACCCCCGGCGCTCAAACCCCTCACCCTTTTGAGAAATAAAATCACTCAAAACAAGATTTCGAAGCGTTTTGAGCACCTTTTTCTAATATCTAAATATTAAAAAAACGAGTGAATCGTAACCTAATATTTTAGACTACAATCAAACTATAGGATCACGAAAGAATTTTTAACTAAAAACATTCTTTGGCCTGCCAAAAACCTCCTCAAAATACCCATAACATGTTCCGATATAATGATTTATCATTAAAATCATACCCTGATCATCACCCCAAACTCAAAAAACACCAAATCCTCAAATCATAGAATCTCAATTAAACCCTAAATAGAAATCTAAAACACTAAGTTAGACCCCCGGCGCTGAAACCCCTCACCCTTTTGAGAAATAAAATCACTCAAAACAAGATTTCGAAGCGTTTTGAGCACCTTTTTCTAATATCTAAATGTTTAAAAAACGAGTGAATTTTTACCTAATATTGTAGACTGGCAATAAAACTATTATATCACGAAAATATATACAACGAAAACTTTCTTTGGACTGCTAAAAACCACCCCAAAGTACCCATAAAATATCCTGAAACCATGCATGATTTATCATTAAAAATCATACCCTAATCATTACCCCAAACTCAAAAAACACCAAATTCTCTAATCCCATATCCTCAATTAAATCCTATATAGAAATCTAAAACACTGAATTGGACCCCCAACCCTCAAACCTTCACACTTTTGAGAATTCAAATCACTCAAAACAAGATTTCGAAGCATTTTGAGCACCTTTTTCTAATATCCAAATGTTATAAAAACGAGTTAATCTTTACCTAATATTGTAGACTGACAATCAAAATATAGGATCACGAAAAAAGTTACGACCAAAAACCTTCTTTGGCCTGCCAAAAACCTCTCCGAAATACCTATATAATGTCCCGAAACCATGATTTATCATTAAAAATCATACCCTAATCATCACCCCAAAATCCAAAAACACCAAATCCTCTAATTCAAGAACCTATATTTAATCCTAAATAGAAATCTAAAACTCTAAATTGGACCCCCAACCCTCGAACCCTTCACCCTTTTGAGAAATGAAATCACCCAAAACAAGATTTCGAAGCACTTTGAGCACCTTTTTCAAATATCTTAGTGTTAGAAAAACGAGATAATCTTTACCTAATATTGTAGACTATCAATAAAACAATAGTTTCACAAAATAAAAATTACAACCAAAAACCTTCTTTTGCCGGCCGAAAACCTCCCAAAAGTACCCATAAAATGTCCCGAAACCACGATTTATCATTAAAAATCATACCCTAATCATTACCCCAAACTCAAAAAACACCAAATCCTCTAATCCCATATCCTCAATTAAATCCTATATAGAAATCTAAAACACTGAATTGGACCCCCAACCCTCAAACCCTTCACACTTTTGAGAATTCAAATCACTCAAAACAAGATTTCGAAGCATTTTGAGCACCTTTTTCTAATATCCAATTGTTATAAAAACGAGTGAATCTTTACCTAATATTGTAGACTGACAATCAAAATATAGGATCACGAAAAAAGTTACGACCAAAAACCTTCTTTGGCCTGCCAAAAACCTCTCCGAAATACCCATAAAATGTCCCGAAACCATGATTTATCATTAAAAATCATACCCTAATCATCACCCCAAAATCCAAAAACACCAAATCCTCTAATTCAAGAACCTATATTAAATTCTAAATAGAAATCTAAAACTCTAAATTGGACCCCCAACCCTCGAACCCTTCACCCTTTTGAGAAATGAAATCACCCAAAACAAGATTTTGAAACATTTTGAGCACCTTTTTCAAATATCTTAGTGTTAGACAAACGAGATAATCTTTACCTAATATTGTAAGCTATCAATAAAACAATAGTTTCACAAAAAAAAATTACAACCAAAAACCTTCTTTTGCCTGGCCGAAAACCTCCCAAAAGTACCCATAAAATGTCCCGAAACCACGATTTATAATTAAAAATCATACCCTAATCATTACGCCAAACTCAAAAAACACCAAATCCTCTAATCCCATATCCTCAATTAAACCCTATATTGAAATCTAGAACACTGAATTGGACCCCCAACCCTCAAACCCTTCACCCTTTTGAGAACTCAAATCACTCAAAACAAGATTTCGAAGCATTTTGAACACCTTTTTCTAATATCTAAATGTTACAAAAACGAGTGAATCTTTACCTAATACTGTAGACTGACAATCAAACTATAGGATCACGAAAATAGTTACAACTAAAAACCTTCTTTGGCCTTCCAAAACCCTCCTCTAAATACCCATAAAATGTCCCCAAATCATGATTTATCATTACAATTCATACCCTGATCATCACCCCAAACTCAAAAAACACCAAATCCTCTAATCATAGAACCTTAAATGAACCCTAAATAGAAACCTATAACACTAAGTTGGACTTCCGACCCTCGAACCCCTAACCCTTTTGAGAAATAAAAACACTCAAAACAAGATTTCGAAGCGTTTTGAGCACCTTTTTCTAATATCTAAATGTTACAAAAACGAGTGAATCTTTACCTAATATTGTAGACTGACAATCAAAATACAGGATCACGAAAAAATTTACGATCAAAAAACCTTCTTTGGCCTGCCAAAAACCTCCCCGAAATACCCATAAAATGTCCCGAAATCATGATTTATCATTAAAAATCATACCCTAATCATCACCCCAACATCAAAAAACACCAAATCCTCTAATTCAAGAACCTATATTAAATCCTAAATAGAAATCTAAAACACTAAATTGGACCCCCAACCCTCGAACCCCTCACCCTTTTGAGATGAAATCACCCAAAACAAGATTTCGAAGCATTTTAGAGCACCATTTTCAAATATCTTAGTGTTAGAAAAACGAGTTAATCTTTACCTAATATTGTAGACTAACAATAAAACTATAGTTTCACAAAAAAAAATTACAACCAAAAACCTTCTTTTGCCGGCCGAAAACCTCCCAAAAGTACCCATAAAATGTCCCGAAACCACGATTTATCATTAAAAATCATACCCTAATCATTACCCCAAACTCAAAAAACACCAAATCCTCTAATCCCATATCCTCAATTAAACCCTATATTGAAATCTAAAACACTGAATTGGCCCCCCAACCCTCAAACCATTCACCCTTTTGAGAACTCAAATCACTCAAAACAAGATTTCGAAGCATTTTGAGCACCTTTTTCTAATATCTAAATGTTACAAAATCGAGTGAATCTTTACCTAATACTGTAGACTGACAATCAAACTATAGGATCACGAAAATAGTTACAACTAAAAACCTTTTTTGGCCTGCCAAAAACCTCCTAAAAATACCCATAAAACGTCACCAAATCATGATTTATAATTTAAAATGATACCCTGATCATCACCCAAACTCAAAAAACACCAAATCCTCTAATCATAGAACCTCAATTAAACCCTAAATAGAAATCTAAAACACTAAGTTGGACCCCCGGCGCTCAAACCCCTCACCCTTTTGAGAAATAAAATCACTCAAAACAAGATTTCGAAGCGTTTTGAGCACCTTTTTCTAATATCTAAATATTAAAAAAACGAGTGAATCGTAACCTAATATTTTAGACTACAATCAAACTATAGGATCACGAAAGAAGTTTTAACTAAAAACATTCTTTGGCCTGCCAAAAACCTCCTCAAAATACCCATAACATGTTCCGATATAATGATTTATCATTAAAAATCATACCCTGATCATCACCCCAAACTCAAAAAACACCAAATCCTCAAATCATAGAATCTCAATTAAACCCAAAATAGAAATCTAAAACACTAAGTTAGACCCCCGGCGCTGAAACCCCTCACCCTTTTGAGAAATAAAATCACTCAAAACAAGATTTCGAAGCGTTTTGAGCACCTTTTTCTAATATCTAAATGTTTAAAAAACGAGTGAATTTTTACCTAATATTGTAGACTGGCAATAAAACTATTATATCACGAAAATATATACAACGAAAACTTTCTTTGGACTGCTAAAAACCACCCCAAAGTACCCATAAAATATCCTGAAACCATGCATGATTTATCATTAAAAATCATACCCTAATCATTACCCCAAACTCAAAAAACACCAAATTCTCTAATCCCATATCCTCAATTAAATCCTATATAGAAATCTAAAACACTGAATTGGACCCCCAACCCTCAAACCCTTCACACTTTTGAGAATTCAAATCACTCAAAACAAGATTTCGAAGCATTTTGAGCACCTTTTTCTAATATCCAAATGTTATAAAAACGAGTTAATCTTTACCTAATATTGTAGACTGACAATCAAAATATAGGATCACGAAAAAAGTTACGACCAAAAACCTTCTTTGGCCTGCCAAAAACCTCTCCGAAATACCTATATAATGTCCCGAAACCATGATTTATCATTAAAAATCATACCCTAATCATCACCCCAAAATCCAAAAACACCAAATCCTCTAATTCAAGAACCTATATTTAATCCTAAATAGAAATCTAAAACTCTAAATTGGACCCCCAACCCTCGAACCCTTCACCCTTTTGAGAAATGAAATCACCCAAAACAAGATTTCGAAGCACTTTGAGCACCTTTTTCAAATATCTTAGTGTTAGAAAAACGAGATAATCTTTACCTAATATTGTAGACTATCAATAAAACAATAGTTTCACAAAATAAAAATTACAACCAAAAACCTTCTTTTGCCGGCCGAAAACCTCCCAAAAGTACCCATAAAATGTCCCGAAACCACGATTTATCATTAAAAATCATACCCTAATCATTACCCCAAACTCAAAAAACACCAAATCCTCTAATCCCATATCCTCAATTAAATCCTATATAGAAATCTAAAACACTGAATTGGACCCCCAACCCTCAAACCCTTCACACTTTTGAGAATTCAAATCACTCAAAACAAGATTTCGAAGCATTTTGAGCACCTTTTTCTAATATCCAATTGTTATAAAAACGAGTGAATCTTTACCTAATATTGTAGACTAACAATCAAAATATAGGATCACGAAAAAAGTTACGACCAAAAACCTTCTTTGGCCTGCCAAAAACCTCTCCGAAATACCCATAAAATGTCCCGAAACCATGATTTATCATTAAAAATCATACCCTAATCGTCACCCCAAAATCCAAAAACACCAAATCCTCTAATTCAAGAACCTATATTAAATCCTAAATAGAAATCTAAAACTCTAAATTGGACCCCCAACCCTCGAACCCTTCACCCTTTTGAGAAATGAAATCACCCAAAACAAGATTTTGAAACATTTTGAGCACCTTTTTCAAATATCTTAGTGTTAGACAAACGAGATAATCTTTACCTAATATTGTAAGCTATCAATAAAACAATAGTTTCACAAAAAAAAATTACAACCAAAAACCTTCTTTTGCCTGGCCGAAAACCTCCCAAAAGTACCTATAAAATGTCCCGAAACCACGATTTATAATTAAAAATCATACCCTAATCATTACCCCAAACTCAAAAAACACCAAATCCTCTAATCCCATATCCTCAATTAAACCCTATATTGAAATCTAGAACACTGTATTGGACCCCCAACCCTCAAACCCTTCACCCTTTTGAGAACTCAAATCACTCAAAACAAGATTTCAAAGCATTTTGAAAACCTTTTTCTAATATCTAAATGTTACAAAAACGAGTGAATCTTTACCTAATACTGTAGACTGACAATCAAACTATAGGATCACGAAAATAGTTACAACTAAAAACCTTCTTTGGCCTTCCAAAACCCTCCTCTAAATACCCATAAAATATCCCCAAATCATGATTTATCATTACAATTCATACCCTGATCATCACCCCAAACTCAAAAAACACCAAATCCTCTAATCATAGAACCTTAAATGAACCCTAAATAGAAACCTATAACACTAAGTTGGACTTCCGACCCTCGAACCCCTAACCCTTTTGAGAAATAAAAACACTCAAAACAAGATTTCGAAGCGTTTTGAGCACCTTTTTCTAATATCTAAATGTTACAAAAACGAGTGAATCTTTACCTAATATTGTAGACTGACAATCAAACTATAGGATCACGAAAAAATTTACACATAAAAACCTTGTTTGGCCTGCCAAAAACCTCCTCAAAATACCCATAAATGTCCCTAAATCATGATTTATCATTACAAATCATACCCTAATCATCACCCCAAACTCAAAAAACACCAAATCCTCTAATCATAGAACCTTAATTGAACCCTAAATAGAAATCTAAAACACTAAGTTGGACCCCGACCCTCAAACCCCTAACCCTTGTGAGAAATAAAATCACTCAAAACAAGATTTCGAAGCGTTTTGAGCACCTTTTTCTAATATCTAAATATTAAAAAAACGAGTGAATCGTAACCTAATATTTTAGACTACAATCAAACTATAGGATCACGAAAGAATTTTTAACTAAAAACATTCTTTGGCCTGTCAAAAACCTCCTCAAAATACCCATAACATGTTCCGATATAATGATTTATCATTAAAAATCATACCCTGATCATCACCCCAAACTCAAAAAACACCAAATACTCAAATCAAAGAATCTCAATTAAACCCTAAATAGAAATCTAAAACACTAAGTTAGACCCCCGGCGCTGAAACCCCTCACCCTTTTGAGAAATAAAATCACTCAAAACAAGATTTCGAAGCGTTTTGAGCACCTTTTTCTAATATCTAAATGTTTAAAAAACGAGTGAATTTTTACCTAATATTGTAGACTGGCAATAAAACTATTATATCACGAAAATATATACAACGAAAACTTTCTTTGGACTGCTAAAAACCACCCCAAAGTACCCATAAAATATCCTGAAACCATGCATGATTTATCATGAAAAATCATACCCTAATCATTACCCCAAACTCAAAAAACACCAAATTTTCTAATCATAGAATCTCAATTAAACCCTATATAGAAATCTAAAACACTGAATTGGACCCCCAACCCTCAAACCCTTCACACTTTTGAGAATTCAAATCACTCAAAACAAGATTTCGAAGCATTTTGAGCACCTTTTTCTAATATCTAAATGTTATAAAAACGAGTGAATCTTTACCTAATATTGTAGGCTGACAATCAAAATACAGGATCACGAAAAAAGTTACGACCAAAAAACTCCCCGAAATACCCATAAAATGTCCCGAAACCATGATTTATCATTAAAAATCATACCCTAATCATCACCCCAACATCAAAAAACACCAAATCCTCTAATTCAAGAACCTATATTAAATCCTAAATAGAAATCTAAAACACTAAATTGGACCCCCAACCCTCGAACCCTTCACCCTTTTGAGATGAAATCACCCAGAACAAGATTTCGAAGCATTTTAGAGCACTATTTTCAAATATCTTAGTGTTAGAAAAACGAGTTAATCTTTACCTAATATTGTAGACTAACAATAAAACTATAGTTTCACAAAAAAAATTACAACCAAAAACCTTCTTTTGCCGGCCGAAAACCTCCCAAAAGTACCCATAAAATGTCCCGAAACCACGATTTATCATTAAAAATCATACCCTAATCATTACCCCAAACTCAAAAAACACCAAATCCTCTAATCCCATATCCTCAATTAAACCCTATATTGAAATCTAAAACACTGAATTGGACCCCCAACCCTCAAACCCTTCACCCTTTTGAGAACTCAAATCACTCAAAACAAGATTTCGAAGCATTTTGAGCACCTTTTTCTAATATCTAAATGTTACAAAATCGAGTGAATCTTTACCTAATACTGTAGACTGACAATCAAACTATAGGATCACGAAAATAGTTACAACTAAAAACCTTTTTTGGCCTGCCAAAAACCTCCTAAAAATACCCATAAAACGTCACCAAATCATGATTTATAATTTAAAATGATACCCTGATCATCACCCAAACTCAAAAAACACCAAATCCTCTAATCATAGAACCTCAATTAAACCCTAAATAGAAATCTAAAACACTAAGTTGGACCCCCGGCGCTCAAACCCCTCACCCTTTTGAGAAATAAAATCACTCAAAACAAGATTTCGAAGCGTTTTGAGCACCTTTTTCTAATATCTAAATGTTTAAAAAACGAGTGAATTTTTACCTAATACTGTAGACTGGCAATAAAACTATTATATCACGAAAATATATACAACGAAAACTTTCTTGGGACTGCTAAAAACCACCCCATAGTACCCATAAAATATCCTGAAACCATGCATGATTTATCATTAAAAATCATACCCTAATCATTACCCCAAACTCAAAAAACACCAAATTCTCTAATCCCATATCCTCAATTAAACCCTATATAGAAATCTAAAACACTGAATTGGACCCCCAACCCTCAAACCCTTCACACTTTTGAGAATTCAAATCACTCAAAACAAGATTTCGAAGCATTTTGAGCACCTTTTTCTAATATATAAATGTTATAAAAACGAGTGAATCGTTACATAATATTGTAGACTGACAATCAAAATATAGGATCACGAAAAAAGTTACAACCAAAAACCTTCTTTGGCCTGCCAAAAACCTCCCCGAAATACCTATAAAATGTCCTGAAACCATGATTTATCATTAAAAATCATACCCTAATCATCACCCCAAAATCAAAAAATACCAAATCCTCTAATTCAAGAACCTATATTAAATCCTAAATAGAAATCTAAAACACTAAATTGGACCCCCAACCCTCGAACCCTTCACCCTTTTGAGAAATGAAATCACCCAAAACAAGATTTCGAAGCATTTTAGAGCACCTTTTTCAAATATCTTAGTGTTAGAAAAACGAGTTAATCTTTACCTAATATTGTAGACTAACAATAAAACTATAGTTTCACAAAAAAAATTACAACCAAAAACCTTCTTTTGCCGGCCGAAAACCTCCCAAAAGTACCCATAAAATGTCCCGAAACCACGATTTATCATTAAAAATCATACCCTAATCATTACCCCAAACTCAAAAAACACCAAATCCTCTAATCCCATATCCTCAATTAAACCCTATATTGAAATCTAAAACACTGAATTGGACCCCCAACCCTCAAACCCTTCACCCTTTTGAGAACTCAAATCACTCAAAACAAGATTTCGAAGCATTTTGAGCACCTTTTTCTAATATCTAAATGTTACAAAATCGAGTGAATCTTTACCTAATACTGTAGACTGACATTCAAACTTTAGGATCACGAAAATAGTTACAAGTAAAAACCTTTTTTGGCCTGACAAAAACCTCCTAAAAATACCCATAAAACGTCACCAAATCATGATTTATAATTTAAAATGATACCCTGATCATCACTTAAACTCAAAAAACACCAAATCCTCTAATCATAGAACCTCAATTAAATAATAAATAGAAATCTAAAACACTAAGTTGGACCCCCGGCTCTCAAACCCTTCACCTTTTAAGAAATAAAATCACTCAAAACAAGATTTCGAAGCATTTTTAGCACCTTTTTCTAATATCTAAATGTTACAAAAACGAGTGAATCTTTACCTAATATTGTAAACTGACAATCAAACTATAGGATCACGAAATAAGTTACAACTAAAAACTTTCTTTGGCCTTCCAAAAACCTCCTAAAAATACCCATAAAATATCCCCAAATCATGATTTATCATTACAAATCATACCCTAATCATCACCCCAAACTCAAAAAACACCAAATCCTCTAATCATAAAACCTCAATTAAACCCTAAATAGAAATCTAAAACACTAAGTTGGACCCCCGACCCTCAAACCCGTCACCCTTTTAAGAAATAAAATCACTCAAAACAAGATTTCGAAGCGTTTTGAGCACCTTTTTCTATTATCTAAATGTTACAAAAACGAGTGAATCTTTACCTAATATTGTAAACTGAAAATCAAACTATAGGATCACGAAAAAGGTTACAACTAAAAACCTTCTTTGGCCTTCCAAAAACCTCCTCAAAATACCCATAAAATGTCCCCAAATCATGATTTATCATTACAAATCATACCCTGATCATCACCCCAAACTCAAAAAACACCAAATCCTCTAATCATAGAACCTAAATTGAACCCTAAATAGAAATTTATAACACTAAGTTGGACCCCGGACCCTCGAACCCCTAACCCTTTTGAGAAATAAAATCACTCGTAACAAGATTTCGTAGCGTTTTGAGCACCTTTTTCTAATATCTAAATGTTACAAAAACGAGTGAATCTTTACCTAATATTTTAGACGGACAATCAAACTATAGGATAACGAAAGAAGTAACAATTAAAAACCTTCTTTGGACTGCCAAAAACCTCCTCAAAATACCCATAAAATGTCCCGAAATCATGATTTATCATTTAAAATCATACCCTGATCATCACCCCAAACTCAATAAACACCAAATCCTCTAATCATAGAACCTCAATTAAACCCTAATTAGAAATCTAAAACACTGAATTGGACCCCCAACCCTCAAACCCTTCCACCTTTTGAGAAATCAAATCACACAAAAACAAGATTTCGAAGCGTTTTTAGAACCTTTTTCTAATATCTAAATGTTAGAAAAACGAGTGAGTCTTTACCTAATATTGTAGAATGACAATCAAACTATAGGATCAAGAAAATAGTTACAACTAAAAAGCTTCTTTGGCCTGCCAAAAACCTCCCCGAAATACCCATAAATTCTCCCGAAACCATGATTTATCATTAAAAATCATACTCTAATCATCACCCCAAACTCAAAAAACACCAAATCCTCTAATTCCAGAACCTAAATTAAATCCTAAATAGAAATCTAAAACACTAAATTGGACCCCCAACCCTCAAACCCTTCACCCTTCTGAGAAATGAAATCACCCAAAACAAGATTTGGAAGCGTTTTGAGAACCTTTTTCAAATATCTTAGTGTTAGAAAAACGGGTTAATCTTTACCTAATATTGTAGACTAACAATAACACTATAGTATCAAGAAAAAATTTACATCCAAAAACCTCCCAAAAGTACCCATAAAATGTCCCGAAACCACGATTTATCGTTAAAATTCTTACCCTAATCATCACCCCAAACTACAGAAACACCTAATCCTCTAATCCTAGACCCTTAATTAAATCCTAAATAGAAATCTAAAACACTAAATTGGAACCCCGACCCTCAAACCCCTCACCCTTTTGAGAAATAAAATCACTGAAAACAAGATTTCGAAGCGTTTTGAGCACCTTTTTCTAATATCTAAATGTTTCAAAAGCGAGTGACTCTTTACCTAATATTGTGGATTGCCAATAACACTATAGTATCACGAAAAAATTTACAACCTAAATTTTCTTTGGACAGCCAAAAACCTACCCAAAGTACCCATAAAATATTCCGAAGCCATGATTTATCATTAAAGATCATACCCTAATCATCACCCCAAATTAAAAAAACACCAAATCCTCTAATTCAAGAATCTATATTAAATCCTAAATAGAAATCTAAAACACTAAATTGGACCCCCAACCCTCGAACCCTTCACCCTTTTGAGAAATGAAATCACCCAAAACAAGATTTCGAAGCGTTTTTGTATCACAAAAAAAAACTACAACCAAAAACCTTCTTTTTCCGGCAAAAAACCTCCCAAAAGTACCCATAAAATATCCCGAAGCCACGATTTATCATTAAAAATCATACCCTAATCATTATCTCAAACTCAAAAAACACCAAATCCTCTAATCCCATATCCTCAATTAAACCCTATATTGAAATCTAAAACATTGAATTGGACCCCCAACCCTCAAACCCTTCACCCTTTTGAGAATTCAAATCACTCAAAACAAGATTTCGAAGCATTTTGAGCACCTTTTTCTAATATCTAAATATTACAAAAACGAGTGAATCTTTACCTAATATTGTAGACTGACAATCAAATTATAGGATCACAAAAAAAGTTGGACCCCCGGCGCTCAAACCCCTCCCCCTTTGAGAAATAAAATCACTCAAAACAAGATTTCGAAGCGTTTTGAGCACCTTTTTCTATTATCTAAATGTTACAAAAACGAGTGAATCTTTACCTAATATTGTAAACTGAAAATCAAACTATAGGATCACGAAAAAGGTTACAACTAAAAACCTTCTTTGGCCTTCCAAAAACCTCCTCAAAATACCCATAAAATGTCCCCAAATCATGATTTATCATTACAAATCATACCCTGATCATCACCCCAAACTCAAAAAACACCAAATCCTCTAATCATAGAACCTAAATTGAACCCTAAATAGAAATTTATAACACTAAGTTGGACCCCGGACCCTCGAACCCCTAACCCTTTTGAGAAATAAAATCACTCGTAACAAGATTTCGTAGCGTTTTGAGCACCTTTTTCTAATATCTAAATGTTACAAAAACGAGTGAATCTTTACCTAATATTTTAGACGGACAATCAAACTATAGGATAACGAAAGAAGTAACAATTAAAAACCTTCTTTGGACTGCCAAAAACCTCCTCAAAATACCCATAAAATGTCCCGAAATCATGATTTATCATTTAAAATCATACCCTGATCATCACCCCAAACTCAATAAACACCAAATCCTCTAATCATAGAACCTCAATTAAACCCTAATTAGAAATCTAAAACACTGAATTGGACCCCCAACCCTCAAACCCTTCCACCTTTTGAGAAATCAAATCACACAAAAACAAGATTTCGAAGCGTTTTTAGAACCTTTTTCTAATATCTAAATGTTAGAAAAACGAGTGAGTCTTTACCTAATATTGTAGAATGACAATCAAACTATAGGATCAAGAAAATAGTTACAACTAAAAAGCTTCTTTGGCCTGCCAAAAACCTCCCCGAAATACCCATAAATTCTCCCGAAACCATGATTTATCATTAAAAATCATACTCTAATCATCACCCCAAACTCAAAAAACACCAAATCCTCTAATTCCAGAACCTAAATTAAATCCTAAATAGAAATCTAAAACACTAAATTGGACCCCCAACCCTCAAACCCTTCACCCTTCTGAGAAATGAAATCACCCAAAACAAGATTTGGAAGCGTTTTGAGAACCTTTTTCAAATATCTTAGTGTTAGAAAAACGGGTTAATCTTTACCTAATATTGTAGACTAACAATAACACTATAGTATCAAGAAAAAATTTACATCCAAAAACCTCCCAAAAGTACCCATAAAATGTCCCGAAACCACGATTTATCGTTAAAATTCTTACCCTAATCATCACCCCAAACTACAGAAACACCTAATCCTCTAATCCTAGACCCTTAATTAAATCCTAAATAGAAATCTAAAACACTAAATTGGAACCCCGACCCTCAAACCCCTCACCCTTTTGAGAAATAAAATCACTGAAAACAAGATTTCGAAGCGTTTTGAGCACCTTTTTCTAATATCTAAATGTTTCAAAAGCGAGTGACTCTTTACCTAATATTGTGGATTGCCAATAACACTATAGTATCACGAAAAAATTTACAACCTAAATTTTCTTTGGACAGCCAAAAACCTACCCAAAGTACCCATAAAATATTCCGAAGCCATGATTTATCATTAAAGATCATACCCTAATCATCACCCCAAATTAAAAAAACACCAAATCCTCTAATTCAAGAATCTATATTAAATCCTAAATAGAAATCTAAAACACTAAATTGGACCCCCAACCCTCGAACCCTTCACCCTTTTGAGAAATGAAATCACCCAAAACAAGATTTCGAAGCGTTTTTGTATCACAAAAAAAAACTACAACCAAAAACCTTCTTTTTCCGGCAAAAAACCTCCCAAAAGTACCCATAAAATATCCCGAAGCCACGATTTATCATTAAAAATCATACCCTAATCATTATCTCAAACTCAAAAAACACCAAATCCTCTAATCCCATATCCTCAATTAAACCCTATATTGAAATCTAAAACATTGAATTGGACCCCCAACCCTCAAACCCTTCACCCTTTTGAGAATTCAAATCACTCAAAACAAGATTTCGAAGCATTTTGAGCACCTTTTTCTAATATCTAAATATTACAAAAACGAGTGAATCTTTACCTAATATTGTAGACTGACAATCAAATTATAGGATCACAAAAAAAGTTGGACCCCCGGCGCTCAAACCCCTCCCCCTTTGAGAAATAAAATCACTCAAAACAAGATTTCGAAGCGTTTTGAGCACCTTTTTCTAATATCTAAATGTTTAAAAAGCGAGTGAATTTTTACCTAATACTGTAGACTGGCAATAAAACTATTATATCACGACAATATATACAACGAAAACTTTCTTTGGACTGCTAAAAACCACCCCAAAGTACCCATAAAATATCCTGAAATCATGCATGATTTATCATTAAAAATCATACCCTAATCATTACCCCAAACTCAAAAAACACCAAATTCTCTAATCCCATATCCTCAATTAAATCCTATATAGAAATCTAAAACACTGAATTGGACCCCCAACCCTCAAACCCTTCACACTTTTGAGAATTCAAATCACTCAAAACAAGATTTCGAAGCATTTTGAGCACCTTTTTCTAATATCCAAATGTTATAAAAACGAGTGAATCTTTACCTAATATTGTAGACTGACAATCAAAATATAGGATCACGAAAAAAGTTACGACCAAAAACCTTCTTTGGCCTGCCGAAAACCTCTCCGAAATACCCATATAATGTCCCGAAACCATGATTTATCATTAAAAATCATACCCTAATCATCACCCCAAAATCCAAAAACACCAAATCCTCTAATTCAAGAACCTATATTTAATCCTAAATAGAAATCTAAAACTCTAAATTGGACCCCCAACCCTCGAACCCTTCACCCTTTTGAGAATTGAAATCACCCAAAACAAGATTTCGAAGCATTTTTAGCACCTTTTTCAAATATCTTAGTGTTAGAAAAACGAGATAATCTTTACCTAATATCGTAGACTATCAATAAAACAATAGTTTCACAAAAAAAAATTACAACCAAAAACCTTCTTTTGCCGGCCGAAAACCTCCCAAAAGTACCCATAAAATGTCCCGAAACCACGATTTATCATTAAAAATCATACCCTAGTCATTACCCCAAACTCAAAAAACACCAAATCCTCTGATCCCATATCCTCAATTAAATCCTATATAGAAATCTAAAACACTGAATTGGGCCCCCAACCCTCAAACCCTTCACACTTTTGAGAATTCAAATCACTCAAAACAAGATTTCGAAGCATTTTGAGCACCTTTTTCTAATATCCAAATGTTATAAAAACGAGTGAATCTTTACCTAATATTGTAGACTGACAATCAAAATATAGGATCACGAAAAAAGTTACGACCAAAAACCTTCTATGGCCTGCCAAAAATCTCTCCGAAATACCCATAAAATGTCCCGAAACCATGATTTATCATTAAAAATCATACCCTAATCATCACCCCAAAATCCAAAAACACCAAATCCTCTAATTCAAGAACCTATATTAAATTCTAAATAGAAATCTAAAACTCTAAATTGGACCCCCAACCCTCGAACCCTTCACCCTTTTGAGAAATGAAATCACCCAAAACAAGATTTTGAAACATTTTGAGCACCTTTTTCAAATATCTTAGTGTTAGACAAACGAGATAATCTTTACCTAATATTGTAGACTATCAATAAAACAATAGTTTCACAAAAAAAAATTACAACCAAAAACCTTCTTTTGCCTGGCCGAAAACCTCCCAAAAGTACCCATAAAATGTCCCGAAACCACGATTTATAATTAAAAATCATACCCTAATCATTACGCCAAACTCAAAAAACACCAAATCCTCTAATCCCATATCCTCAATTAAACCCTATATTGAAATCTAGAACACTGAATTGGACCCCCAACCCTCAAACCCTTCACCCTTTTGAGAACTCAAATCACTCAAAACAAGATTTCGAAGCATTTTGAACACCTTTTTCTAATATCTAAATGTTACAAAAACGAGTGAATCTTTACCTAATACTGTAGACTGACAATCAAACTATAGGATCACGAAAATAGTTACAACTAAAAACCTTCTTTGGCCTTCCAAAACCCTCCTCTAAATACCCATAAAATGTCCCCAAATCATGATTTATCATTACAATTCATACCCTGATCATCACCCCAAACTCAAAAAACACCAAATCCTCTAATCATAGAACCTTAAATGAACCCTAAATAGAAACCTATAACACTAAGTTGGACTTCCGACCCTCGAACCCCTAACCCTTTTGAGAAATAAAAACACTCAAAACAAGATTTCGAAGCGTTTTGAGCACCTTTTTCTAATATCTAAATGTTACAAAAACGAATGAATCTTTACCTAATATTGTAGACTGACAATCAAAATACAGGATCACGAAAAAATTTACGATCAAAAAACCTTCTTTGGCCTGCCAAAAACCTCCCCGAAATACCCATAAAATGTCCCGAAATCATGATTTATCATATAAAATCATACCCTAATCATCACCCCAACATCAAAAAACACCAAATCCTCTAATTCAAGAACCTATATTAAATCCTAAATAGAAATCTAAAACACTAAATTGGACCCCCAACCCTCGAACCCCTCACCCTTTTGAGATGAAATCACCCAAAACAAGATTTCGAAGCATTTTAGAGCACCATTTTCAAATATCTTAGTGTTAGAAAAACGAGTTAATCTTTACCTAATATTGTAGACTAACAATAAAACTATAGTTTCACAAAAAAAAATTACAACCAAAAACCTTCTTTTGCCGGCCGAAAACCTCCCAAAAGTACCCATAAAATGTCCCGAAACCACGATTTATCATTAAAAATCATACCCTAATCATTACCCCAAACTCAAAAAACACCAAATCCTCTAATCCCATATCCTCAATTAAACCCTATATTGAAATCTAAAACACTGAATTGGCCCCCCAACCCTCAAACCATTCACCCTTTTGAGAACTCAAATCACTCAAAACAAGATTTCGAAGCATTTTGAGCACCTTTTTCTAATATCTAAATGTTACAAAATCGAGTGAATCTTTACCTAATACTGTAGACTGACAATCAAACTATAGGATCACGAAAATAGTTACAACTAAAAACCTTTTTTGGCCTGCCAAAAACCTCCTAAAAATACCCATAAAACGTCACCAAATCATGATTTATAATTTAAAATGATACCCTGATCATCACCCAAACTCAAAAAACACCAAATCCTCTAATCATAGAACCTCAATTAAACCCTAAATAGAAATCTAAAACACTAAGTTGGACCCCCGGCGCTCAAACCCCTCACCCTTTTGAGAAATAAAATCACTCAAAACAAGATTTCGAAGCGTTTTGAGCACCTTTTTCTAATATCTAAATATTAAAAAAACGAGTGAATCGTAACCTAATATTTTAGACTACAATCAAACAATAGGATCACGAAAGAAGTTTTAACTAAAAACATTCTTTGGCCTGCCAAAAACCTCCTCAAAATACCCATAACATGTTCCGATATAATGATTTATCATTAAAAATCATACCCTGATCATCACCCCAAACTCAAAAAACACCAAATCCTCAAATCATAGAATCTCAATTAAACCCTAAATAGAAATCTAAAACACTAAGTTAGACCCCCGGCGCTGAAACCCCTCACCCTTTTGAGAAATAAAATCACTCAAAACAAGATTTCGAAGCGTTTTGAGCACCTTTTTCTAATATCTAAATGTTTAAAAAACGAGTGAATTTTTACCTAATATTGTAGACTGGCAATAAAACTATTATATCACGAAAATATATACAACGAAAACTTTCTTTGGACTGCTAAAAACCACCCCAAAGTACCCATAAAATATCCTGAAACCATGCATGATTTATCATTAAAAATCATACCCTAATCATTACCCCAAACTCAAAAAACACCAAATTCTCTAATCCCATATCCTCAATTAAATCCTATATAGAAATCTAAAACACTGAATTGGACCCCCAACCCTCAAACCCTTCACACTTTTGAGAATTCAAATCACTCAAAACAAGATTTCGAAGCATTTTGAGCACCTTTTTCTAATATCCAAATGTTATAAAAACGAGTTAATCTTTACCTAATATTGTAGACTGACAATCAAAATATAGGATCACGAAAAAAGTTACGACCAAAAACCTTCTTTGGCCTGCCAAAAACCTCTCCGAAATACCTATATAATGTCCCGAAACCATGATTTATCATTAAAAATCATACCCTAATCATCACCCCAAAATCCAAAAACACCAAATCCTCTAATTCAAGAACCTATATTTAATCCTAAATAGAAATCTAAAACTCTAAATTGGACCCCCAACCCTCGAACCCTTCACCCTTTTGAGAAATGAAATCACCCAAAACAAGATTTCGAAGCACTTTGAGCACCTTTTTCAAATATCTTAGTGTTAGAAAAACGAGATAATCTTTACCTAATATTGTAGACTATCAATAAAACAATAGTTTCACAAAATAAAAATTACAACCAAAAACCTTCTTTTGCCGGCCGAAAACCTCCCAAAAGTACCCATAAAATGTCCCGAAACCACGATTTATCATTAAAAATCATACCCTAATCATTACCCCAAACTCAAAAAACACCAAATCCTCTAATCCCATATCCTCAATTAAATCCTATATAGAAATCTAAAACACTGAATTGGACCCCCAACCCTCAAACCCTTCACACTTTTGAGAATTCAAATCACTCAAAACAAGATTTCGAAGCATTTTGAGCACCTTTTTCTAATATCCAATTGTTATAAAAACGAGTGAATCTTTACCTAATATTGTAGACTGACAATCAAAATATAGGATCACGAAAAAAGTTACGACCAAAAACCTTCTTTGGCCTGCCAAAAACCTCTCCGAAATACCCATAAAATGTCCCGAAACCATGATTTATCATTAAAAATCATACCCTAATCGTCACCCCAAAATCCAAAAACACCAAATCCTCTAATTCAAGAACCTATATTAAATCCTAAATAGAAATCTAAAACTCTAAATTGGACCCCCAACCCTCGAACCCTTCACCCTTTTGAGAAATGAAATCACCCAAAACAAGATTTTGAAACATTTTGAGCACCTTTTTCAAATATCTTAGTGTTAGACAAACGAGATAATCTTTACCTAATATTGTAAGCTATCAATAAAACAATAGTTTCACAAAAAAAATTACAACCAAAAACCTTCTTTTGCCTGGCCGAAAACCTCCCAAAAGTACCCATAAAATGTCCCGAAACCACGATTTATAATTAAAAATCATACCCTAATCATTACCCCAAACTCAAAAAACACCAAATCCTCTAATCCCATATCCTCAATTAAACCCTATATTGAAATCTAGAACACTGTATTGGACCCCCAACCCTCAAACCCTTCACCCTTTTGAGAACTCAAATCACTCAAAACAAGATTTCGAAGCATTTTGAAAACCTTTTTCTAATATCTAAATGTTACAAAAACGAGTGAATCTTTACCTAATACTGTAGACTGACAATCAAACTATAGGATCACGAAAATAGTTACAACTAAAAACCTTCTTTGGCCTTCCAAAACCCTCCTCTAAATACCCATAAAATGTCCCCAAATCATGATTTATCATTACAATTCATACCCTGATCATCACCCCAAACTCAAAAAACACCAAATCCTCTAATCATAGAACCTTAAATGAACCCTAAATAGAAACCTATAACACTAAGTTGGACTTCCGACCCTCGAACCCCTAACCCTTTTGAGAAATAAAAACACTCAAAACAAGATTTCGAAGCGTTTTGAGCACCTTTTTCTAATATCTAAATGTTACAAAAACGAGTGAATCTTTACCTAATATTGTAGACTGACAATCAAACTATAGGATCACGAAAAAATTTACACATAAAAACCTTGTTTGGCCTGCCAAAAACCTCCTCAAAATACCCATAAATGTCCCTAAATCATGATTTATCATTACAAATCATACCCTAATCATCACCCCAAACTCAAAAAACACCAAATCCTCTAATCATAGAACCTTAATTGAACCCTAAATAGAAATCTAAAACACTAAGTTGGACCCCGACCCTCAAACCCCTAACCCTTGTGAGAAATAAAATCACTCAAAACAAGATTTCGAAGCGTTTTGAGCACCTTTTTCTAATATCTAAATATTAAAAAAACGAGTGAATCGTAACCTAATATTTTAGACTACAATCAAACTATAGGATCACGAAAGAATTTTTAACTAAAAACATTCTTTGGCCTGTCAAAAACCTCCTCAAAATACCCATAACATGTTCCGATATAATGATTTATCATTAAAAATCATACCCTGATCATCACCCCAAACTCAAAAAACACCAAATACTCAAATCATAGAATCTCAATTAAACCCTAAATAGAAATCTAAAACACTAAGTTAGACCCCCGGCGCTGAAACCCCTCACCCTTTTGAGAAATAAAATCACTCAAAACAAGATTTCGAAGCGTTTTGAGCACCTTTTTCTAATATCTAAATGTTTAAAAAACGAGTGAATTTTTACCTAATATTGTAGACTGGCAATAAAACTATTATATCACGAAAATATATACAACGAAAACTTTCTTTGGACTGCTAAAAACCACCCCAAAGTACCCATAAAATATCCTGAAACCATGCATGATTTATCATGAAAAATCATACCCTAATCATTACCCCAAACTCAAAAAACACCAAATTTTCTAATCATAGAATCTCAATTAAACCCTATATAGAAATCTAAAACACTGAATTGGACCCCCAACCCTCAAACCCTTCACACTTTTGAGAATTCAAATCACTCAAAACAAGATTTCGAAGCATTTTGAGCACCTTTTTCTAATATCTAAATGTTATAAAAACGAGTGAATCTTTACCTAATATTGTAGGCTGACAATCAAAATACAGGATCACGAAAAAAGTTACGACCAAAAAACCTTCTTTGGCCTGCCAAAAACCTCCCCGAAATACCCATAAAATGTCCCGAAACCATGATTTATCATTAAAAATCATACCCTAATCATCACCCCAACATCAAAAAACACCAAATCCTCTAATTCAAGAACCTATATTAAATCCTAAATAGAAATCTAAAACACTAAATTGGACCCCCAACCCTCGAACCCTTCACCCTTTTGAGATGAAATCACCCAAAACAAGATTTCGAAGCATTTTAGAGCACTATTTTCAAATATCTTAGTGTTAGAAAAACGAGTTAATCTTTACCTAATATTGTAGACTAACAATAAAACTATAGTTTCACAAAAAAAATTACAACCAAAA
The DNA here is from genome assembly GCA_023055425.1 of Linanthus parryae. Classification (NCBI taxonomy): domain Eukaryota; kingdom Viridiplantae; phylum Streptophyta; class Magnoliopsida; order Ericales; family Polemoniaceae; genus Linanthus; species Linanthus parryae. The sequence goes on along the minus strand of JALGPY010000009.1, from coordinate 76,523,802 downwards.
ACCTTCTTTTGCCGGCCGAAAACCTCCCAAAAGTACCCATAAAATGTCCCGAAACCACGATTTATCATTAAAAATCATACCCTAATCATTACCCCAAACTCAAAAAACACCAAATCCTCTAATCCCATATCCTCAATTTAACCCTATATTGAAATCTAAAACACTGAATTGGACCCCCAACCCTCAAACCCTTCACCCTTTTGAGAACTCAAATCACTCAAAACAAGATTTCGAAGCATTTTGAGCACCTTTTTCTAATATCTAAATGTTACAAAATCGAGTGAATCTTTACCTAATACTGTAGACTGACAATCAAACTATAGGATCACGAAAATAGTTACAACTAAAAACCTTTTTTGGCCTGCCAAAAACCTCCTAAAAATACCCATAAAACGTCACCAAATCATGATTTATAATTTAAAATGATACCCTGATCATCACCCAAACTCAAAAAACACCAAATCCTCTAATCATAGAACCTCAATTAAACCCTAAATAGAAATCTAAAACACTAAGTTGGACCCCCGGCGCTCAAACCCCTCACCCTTTTGAGAAATAAAATCACTCAAAACAAGATTTCGAAGCGTTTTGAGCACCTTTTTCTAATATCTAAATGTTTAAAAAACGAGTGAATTTTTACCTAATACTGTAGACTGGCAATAAAACTATTATATCACGAAAATATATACAACGAAAACTTTCTTGGGACTGCTAAAAACCACCCCATAGTACCCATAAAATATCCTGAAACCATGCATGATTTATCATTAAAAATCATACCCTAATCATTACCCCAAACTCAAAAAACACCAAATTCTCTAATCCCATATCCTCAATTAAACCCTATATAGAAATCTAAAACACTGAATTGGACCCCCAACCCTCAAACCCTTCACACTTTTGAGAATTCAAATCACTCAAAACAAGATTTCGAAGCATTTTGAGCACCTTTTTCTAATATATAAATGTTATAAAAACGAGTGAATCGTTACATAATATTGTAGACTGACAATCAAAATATAGGATCACGAAAAAAGTTACAACCAAAAACCTTCTTTGGCCTGCCAAAAACCTCCCCGAAATACCTATAAAATGTCCTGAAACCATGATTTATCATTAAAAATCATACCCTAATCATCACCCCAAAATCAAAAAATACCAAATCCTCTAATTCAAGAACCTATATTAAATCCTAAATAGAAATCTAAAACACTAAATTGGACCCCCAACCCTCGAACCCTTCACCCTTTTGAGAAATGAAATCACCCAAAACAAGATTTCGAAGCATTTTAGAGCACCTTTTTCAAATATCTTAGTGTTAGAAAAACGAGTTAATCTTTACCTAATATTGTAGACTAACAATAAAACTATAGTTTCACAAAAAAAATTACAACCAAAAACCTTCTTTTGCCGGCCGAAAACCTCCCAAAAGTACCCATAAAATGTCCCGAAACCACGATTTATCATTAAAAATCATACCCTAATCATTACCCCAAACTCAAAAAACACCAAATCCTCTAATCCCATATCCTCAATTAAACCCTATATTGAAATCTAAAACACTGAATTGGACCCCCAACCCTCAAACCCTTCACCCTTTTGAGAACTCAAATCACTCAAAAACAAGATTTCGAAGCATTTTGAGCACCTTTTTCTAATATCTAAATGTTACAAAATCGAGTGAATCTTTACCTAATACTGTAGACTGACATTCAAACTTTAGGATCACGAAAATAGTTACAAGTAAAAACCTTTTTTGGCCTGACAAAAACCTCCTAAAAATACCCATAAAACGTCACCAAATCATGATTTATAATTTAAAATGATACCCTGATCATCACTTAAACTCAAAAAACACCAAATCCTCTAATCATAGAACCTCAATTAAATAATAAATAGAAATCTAAAACACTAAGTTGGACCCCCGGCTCTCAAACCCTTCACCTTTTAAGAAATAAAATCACTCAAAACAAGATTTCGAAGCATTTTTAGCACCTTTTTCTAATATCTAAATGTTACAAAAACGAGTGAATCTTTACCTAATATTGTAAACTGACAATCAAACTATAGGATCACGAAATAAGTTACAACTAAAAACTTTCTTTGGCCTTCCAAAAACCTCCTAAAAATACCCATAAAATATCCCCAAATCATGATTTATCATTACAAATCATACCCTAATCATCACCCCAAACACAAAAAACACCAAATCCTCTAATCATAAAACCTCAATTAAACCCTAAATAGAAATCTAAAACACTAAGTTGGACCCCCGACCCTCAAACCCGTCACCCTTTTAAGAAATAAAATCACTCAAAACAAGATTTCGAAGCGTTTTGAGCACCTTTTTCTATTATCTAAATGTTACAAAAACGAGTGAATCTTTACCTAATATTGTAAACTGAAAATCAAACTATAGGATCACGAAAAAGGTTACAACTAAAAACCTTCTTTGGCCTTCCAAAAACCTCCTCAAAATACCCATAAAATGTCCCCAAATCATGATTTATCATTACAAATCATACCCTGATCATCACCCCAAACTCAAAAAACACCAAATCCTCTAATCATAGAACCTAAATTGAACCCTAAATAGAAATTTATAACACTAAGTTGGACCCCGGACCCTCGAACCCCTAACCCTTTTGAGAAATAAAATCACTCGTAACAAGATTTCGTAGCGTTTTGAGCACCTTTTTCTAATATCTAAATGTTACAAAAACGAGTGAATCTTTACCTAATATTTTAGACGGACAATCAAACTATAGGATAACGAAAGAAGTAACAATTAAAAACCTTCTTTGGACTGCCAAAAACCTCCTAAAAATACCCATAAAATGTCCCGAAATCATGATTTATCATTTAAAATCATACCCTGATCATCACCCCAAACTCAATAAACACCAAATCCTCTAATCATAGAACCTCAATTAAACCCTAATTAGAAATCTAAAACACTGAATTGGACCCCCAACCCTCAAACCCTTCCACCTTTTGAGAAATCAAATCACACAAAAACAAGATTTCGAAGCGTTTTTAGAACCTTTTTCTAATATCTAAATGTTAGAAAAACGAGTGAGTCTTTACCTAATATTGTAGAATGACAATCAAACTATAGGATCAAGAAAATAGTTACAACTAAAAAGCTTCTTTGGCCTGCCAAAAACCTCCCCGAAATACCCATAAATTCTCCCGAAACCATGATTTATCATTAAAAATCATACTCTAATCATCACCCCAAACTCAAAAAACACCAAATCCTCTAATTCCAGAACCTAAATTAAATCCTAAATAGAAATCTAAAACACTAAATTGGACCCCCAACCCTCAAACCCTTCACCCTTCTGAGAAATGAAATCACCCAAAACAAGATTTGGAAGCGTTTTGAGAACCTTTTTCAAATATCTTAGTGTTAGAAAAACGGGTTAATCTTTACCTAATATTGTAGACTAACAATAACACTATAGTATCAAGAAAAAATTTACATCCAAAAACCTCCCAAAAGTACCCATAAAATGTCCCGAAACCACGATTTATCGTTAAAATTCTTACCCTAATCATCACCCCAAACTACAGAAACACCTAATCCTCTAATCCTAGACCCTTAATTAAACCCTAAATAGAAATCTAAAACACTAAATTGGAACCCCGACCCTCAAACCCCTCACCCTTTTGAGAAATAAAATCACTGAAAACAAGATTTCGAAGCGTTTTGAGCACCTTTTTCTAATATCTAAATGTTTCAAAAGCGAGTGACTCTTTACCTAATATTGTGGATTGCCAATAACACTATAGTATCACGAAAAAATTTACAACCTAAATTTTCTTTGGACAGCCAAAAACCTACCCAAAGTACCCATAAAATATTCCGAAGCCATGATTTATCATTAAAGATCATACCCTAATCATCACCCCAAATTAAAAAAACACCAAATCCTCTAATTCAAGAATCTATATTAAATCCTAAATAGAAATCTAAAACACTAAATTGGACCCCCAACCCTCGAACCCTTCACCCTTTTGAGAAATGAAATCACCCAAAACAAGATTTCGAAGCGTTTTTGTATCACAAAAAAAAACTACAACCAAAAACCTTCTTTTTCCGGCAAAAAACCTCCCAAAAGTACCCATAAAATATCCCGAAGCCACGATTTATCATTAAAAATCATACCCTAATCATTATCTCAAACTCAAAAAACACCAAATCCTCTAATCCCATATCCTCAATTAAACCCTATATTGAAATCTAAAACATTGAATTGGACCCCCAACCCTCAAACCCTTCACCCTTTTGAGAATTCAAATCACTCAAAACAAGATTTCGAAGCATTTTGAGCACCTTTTTCTAATATCTAAATATTACAAAAACGAGTGAATCTTTACCTAATATTGTAGACTGACAATCAAATTATAGGATCACAAAAAAAGTTGGACCCCCGGCGCTCAAACCCCTCCCCCTTTGAGAAATAAAATCACTCAAAACAAGATTTCGAAGCGTTTTGAGCACCTTTTTCTAATATCTAAATGTTTAAAAAGCGAGTGAATTTTTACCTAATACTGTAGACTGGCAATAAAACTATTATATCACGACAATATATACAACGAAAACTTTCTTTGGACTGCTAAAAACCACCCCAAAGTACCCATAAAATATCCTGAAATCATGCATGATTTATCATTAAAAATCATACCCTAATCATTACCCCAAACTCAAAAAACACCAAATTCTCTAATCCCATATCCTCAATTAAATCCTATATAGAAATCTAAAACACTGAATTGGACCCCCAACCCTCAAACCCTTCACACTTTTGAGAATTCAAATCACTCAAAACAAGATTTCGAAGCATTTTGAGCACCTTTTTCTAATATCCAAATGTTATAAAAACGAGTGAATCTTTACCTAATATTGTAGACTGACAATCAAAATATAGGATCACGAAAAAAGTTACGACCAAAAACCTTCTTTGGCCTGCCGAAAACCTCTCCGAAATACCCATATAATGTCCCGAAACCATGATTTATCATTAAAAATCATACCCTAATCATCACCCCAAAATCCAAAAACACCAAATCCTCTAATTCAAGAACCTATATTTAATCCTAAATAGAAATCTAAAACTCTAAATTGGACCCCCAACCCTCGAATCCTTCACCCTTTTGAGAATTGAAATCACCCAAAACAAGATTTCGAAGCATTTTTAGCACCTTTTTCAAATATCTTAGTGTTAGAAAAACGAGATAATCTTTACCTAATATCGTAGACTATCAATAAAACAATAGTTTCACAAAAAAAAATTACAACCAAAAACCTTCTTTTGCCGGCCGAAAACCTCCCAAAAGTACCCATAAAATGTCCCGAAACCACGATTTATCATTAAAAATCATACCCTAGTCATTACCCCAAACTCAAAAAACACCAAATCCTCTGATCCCATATCCTCAATTAAATCCTATATAGAAATCTAAAACACTGAATTGGGCCCCCAACCCTCAAACCCTTCACACTTTTGAGAATTCAAATCACTCAAAACAAGATTTCGAAGCATTTTGAGCACCTTTTTCTAATATCCAAATGTTATAAAAACGAGTGAATCTTTACCTAATATTGTAGACTGACAATCAAAATATAGGATCACGAAAAAAGTTACGACCAAAAACCTTCTATGGCCTGCCAAAAATCTCTCCGAAATACCCATAAAATGTCCCGAAACCATGATTTATCATTAAAAATCATACCCTAATCATCACCCCAAAATCCAAAAACACCAAATCCTCTAATTCAAGAACCTATATTAAATCCTAAATAGAAATCTAAAACTCTAAATTGGACCCCCAACCCTCGAACCCTTCACCCTTTTGAGAAATGAAATCACCCAAAACAAGATTTCGAAGCATTTTGAGCACCTTTTTCAAATATCTTAGTGTTAGACAAACGAGATAATCTTTACCTAATATTGTAGACTATCAATAAAACAATAGTTTCACAAAAAAAAATTACAACCAAAAACCTTCTTTTGTCTGGCCGAAAACCTCCCAACAGTGCCCATAAAATGTCCCGAAACCACGATTTATCATAAAAAATCATACCCTAATCATTACCCCAAACTCTAAAAACACCAAATCCTCTAATCCCATATCCTCAATTAAACCCTATATTGAAATCTAAAACACTGAATTGGACCCCCAACCCTCAAACCCTTCACCCTTTTAAGAACTCAAATCACTCAAAACAAGATTTCGAAGCATTTTGAGCACCTTTTTCTAATATCTAAATGTTACAAAAACGAGTGAATCTTTACCTAATATTGTAGACTGACAATCAAACTATAGGATCACGAAAATAGTTACAACTAAAAACCTTTTTTGGCCTGCAAAAAAAAAACTCCTAAAAATACCCATAAAACGTCACGAAATCATGATTTATAATTTAAAATGATACCCTGATCATCACCCAAACTCAAAAAACACCAAATCCTCTAACCATAGAACCTCAATTAAACCCTAAATAGAAATCTAAAACACTAAGTTGGACCCCCGACCCTCAAACCCTTCTCCCTTTTAAGAAATAAAATCACTCAAAACAAGATTTCGAAGCGTTTTGAGCACCTTTTTCTAATATCTAAATGTTACAAAAACGAGTGAATCTTTACCTAATATTGTAAACTGAAAATCAAACTATAGGATCACGAAAAAAGTTACAACTAAAAACCTTCTTTGGCCTTCCAAAACCCTCCTCAAAATACCCATAAAATGTCCCCAAATCATGATAATTTCTTGATTTTTAATATGGTCTATTCAGGATGGGTCTAAGCCGAGTAGAATTGCAATTGGAACACAGCTCCCTGCCTTTAGCGAGGAACATTGTCGCTTTATGGCGTTTCGGTAAAATTTGGGGGGTTAAATCAAAGTTTCTAAGTTTATCTTTAAGAAATTACTACGTTTTTCTGCATAAGAGCATAATTTCTTGATTTTCGATACGGTTCGCTCATGCTGAGTCCTAACCTATTCTCAACAGAATCGCGAGGCGAACTCACCTCCCGACTTTTGGTGGGGAGCACGGCTGCTTTCTGGCGTTTTGGAAAAGTTTAAGGGGTCAAGTCAAAGTTTCTAAATTTACCTTTAAGAAGCTACAACGTTTTTTTCTATGTAAGAGCATAAATTTTAAATTTTTTATATGTTCCGTTCATGATGGGTACTAGCCTATCCTGAACACGGCTCTCAGCCTTTGGCGGGGAGCCCTGCCGCTTCATGGCGTTTCAGCAAATTTTAGGGGGTTAAATTAAAGGTTCTAAACTTTACCTTTAAGAAATTACTACCCTTTTCTACGTAAGAACACAATTTCTTGATTTTCCATATGGTCCTATCATGATGGGACCTAGCCTATCCTCAGTAGAATCGCGAGAGGAACACAGCTCCCTCCTTTTGGCGAGGATCACCATCACTTTACGATGTTTTGGCAAATTTTAGGGGTTCAATCAAACTTTTTAATTTTATGTTTAAGAAATTACTACATTTTGCTGTGTAAGAGCAGAATTTCTTGATTTTCGATATGCTCTTTTCACTATGGGTCCTAGCATATACAAATAAGATTTGTGAGAGGAACACGGTTCCAAGCCTTTGGCGGGGAGCCCTGTCGCTTTATGGCATTTCGGCGATGTTTAGGGTTTAAATCAAAAGCTTCTACATTTATATTTTAGAAATTCTACGTTTTGCTATGTAAGCGGATAATTTCTAGATTTCGATATGGTAAGTTGACAATGGGTCCTAGCCTATCCTGAACAGTATCGCTCGAGGAACACGTTTCCGGGGAAGAACTGCTGCTTTTTGGCATTTCGGCAAAATTTAGGTGGTTAATTCAAAGTTTCTAAGTTTATGAGATTACTACGTTTTGCTACGTAAGAGTATAATTTCTGAATTTTCTATATGGTATGTTCATGATAGGTCTTAGATGATCCAGAGCAAAATCGCGAGAAATCATGTTTCCCTAGAAGCATTGTCGCTTAGTGGCGTCTGCAAAGTTCAGGGGGTTGAATAAAAAAAATTAAGTTTACCTTTAAGAAATTACTATGTTTCGCTACGTAAGAGCATAATATCTTGATTTTCGATATGGTTTGTTCATGATGGGTCCTACCCTATTGATAACTCTCCATTAGACTTAGACTTCTTGCATGTTTTTTATCGTTTTGCGTGATTTTCGGGTTGATAATATTAGTTTTACACTATGAATGTTGTGGAAACGTTGAAGAATGAGCTTTATGCACTTTTGTGTTAGTCCGGGCATTTATATACATATTTCGATGTCATTTGTCAAATATAATTGCATGGTAAGGTTGTTCATGTTGTCTTGACAGGAACGAATGCTAATCTATTGCAAGGAGGCATGAAACGAACTTCGGAAACAAAGTAAGCTCAAGAGAAAGCAAGAGAAGCAAAGTTGGGGTAGCAAAAGTGACCAACCTTCACCAGTTTGAGGATATATTGAGTTCTACAATGAAGTTTGGAGTGAGATCAGTGGCAAATGAATGTAGACTCAAAGAACTTTCCGAGGATAGGTCACGGAGCTCAAACGGAGATCGGACGAGAAAGATATATATGGTCCGTCAAAGAGGCTGAAAATCCGAGCTAGCTCCAGAGGTGTTCGTGCGAACACCTATTGTGTTCGTGCGAACAGAAACTCTTAGAAAACTTTTTGGAGCCAAAAATCTCTGGAAAAAAGTAGGAACACCTAAAATGTGTTAGCACGAGGAGTGTTCGTACGAACAGAAGGCAAAAACGTGATTTTTTGGGCTGTTATGCAATTTCTTGAAAGTTTGAAGCTTGGGGACTTGTTTTAGACCTAGAACTCTGTGCTTTTCAGGGACACACGATTTTTGGGGGAGAAAACAAGACAGAGACGAAGGGGACGAAGACGAAGCCGAACTCCGCCATTGGAGTTCTAAGTTTTTGATTACTTCTTCTTCTCTTCCCAATCTTTTTGTGGAGAAACTCTATTGTTTTTCTCTTTATAATACAATTAGCTAAACTCCACTGCTAGGCTTCTTTGGAGAGCCTAGGTTTATGTAGATGATGAAGTTTCCCGGATTTTAATACTTGTTTCATGCTTATTGATTTCTTCTAGTGAATGAATGTTAGTTCTCGAATCTTGTTAACGATCTTAATATATTGACACGACTAAGATAGGAATTAATAATCAATGAACAAGGGTTTAGTCGTTATATTGAATCATGCTTAGAAGTTAGTTTTGTCATAATTCAATTGTTCATACGCCATGCTTAATTTTTAGAAAGAATGGAATCGCGACCCAGACTTGTTAATCAACTACAAAGTGCATGACAATGACTTTACCTAGTTGTGAAGAGTGTGTGAACACAATCCCGAATCACCGAGACCGAAAAGGAGAAGTGTTATGATTGGCCTTAGTGGGTTTATTAGGTAGGTTATTGGAGTGTTTCGTGCAATGGTGGACCATCAGGACCTGTTGCCATGCACGTAGTTAACCTACTAGAACGGTCCGATAGACTCATGAGACCGAGAGGAGATTGTAGTCAATCGAGAGGTAAAATGACATGAGTCCGACGGGAGATTGTCATAGCCTATTACCTGGCTTGATAAGGACAGAATTAACGTGTTACTCAGATTATCCGACAATCGTTTACAGCCCTCGGTGATCTAGATACCGCCTAGTTCTCCATATCTATTTTTAAATTAAAAAAATACCAGAATATTAGTTAGTCGTTATTTTAATTTAGTCGCTTGTTTGGGATGACGACCTATTTTATCACTCAGTTCTTCCTCCCGATTACAGTATGTTAATCTAATCTACTAATTAACTAGTCTCAAGTTTGTCCTCGTGGGACCGATAACTCGAGGTTGAAATACACCCCTATATTACTTGACTGTGCACTTGCGCATACGCGTTAAGAAATATCGTCAAGCTTTTGGCGCCGTTGCTGGGAACAGCGGTAGATTATTTAGTTAGGAATTATTTTAGAGTACCTTTCTTTTAGTTTGTTTCATTTTATATATATATATATATATTTCATTTTAGTTTGTTTCATTATATATATATATATATTTATTTATTTGTGTGCTTCACGAGTATCTTGTGAGTTTGTTTTTGCAGGAACGCATGAAGCAAGAGACATAATGAGCATGTCGAGCGAGGATGATTATGAGGGGATATCTGAGTACCCTTACTATTGTGCTAAATGCAAAATTTGACACACAGATGACTTCTCAATGATTTGGTGCTATAAATGCAAGAAATATTACAAGTATGAAGATGCATGCATATTTCATCCACACCAGCTTCATCAGCACCAAGAAGACTTATCAGCAAGTATGGCAGAATGACGCCGTATTATGGATGACATCCAAGTGTGCGCTAAGTTTTTGTTTGTGGTTACACAATTGCCCCAAGAGGATTCAGCCACGTGTATGGAATACGTGAGAGAGATGATGAAGAGGATAACAAAACGAGTAGAGAAACTGTCAGTGGCAGGGGAATCAGGTACTCAAGAACCACAAGAGGAGCCCTTGCCACATGACATTCAGCCCAAAACTGAGCCTTCATCACCGCCGCCACAAGAAGATGATTAGGATGAACCTCACTTGTTGCCAGCTGTACGAGAGATGCAAAAGATATTTTTGGCTAAGATGGAACAAGAACAAGAGTGTGCATTGCAATTTGCAGTTGTGGAAGAAGAGATACTTGATCTGAGTGAAGAATGCAGTGTCCATGAACTAGTAGTGGACTATCTCATTTATGAGGACTCATACTCTGATTCAGACTGGGGTGTGCCTGTGTGCCCAAGATCGGAGGACATGTTGTATTGCGAACCAAAACCGCAGGCGCCCTTACTTCCTTGGCATGAATGGGAAGAAACCGAAATTAGAAGCATGTGGTGTGTTGATGATGAAGCTGATGAAGAACTTGTGCCCATACCTATTGAGGTAAAAGCCCCTACTCATACTTTTGAAGATTTCCCTGTCTATCATATTAATCAAGTCTAAGATGAGTTGGAAAGACTTGTGCCTGGAGATTCTTATGGGGAAGAGCATCATGAGAAATTTTTAATTTCTTGTCATATTGGCTATTCTATTGATGATCCACACGCCATAGTTAAGAAATTGGAAACCAACAAGTGTGGGGGTGTGGATGACTTAAATGCGCCGATTAAAGAGCATCAAGCACCAAATATGTACTACTGGGATGGCTTTATGGATCAGGATGCATTTGAGCCCAGTGGTACTTTGTGGAAGTTGATTAAGAAGATAAATTGCAAGATGAAAAGAGTCAGCTTCAACAACTCTCCACCATCTGCACAGCGCAGGGGTGCACTTGAAGTTCTGGAGAGGAGATGGGGGAAGAAGAAGAAGTGGAGGGTTAAAGCATCCTCTGCCATCCTTTTCGGTTGAGGTAACTGGGTCAGGCCGTCAACCTTAAATTACAAGCGCTTCTTGGGAGGCAACCTAATGTAGAATAGGATGCAAATTAATTTTGTTTTTTATTTTGAGTTATCCATATTTGATTTTGATGGGTGAGAGAGAGTGGATTAATTCTTTCAATCAATGTGCAGGGACACATGTACGAAAGACGCTCCGAATTCCCCTTCTTGATGCGCGTGTAGGAAAATGTTGAGTGGGCGAGCATCGAAATCCGGGCGCGTCGATACTTCTCCAGAATTGTCAACGGTCCACAATACCCCTCTTGTTGCTATTTCGCGGCAACTGTGCCCATGTTGGTCCAGGCACCCAGGTACCTTAACTATCTCTCTTCTCTACGTTTGAGAGATAATTGCGTAAATTCACTGCCTACACATTTAAGCGAGGAGACCTCCTATTTTATCCCTAAATTTGTTGAGGACAACGACGCTTAAGTGTGGGGGTTGTGTATATTTTTCTAGCCACGTCTTGTTATGCATCACCTTGTTACAAACAATTATGTGTTCGTATTGTGTAGTTTATGCATTTTATTAGAACTTTTACTTTACTGAGTCCCCTACTCAAAACTTGTGGTTAATTGAGTTGGCCAAAAGCAAATAGAGCAAAAGAAAATAGGAGAAAATAAAAGAAAAATAGAAAAACAGAAAATCCATAAATATTAAAAAAAAAAGTTGGGCAATTGATGAAGCTTGAAATCAGAGGGAGTTCAGTGAATGAGTCGCAATGAATAGGATGTGCCGGAGTAGGGAAAACCTTAATTTTTAGTATCTTGCGCACCGGTTTCACGAAAGGAAGTCCCTGATATTCATGAAAATTGGAAAATAGATTTTTGGGCATACCTTTAGTTCCTATATTGTGCTAGGAGGATTTAGCTCTAAGGAGTCGAATAGTATGTTTTCAGTGGAAATGTGTGGCCTCTTGAAATATAGGGTGGACCTTCCTGTAGAGTTGGTTTCATGTGGTATGTTGCTCTAGCCTAAGTGAAGTTAGGGAGTGTACACCACCATCTTTTACGGTGGTTTCAAGAGTTAACCGTAAAACCCACACTTAGTGGCTCCAAAGCACGGTTGAAAAAAATATAGAAGAAAATGGATACGGTGAACAGCCAAATGTACACCGTTCACGCGGGGAATTTGGATTCAATCCAATTAGAGCGAATAAGGAAAATTAAAGTCAAGCCGTCACTGGGACAATTTGCATTCAAAAGCAATATAAGGCTAAGAGGGTCTGAAAACCTCATATGACTTGGCGACGAAAGACTATATGAATAAGGATGCCTAGACCTTTTGAGCTAAAGTACGTGCCCGGATCTTGGTTTGATATTGGTGGATGTTTGGGGACCCCTAGTGAGCTTGTGCGTAGGATCACTGTATTTTTAATTCTTGTTGCGGTTGTGTGAATTGCAAAAGAGACTTAATAGTGAGATTGTCCATCTCTTAAGAAGAAAAACAAAACATGCGCTGTTTCAATTCTTGCATTGTTCTATAACTGAGTTGCATTGTTTCAATTCATGTAAATTGCATTTGGTGTGTATGTTATTTGTGTCACATGGCTAGTGGAGTTGTATGCAATTCGGTGGATTGAAAACGTAGTGTGAGGATTGATTTTGCTTGGGACCACTACTAGAAAAATGAGATTTTCCCGCGGGCAACTACCGTGGGCATTGCTAATTATCCCGTGGCAAAATGTTTTAGCCACGGTTCTCACCACGGTCAGAGTGCGTACGTACCCACTAACCTCGTGGTTTTTAGTATTAGCCACGGTAAAGGACCGTGGCAAACTAGTAGCCACGGGAACTACCGCGGCTAAGTGGTTCGCGCTACGCCACCGTGGCAAATTTACCTACCGTGGCAATTTGTTTGTCAGCTACGGTTTTTACCCGTGGTTAAATACTTCGGGGCCACGCCAGACACCGTGGTTAATTTTGCCTTTGGACTCTGCTTTCTTCCGTGGTAACAGTAGCTTTTGGCCTTGGAATTTCCCGTGGCCAATTTCATTTGCCATGCTGCTGTCTAGTGTGGCCGATAATAATCTCCCGTGGCTAAACCCGCCAAAATTAATAATTTTCACACAATATAATCCCGTGGCTTAGTGTGTGTGTGTGTGTGTGTGTGTGTGTATATATATATATATCCGGATCTTTCCAGTACATCATCCACATATATATAACTGAATCACGACTAATACAATATGCGTTTATAATGCGCTTCACTTGTCATTAACAAAACATAAAAACAATTTGCACACAACGTATCAAATTTGCATCGGATGTTCCTCGTCACATCACCCATATCATACAAAACGTTTGTAACGTACTGCAACATAAAAAAGTCTCGCTTCTACATAAACAAATTAAAATGTTCACAAAACATGTACGTAGTATAGACGATGTTATAGCCAAAAAATGTGTTTTCTACTGGCAGTAGACATTTCCCTCGCTCCTACATATGCCCTGTTCCACAAAATAATGAAAACAAGCGGGAGTCAGTAACATATAGAGGAAGAACGAGATAAGTACAATGTATATATTGCAGTACTATCAATTTATGCAATACTATCAAAACATGTATTCATAACTCGGACATACACGTAGGCATCATTGCGTACCAAACAAATAAAGGGAGTGTATATTAACTGGAATATATCCAGTTCTATGTGAAAAAGAACCACACTTGCCAAATTAAGCTGGAAAATGTCTTTTACCCTTAGAAGTTTTGGCAACTGATCACAGATGAATAAAGAAGATCACATAGCATAAATGTACAACATTCCCCCCTCCAAGTTTTCTCTGGTAACTTCCACCAATTAACATAACCAAACCAATAAAGAACATTTTCTCAATATGTAACTTATTAATTTCATTAGATATGAGGACAGTTAAATCAAACGAAACAAAAAGGGAAGTTTACATTGCTGTAATGAATATCAACTATAGTTTTGGTTTTCTCAGACAAACTATAGTCTCACTATTTTGGATAAAGCACCTGTTGAAGTCAGAGCACAAGTTGTTAGAAATATGGTAGCTACTACACCCATCCAAAGTCAGGGACTATTTTGCACTACTTTGTTAGAATTAAACGATTTTGTTTAAGTTCTTTTGCTGTTGTTGTTTTCCTGTTTCAGATGTATCTCAAAAAAAGTTGGCTTACAACTGGTGATGCTGTAATGCCTTAAAAGGGAATGGATAATGTTGAAAATACGTGGGACCGTATACTAATGGATCATCAAAGAAAACAAGCACAAACATCCTAATAAAAGGTTTAAATTCAAATACCAGTTCACAAGGTTTTCAGATGTGTTACTGGGAGCCTACGACATGCAGCAACCTAAACTATACAACTGTGTTCAACCAGGCTGAGAATAAAGGGATGTTCAAAAACAAGAGCGGCCAAGTAGAATAACTTATATGTTTGATTAAGAAAAGGATTGTTCTTCTAATCCACCTTGTAGCCTCACAACATTATGGCTAAATATTCATGGTGAAAGTAATGGTTTTTCGTTGGGCAAAAACCTCCGTTGTTGCCCAACCAAAAACCTAAAAAACGGAGGAGGAAAGATTTAGAAAATGTTCAGGTGAAAGTAATGATGACAGCTTGCAAAATAAAAACGTAAAAAGGGGAAAGAAGACGGTTGCAAAGGAAGTGCTGTCGGTTGTGAAGAACTCGGCTGGTCCTTCTGAAGTCACGGCTCCACCTAGTGCACAGCTTAAAGATGGGAGATCTTATACTCAAATGTCAGTGGACCCTTCCCCTTCAATGGTTTCAAATGGGGATTATTCATTGCCTGTGCAAGGGGGAAGTGATGCCCAGAAGACAGCATTGCTCCCTTCCAAAATTAAAGGCGGAAAATTTCAGGATGGAGTTGGATTCTCTGATGGTTCATTTCAGAGATCTCATGCGAAAAGTTATCATGAAAAATCCAATTCTGAAAACACAAAATTGTCTAAAAGTGTGGATAAGTCAGATCAATCAGTTCACAGGAAAGAAAAACACAGTATTCATGGAAAGCCAGACGTAAATTCTGTTGACGGAAAGACTTCTTTGAAAACTGTGGTGATTTGGATGGTTCTTGGATAGACAAACCATAGATTTAGACCCTAAATTCTGCATGGGAAGAGTTAAATGATAAAGCGTGTTGGTAAAGGCAGCGAGAGACAAAGTTAATTAATTACATGCTTCGATAAAGTATTGATCATGGACCGGACAAGTTCTTTTTGAAATGCAAGCTATAAACTGAGCAGCAGCACCTAAGGGTAGAGAATTGCTCATTACCCAAAAACTAGAAACCACAAGCCAAAGAAAAAAAATAGCACTTCTACAGACAAAATTAATTGTTTCTTCACCCGCAAAACCCTTTAGTCAGTTCCATTACACAAATTGTTACTTTAACTTTACAGTTGGATGTAATTGAAGTAATGTCCTTAGTATATAAGACTTGAAATTGGAGTATGCAAAATTAGGGTGAGTGTCTTTTACAGTATGGTAACTGACTACTTGTAAAATGGCAAACTGACCCCAACATGTGAAAAAGAACCACAGTTGTCAAATTAAGCTGCTGAACAAACTTGAAGAAAGCAATAGGTCAGGCACACAAAAAAAAAACTTAAAATTGGAGCATGCAAACAAATTAACAGTCATATCAAACTGATTGTTATTTAGCAAAATGTAAAACTAGTCTTAGAACAACTCATGGTTTGTACTGGCAGTCAATTTACTGGTTTTTTCATCTCCTCTTTTCATGTTCCCACTTGAAGTCAGATATGGATAAATTTCCATGATAATTAAGGAATTTGTTACATGAAGAGCATAAAGGACCTGTTCACATCCAAATAAAAAACAGCCAACATGACTCTATTCACATCCAAATAAAAAAACACCCAACTCCCATGTTTGTATTCACATCCAACGAGTATTCACATCCAACTAGTATGCCCAACTCACATGTTTCTATTCACATCCAAATAAAAAACATAGTATGCATCCGTACAAGTCATAATGCTGCAACAAGATGCACTGAGGTCTAGCTAGCTATTCGGACTGCTAGAAACTCCAAAACCCATAACCATGTACTCAGTGTAGTCTTCACCCAATTTTTTGAGAAATGGTAAATAGTGAATTCTCAGAGGTTAATATAATCAATGTAATTCTTAATATAAAATCAAAGAACCTCCAGAATGACACTCCTAAAAAATGATGTCTATTATAAGCATTTTTTTCACAGGTTAACTTAGCTTAGGTCTCAGAGGTCGCTGCGATCGTGGCCGCAAAGCTTAGCTTAGGTCTCAAAGGTCGCTGCGATTATAAGCATATATGATCAATGGCAAGGGAGGGTTCCATCATCAAATAACACCATGATTGGCCACAAAGCAAACTACTACTGGAATCGAGAACAAAGCTTAACATAGCAAGAGCTTGTATAAAATTACTAGGAACACCCAATCGTAGGGCAAAACAAGAGAAAAATAAATTGCAGCCAAATACCTCCCGTATTGCAATAACTACGCTGCAATACGCTATTCAAACAATATTGCCAAGACTTACCTGGAATCGACGACAAAACTCCACATCCATGCTCCGGAGAATATAGTTTCCTTCTCACAGTGGAAGTACCTACAATACCAAGAAAGATCAATGCCATTAGTTTCAGTGCAAATTACATAACATATACCATTTTTTTTAGCTAGACATAGTAGATACCGAACTGCACAAGGTTGAGTATAATATGTATATATGACATAAGGTTAGTTAACTTACACAACTAGCCCGCCAAGGCACGGTCTTGCCAACACAAGTACCTACACAATAGTGCTTTCCGATACGCTTCATTAAATTGGCCTCATATTTCAGAACACTTTTAATGCAAACTGCCCAATTACCAAATCCCACCGCCTCCGAGTTAACTATTGTAGTACTTTTTTTGGATATCAGGACGGCAGTCGCCACAGCCTCTTTTGGTGGCTTTGCAGTTACCAAGTGGACAGTATCCCCAACCTTTGTCTAGTTGGAAAAAAGAATGTTACTTTCACGCAAACTAATAAATTCATCACAAATAATATTCAGTATGCATGTATTATACAGAACAATTGACTAACCTCATACTCATTATCATTATCATCATCATCAACTTCCATCAATTCATTTGCATCTTCTTCAGGTTCATCTTCCTCAAATTCATCATACAGAGAGTCACCATCTTCAGATTCACCTACCTCTGCTGTTTCGGGGTCAAGCATGTCATCACCGTTTGCGTTGTCACGTGTGCCCCCAGGATTCAGACGCATCTTCTAGTACACCTTCTTCATTTCCTCTGAAACTCGTCGCACGACCTCTTCAGCAACTCGCCGATTTACCTCTTCAGCAAATCGTCGATTTACCTCTTTAGCAACTTGTCGATCGACCTCTTCAGCAACTCGTCTTTCGACCTCTCCTCGCAGGGATGCCACAGCTGAATGGGATGTCCGTCTGGTCAATATGCTCCCATACACCTGTGTCCGGCACACACCAGCTCCGTATGTCCGTACTCGGCCATGCGTATCAGGGCCCACGATGGTGTCATAAATTCCATCCTTAAGTTGCATTTCATCGGTTTGTTCTTCTTCGGGTACTTCCTGGTACATACGACTCATTGTGGTCTGAAAGAATTACATGATAAATTCATTATTTACTTGATTTTGAGTAACAGGATTTAAAACAGTAAAAAAAATTAAATTTAAGACGTATATTATTGATAGTATGACTAATTCATCAACTCATGAGCAAATTGTCCCATTATTAGTGTGTCCATAAAAGTTTACCATTTTTTCCCCGGCTACTTCATCTGATGGTCTGTCATCCTTTCGGGTGCGTGTCTTAATTAACACGTCCATACGCGAGACCTTTCCTCCCTTTTCCTTCTCCATCTACATGATGTAAATATGATCATTAGCAAAAACTGTAGGGCATTCCATATATTATTGTAAATATGCAAAGTATAATCAATATGAAACAGATGATAACCTTATTTCGCACTTCCGCATGAGACTCCCGGCCACTTGTATGTGGCATTTTCTGATTCAATCTGTTTTTCTTGTTTCTCGCACATACGACCTGTAATAACAACTGTAGCTTAGCAAAAGATAATATAGAAAATGACAATCTATCTATATAGAAGACATATTAGAAAAAAGTGGAAACTACAGATGACACATGTGACCATTTGTTCTTCCTTCTCTTCATTTGATACGAAGTCTGGCCACTGAGCAACGTCCACCTACTTGGTGGATTGGCCAAACGTTCTTCTGTAGTCGAATATTGGCGCATGTGTTTTCGTATTTTGCCTTTCCAACGTCTCCACATATCGTCAAGCATGAACATGCAAACATCTTTGAACTCGTCAGGAGCAGTTGAATTCTTCTGTACCTCACGCCAGATTTCTTCCCGCCATGGTTTCATATCGTCGCAGTCCCACCTATGGTAGTTTATTGGTGCAAGATCACTTCTTCTTGCAAGAATGCCTAATTGTGTCGACAGTTTTCCCCGATTAGCACGAATTGGTTGCCAAAACTCATTAAACTCTAAAGCCATTTTTTCGGCGGGACTCCATCCTGCTATTGGGCGTGTGAAGCCTCTCTTTCTCGAGGAAGATCCTGAGCAAGATCCTGCACGGGAAACATATAAACCATATAAAGCACACTCTGAAATAATCATACTTCATATATAACTATGTAACTGAATTAAAGGCAAACATATATGAATACCATTGCAACTACCTTCTACAGACGACATAGGTTGACTAGTTGCACCATGTTGTGCGTCAAGCGTTGTGGGAGGAGCCGTTGGTGTAGTAGAGTTCTCAACATGTGGTACAGACGGATATGTGTGAGATGGAGGTAGTTGTGTCTGCGGAGGGGGGCGTGGCTGAGAAATAGAATGGCACGCTTGTGATGTAGGCTGCTGTGTTTGCAGAGGGGGGTGTGGCTGAGAAACAGAACGTCGTGCTTGAGATGTACGTAGCTATGTCTGTGGAGGGGGGCGTTGTTGAGAAACAGAATGTCGTGCTTGAGATGTAGGTACCTGTGTCTGCGGAGGGGGCGTTGATGAGAAACAGAATGATGTGCTTGAGATATAGGTACATGTGTTTGTGGAGGAGGGCGTTGCTGGGAAACATAATGACATTCTTGAGAAGTGTCGGAGTGAGGAGGTACATGATGTAAAACTCGTCGCGTCTTCTTCATAGCAACCTGAATTAATAGATATATAAGCATGTAATCAGCAGGTCACGTCACAAAAGTTAAAGCATCAAATTCTAAAGAATAACATCAGTGAACTTTTTCTAGATTAAGAGATGTATCAATAAATAGCAACCTGAATTGAAAATGACAATTTGTGTTTCTTGAAATTCTGCATAGTGCAGTTTTTATTGATATATCAATAAATATCTTACGTTTACTTCATAGGACTGTAGACCAAGACAAATATTTCAGGCAACATAATCAAGGAATTACAGAGGCAAGAGAACCAAAAGAGATCAAGAAGAACATAAAGAGGAAATGAACTTCCACCAAATCTTACAAGAAGCTTCAAGATTAGAAACTAACAGCCCGTCACGCAAAGCAGTAGTAACTAACCAGCAAACTATTCAGATATTCACTTGACAGAAAGATATTCACCTACAGTGAGTCTGAGATAACACTATTCAGATATTTTGGTTGTGAATATGAACGTCTTTTAGTGAGGTAGACACAAACAGTCAGTTAAAAGGGAACATCCCTACACCAGTTCCATCACGACATTCATTACACTGAAATGGCTCTCTCAATTTGCCCAAGGGACCCAAACTTTAGCATATCTCCTTAGCCCCTACCAGAATCGATCTAAATAAGCATCTATACTAAGGAGGAAATTCAAACAATGAGTCTGACTGCATTATTCAAGTATCAAGACAATGATGCGAGACTGCAAGGTGAAAGTGCCTCCATAATGAAATAATAAAGGCTTTACACATGTTTATACAGCTATTTAAAATATATATACATTAGCTTGTGGTTGTGCACTTTCAAATCATGAAAGCAAGTTGATAAATGTTCAGTAGATGGCAAATCAACAAACCCAATGAGAAAGTAGTAACTAACCATCAAACTATTAAGATATTCACTTGACAGAAAGACATTCACCTATAGTGAGTCTGAGATAACACTATTCAGATATTCTGGTTGTGAATATGAACGTCTTTTAGTGAGGTAGACACAAACAGTCAGTTAAAAGGGAACATCTCTACACCAGTTCCATCACGACATTTTTTAATATTGAAATGGCTCTCTCCATTTTCCCAAGGGACCCAAACTTCAGCATATCTCCTTAGCCCCTACCAAAATCGATCTAAATAAGCTTCTGTACTAAGGAGGAAATTCAAACAATGAGTCTGACTGCATTGTTCGAGTATCAAGACAATGAAACGAGACTGCAAGGTGAAAGTGACTCCATAATGAAATAATAAAGGCTTTACACATGTTTATACAACTATTTAAAATCTATATACATTAGCTTGTGGTTGTGCACTTTCAAATCATGAAAGCAAGTTGATAAATGTTCAGTAGATGGCAAATCAACAAACCCAGTGAGAAAGTTCATTATCATATAAATGTTTCATGCAAAAATGAGGTATGGTAGACAATCTAGACTATTGTTCCTTTAAGCTAATGCTAAAAAGAGTCCTCGGGATGGTTTCCTGTACTCTCGACAAGTAGTCTTACGTCACATTACAGAAAGGAATAGTCAGGCTTTAGTCAACACCTGGCTTTGCTTAATATGACACTCACAGTAGATTTCAAGGTAAAACTGGTGAGTTTACCCAGTTGTTTAATCCCTACTAGCGGTAGATATCTTTTCCTTGATAAACCAGTACTAATAGGAGGCAATCTCAGAAACAAGTGCACATAAACTCTAAGCTGGCTTGCAATCTCAAAAACAAACATAAGATAAAAGCAAATCTGTAAGAGACTAATAGGAGGCACCCACTGGTAACAGCCAGTCACCATACAAACAATCAAGTGCCTGTATTTCATCAATGCACAAAAAGGTGGCATCATCCAAAGTGTAATGAAGTGGCCAGAAGAGAAATATTATTCTCAAGTGAATTAAATCACCAGCATGGTAATGTAGGGTTTTGATTCATGGATCGCGCAAACGGAAGCATAATCAAACAAACAACCTTGCAAAACCCTCCAAGGATCACAAGTCTAGATGCATAACGATAGTGAAGGTAAGAAATCATAAACACACCTTTGGGTTCTCCTTGATGACTTCAAACGCGAATAGTGTCACGTTCTCTATAGTTGATCCACGCCTAGAGTTGATCCTAGATCTCCAATCTCCTTGGTGCTAGCCCGGAATGAGAGGAGGGTGAAGGAATCACGCAAAACGAGACAAAAAGAAAGGGGCTCGGCCCTCTTTTTGGCCGACGGGGACGAGGGCGGCGGCAAAGGGGGCGTCGGCCTCCTTTGTTGCTTGCTCTCTCTCCTTTTTCTCTCCTACTCTTGTTATGTTCCCTTTAGAGCATAAGTTATAAGGAAGGAAGGAGGGTCCTTTATATAGTCTAACAACTCCTTGTTAACTACCTAAAGGACTTATTCTAGTCCTACTAGAATTCAATTTAGTCCCTTCCTTGCAAATTAGTCCCTACTAAGTTTGCAAGGGTTTGCAAAGTGATCCTTCTAATTAATTAATCCAATTAATTAATTCCCAAATCTAGTACAACTCTATATAGCGTGTGACCCCATAGGTTATATCTAGTTGGTAGCAACTCTTTGCTAATATGGAGCGGTTTCTAGCAAAACATCCATTCTAGCCAACTAATAGAATAGTCGTCTAGACAACCTTGTACAAGTAATTGTCTCATCCCTTTGCCTCCATATCCGGATTGGACATGAGACATACAAGTCACACTCGTATATCCATTCCCTAGTTTCTCGATCCATGGAATAGCCTTATTCGTGCAAATAACATCAATATCCCATATTGATTTATTTGAGTCTGGCCAGACATTCTATAAGCACTACCCTTCGAGTGGCCTAGGATATTTGCTCCCGTTATGTGGGAGGGGAAAATCCTCTCTACGTCCACTACGATCTCTAAGCTTGCTTCTCATTGTATCCAGTACACGCCTTTATAACTACCCAGTCACGGTGTAGCGTTTAACGCTACCAAGATCACAATGATCCACAACTAGAATATCTAGTGACTTCAAGTCTAAGGATGACAATACCATTGTACCCGAGAAGCACTTGTGACTCAACATAACATGTATGTAGCCTTCTCGGTGATGGGTCAATCCAGTGCAACATTCCATAATGCACACCTATGTGTTGGATCGTGATATCTCCATATCAATCCAACCCCATACTAGTCTATAAATGATTGTCCCATTTAATCATTATACTTGACTAGGGATATTTAAGATAAACAACACGATTGTAAATCTAAGGACTTCATTATATTAAATATCCAATAAATAATAAATGAATTTTTCTAGCCAAATACAAATTCATACTAAACTAGATTGCCTCTAGGGCATCTATTCCAACAGTCTCCCACTTGCACTAGAGCCAATCTGGCGCATCTCTTATGCCCATACTCCTAGTGTGCCCTTCATGCTTCCACTGCGTGAGAGGCTTTGTAAGCGGGTCTGACAGATTATCATCTGTAGGAATCTTGCATATCCGAACGTCTCCTCTATCGATAATATCTCGAATCAGATGAAACTTCCTGAGCACATGCTTGGACTTCTGGTGCGATCTTGGTTCCTTTGATTGCGCGATCGCCCCAGTGTTGTCACAGAACAACTTCACTGGATCCGCAATGCTAGGGACCACACCAAGTTCAGAAACAAACTTTCTGATCCAAACAGCCTCCTTTGCTGCGCCATTTGCAGCAATGTACTCAGCCTCTGTTGTAGAATCAGCCACCGTCTCTTGCTTGGAACTCTTCCAGCTCACAGCTGCTCCATTCAGGCAAAACACATAACCCGACTGTGATCTAAAGTCATCTCTATCGGTTTGGAAGCTTGCATCAGTGTAACCCCTTACACGCAACTCTTCCTCACCGCCAAACATCAAGAAAGCATCCTTAGTTCTTCTCAAGTACTTTAGGATGTTCTTGACAGCAATCCAGTGACTCTCACCCGGATTGGATTGGTATCTGCTTGTCATACTCAAGGCATATGACACATCTGGTCTAGTACATAACATGGCGTACATGATAGATCCTATGGCCGAGGCATAGGGAATCCTACTCATGCGTTCCTTCTCAATCTCATTGGAAGGACAACCACTCTTCGAAAGAGTGATTCCATGTGACATGGGCAAGAATCCCTTCTTGGAATCTTGCATGTTGAACCGTTTCAACACCTTGTCAATATATGTACTTTGACTTAGGCCTAGCAACCTTTTAGATCTATCTCTATAGATCTTTATACCGAGTATATAGGCTGCTTCCCCTAAGTCTTTCATTGAGAAACACTTTCCTAGCCAATCTTTCACGGATTGCAGCATGGGAATGTCGTTTCCAATGAGTAGTATGTCATCCACATACAAGACCAGAAAAGCTACAGAGCTCCCACTAACCTTCTTGTAGACACAAGACTCATCTTCGTTTCTGATGAAGCCAAACTCTTTGACCACTTCATCAAAACGTTGATTCCAACTCCTAGAAGCTTGCTTTAATCCATAAATGGATCGTTGCAGCTTACAGACTTTGTTGGCTTGCTTTGGATCCTCAAAACCCTCCGGCTGTATCATATACACGTCCTCGAGGAGATTCCCATAAAGGAATGCTGTTTTGACATCCATCTGCCAAATCTCATAGTCGTAGTATGCTGCAATTGCAAGTAGGATTCGGATGGATTTGGTCATAGCGACTGGTGAAAAGGTTTCATCATAGTCAATACCATGAATCTGTCTGAATCCTTTAGCCACCAATCGGCCCTTATAGGTAATCACATTACCATCCATGTCGATCTTCTTCTTGAAGACCCACTTGCACCCTATGGGCCGCGCCCCATCAGGTGGTTCCACCAAAGTCCATACTTTGTTGGTATACATGGATTCCATCTCGGATCTCATGGCCTCAAGCCACTTCTGCGAGTCTGGGCCACTTATGGCCTCCTCATAGGTAGTAGGCTCATCATCTATGAGCATCGTGTCACCGGAATCAGTTACGAGAAGTCCGTACCTCTCGGGTTCCTGGCGCACTCTACTAGATCTACGAAGCTCTTGTGTTACCTGAACAGGTGGTTCCACAACTGCTTGTGATTCCTGTTCATGTTCCATAATCGGTTCAGTGATTTGTGGTTCTTGAACTTCTTCAAGTTCTACATTCCTCCCACTTGCTTCTTTAGAGACAAACTCTCTTTCTAGAAACACGCCGGTCCGAGCAACAAACACTTTGTTCTCGGTTGGATTGTAGAAGTAGTATCCCTTAGTTTCCTTAGGGTACCCCACAAATTTACACTTATCCGATTTAGGCCCTAGCTTGTCTGACTGTAAACGCTTTACATAGACATCGCAGCCCCAAATCCTCATGAACGACAGTGTGGGACGCCTCCCACCCCACATCTCATATGGTGTCTTCATGACTGATTTAGATGGAACACGGTTAATGGTGAAAGCTGCACTTAATAGAGCGTAGCCCCAAAATGATAATGGAAGATCGGTTTGACACATCATAGACCGAACCATATCCAATAGGGTTCGATTCCTCCTCTCGGACACGCCATTCCATTGCGGCGTTCCGGGTGGAGTGAGTTGGGACACGATCCCACACTCTCTAAGATAGTCGTCAAACTCTTGGCTCAAGTATTCTCCTCCACGATCCGATCGTAGAGCCTTGATACTTTTGCCAAGTTGCTTCTCTACTTCATTCTTGAATTCTTTGAACACTTCAAAGGATTCGGATTTTGCCCTCATAAGGTACAAAAATCCATATCTACTGTAATCATCAGTAAACGTAATGAAGTAGACATAACCACCCCTGGCAGGCGTGGCAAATGGCCCACACACATCGGTATGTATGAGCGCCAATTGCTCACTAGTCCTCTCACCTTTCTTATTGAAAGGGGACTTTGTCATGTTTCCCAATAAACAAGCCTCACATGTCTCATATGATTCAAAATCAAATGAGTATAGTAATCCATCCTTATGGAGTCTAGATACACGTTTCTCATTTATGTGGCCTAAACGACAATGCCATAAATAAGCAGGATTTAAATCATTTATTTTAATCCGCTTGGTATTAATGTTGTAGACAGGATTGCTTAGATCGAGGACATAAAGTCCATTAAATAATTGCGCACTAAAATAGTGAATATTATTCAAATAAAAGGAACAACAATTGTTCTTTATTGAAATAATAAAACCTTCCTTGTCCAAACAAGAAATAGAAATAATGTTTCTGCTCATAGCAGGCACAAAATAGCAATTATTTAATTCTAAAACTAATCCTGAAGGCAGAGATAGCTCGCACACGCCTATGGCCAACGCAGCAACCTTTGCTCCATTCCCAACGCGCAGATCTACCTCCCCTTTAGCCAATCTTTTACTTCTCTTTAGATCCTGCATATTTCGACAAATATGAGATCCACATCCAGTATCTAATACCCATGATGTAGAGACAGTTAAATTGACATCTACAACAAAAATACCTGGTGGTGGTGGAATCACTATTCCAAGCCTCTTGTCCTCCAGATATTTTGGGCAGTTCCTCCCCCAGTGTCCAGGTTGACTACAGTAGTGACACTCACCCTTAGTCACGACCTTGGCAATGCCACCAACAGGCTTAAGGGCTTGTTCCTTGGACTTGGCAACTGACTTGCCTTTTCCCTTGGAGGAAGATGCAAACTTTTTGCCCTTTCCTTTATGCACCATCATAATGGCCTTGCCCTTACCCTTGTTGATGCTCTGTTCAGCTGTCCTCAACATGTTGAGCAAATCTGGCAGTGGTTTAACGATCTCGTTCATGTTATAGTTCAACTGTCCATAACTCTCGGGCAACGATTGCAACACGAGATCGGTTGCCAACTCTTGGCCGACCGGGAACCCAAGCCGGGCGAGATTCTCCAAGTACCCGATCATTCGGAGTACATGGGGTCCCACCGGGTTCCCTTCTGCCAGATGACATTTGAACAGTGCCTTTGAGACCTCATACCTCTCTACCCTCGCCTGCTCTTGGAAGAGCTGCTTTAGATGTTCGATCATATCGACAGCATTCATGTTCTCATGTTGCTTCTGAAGCTCAGAGGTCATGGTGCAAAGCATTAGGCAGGCCGCATCATTAGCGTCATCAACACACTTTTGATACGCCTTTAAGGCAGCAGGTGTCTGATTCTCTGGACCTTCTGGAACATGCTCCTCTATTGCGTACAGTTTCTTTTCTTGCTTGAGAACAATTCTCAAGTTTCTGTACCAATCAAGAAAGTTGGTTCCAGAGAGCTTGTCCTTCTCAAGGACAGATCGTAGGGAATGTTGTAAACTCGATGAGTTGTTTGCCATTTGGAATTCTACAAAAGGAAAATACGCAAGTTTTAGTATTTGTGAATTTTGACTATATTTAATAATGGCTAGTTTATTAAATATAGCTCCCACTATTTTTCTACGGATTAATAACCCTCAAGATATTAATGCGGAAAATATCCTTATATTTTCTAGTGGGCCAAGATCCATCTTTTCATCTCCTTATGAGCTTGCTTTGGCAAGTCACCCATAATTTGACTACTTCTAGGTAGGAACAATTTCCAATTGCATCCCATATGCAACTCTTGGTTCAACCGGGCAAATAACTCCTTATTTATCCATCCGTATGGATAATCCCAATTGATTGCCTCTAGGTTTCTTAATCAAATTAATAGCCTAGTTGTGTTCAACCTCTTACCTAAACAATTGCACATTGTTACGTGCCATCGCATTCCATCATTATGAACCAAGTCGCCATGCTTTGGCACGCACGAACTTGATAAATAATGATGATAATGAGTGTTTAAATAACGAGAAGGCAAGAACACAATATTTAAAATTTGAGGGATTTTTCTTCAATTTTAATTATTTTGTTGATCAATATCAACTAATCTATCTATTTGAGTTTGGGCACAACTCCAAATAATAGATCCGGGTTGTCTAATTATCTTATTATCCTAATTGCATGCATCATCCATACACCAACCACACAAATAATAAGACAATAAATAAACAACCACAAAACAGAAATTAAACGTGATGTGGATATGGCCTTTTTTAGACTAAGATAATTCCAAGCCAATGGAATTATCTATGAACCCTAAGCAAACACATCTCCATGCGTCTTGATCTTTTGGTCCATCCTTCATAGTCATGTGGAATGCTCCATGCTCCATGCTCCATCTTTTGTGACTTCTTTGGCTTTGGGCTTCTTTTCTCCAATCTTGGCTAACAATCTATTTTATCTAGCACTAGCTAATATCTATACTAAATAAAATAAATCTCACAAGTTGAGAAAAAAATTGGCACGCAGGCCATAAAACCCTAATTAATTATTACAATTAATTGATCAGCTCGCAGGCCGTAAAACCAAAACACAAAATTAAACATCCACATCAAACCACATCCTAAGGCCATATCCAATCACCATGACATAAACAGTTAAAATCCAATTTTAACGCGCTTGGTCAATTTTAATTGATTTTAGGATTTCTAGGGTTAAAACGGTCCATGGGCCCAACAATCCAATTGCCCGGGCCCAATAAAGTGAACCATAAGGCCCTAGGGCCGGCCCGACCCAAAACCCGCAAGCTAGGCCCGCGGGTTAGGGCCGCCCGGCCCCTTAGGGCGCCAATCTTGGGCGGCAAGCAAGGGGGGCGGTCCCATAGGGGGCCGAACCTCCTTGTGGAGGTTGTTTCCAAAACAACCTCCTTGCTTGGAGCCCAAGTTTGGTTGTTTCCTTGTTTTGGGAGAACTCCTTCTTCCCCAAGGATGCCCAAACCCTAGATCTAAGATCCTAAAATTTCTCAAACTCACCAATTCATGCATCCAATGCAAAATTGGGTCTTGTTATGATCTAATTATTGAAAAATTGCATCCCATGCTTGATTTGTCTTGTTTTACGCGATAAACAACGATTTAAGGTGTAAAACAACAAGAATGTAACACATAAACTACGTTTATGCTCTATGACCTGTGGCTCTGATACCACTGTAGGATTTTGATTCATGGATCGCGCAAACGGAAGCATAATCAAACAAACAACCATGCAAAACCCTCCAAGGATCACAAGTCTAGATGCATAACGATAGTGAAGGTAAGAAATAATAAACACACCTTTGGGTTCTCCTTGATGACTTCAAACGCGAATAGTGTCACGTTCTCTATAGTTGATCCACGCCTAGAGTTGATCCTAGATCTCCAATCTCCTTGGTGCTAGCCCGGAATGAGAGGAGGGTGAAGGAATCACGCAAAACGAGACAAAAAGAAAGGGGCTCGGCCCTCTTTTTGGCCGACGGGGACGAGGGCGGCGGCAAAGGGGGCGTCGGCCTCCTTTGTTGCTTGCTCTCTCTCCTTTTTCTCTCCTACTCTTGTTATGTTCCCTTTAGAGCATAAGTTATAAGGAAGGAAGGAAGGAGGGTCCTTTATATAGTCCAACAACTCCTTGTTAACTACCTAAAGGACTTATTCTAGTCCTACTAGAATTCAATTTAGTCCCTTCCTTGCAAATTAGTCCCTACTAAGTTTGCAAGGGTTTGCAAAGTGATCCTTCTAATTAATTAATCCAATTAATTAATTCCCAAATCTAGTACAACTCTATATAGCGTGTGACCCCATAGGTTCTATCTAGTTGGTAGCAACTCTTTGCTAATATGGAGCGGTTTCTAGCAAAACATCCATTCTAGCCAACTAATAGAATAGTCGTCTAGACAACCTTGTACAAGTAATTGTCTCATCCCTTTGCCTCCATATCCGGATTGGACACGAGACATACAAGTCACACTCGTATATCCAATCCCTAGTTTCTCGATCCATGGAATAGCCTTATTCGTGCAAATAACATCAATATCCCATATTGATTTATTTGAGTCTGGCCAGACATTCTATAAGCACTACCCTTCGAGTGGCCTAGGATATTTGCTCCCGTTATGTGAGAGGGGCAAATCCTCTCTACGTCCACTACGATCTCTAAGCTTGCTTCTCATTGTATCCAGTACACGCCTTTATAACTACCCAGTCACGGTGTAGCGTTTAACGCTACCAAGATCACAATGATCCACAACTAGAATATCTAGTGACTTCAAGTCTAAGGATGACAATACCATTGTACCCGAGAAGCACTTGTGACTCAACATAACATGTATGTAGCCTTCTCGGTGATGGGTCAATCCAGTGCAACATTCCATAATGCACACCTATGTGTTGGATCGTGATATCTCCATATCAATCCAACCCCATACTAGTCTATAAATGATTGTCCCATTTAATCATTATACTTGACTAGGGATATTTAAGATAAACAACACGATTGTAAATCTAAGGACTTCATTATATTAAATATCCAATAAATAATAAATGAATTTTTCTAGCCAAATAAAAATTCATACTAAAATAGATTGCCTTTAGGGCATCTATTCCAACAGGTAATACAAGTTTGTATTTCCTTTTTCTCATAATTTGTAAGCAAAAAAAACAAAGAGGACAAAGCTGGAAACTCAAAAATATGAAACTGCGTCCATCTTTCTGGGGTCACTAGAAACCAGTGAATTATTCAATCAAAAGGGGTTCTAAACAGATACTCGGAGCTGAATTTATATAGAAACAACCTGAACAACCTAAACCTCCTAAAACAATAAACTCAATGTGCTTCATGTTCTACATCATCTTCGTCAATATATTCACCGTCTATATCATCACCAAGATAAGCATCAACATTCTCATTCACACCTAAACCTTCATCATCTACCACGGATTCACATGCAGCTTCATGCAGGGCTGGTGTGTTATCCTGGTGCGCATCAACTGCACCATAATTACTATGCACATTGTAAAAATCAAGCGGTGTCTATTTAACCACGACTTTCCAGTTCAATTCAACCGAATCTTTCATATACCAGACTTGTTGAGCTTGTGGTGCAAGCACGAATGGTTCGTATGATATCAAATTATGTTTGTACATGAGATGTTTGAAAATCACCATCGTGTACTTGAACTCATCAACTTTCATACCATTCTCATTATCAACCCAATCACACTTGAACATGACATGTTTCACCTTGTCGGAGTAGCTCAGCTCAATAATATCAGTTAAGATTCCGTAATAGGGAACGTCTCCTGTGATGGGATGATCATCACTTCCACTTGAGAAACTTAAAATGGAGGTTGTCACCATCAATCCACTGTTTTGGGTTGTCAACTTCCTTTCACTAGCAAGAGTCCGAAATCTCAACCCATTAATACGAAATTCTTTGTACCTCTTCACCCACTTATTAGGACCGATTGCAAGGCTTTTTATTTCATCAGACACTGAAGAAGGGTCAAGTTTTGTCATCTCCTGAACCTAGTTGATAAACAAGATTACCTTAATAAGTTGTAATATATATTTTCACGAATAAAATAACATGTGCCTAATAGAAATAATAAGGAACTTACTTTCTCTCGAAACCAATTTGAAAATGATTTGTGCAACATTTGAGCTAGTTCTCTCTTACCCTTACGACCTTTTCTTGACGCAGATTCAATATCCATTTTATGTTGCCTAAGAACGAAAATAAAATGTAAAGAATTGACATATCAATAGAAGATACAATCGACAAGATATAGTGTGTGCACTTACTGTCGAAACGGCGCGACTTCCGGACTGTTCGCTAACACGTACCTATGAGCCTGCTCCTATTGAGTATATCAATTATAAACTCATCTCTCTTCCCCTTTCCTATCCCTGCTTCATCACTTGCATAGTTTCGACTTGTGCGATTCAACTTTGATTCAACATCATTCAAATATCTGGAAAAGAAGGTGGTGCATTCCTCTGCCAAATAGCCTTCTGCAATTGATCCTTCAGGACGACTACGATTCCGCACATACTGCTTGAGTGCATACATATATCTAATAACAAAACTTACGATAAATTATTGACCTGTATAGGTGAACATATCAATTTTTATATCACTTGTTTAAAATATACCTTTCCGGAGAATACATCCACCTCTTTGGCACCGGCCTAGCAACTTTTGCCTCCTCTGGTAAGTGAACGAGAAGGTGGACCATAATGTCGAAGAAAGAAGGTGGGAAGATCTTCTATAACTAACAAAGAGTTAACTTTATTCTTTCCTCAAGAAGAGTGAACTTGGTGTCATCTATGACCTTAGAGCATAATATTCGAAAGAAATAACCGAGTTCAACTATTGGATGAGCTACGTTCTTCGGAAGAAGTTTTCTCACTGCAATTGGTAACAGTTTTTGAATCAATATATGGTATTCATGGCTCTTCAAACCATAAATGATACCCTTCTTTAAGTTCACACTACGTGAGATGTTCCCAGCATAACCCTCAGGCACTTTAACTGCTTTCAGTATTCTGAGAAATGTGTTCTTTGCTTCCTTAGTCAAAGTGAAATTGGCACGAGCCCATTGCCATTTGCCCGAAGGAAGTAGTACAGGATGTAGCTCTTCTCTAATACCCATATCCTTAAGGTCGCGACGTGCCTTCAAACCGTCCTTGGACTTGCTGTCACAACCTAACAGTGTGTAAAGTAAACTCTCTGATACATTCTTCTCAATATGCATCACGTCAAGATTGTGGGGGATAAGATTGTCTTTCCATTAGGGCAATTCAAAGAATATGCTTTTCTTTTCTAGCCATAATCAGGGCGGCGTATTAGAAGCAGAACTCTCTGGTTCCTTTCTTTTCTGACCTGCAGTCTTACCGTGTCCCTCACGCATCCCAAATTCATTTTTAATATGCGCCACCTGCCTCAAAACAGCCTCTCCTGACAATCGAGTTGGCATTTCTCTTGTCTCCACAGTCCCGTCGAAACTATTTTTTGTCTTTCCTAAACCTGTGTCCCAAGTCTAGTGCTCTACGAGATCCCATATAACAGAACTTATGACCAGGCATTAACCATTTGAACTCGGTGTCCTTATTACAGACAGGGCATGCATATTTCCCTCTTGTACTCCAACCTGACAAGTTAGCATAAGCAGGAAAGTCATTAATTGTCCACATCAGTGCCGCTCGCAGTCGAAACATCTCATCACTAACAGCATCAAGTGTATCTACGCCTTCTGCCCAAAATTCATTAAGCTCGTCAATTAGTGGTTGTAAATACACGTCTATATCATTCCCCCGTGCGGAAGGCCCATCAATCAGCAACGATAAATTGAAATCAGGTTGTGAATAACCAGAGTCAGGGGGCCCATTCAATGTGACTAAAAGGACAGGCCATGTACTGTGAGTGATACTCATCGTCCTGTAGGGATTAAAACCATCAGATGCAAGACCCAGTCGAACATTTATGGGCTCCATAGCGAAATCAGGATGTTTCTCATCAAAGGATTTCCAAGCAGGTGAATCTGCCGGATGCCTCATGAGGGCATCATTTTTTCCCTCTGCATCATGCCATCTCATTGATGATGCAGTTTCCTTATGATAACGCCCAAATAGGGGTTATCTTATAGCCCGGTTTTTGTGCATTTGTGCCGGAAAACTCACGTTTTAGCCCATTTTCACCCTCGGAACGCCTCGGTTTTAGGAACGAGACAGTTACTTGCTCTTTATAAATTTCTGCATTTTCCGTACTTTATTTGGATATGATCGCGGGTGTGTTCATGTTGTCTATGCAGGAACAGGGCCCGGGAATGCAGCAGGAATGGATCGGGAATGCAGCAGGAGGCAAACGCAGGCAGCAAGGAAGGGGAGGGGTTTTGGACATATTTTCTCCCCTGTCTGCGTATTATACGCAGAAAATACGCAGAAAATACGCAGCCAGGGGGAAAATACGCAGAAAATACGCAGGAAAGAAGAAGCTGAAGGCAAGATGGGTCCCTGTCTGCGTATTATACGCAGAAAATACGCAGAAAATACGCAGACAGCAAGCACAAAGTGGAGAAAAAGCAGCAGGAGAAGACCCTGTCTGCGTATTATACGCAGCAGGCTGCGTATTATACGCAGACAGCACAAAAACTGGGGCGGTTTCGGGCAGTGGCAGTTTCGTAAATATTGACAAGTTCCAGAAATTCGCCAGCACTATAAAAAGACTCGTCCAGACTCGTTTTGAACACACAACACACAAGACCATTCATCCAAGGACAAGTCTGAGCATCCCGGGAGAGCACGGAAGCACTCATCCAGATCCGAAGACTTAGTTTGATCTTAATCTCTCTTTTAAATTCAAAAACTTTGTTATTTAGTTATGTCGTGTAGTAGCTAAACCTTTTACCTAGGTTCTCGGTGAACCTAGGGTTTCGCTTTCAGACATTATTTCTGCAGTTTGAGTATGAATGCATGATCTCGTTATCTTAATTCGGTAGTATTATCAGTTATTCTGTCTTTGATTATATCTTTTTATGCATGATCGGAGTCGCGAACCAGAATTGCTATAGACCCGAGCCTGTAGGTGAAAACGTCAGGTTAGGGTTAGGAAGAGAAGACAGGATTTAGTACCTTACCCTGATAGACCGACCAGAGAAAGGGAGATAGGGCTAGCCAAAACGTATAGACCAACTGTTAGAGAATTTGACCCGGGCCATCAGGACAGGTTAGAAACCCTAGCAGACTTAGAACGAGACTGCAGACTTAGGCAGCTTAACAGGAACCCGAAAGTCTGCAGGATCGTGACAGCGTGTGGAATCTGAAAGGTTACTGCACAATCGGTACGTGGCACGGATAATTAAAACTGCTGAGTGTTTTCATATCAAACCAAAGAACATAATTCTGAAGAAACCCTAGGGGATCCTGGACCTAGTATTCCAAACCCTAGATTTACAACTTTCAAGATTTTCAGAAAACGTCACAAAAAATATTTGCGTTTTATTTTGTTTAATTTTAGTTTATAGTTAATCACAATCCTAAACTACTCCTCCTTTTCATACTCTGGAAGTTAAAACTGATTTCTCGAAAAACCCGAAATAGTCCTCGTGGGAACGATCACCCGAGCTTAATTACGCCCGGTATTACAAGATTCGTATACTTGCGAACAGCACGTTAGTTTGCGCATCAAGTTTTTGGCGCCGTTGCCGGGGACTTTTTAGGGTTAATTTAGTTATCAGAATTAGTTTTCGGAGTTTTTATTTTTCAGTTTCGTTATTTTTCTTTTATCTCACTGCTTTTTGAATCTGCGTTTTCAGGACTGTTCAGTTGATGCCCAGATTGCCTCGCAGTTTGGTAACACCACTCGACAATCCAGAAAAGCTGTACACCGAACAGAACCGCAGAAACCGAGAAAGCAGGATGGCAACCAACCAGAGAGATCCACCCGAGAACACCGAAGCCGGTGGACAGGAACGAGAGACACGTACCCCAGCCCAGATGGCTCGGTACATTGAGGAACTTGTCACAGCGGGACTTGCTGCCCGAAGCAACCAGAGAACATATAACCGGTCTGGGAAGGCGTTGGTGGAGAATTTCGAAGTCCCCACCGGGGGGCATGAGCGAGCTATTGTGGTGCCCGAGATCACCGCCGAGCACTTTGACATCAAACCATCCACCATCCAGACGGTACAAACTCTCTGCCCGTTTCATGGCAGGGCCGACGAAGACCCGAACGATTTTATCGGGAAATTCGAAGATTACTGCAACAAGGTCAGATACAAGGGGGTAGAAGCAGAGGCACTCATGCTGATCTTATTTCCATACTGTCTGTACGGAGTAGCCAAAGACTGGCTCGAATCCCGACCACCCCGATCCATCACCACGTGGGAGGAGTGTGTCGCAGATTTTCTGGCAAAGTTCTATCCCGCCTCCCGAGTCATACAGTTACAGAGCGAGATTCTGTCATTCAGGCAGAAGATGGGGGAGACGGTGGTAGACGCATGGGACAGGCTTATGAGATTGGTCAAACGGTGCCCGAACCACGGTTTTGGAGACGCGAAAATCCTGCAGGTTTTCTACCATGCCCTAGACAGGGAGAACGCCGACAGGATTGACAGAGAGGCCGGGGGAAACTTCTTGTATCACGTGGACAAAGAAGGAGCGTATGACCTGATGAAGCAGTTGGCCAAGCAGGATACCCGACTGTTTGACGATCGTAGGATGGCGGCTAGAGCCGAACCCGCAGAGGATGACCGGATAGACAATCTGGCTAGGATCGTTCATGACCTGGTCACGAAAGTCTACTCGGATAAGAAGACTGTCGCAGCAGTCGAAGAACCTGATCTGGACACAGCCATTGAGGAGCTAAGGACCGAAGACACCAACTACGTACAGCAGCAGTGGGACCCGAGCCGGTACCGACCGGGTACGAGAGACCATCCCGGGTTCCGGTACGGAAACCCGAACGCAGCGATTTATGCACCAGGTTTCCAGCACAGGCCACCAGCCCAGCAGGCTGCTCCGGCCCAGCAGGCTCAGTCAGTCCCATCCGCGCAGCAGTACGACGCCCAGATGAAAGAGATCAAGTCCATGTTCCAGACCATGGAGTCCCGGTTCAAGCACATGGACGCCCTGACAGCCGACATGCAGACGACCAAAACATCACTGCGTGCTTTGGAGGTACAAGTGGGGCAGTTAGCACAGCAGCTAACGGAGAGACAGCCAGGAAACTTGCCCTCGAATACAGTGAATAATCCACGTGCTCAGATCAATGCTATCACCACTCGGAGTGGAGTAGCACTGCAGGATCCACCGTACCCTAGCCACGCACGCGCAGAAAAGTCGAAAGAAGTAGAACGCAAACTGTCTGGCCGGGAAAACAGCGCAGTCGACCGCCCCCAGCCGAAGGGCTCGGTTGAGCAGGATGCAGTGCAGAATGAGACAGATGCAGAAACGGTACCTGTCTCCAAGGAGGTACCATACCCCTTGAAGACACGAAAGAGGGACGATAGCAAGGACTACGCCAGGTTTCTCGAGATGTTCAAGCAGCTGCAGATTAACATACCTTTTGCCGAGGCTTTGGCTAAGATGCCCACTTACGCCAAATTCCTCAAGGACATCTTGTATGGGAGGAGGCGAATGAGCGATTTCGAGACTATAAACCTGACGGCAGAAGTGAGCAACTGTGTGAAGAATGGGCTACCGAGGAAGAGAAAAGATCCTGGCAGTTTTGTAATACCGGTCACCCTGGGTAATGCTTACACAGGAAAGGCTCTGTGTGACCTAGGGGCCAGCATCAACCTGATGCCATTGACGATTTTCAAGAGTTTGAAAGTCGGGGAGCCCCGGCCCACCAGAATCATGCTGCAGATGGCAGACAGGTCCGTAAAACAGGCTTATGGAGTTATCGAGGATATTTTGGTGAAGGTCGGTGAGCTCATTTTTCCAGCAGATTTCGTGATCCTGGACATGGAGGCAGGGGAGGTACCGCTCATACTGGGCAGGCCGTTTTTGGCCACTGGAGAAGCTATGATAAATTGCAAGAGCGGGGAACTGACCATGCAGATTAACGAGGACAAGGTTAAATTTAATGTTTTCAAAAATCTGCAACTGCCAAATTATTATGATCACGAAGATATTTTCGCCATAGACGTAGTGGATGATGGCTGGGAAAACGAGGAGATGGACCAGTTATGGGAAGAAATTGACAGCATGTACGGAGAAGAGAAGGAGATGACTCGGTGCGAGCAAGCCATGAGAGCCGAGGACTGGACCACTTTGCACCGGGACGAAGATGGCGGGCAGAAGATGATCCTGGTTCCGTCACTCAAGGAGCCACCTGCACTCGAGCTTAAACCGCTCCCGAACCATCTCAGGTATGCGTACATTGGTAATAATAATACTCTGCCCGTAATTGTTTCTTCTCTTCTATCTCAGGAACAGGAAGAGAAACTGCTGGAAGTATTGCGAGAGCATAAGGAAGCAATCGCCTGGACGATTGCAGATATTAAGGGGATCAGCCCCTCCTACTGCATGCACAAGATCAGGATCGAAGAAGGCAAGAAACCGGTGATTCAGCCCCAGCGGAGACTGAACCCGAACATGAAGGATGTTGTGCGCAAGGAGGTCATGAAGTGGCTGGAAGCAGGAATCATATACCCCATATCAGACAGCACTTGGATCAGCCCGGTCCAGTGTGTGCCCAAAAAGGGGGGTATTACGGTGGTGCAGAATGAGGACCTGGAGCAGATTGCGCAGCGCACGGTTACAGGCTGGCGGATCTGTATGGACTATCGGAGGCTAAACGATGCAACATTGAAAGACCACTTCCCGCTACCATTCATGGACCAGATGTTGGACAGGCTAGCTCATCACGCCTATTACTGTTTTCTGGACGGGTACTCCGGGTACAACCAGATTTGCATAGCCCCGGAAGATCAGGAGAAGACAACGTTTACCTGCCCGTATGGTACGTTTGCGTTCCGGCGCATGCCATTCGGGTTGTGTAACGCTCCAGCCACGTTCCAGAGATGCATGATGGCGATATTCTCCGACATGATCGAGAAAAATCTGGAGGTCTTTATGGACGATTTTTCACTGTTCGGGGACAGTTTTGACGACTGCCTGCACCACCTGGGACAGGTCCTGATCCGATGCAAGAAGGCGAATTTGGTGCTGAACTGGGAGAAGTGTCATTTTATGGTCACCGAGGGGATCGTGCTGGGTCACAAAATTTCCAGCAAGGGACTCGAGGTGGACAGGGCCAAGATCGAGGTGATAAAACAGCTCCCATATCCGACAACCGTAAAGGCGATCAAAAGTTTTCTGGGACATGCAGGATTTTACCGGAGGTTCATCAAAGACTTTTCCAAGATCACGAAGCCACTCTGCGCTTTACTTGGAAAAGACGTGCCCTTTGACTTTGATGCAGCTTGTCAGCAGGCCTTTGACCATCTGAAGGAGAAGCTGACCACAGCCCCGGTTATCACTACACCGGACTGGTCACTTCCGTTCGAGCTAATGTGTGACGCAAGCGACTATGCAGTCGGTGCAGTTTTGGGGCAGCGGAAGGACAAGGTGTGCCATGTGATATACTATGCAAGTCGGGTACTTAACGATGCCCAGATCAACTATGGCACTACTGAGAAGGAGCTGCTTGCTGTGGTTTATGCCCTGGATAAATTCAGGCCGTACTTGGTCGGGTCAAAAGTCATCGTTTTTACCGACCATAGTGCCCTGAAATATCTGCTGGACAAGAAGGACGCAAAGCCGAGACTGCTGCGATGGGTATTGTTGATGCAGGAATTTGATGTGGAAATTCGGGATAAGAAGGGAGTCGAGAACGTAGTAGCGGACCACCTGTCCAGGCTTGAGAATGCTGAGGTGAACCCGGTACCAATCCAGGAAAACTTTCCGGACGAGCACATCATGGCGGTCAAACTGGGGAGACCGTGGTATTATGCTATAGCCAACTATCTGGTGAGTGGCACGCTTCCCGAGGACCTAACCCCGTCACAGCGGAAACGGTTTATTTCTGAAAGCCGGCAGTATTTCTGGGACGACCCGTATCTGTTCAAGCAGGGAGCCGACAACATTCTGAGGAGGTGTGTTCCGACCCACGAGGCCTGGAACGTGATCAGGCACTGCCACTCGGCTCAGTGTGGGGGTCACTTCGGAGGGACCCGCACGGCACACAAGGTACTGCAGTCAGGTTTCTTTTGGCCAACACTTTTCAAGGACTGTCATGATTATGTACAGGGATGCGATAGATGCCAGAGGACAGGGAGTACGTCACATAGGGACGAGATGCCTTTGACTATTTGGCAGGAGGTTGAACCCTTCGATGTATGGGGGATTGACTTCATGGGGCCGTTCCCGTCTTCAATGGGAAATCTGTACATACTGCTGGCAGTGGACTATGTTACGAAGTGGATCGAGGCGATAGCGTGTCAGAAAAACGATGCAGCGACAGTTGAGCGTTTTCTGAAACGCAACATATTCACACGATTCGGGACCCCCAGAGCAATGATCAGCGATGAAGGGTCACACTTTATTAACAAAGTGTTTGCCAGGGTACTTAAGCAGTACGGGGTATCAATCCATAAGGTGTCACTGCCTTATCACCCCCAGACTAACGGGCAGGCAGAGGTGTCAAACCGAGAGATCAAGGGCATTCTCGAGAAAACCGTAAATCTGGGTCGGAAGGATTGGTCGATGAGACTGGATGATGCGTTATGGGCATACAGGACAGCTTTCAAAACACCGCTGGGAATGTCACCATACCAGCTCGTGTTTGTGAAAGCGTGTCACCTCCCGGTTGAGCTGGAACATAAGGCCTATTGGGCTATCAAACTGCTGAACATGGATGAGAGTCTGGCCGGAGATAAGAGAAAAATGGCGCTGCTGGAATTAGAGGAGTTCCGCAGGACGGCATTTGAGAGCGCCAAAATTTATAAAGAGAAGACAAAGAAGTGGCATGATCAGCGTATCACGCCAAAGCAGTTCAACGAAGGAGACAAGGTGCTTCTCTACAACACAAGAATGAGGTTCTTTCCGGGAAAGTTGAGATCTCGTTGGTCGGGGCCGTTCATCATCAGGAAGATATTCGCGTGGGGCGCATTTGAGCTAGAGAATCCAAAAGACAACTCAAGCTTCAGGGTGAACGGAAACCGAATCAAGCCGTATCTCGAGAACGCCGAGGTCGCCAAGGTAGATCCAATCTACTTCGACGACCCGTGATCGAACCTGAGGTAACTGGGTCGGGCCGTCGACCGTAAATTACAAAGCGCTGGTTGGGAGGCAACCCAACGTAGTAAGTTTAAAATTATATTATTTTTATTTTAAGTTTTGAATTTTTGAGAGAGGTGAGATGAGTGGGTATTTAATGAAAATTGAGCATGTGCAGATACAGAAGAAGCAGACGAAAAGAAACAGAAAGGAGAGAGAGAGAAAAGTGACCCCCATTCAACCCACAGTGTCAAAATAACCGAGGTGAAAAAAAAAAAAAAAAAGAAAAATTGAAAATAATTTTTCTCTGCTGTCTGCGTATTTTACGCAGCTTTCTGCGTATTATACGCAGCCAGCAAAGAAAAACTGACTTTTGAAAAATTTTTGAAAAATTATTTTAACTGCTGTCTGCGTATTTTACGCAGGTTTCTGCGTATTATACGCAGCCAGCAGTATAAACTGTATTTTTCTAAAAAAAACAAAAAAAAAAAAAAAAAAAAAAAAAAAAAAAAAATTTGAGAAATTTATTTTGGCCCTGTCTGCGTAAAATACGCAGGTTTCTGCGTATTATACGCAGACAGCACCAAAAATGGTTTTTTTTGAAAAACTTGAAAAATTATTTTCAGAGCTTTCTGCGTATTTTACGCAGGTTTCTGCGTATTATACGCAGACAGCTCAGAAAAATAAGTTTTTATAAAAAAAAAAAAAAAAAAAAAAAAAAAAAAAAAAAAAAAAATTTGAAAATCAATTTTTGCTGCTGCCTGCGTATTTTACGCAGCTTTCTGCGTATTATACGCAGACAGCACCAAAAATTGACTTTTTTTGAAAAAATTAAAAATTATTTTGAGGGCTGTCTGCGTATTTTACGCAGCTTTCTGCGTATTATACGCAGACAGCACTGAAAAAACAATTTTTGAAAAAAAAAAAAAAAAAAAAAAAAAAAAAAAAAATTCAATTTTCCCCCTGTCTGCGTAAAATACGCAGCTTCCTGCGTATTATACGCAGACAGAGAGGAAAATTGCAATTTTTTTTACATTTTTGATCACCCGGTACCCCTGTTTGCGTAAAATACACAACATATACGTATATTACGCACAAGAGTAGCAGTTTTTGACCATTTTAAGCCAGGGGCATTTTGGTCATTTTGGCACTTAGGGTTTATAAAGGGAGGTCCGGCCATGGGAAGCCATTTTTGCTTCCAAGCTTTCTCTCTCTACCTCCATTCCTCTCTAGCACCAACACTCCAAATTTTTCAAAAGTGCTCGAAATAAAAAACCGAAGGCATTTTTGGAATCCCCTCGTCGCAAGGAGCACGGAACTACTCTCGGTTTTCAGAAATTCCAACCGAGCAAGTGTGGGGGTGGAAGGAAAGTGAAGGGTGTTCTTGAGGAAAAATCTCAGATTTGTTGAGTTTGAAGCCAAACCGGAAAAATTCACAGAAGGGAACGTTGAAGAGGAGGAAGAAGGCTACGTGAGAGTGTGCCCGGAATTTCATTCCGGCAAATTTGACTTTTCCGGCGGCTTAGGCGGCGGCTGGACGGCGGCTTAGGCGGCGGCTGGACGGCGGTTTACAGGCGGCTTTCCGGCGATAACCTTGCCGGATTCTGCACTTCACCCCCGTTGTGGGAAGGTCCAATTTTCTTCCCTCTCTTTAATTTTTCAGTTTTAAGCACGACCCGTAGCCGGGTCATTGTTTCTGAAATTTTTCTCGGTTTCCGTGCCGTGTGGACCTCTGGTAGATTCTAGGGGGCTTATTTGCTGAGACGCACTATTTCACGCGCACGTACTCTAGATTTCTGTTTCTGCTCGTTTTTGCATTTTCATGGCTTTAGTCAAACCTGTCATTGACCCGAACCGTCGGCACGAGCCGATTGATATCCCTGTCAACGAACTTTCACCGCATAACTTTGACAGTTATCGGTTTGTGACCCACCGTGCCCATGCCTATTATCTGACCGGTAAAAAGCCGAACTATAGGTTGGCTAAGGACCACAGATTCGAAGTAGACGATGATAGGATGCCAATCCAGATGGTGAATTTTGCCAGTCGAGCAGACATTTTTGGCACTTCACTAGCCGGGTTTGAGGGTACGTCTAGTTCTAGGCTGACTAGGGAGTTCTTTTGCAACCTTATGCATGTCGGCGATGCCGAGAACACTGATGTGCGGTGGATTTACTGCCGTCGTGACTATATCTTGCTGACCCCTGACTCTATTAGGCAGGCTTACGGGATTCCACCATCCCAAGAGCCGTGTGCCTACCAGTTAGCTATGAGTAACCCTCCGTCAGCTGGGGAG
Source organism: Linanthus parryae (assembly GCA_023055425.1). Lineage (NCBI taxonomy): Eukaryota > Viridiplantae > Streptophyta > Magnoliopsida > Ericales > Polemoniaceae > Linanthus > Linanthus parryae. The sequence goes on along the minus strand of JALGPY010000009.1, from coordinate 76,481,319 downwards.
GTTTTGAGGGTTTTGACAGGTGGAGCCGCGGGGGCCCACTTTGAGGAAGAAGGAAATGTGGGGCTGAAACTGCACTCGGGATTTTTGTGCAAGCCTGCCAAGTGGTGGGCTGAATGGGTGGTGAACCGCATTATGGGGATCCAACACTTTACCTACCTCGAGAATGAGGCGACCGTCATAGTGTACTGTTTGATGATGAGGAGACGGATTGATATAGCTCAGCGCATTTGGGTTTATATTCAGGAGAGGAATGTCTCATCGACCAAGAAGGGACTCGGGTATAGCAACCTGATTATCCAACTGGCTCGTAATTACCAGATTCCTCTCTCCGAGCTTGAGGGTGACTGGAATCCTCCTCTACTTAAGGCCTATAGGAAGTTTAGAGGGGGAGGTCCGGGACCGAATGACCCAGTCATCGACCTTGATGCAGACCCTATGGAGGAGGATGAGCCTGCCCCTGCCCCTGCCCCTAGGAGGCGATCGACCCAGGACAGACCTACTCGGGGGACGGGAGCGTCTACACTTAGGCGTTCTCAGTCCACCCATGACCACGGAGAGCCGAGCCAGAGAGCCGGGCCGAGTCAGAGAGCTAGACCTAGTACGAGAGGTACGAGAGGTCCGACCGGTCCACCGCCACTTTCGGTCATGAACCGTAGGTTGGCCCGAGTAGAGGAGGGACTTGAGGGATGCCGTGCTGGCCAGGCGTCTTTAGGCGAGAAAGTGCTTAACAAGTTAGGGAAAGTTTTCCGATACCTAAAGCACCTCAAGAAGTTCACGAAGAAGATAGCCAAAGACCATGGCGATGCGATTACTGCACTCCGAGAGGAGCAGCGCGAGGCAGCCCGCCATGCGGGCCGAGAGGTGCCATTGCCTATTATCTTCCCTCCCTCCTATTCCAGTGAGTACACTACCAGCTGGTCGGACGAGGCGAGCTCGAGTGAGCATGCCACAGTGCCGGTTTCACACCCACCTAGCAGTCGGTCAGGATCCCGGACACAGTCCCGACAGTCATCGAGCTCACGGTCCCGCCAGTCGTCGAGCTCGCACCCACGACAGTCGAGTAGTGCCAGATTCAGGCAGACCAGCAGCTCACCCAGCAGCATGTCCGGTTCTTCCGAGACCGGGTCAGACCCGCCGTATAGTCCAGACGAGTCAGTGCCATGAGGGCATGCCACCTCTTAGTGTGGGGGTGGGAGTCGTGTCTGCATAACCCGGTCTGCACGTTTTTTCATATTTATTTACAGTTTTTATTTTATTTTTTGAGTCAGCATATTTTCTTTGTTTGAGTCGACCCACCACATCATTCTGACCTTGCATTGTGTATACTTAAGAGAAAAAAAAAAAAAATTAGAAATTTTCAGAAAATCCAAAAAAATTAAAAAATCAGAAAATTTGAGAAAGGGCAATCAAGATAACAGAAACTGGGAAGAAATCGAGATTAAACCCTTTGACAGAAAAGAAAGCTTGCACCGAGGTATAGTAGATAGGTGAGAGCCAGTGACCCTTGGAAACCGCAAGTAGTTATCACCTGAGCTAAGGATCCGACTAGTTGCCACACCGCCGTCATCTAGGTAGTCGACAACCCGCCCACGGGCGCCGTCACGGTCATTGCATCTTTCGGTGGAGTGACTGGCTATCAAGGGACCTCACGTCCTGTTTCTTATCCCTAGGTCCAACTAGTAAACCCGTTTGAAGCCATTTACCCCTTTTATTCTTAGCCACTATAGCCTAGGAAGCCTTCTTTGAGACCTCATCAGTCGATTAGTTGGCTATTCTACGAGTTATGACGGAGGGAGTGAGTTGGGGAGGGTTTTAGATGGAGCACTTCATGACATATCAGTTTTGGACAGTTCGACATTGACACGTTTTTCGAGGGAAGGACAGGGTGAGTGAGAGGCGACAGTGCATTAAATTGCGGAGGTGGATCACTGCATTACATAGTGACCACAGGAGGAGTTAGTCGCGTGCGAGACATCTTTCCGCACATTGGGGTCCGGGGGGTTGAGAGGTTAATTGGTGGTTGTGCCGTTTTTCTACATCTTTGGTGATGAGGAGGTTCGGTGGGACTGCACAGTATTATTTCGACTACAGGATCAGCGCTTCAGGATTAGTGTGGGGGTATTCCATATGAGGACATTTTTCATACCCCACGACGACAGTTTATTTCTACTCACTCAGCTTTAGTCAGTTTATTTATCGTTATTCGTGTATTTATGTGTATATAGAGTCGTATTATTAAAAAAAAAAAAAAAAAAAAAAAAAAGAAAAAAAAAAAAAAAAAAAAAAGAAAAAGAAAGAAAAAAAAAACAGAAAAAGAAAAAAAAAAAAAAAAAAAAAAAGAGAAAATGATCTAGTTTTGCAGTTTTTCAGTTATTTATGTTGTTTATGTTATTGAGTCAAAAAGCTGAGTGAGTAGCACGATTTTCGAGACAGTTACACCGCTTCACATTTGTGGCCGCGAGAACGGCGAAGACACACCGAGGGACAGGAAGATTGATATGGCAGGAACTTAGGTGTTTCAGGCAGTTTTTCGGGAACTCGGTGAGGGGTGTGAGTTTGGGAAATTGTGAGAATGTCATAACGAGTAGGATCATGCCATACCTTTACATATATATATCCTACCTGTTAGATTTAGAACCTGGATTCGGAAATAGCTCGGATGGTCGGTTAACTAGGGATTCGCTCAAGTTGATAGCAAAAGTAACAGTACTCGGGTCCCGTGCTTAAATCCACCAAAGAAATCTGTTCAGACTTACCGATCGATTGCAGGGAAGTATTTTCTGGAAAAAGGGTGAGGTTTTGAGGACACTCGGTTATGTTTTTGAGATTGCCCAATCTCACCAAAAATAAATGTTTAGTATATTTTTTGAGTCGTGTACATTGAGTCTGTGTATATTCTATCTGAGTCAGTCTTTCTATCGAGTCGTCTGGTTATACGGTTCAGGTTGAAAGAGTATGCAATTGCAGGGAGTATGCAAAGGTAGTGTATGCACGACAGGGTCGGTTTTGCAAAAACCGAGAGGTATGCAAGCAGGTTGGTATGCAAAGGGGATTGCTCGGGACGAGCAATATTTAGTGCGGGGGTATTTGATAACGCCCAAATAGGGGTTATCTTATAGCCCGGTTTTTGTGCATTTGTGCCGGAAAACTCACGTTTTAGCCCATTTTCACCCTCGGAACGCCTCGGTTTTAGGAACGAGACAGTTACTTGCTCTTTATAAATTTCTGCATTTTCCGTACTTTATTTGGATATGATCGCGGGTGTGTTCATGTTGTCTATGCAGGAACAGGGCCCGGGAATGCAGCAGGAATGGATCGGGAATGCAGCAGGAGGCAAACGCAGGCAGCAAGGAAGGGGAGGGGTTTTGGACATATTTTCTCCCCTGTCTGCGTATTATACGCAGAAAATACGCAGAAAATACGCAGCCAGGGGGAAAATACGCAGAAAATACGCAGGAAAGAAGAAGCTGAAGGCAAGATGGGTCCCTGTCTGCGTATTATACGCAGAAAATACGCAGAAAATACGCAGACAGCAAGCACAAAGTGGAGAAAAAGCAGCAGGAGAAGACCCTGTCTGCGTATTATACGCAGCAGGCTGCGTATTATACGCAGACAGCACAAAAACTGGGGCGGTTTCGGGCAGTGGCAGTTTCGTAAATATTGACAAGTTCCAGAAATTCGCCAGCACTATAAAAAGACTCGTCCAGACTCGTTTTGAACACACAACACACAAGACCATTCATCCAAGGACAAGTCTGAGCATCCCGGGAGAGCACGGAAGCACTCATCCAGATCCGAAGACTTAGTTTGATCTTAATCTCTCTTTTAAATTCAAAAACTTTGTTATTTAGTTATGTCGTGTAGTAGCTAAACCTTTTACCTAGGTTCTCGGTGAACCTAGGGTTTCGCTTTCAGACATTATTTCTGCAGTTTGAGTATGAATGCATGATCTCGTTATCTTAATTCGGTAGTATTATCAGTTATTCTGTCTTTGATTATATCTTTTTATGCATGATCGGAGTCGCGAACCAGAATTGCTATAGACCCGAGCCTGTAGGTGAAAACGTCAGGTTAGGGTTAGGAAGAGAAGACAGGATTTAGTACCTTACCCTGATAGACCGACCAGAGAAAGGGAGATAGGGCTAGCCAAAACGTATAGACCAACTGTTAGAGAATTTGACCCGGGCCATCAGGACAGGTTAGAAACCCTAGCAGACTTAGAACGAGACTGCAGACTTAGGCAGCTTAACAGGAACCCGAAAGTCTGCAGGATCGTGACAGCGTGTGGAATCTGAAAGGTTACTGCACAATCGGTACGTGGCACGGATAATTAAAACTGCTGAGTGTTTTCATATCAAACCAAAGAACATAATTCTGAAGAAACCCTAGGGGATCCTGGACCTAGTATTCCAAACCCTAGATTTACAACTTTCAAGATTTTCAGAAAACGTCACAAAAAATATTTGCGTTTTATTTTGTTTAATTTTAGTTTATAGTTAATCACAATCCTAAACTACTCCTCCTTTTCATACTCTGGAAGTTAAAACTGATTTCTCGAAAAACCCGAAATAGTCCTCGTGGGAACGATCACCCGAGCTTAATTACGCCCGGTATTACAAGATTCGTATACTTGCGAACAGCACGTTAGTTTGCGCATCACCTTACACATGAACAGCCTCTGTAGCCTTAGCTTCAACGGAAAGTGACGCAATTGTTTTACATGAACTTTTTTAGCTTTCCAGCTCTCATCATCTGTGTCCCCTTCAAATTTCTTGTACCTTGAAGCCTGGCAGAAGTCACACTTGTCCTTGTGGGCACTATATTTCCAAAACAACATGCAGTCATTCGGACATGCGTCGTACTTCTTGTAGTCAAAACTAAGTGCACTTTGGAACTTTTTCGCTTCGTAAGTTGAGGCAGGCAACTGACATTGGGGAAATGCGTCATTCAATAACTCTAATAAAACATCTAAGGATTTATCACTCCACCCAAACAAGGCTTTTGTGTGTAACACTCGAACTAAGAATGACAGAAGGCTTTTGATGAGTCCAATTAGTGTAAGTTTGGTCGAATCCATTTATGATAATATGCTCTTCCACCACATCTCGCTCCTGAAAACATATATTCAAGCACTTCTTGCAGGGGCAATATCTCTTAGGAGCGCCGTTTTTATTAGAAAATGCAAAATCTAAAAAAGATTTGCACCCTGTCATATATATATGATCAACTCTTATTGGATGGTGAATCCAAGACTTATCCATCGCAGTGGAAAATGTACGTAACAATACCTGCACATCAAACGTTCATAAGCTACATATCGTATTTGCTTTGAAAGAATTGTAACTATATCCAATAAGTCGCTTAGGATACTTGGTTATCGCATATCTTTTTATTTGTTTCTTTCGAAGTCGAATCAACTTCTACTAATAGGTTGAAGTACTTTTGCATAACGTTTGTTGTATTACATAGATTATTAAGTATACCAAGTAAAGCATATTACTTTATACGAACACTACAAGCAGTTTCATCTAAATATTCATATATTTCTCCTTCACATACATAATAGAGATAATCTGTCAAAATTCAAACGTGAATGTCACATTTTCCTCACTCGATGAACGTCAAATAAAATTTTGGAGATCATTCATTCAGGTAGATGAATTTTGGATATTAATAACACAAAGAGTGACTTCAAGTTTAGAGAGAGACTAATTTTTTTAAACAACACAGGCCACCTCAAGAAGAGCACACTACCCAATTTCTAGAGTGTCCTAATAAGCATGTAATTAGCTCCATTTGGTACATAACACAGTAACTGCTACATCAGCGCCAGTTTCAGGTTTAAGAATATTGTTTTCAACTCAATCAATACAATAAAAAATCCCACTACAAAAAAATTAATGTAAGTTTGTTCTATACAAGCAGGTCATGTGGAAGCACAAAACTAGATGTCAACATTCAGGTTCAAGCTAAATTGAACTGGACAGATTTGATTATCAACTGGACCAAAAGCATACATGAAGTTTCCCAATGCTAAAGCTAATTATAGGAACAGATCCAAGAACAATTCAATAGTACTGGGAATATTGAATGAACAGAAGACAGATTCAAGACCACGGTTCAGACTAACACAAACGCAGATTAGACAATCGCAGACTAACAATTGATACTAATTACCCTCAAGATCATACACTACAATGAACATATTCAACCCAACACTTCCTTTGCATTAACCTTTACTGTCAGATTATTCTTCCCAAGGAGAAACAAAGAAAATAGGGTTTCAGCATCTTTTTAATCCAATTCTCAGATGATTACTATATGAAATGTTGAGATCAGGAGGTGAAACAGAAGACCCATGAGCAATTTGAGTTCTTAAGTTGCTTTATCAAGAAAATGATTGAAATTTATGGAATAACAAATAATTGTAGTTCGAAGACATAATTAGGGGAAAGTAGAACTATGAACAAACACTAACCTGCAAGGATTGTTCTAGCAAGCAGCTGATCCAGAGTAGGTCAAACCAATCAACAACACAACACCTGAAGCAACAAATTGCAAATATGAGCAGCAGGTTCATCATCTCAACCCTAAAAAAAAATTGGGCCTTTTTCAAGCAAAACTCTAGGGTATTCAAAGAAATCCCAATTCACAGCAGAAAAATGACCTTCAAAATTGAAACTTCTAATCAACTACTCTACTTGTCAAGACATAGGAAGCAAAATCAACAGTTCAACGCCCCGATTGTATAATGGCCAATTCTGGAGTTGGAAGTTTCAGAGTCAAACATACACCAATTATTATAAGTAAAAAAAATAAAATAAATTTCCAAGAACGAAGACCGTTTCAGCAATACTACTACTACTGGTACTACATAATTGAAACCTACACACATGTGTAAAAAGAAAGAAAACGAAATAGACGAGGAAGAAGAGGAGGCTGTAGGAATCAGAAAGAGATGGAGAGAGACTGAAAATAGATGAGGAAGAAGAGGAGGCGAACTTACCTGCAAACGATGAGAGGAAGAGAACGACGAGACGAGGAAGAGGACGACGAAACGGTTGAGTGAGACCGCGATAGACGAAACGAGGTAGAGGACGACGCGCAACTGCGACTGGGTGCTTCTGATCGATTGAAACCCTTCCACTCCAATTCCACTTCGATTTCCCTCAATTACCTCTTCATCGATCTCACCATGAAACGGTTGAGAGTGATAGATGAGAATCAGAATAGGGATCGAAAGCGATCTGGCCTCTGGGTGATAAGGGTTTGATTTTTTCATTTATTTTTAGAACTGGGTGTGAAAAATAGCTAGCTAACCGCGAACCCACTTTCATTTCGGGGGTTGAATTTTTTATATTTTCGCGAAAATCAACCGAATAGTCACGGGAAATATCGTGGCCAATTTTGTTGCGAGAACGAATTGCCACGCCAATACTAATCACCGTGGCTAAAACATAATTTAACCACGGTAATTACTTAATTACCGTGGCTATATTAAAATAAATTTACCACGAAAACCCACTGTGGATAGTGTTACTTATTGCCACATTAATTATTAGTGGCTAAATTTAGTGTGGCCAAAACCCATTTTTCTAGTAGTGGACGTGCAAAAAGGTAGTGCGGGGGATTTGATAACTCTCTATTAGAGTTAGACTTCTTGCATGTTTTATATCGTTTTGTGTGATTTTTGGGTTGATAATATTAGTTTTACACTATGAATGTTGTGAAAACGTAGAAGAATGAGCTTTATTCACTTTCGTTTTAGTCCGGGCATTTCTAATCATATTTCGATGTTATTTGTCAAACATAATCGCGTGGTATGGTTGTTCATGTTGTCTTTACAGGAAATGATGCTAGACGATTTCTAGGATGCATGAAATGAAGTTCGGAAATAAAGCAAGCTCAAGAGGAAGCAAGGGAAGCAAAGTTGGAGTAGCAAAAGTGACTAACCTTCACCAGATTGAGGATATCTTGAGTTCTACAATGATGTTTGGAGTGAGAACAGTGGAAAATGAAAGTAGACTCAAAGAGCTTTCCAAGAATAGGCCACGGAGCTCAAACGGAGATCGAACGAGAAAGATATGGTCCGTCGAAGAGGCTGAAAATATGAGCTAGCTCCAGGGGTGTTCGAGCGAGCACCTATTGTGTTCGTGCGAACAGAGAAACACTTAAAACAATTTTGGAGCCAAAAACCTCTGGAAAAAATAGGAACACCCAAAATGTGTTAGCACGAAGAGTGTTCGTGCGAACACTCGTGTGTTCGTGCGAACACTCGTGTGTTCGTACGAAACGAAGGCAAAATCGTGAATTTTTGGGCTGTTTTTCAATTTCTTGAAAGTTTGAAGCTTGGGGGCTTGTTTTAGACCTAGAAATTCGTGCTTTTCAGGGACGTACGAGTTTTGGGGGAGAAAACAAGAGAGAGACGAAGGGGACGAAGACGAAGCCAAACTCCACCATTATAGTTCTAGGTTTTTGATTACTTCTTCTTCTCTTCCCAATCATTTGATGGAGAAACTCTATTGTTTTTCTCTTTGTAATACAATTAGCTAAACTCCACTGCTAGGCTTCTTTGGATATCCTAGGGTTATGTAGACGATGAATTTTTCCGGATTTTAATCTTTGTTTCATGCTTATTGATTTTTTCTATTGAATGAATGTTAGTTCTCGAATCTTATTAAGGATCTTAATATATTGACACGACTAAGATTGGAATTAATAATAAATGAACTAAGGTTTAGTCGTTCGATTGAATCATGCTTAAAAGTTAGTTTTGGCATAATTCAATTGTTCATCACCATGCTTAATTCTTAGCAAGAATGGAATCGCGACCCAGACTTGTTAATTAACTAGAAAGTGCACGAAAATGACTTTACCTAGTTGTGAAGAGTGTGTGAACACAGTCCCGAATCACTGAGATCGAAAAGGAAAATGTTAGGATTGGCCTTAGTGGGTTGATTCGGTAGGTTATTCGACTGTTCCGTGCAATGGTGGACCGTCAGGACCCGTTGACGTGCACGTAGTTAACCTACTAGAAAGGACCGATAGACTCATGAAGCCGAGAGGAGATTGAAGTCAACCAAGACGTAAAATGACACGAGACTGACGGGAGATTTTCATAGCTTATTACACGGCTTGATTAGGACAGAATTAACGTGTTACTCAGATTATCCGACAATCGTTTACAGCCCTCGGCGATCTAGAGATTGTACAGATTCTCCATATTTTTTTATTAATTAAAAAATAGAAAAATATTAATTAGTATTTATTTTAATTTATTCGGTTTTTTGGGGGCGACGACCTGTTTATCACTCGATTCTTCCTCCCTGTTACAGTACTTTAATCTAATATGCTAATTAAATCGTTTCAAGTATTTCCTCGTGGGATCGATAACTCGGGTTGAAATACACCCTATATTACTTGACCGTGCACTGCGCATACGCGTTAGGAAATCCCGTCACCTATCCTGAGCAGAATTGCGAGAGGAACACAGCTACGACGTGGAGCATCGCTGCTTTTATGGCATTTTGGAAAAGTTAATGGGGTTAAAACAAAGTATCGAAGTTTACCTTCAATAAATTACTACATTTTGCTGCGTAAGAGCATAATTTATTGATTTTTGATATGTTCCGTTCACTATGGACCCTAGCCTATCCTGATCAGATTTGCGAGAGGAACACGACTCTCTGCCTTTGGCGAGGAGCACCGCCGCTATACGGTGTTTCGGCAATGTTTAAGGGGTTAAGTCGAAGTTTCTAAGTTAACCTTTAAGAAATTACAACGTTTCGCTACGTAGGAGCACCATTTATTGATTTTCAATATGGTCCGTTCACGATAGGTCCTAGCCCATCCCAAACAAAGTATTGATAAGAACACGGCTTCCTAACTTTGGTGGGGAGTACCGCCGCTTTATGGCATTTCGCCAAACTTTTGGGGGTTAAATCTAAGTTTACCTTTAAGAAATTATTGCGTTTTTGTTACTTAAGAGCACAATTTCTACCCCCACAATTGGTGTGTAGCAATTAAAACATTGAATTTACTTCTCAGAGGGGGGGGGGAGAGCATAATTTCTTGATTTTCAATATGGTCCTTCACGATGGATCCTGGCCTATCTTGAGCAAAATCGCGAGAGGAACATGGCCCCCAGACTTTGACGGGGGGCCTTCCACTTTGGGCGTTTCGACAAAGTTTAGGGGGTAAATCAAAGTTTCTAAGTTTACTTTTATTAAATTGCGACGCTTTGACTACGTAAGAGCACAACTTATTGATTTTCCATAAGGTCCGTTCACGATGGCTCCTAGCCTGTCCTGAGAGAGATGCATTAGATCATGTAATTCCCCCAAAAACATAATCTAGAATTTAGTTCAAGAATTATCAGGACCAAACAAGATATCTTAAATACAACAAAAGAATATATCTATCCAAATAAACCATTAGAAGTGGTGGGTAGGGTTGTACTAGCTACTAACTAACTCTATAATATATCCTAAATTCTCATCTCTTGGGGTCCTAACTGATCTAGACGGCCTATAATGCAACACCCCCTAAATCACGCGGCCGACCCGGCCGCACGTTTGGAGAGATGTCTCCGCCCGAGGTGATGAGCCTCATTGGGAATGGATAAGGATCGTCGCTTCACAGCTAGTACAACCATCGATAACTAAAAACATAACTTATTACATAATTCAAGATAAATAGTGACATCATTTGAAAGTCAGGAATACATTTTCAGTGAAATGGAATAAAATACTAGGTGATTGATGTTTTAAGCCTCATGCTTCTCGATCCAGCTGTGTCGTGAACGTCCCCCACTTTGAAAAATTGCGGTTTTAAAATAGCGAAAGCCGACGAAGTTTTACTGAAAATGATCAGCAAACGGTTGAGTAAGCTAACACCCATAGCACGTAAACAGATTATGAGACATATGATAGGAATAACAAATTTGCTAATAAAATATCATAAATATGTGGGGATAGCGTTCTCGTTGATTTGATATGTCACACGTCGTGACGATTCCAAATTTCATATTCCATCCCAAAGATGCGGACCATCTCGGGAAATCACTTTTAATAGCATTTTGCAATATCACTTTAAATCTCAAGATGATAACAATCGAGTCCAGAAATTTATTTTAGTAATTAGTTGATACGGGGCGTGACGATATCCAATCCACAACCGCTTTTCTCATAATGTGCAAAAGCACTACCATGACCGTAACTCAATCACAGGAGGTTCGCATCATAGCGCCTCATAACCATCTCAATATAACCCATCTCAATATAATCTCATAACAATAACCAATCACAATATGTCAGAAATGTATCGTATCAGGGACATGGCACAGACCCACGCACAACGGTTTCCACTTTACGTCATTACGACTTTTTCTTCCAAGATATCACAAGATGTAAATCGGGAGCTCCAAGTAAAGCCGGTATGGCACATTCATAATAATCGATGTATGATTGCGAGAGCTATAATATTTGACCAATAAGTGAGTGTGTGCTTCTTTTGGATAACCGTGGCCCGTGAACTAGGTAAACACGGCCTAATTTGGTAGTCGTGATTGGAACAGTACTTTCTCATTTCACAATGAAATTTAGAGGTTCTTCTTTCGGATCTTAGTTTTGGATTTGGATTAACAATTTCACGTGATACTTCAAATTAGAGCATTTCAAAGACAAGTAAAGATTCAAATAAAATATATACGGTAGTATTTCACAAATAACACATGCGATACCCGAAAGAATGAAAGACACACAAGGCTTGGCATATTAACTCACCGAAATCCAAAAGCACGTCCTAGTTGTAGTTCTCGCCTAGGAAAACGTCACCTACAAGTTGAAGCTTCCAACTCAATACAATCTCAACCAAATATATTTTCTTTAATAAGAACAACCTATATATTCTAGCCCCTTTTATTTATTTATTTTTCCTTAAAATGTCTTTTTCTATAATATTCACCCAACTATTTCATGAAAAATGTAGTTATTAATAACATAATATCTAAAAATATTAAAGGAAAAACCAATTTTATAAATGAATCTGAAATTACAAACTACACTTAGTACCCCAAAAGTTTCTGAAATGTCAACTGCCCCCCTAAGTTCATGAAAAGACACAATAACCCCTCAAAATACTTTCTGAAAATTGCATTTTTGCCCCCCGAGCATGAACACTCAAAATAACTAATCAAGACATGGTTTCAAGGTCCTAAAACTCGATTTTGATTGCAAATAATGATTTAGGGGAAGAATTAGAGCATACCCAGTTAAAGAATCGCAAGAAATGGTGAAGAAATGAGGTGGGTCGAGCTACCCGTCGGCGGCATTCGGCGGTGACGGCTGACGGTGCTTCTCCGACGACTTCTAGATGCGGATGAGCCTTCCAAAGGCTTGGTCGGACCTCTCTGAGTTGAACGAAGTTGGTTTGGAGGCATTGGTCGCCTTGGTTGCGCTCCGGCGAACTTCTCGCCGGAATCCATGGAGGTCGCCGCGTTCTTGGCGGCTGCTGCTTCCGGCACTTTCTTCTGCTGCTGTGGCTTCCTCTGGTGGCCATGACGAGCAAGGCAGAGAGGGGGAGAGAAGGAGAGAGCAGAGCTGGAGGTGGTGGTGGTCGTTCCTTGGTGGGTCTTTCGGTGGGTTCTCCAACGGTGGCAGCGTCCAATGATGCCGCTGCTGCTGCTGCTTCTTGTTGCGTCCGGCAGAACAGAGAGAGAGAGATGGTGGGTGAGAGATCAGAGAGTGGAGGTGGAGGGGTAGGGGTGATGGTGTGGTGGTGTCGGGTGGTTGTGTGCTGAAGGAGAAGAAAAAATAAATAGAGGAAGAAACAGAAAGAGAGAGGGTAACGGGGAGAGAGGGAGAAAGAGAGAGAGGTGAGTGTGTTGAAAAATACAAAAAGTGGCAGTTGGTGTTGGTGAATGGGAAAACAAAACAAAGGAGAGAGAGAGAGAGAAGGTGACGGGGAGAGAGAGAGAGAAAAAAAAGAGGGCGTTGAAAAACACAAAACTCCTCCGTTGGAGAATGGGGGGAAACAAAGATATTTTAATACTAGTAGTATTATTATAATGTATGTAATATTATATAGTATAAAATACATATTATTTATACGATATAAATATGTATAGATAGTAAGTACAAAAATACGTATAGTATAAGTACAAATACAAGTATACATACCAATAGTTTCGTAAAAGACAAATAATACCACCCAACATCAGCTATTTTATATTATCTAAAATTATAACTACCTCCCCACTAGCTATATATTTTTGAAAATAACTGACTAAAGTTTACAAAATATGTCAATAATAATTAGAATAAGACGGGGTGTTACACATAAAGCAAAGACAAGAAAAATTATAAGCCTTGATATACTTCCGTCTCTTATATGGTATAGGGTTTAATACAACTATAGATCAAATTAGAATAAAATAGGAAAAAACAAATAGATCCAACAACCTTGGACTTCCAAAGCAACAATTTACATTTAACAAATAAGCCTATCTTAACTACTAAAATTCCGACTTGATTCAATTTTATTTCCACTTTTACTCTTTGACTAGCCAATTTAATTATGAAAACTACGTGAGATGTTCCCAGCATAACCCTCAGGCACTTTAACTGCTTTCAGTATTCTGAGAAATGTGTTCTTTGCTTCCTTAGTCAAAGTGAAATTGGCACGAGCCCATTGCCATTTGCCCGAAGGAAGTAGTACAGGATGTAGCTCTTCTCTAATACCCATATCCTTAAGGTCGCGACGTGCCTTCAAACCGTCCTTGGACTTGCTGTCACAACCTAACAGTGTGTAAAGTAAACTCTCTGATACATTCTTCTCAATATGCATCACGTCAAGATTGTGGGGGATAAGATTGTCTTTCCATTAGGGCAATTCAAAGAATATGCTTTTCTTTTCTAGCCATAATCAGGGCGGCGTATTAGAAGCAGAACTCTCTGGTTCCTTTCTTTTCTGACCTGCAGTCTTACCGTGTCCCTCACGCATCCCAAATTCATTTTTAATATGCGCCACCTGCCTCAAAACAGCCTCTCCTGACAATCGAGTTGGCATTTCTCTTGTCTCCACAGTCCCGTCGAAACTATTTTTTGTCTTTCCTAAACCTGTGTCCCAAGTCTAGTGCTCTACGAGATCCCATATAACAGAACTTATGACCAGGCATTAACCATTTGAACTCGGTGTCCTTATTACAGACAGGGCATGCATATTTCCCTCTTGTACTCCAACCTGACAAGTTGGCATAAGCAGGAAAGTCATTAATTGTCCACATCAGTGCCGCTCGCAGTCGAAACATCTCATCACTAACATCATCAAGTGTATCTACGCCTTCTGCCCAAAATTCATTAAGCTCGTCAATTAGTGGTTGTAAATACACGTCTATATCATTCCCCCGTGCGGAAGGCCCATCAATCAGCAACGATAAATTGAAATCAGGTTGTGAATAACCAGAGTCAGGGGGCCCATTCAATGTGACTAAAAGGACAGGCCATGTACTGTGAGTGATACTCATCGTCCTGTAGGGATTAAAACCATCAGATGCAAGACCCAGTCGAACATTTATGGGCTCCATAGCGAAATCAGGATGTTTCTCATCAAAGGATTTCCAAGCAGGTGAATCTGCCGGATGCCTCATGAGGGCATCATTTTTTCCCTCTGCATCATGCCATCTCATTGATGATGCAGTTTCCTTACACATGAACAGCCTCTGTAGCCTTAGCTTCAACGGAAAGTGACGCAATTGTTTTACATGAACTTTTTTAGCTTTCCAGCTCTCATCATCTGTGTCCCCTTCAAATTTCTTGTACCTTGAAGCCTGGCAGAAGTCACACTTGTCCTTGTGGGCACTATATTTCCAAAACAACATGCAGTCATTCGGACATGCGTCGTACTTCTTGTAGTCAAAACTAAGTGCACTTTGGAACTTTTTCGCTTCGTAAGTTGAGGCAGGCAACTGACATTGGGGAAATGCGTCATTCAATAACTCTAATAAAACATCTAAGGATTTATCACTCCACCCAAACAAGGCTTTTGTGTGTAACACTCGAACTAAGAATGACAGAAGGCTTTTGATGAGTCCAATTAGTGTAAGTTTGGTCGAATCCATTTATGATAATATGCTCTTCCACCACATCTCGCTCCTGAAAACATATATTCAAGCACTTCTTGCAGGGGCAATATCTCTTAGGAGCGCCGTTTTTATTAGAAAATGCAAAATCTAAAAAAGATTTGCACCCTGTCATATATATATGATCAACTCTTATTGGATGGTGAATCCAAGACTTATCCATCGCAGTGGAAAATGTACGTAACAATACCTGCACATCAAACGTTCATAAGCTACATATCGTATTTGCTTTGAAAGAATTGTAACTATATCCAATAAGTCGCTTAGGATACTTGGTTATCGCATATCTTTTTATTTGTTTCTTTCGAAGTCGAATCAACTTCTACTAATAGGTTGAAGTACTTTTGCATAACGTTTGTTGTATTACATAGATTATTAAGTATACCAAGTAAAGCATATTACTTTATACGAACACTACAAGCAGTTTCATCTAAATATTCATATATTTCTCCTTCACATACATAATAGAGATAATCTGTCAAAATTCAAACGTGAATGTCACATTTTCCTCACTCGATGAACGTCAAATAAAATTTTGGAGATCATTCATTCAGGTAGATGAATTTTGGATATTAATAACACAAAGAGTGACTTCAAGTTTAGAGAGAGACTAATTTTTTTAAACAACACAGGCCACCTCAAGAAGAGCACACTACCCAATTTCTAGAGTGTCCTAATAAGCATGTAATTAGCTCCATTTGGTACATAACACAGTAACTGCTACATCAGCGCCAGTTTCAGGTTTAAGAATATTGTTTTCAACTCAATCAATACAATAAAAAATCCCACTACAAAAAAATTAATGTAAGTTTGTTCTATACAAGCAGGTCATGTGGAAGCACAAAACTAGATGTCAACATTCAGGTTCAAGCTAAATTGAACTGGACAGATTTGATTATCAACTGGACCAAAAGCATACATGAAGTTTCCCAATGCTAAAGCTAATTATAGGAACAGATCCAAGAACAATTCAATAGTACTGGGAATATTGAATGAACAGAAGACAGATTCAAGACCACGGTTCAGACTAACACAAACGCAGATTAGACAATCGCAGACTAACAATTGATACTAATTACCCTCAAGATCATACACTACAATGAACATATTCAACCCAACACTTCCTTTGCATTAACCTTTACTGTCAGATTATTCTTCCCAAGGAGAAACAAAGAAAATAGGGTTTCAGCATCTTTTTAATCCAATTCTCAGATGATTACTATATGAAATGTTGAGATCAGGAGGTGAAACAGAAGACCCATGAGCAATTTGAGTTCTTAAGTTGCTTTATCAAGAAAATGATTGAAATTTATGGAATAACAAATAATTGTAGTTCGAAGACATAATTAGGGGAAAGTAGAACTATGAACAAACACTAACCTGCAAGGATTGTTCTAGCAAGCAGCTGATCCAGAGTAGGTCAAACCAATCAACAACACAACACCTGAAGCAACAAATTGCAAATATGAGCAGCAGGTTCATCATCTCAACCCTAAAAAAAAATTGGGCCTTTTTCAAGCAAAACTCTAGGGTATTCAAAGAAATCCCAATTCACAGCAGAAAAATGACCTTCAAAATTGAAACTTCTAATCAACTACTCTACTTGTCAAGACATAGGAAGCAAAATCAACAGTTCAACGCCCCGATTGTATAATGGCCAATTCTGGAGTTGGAAGTTTCAGAGTCAAACATACACCAATTATTATAAGTAAAAAAAATAAAATAAATTTCCAAGAACGAAGACCGTTTCAGCAATACTACTACTACTGGTACTACATAATTGAAACCTACACACATGTGTAAAAAGAAAGAAAACGAAATAGACGAGGAAGAAGAGGAGGCTGTAGGAATCAGAAAGAGATGGAGAGAGACTGAAAATAGATGAGGAAGAAGAGGAGGCGAACTTACCTGCAAACGATGAGAGGAAGAGAACGACGAGACGAGGAAGAGGACGACGAAACGGTTGAGTGAGACCGCGATAGACGAAACGAGGTAGAGGACGACGCGCAACTGCGACTGGGTGCTTCTGATCGATAGAAACCCTTCCACTCCAATTCCACTTCGATTTCCCTCAATTACCTCTTCATCGATCTCACCATGAAACGGTTGAGAGTGATAGATGAGAATCAGAATAGGGATCGAAAGCGATCTGGCCTCTGGGTGATAAGGGTTTGATTTTTTCATTTATTTTTAGAACTGGGTGTGAAAAATAGCTAGCTAACCGCGAACCCACTTTCATTTCGGGGGTTGAATTTTTTATATTTTCGCGAAAATCAACCGAATAGTCACGGGAAATATCGTGGCCAATTTTGTTGCGAGAACGAATTGCCACGCCAATACTAATCACCGTGTCTAAAACATAATTTAACCACGGTAATTACTTAATTACCGTGGCTATATTAAAATAAATTTACCACGAAAACCCACTGTGGATAGTGTTACTTATTGCCACATTAATTATTAGTGGCTAAATTTAGTGTGGCCAAAACCCATTTTTCTAGTAGTGGACGTGCAAAAAGGTAGTGCGGGGGATTTGATAACTCTCTATTAGAGTTAGACTTCTTGCATGTTTTATATCGTTTTGTGTGATTTTTGGGTTGATAATATTAGTTTTACACTATGAATGTTGTGAAAACGTAGAAGAATGAGCTTTATTCACTTTCGTTTTAGTCCGGGCATTTCTAATCATATTTCGATGTTATTTGTCAAACATAATCGCGTGGTATGGTTGTTCATGTTGTCTTTACAGGAAATGATGCTAGACGATTTCTAGGATGCATGAAATGAAGTTCGGAAATAAAGCAAGCTCAAGAGGAAGCAAGGGAAGCAAAGTTGGAGTAGCAAAAGTGACTAACCTTCACCAGATTGAGGATATCTTGAGTTCTACAATGATGTTTGGAGTGAGAACAGTGGAAAATGAAAGTAGACTCAAAGAGCTTTCCAAGAATAGGCCACGGAGCTCAAACGGAGATCGAACGAGAAAGATATGGTCCGTCGAAGAGGCTGAAAATATGAGCTAGCTCCAGGGGTGTTCGAGCGAGCACCTATTGTGTTCGTGCGAACAGAGAAACACTTAAAACAATTTTGGAGCCAAAAACCTCTGGAAAAAATAGGAACACCCAAAATGTGTTAGCACGAAGAGTGTTCGTGCGAACACTCGTGTGTTCGTACGAAACGAAGGCAAAATCGTGAATTTTTGGGCTGTTTTTCAATTTCTTGAAAGTTTGAAGCTTGGGGGCTTGTTTTAGACCTAGAAATTCGTGCTTTTCAGGGACGTACGAGTTTTGGGGGAGAAAACAAGAGAGAGACGAAGGGGACGAAGACGAAGCCAAACTCCACCATTATAGTTCTAGGTTTTTGATTACTTCTTCTTCTCTTCCCAATCATTTGATGGAGAAACTCTATTGTTTTTCTCTTTGTAATACAATTAGCTAAACTCCACTGCTAGGCTTCTTTGGATATCATAGGGTTATGTAGACGATGAATTTTTCCGGATTTTAATCTTTGTTTCATGCTTATTGATTTTTTCTATTGAATGAATGTTAGTTCTCGAATCTTATTAAGGATCTTAATATATTGACACGACTAAGATTGGAATTAATAATAAATGAACTAAGGTTTAGTCGTTCGATTGAATCATGCTTAAAAGTTAGTTTTGGCATAATTCAATTGTTCATCACCATGCTTAATTCTTAGCAAGAATGGAATCGCGACCCAGACTTGTTAATTAACTAGAAAGTGCACGAAAATGACTTTACCTAGTTGTGAAGAGTGTGTGAACACAGTCCCGAATCACTGAGATCGAAAAGCAAAATGTTAGGATTGGCCTTAGTGGGTTGATTCGGTAGGTTATTCGACTGTTCCGTGCAATGGTGGACCGTCAGGACCCGTTGACGTGCACGTAGTTAACCTACTAGAAAGGACCGATAGACTCATGAAGCCGAGAGGAGATTGAAGTCAACCAAGACGTAAAATGACACGAGACTGACGGGAGATTTTCATAGCTTATTACACGGCTTGATTAGGACAGAATTAACGTGTTACTCAGATTATCCGACAATCGTTTACAGCCCTCGGCGATCTAGAGATTGTACAGATTCTCCATATTTTTTTATTAATTAAAAAATAGAAAAATATTAATTAGTATTTATTTTAATTTATTCGGTTTTTTGGGGGCGACGACCTGTTTATCACTCGATTCTTCCTCCCTGTTACAGTACTTTAATCTAATATGCTAATTAAATCGTTTCAAGTATTTCCTCGTGGGATCGATAACTCGGGTTGAAATACACCCTATATTACTTGACCGTGCACTGCGCATACGCGTTAGGAAATCCCGTCACCTATCCTGAGCAGAATTGCGAGAGGAACACAGCTACGACGTGGAGCATCGCTGCTTTTATGGCATTTTGGAAAAGTTAATGGGGTTAAAACAAAGTATCGAAGTTTACCTTCAATAAATTACTACATTTTGCTGCGTAAGAGCATAATTTATTGATTTTTGATATGTTCCGTTCACTATGGACCCTAGCCTATCCTGATCAGATTTGCGAGAGGAACACGACTCTCTGCCTTTGGCGAGGAGCACCGCCGCTATACGGTGTTTCGGCAATGTTTAAGGGGTTAAGTCGAAGTTTCTAAGTTAACCTTTAAGAAATTACAACGTTTCGCTACGTAGGAGCACCATTTATTGATTTTCAATATGGTCCGTTCACGATAGGTCCTAGCCCATCCCAAACAAAGTATTGATAAGAACACGGCTTCCTAACTTTGGTGGGGAGTACCGCCGCTTTATGGCATTTCGCCAAACTTTTGGGGGTTAAATCTAAGTTTACCTTTAAGAAATTATTGCGTTTTTGTTACTTAAGAGCACAATTTCTACCCCCACAATTGGTGTGTAGCAATTAAAACATTGAATTTACTTCTCAGAGGGGGGGGGGGGAGAGCATAATTTCTTGATTTTCAATATGGTCCTTCACGATGGATCCTGGCCTATCTTGAGCAAAATCGCGAGAGGAACATGGCCCCCAGACTTTGACGGGGGGCCTTCCACTTTGGGCGTTTCGACAAAGTTTAGGGGGTAAATCAAAGTTTCTAAGTTTACTTTTATTAAATTGCGACGCTTTGACTACGTAAGAGCACAACTTATTGATTTTCCATAAGGTCCGTTCACGATGGCTCCTAGCCTGTCCTGAGAGAGATGCATTAGATCATGTAATTCCCCCAAAAACATAATCTAGAATTTAGTTCAAGAATTATCAGGACCAAACAAGATATCTTAAATACAACAAAAGAATATATCTATCCAAATAAACCATTAGAAGTGGTGGGTAGGGTTGTACTAGCTACTAACTAACTCTATAATATATCCTAAATTCTCATCTCTTGGGGTCCTAACTGATCTAGACGGCCTATAATGCAACACCCCCTAAATCACGCGGCCGACCCGGCCGCACGTTTGGAGAGATGTCTCCGCCCGAGGTGATGAGCCTCATTGGGAATGGATAAGGATCGTCGCTTCACAGCTAGTACAACCATCGATAACTAAAAACATAACTTATTACATAATTCAAGATAAATAGTGACATCATTTGAAAGTCAGGAATACATTTTCAGTGAAATGGAATAAAATACTAGGTGATTGATGTTTTAAGCCTCATGCTTCTCGATCCAGCTGTGTCGTGAACGTCCCCCACTTTGAAAAATTGCGGTTTTAAAATAGCGAAAGCCGACGAAGTTTTACTGAAAATGATCAGCAAACGGTTGAGTAAGCTAACACCCATAGCACGTAAACAGATTATGAGACATATGATAGGAATAACAAATTTGCTAATAAAATATCATAAATATGTGGGGATAGCGTTCTCGTTGATTTGATATGTCACACGTCGTGACGATTCCAAATTTCATATTCCATCCCAAAGATGCGGACCATCTCGGGAAATCACTTTTAATAGCATTTTGCAATATCACTTTAAATCTCAAGATGATAACAATCGAGTCCAGAAATTTATTTTAGTAATTAGTTGATACGGGGCGTGACGATATCCAATCCACAACCGCTTTTCTCATAATGTGCAAAAGCACTACCATGACCGTAACTCAATCACAGGAGGTTCGCATCATAGCGCCTCATAACCATCTCAATATAACCCATCTCAATATAATCTCATAACAATAACCAATCACAATATGTCAGAAATGTATCGTATCAGGGACATGGCACAGACCCACGCACAACGGTTTCCACTTTACGTCATTACGACTTTTTCTTCCAAGATATCACAAGATGTAAATCGGGAGCTCCAAGTAAAGCCGGTATGGCACATTCATAATAATCGATGTATGATTGCGAGAGCTATAATATTTGACCAATAAGTGAGTGTGTGCTTCTTTTGGATAACCGTGGCCCGTGAACTAGGTAAACACGGCCTAATTTGGTAGTCGTGATTGGAACAGTACTTTCTCATTTCACAATGAAATTTAGAGGTTCTTCTTTCGGATCTTAGTTTTGGATTTGGATTAACAATTTCACGTGATACTTCAAATTAGAGCATTTCAAAGACAAGTAAAGATTCAAATAAAATATATACGGTAGTATTTCACAAATAACACATGCGATACCCGAAAGAATGAAAGACACACAAGGCTTGGCATATTAACTCACCGAAATCCAAAAGCACGTCCTAGTTGTAGTTCTCGCCTAGGAAAACGTCACCTACAAGTTGAAGCTTCCAACTCAATACAATCTCAACCAAATATATTTTCTTTAATAAGAACAACCTATATATTCTAGCCCCTTTTATTTATTTATTTTTCCTTAAAATGTCTTTTTCTATAATATTCACCCAACTATTTCATGAAAAATGTAGTTATTAATAACATAATATCTAAAAATATTAAAGGAAAAACCAATTTTATAAATGAATCTGAAATTAAAAACTACACTTAGTACCCCAAAAGTTTCTGAAATGTCAACTGCCCCCCTAAGTTCATGAAAAGACACAATAACCCCTCAAAATACTTTCTGAAAATTGCATTTTTGCCCCCCGAGCATGAACACTCAAAATAACTAATCAAGACATGGTTTCAAGGTCCTAAAACTCGATTTTGATTGCAAATAATGATTTAGGGGAAGAATTAGAGCATACCCAGTTAAAGAATCGCAAGAAATGGTGAAGAAATGAGGTGGGTCGAGCTACCCGTCGGCGGCATTCGGCGGTGACGGCTGACGGTGCTTCTCCGACGACTTCTAGATGCGGATGAGCCTTCCAAAGGCTTGGTCGGACCTCTCTGAGTTGAACGAAGTTGGTTTGGAGGCATTGGTCGCCTTGGTTGCGCTCCGGCGAACTTCTCGCCGGAATCCATGGAGGTCGCCGCGTTCTTGGCGGCTGCTGCTTCCGGCACTTTCTTCTGCTGCTGTGGCTTCCTCTGGTGGCCATGACGAGCAAGGCAGAGAGGGGGAGAGAAGGAGAGAGCAGAGCTGGAGGTGGTGGTGGTCGTTCCTTGGTGGGTCTTTCGGTGGGTTCTCCAACGGTGGCAGCGTCCAATGATGCCGCTGCTGCTGCTGCTTCTTGTTGCGTCCGGCAGAACAGAGAGAGAGAGATGGTGGGTGAGAGATCAGAGAGTGGAGGTGGAGGGGGAGGGGTGATGGTGTGGTGGTGTCGGGTGGTTGTGTGCTGAAGGAGAAGAAAAAATAAATAGAGGAAGAAACAGAAAGAGAGAGGGTAACGGGGAGAGAGGGAGAAAGAGAGAGAGGTGAGTGTGTTGAAAAATACAAAAAGTGGCAGTTGGTGTTGGTGAATGGGAAAACAAAACAAAGGAGAGAGAGAGAGAAGGTGACGGGGAGAGAGAGAGAGAAAAAAAAGAGGGCGTTGAAAAACACAAAACTCCTCCGTTGGAGAATGGGGGGAAACAAAGATATTTTAATACTAGTAGTATTATTATAATGTATGTAATATTATATAGTATAAAATACATAATATTTATACGATATAAATATGTATAGATAGTAAGTACAAAAATACGTATAGTATAAGTACAAATACAAGTATACATACCAATAGTTTCGTAAAAGACAAATAATACCACCCAACATCAGCTATTTTATATTATCTAAAATTATAACTACCTCCCCACTAGCTATATATTTTTGAAAATAACTGACTAAAGTTTACAAAATATGTCAATAATAATTAGAATAAGACGGGGTGTTACACATAAAGCAAAGACAAGAAAAATTATAAGCCTTGATATACTTCCGTCTCTTATATGGTATAGGGTTTAATACAACTATAGATCAAATTAGAATAAAATAGGAAAAAACAAATAGATCCAACAACCTTGGACTTCCAAAGCAACAATTTACATTTAACAAATAAGCCTATCTTAACTACTAAAATTCCGACTTGATTCAATTTTATTTCCACTTTTACTCTTTGACTAGCCAATTTAATTATGAAAACTACGTGAGATGTTCCCAGCATAACCCTCAGGCACTTTAACTGCTTTCAGTATTCTGAGAAATGTGTTCTTTGCTTCCTTAGTCAAAGTGAAATTGGCACGAGCCCATTGCCATTTGCCCGAAGGAAGTAGTACAGGATGTAGCTCTTCTCTAATACCCATATCCTTAAGGTCGCGACGTGCCTTCAAACCGTCCTTGGACTTGCTGTCACAACCTAACAGTGTGTAAAGTAAACTCTCTGATACATTCTTCTCAATATGCATCACGTCAAGATTGTGGGGGATAAGATTGTCTTTCCATTAGGGCAATTCAAAGAATATGCTTTTCTTTTCTAGCCATAATCAGGGCGGCGTATTAGAAGCAGAACTCTCTGGTTCCTTTCTTTTCTGACCTGCAGTCTTACCGTGTCCCTCACGCATCCCAAATTCATTTTTAATATGCGCCACCTGCCTCAAAACAGCCTCTCCTGACAATCGAGTTGGCATTTCTCTTGTCTCCACAGTCCCGTCGAAACTATTTTTTGTCTTTCCTAAACCTGTGTCCCAAGTCTAGTGCTCTACGAGATCCCATATAACAGAACTTATGACCAGGCATTAACCATTTGAACTCGGTGTCCTTATTACAGACAGGGCATGCATATTTCCCTCTTGTACTCCAACCTGACAAGTTGGCATAAGCAGGAAAGTCATTAATTGTCCACATCAGTGCCGCTCGCAGTCGAAACATCTCATCACTAACATCATCAAGTGTATCTACGCCTTCTGCCCAAAATTCATTAAGCTCGTCAATTAGTGGTTGTAAATACACGTCTATATCATTCCCCCGTGCGGAAGGCCCATCAATCAGCAACGATAAATTGAAATCAGGTTGTGAATAACCAGAGTCAGGGGGCCCATTCAATGTGACTAAAAGGACAGGCCATGTACTGTGAGTGATACTCATCGTCCTGTAGGGATTAAAACCATCAGATGCAAGACCCAGTCGAACATTTATGGGCTCCATAGCGAAATCAGGATGTTTCTCATCAAAGGATTTCCAAGCAGGTGAATCTGCCGGATGCCTCATGAGGGCATCATTTTTTCCCTCTGCATCATGCCATCTCATTGATGATGCAGTTTCCTTACACATGAACAGCCTCTGTAGCCTTAGCTTCAACGGAAAGTGACGCAATTGTTTTACATGAACTTTTTTAGCTTTCCAGCTCTCATCATCTGTGTCCCCTTCAAATTTCTTGTACCTTGAAGCCTGGCAGAAGTCACACTTGTCCTTGTGGGCACTATATTTCCAAAACAACATGCAGTCATTCGGACATGCGTCGTACTTCTTGTAGTCAAAACTAAGTGCACTTTGGAACTTTTTCGCTTCGTAAGTTGAGGCAGGCAACTGACATTGGGGAAATGCGTCATTCAATAACTCTAATAAAACATCTAAGGATTTATCACTCCACCCAAACAAGGCTTTTGTGTGTAACACTCGAACTAAGAATGACAGAAGGCTTTTGATGAGTCCAATTAGTGTAAGTTTGGTCGAATCCATTTATGATAATATGCTCTTCCACCACATCTCGCTCCTGAAAACATATATTCAAGCACTTCTTGCAGGGGCAATATCTCTTAGGAGCGCCGTTTTTATTAGAAAATGCAAAATCTAAAAAAGATTTGCACCCTGTCATATATATATGATCAACTCTTATTGGATGGTGAATCCAAGACTTATCCATCGCAGTGGAAAATGTACGTAACAATACCTGCACATCAAACGTTCATAAGCTACATATCGTATTTGCTTTGAAAGAATTGTAACTATATCCAATAAGTCGCTTAGGATACTTGGTTATCGCATATCTTTTTATTTGTTTCTTTCGAAGTCGAATCAACTTCTACTAATAGGTTGAAGTACTTTTGCATAACGTTTGTTGTATTACATAGATTATTAAGTATACCAAGTAAAGCATATTACTTTATACGAACACTACAAGCAGTTTCATCTAAATATTCATATATTTCTCCTTCACATACATAATAGAGATAATCTGTCAAAATTCAAACGTGAATGTCACATTTTCCTCACTCGATGAACGTCAAATAAAATTTTGGAGATCATTCATTCAGGTAGATGAATTTTGGATATTAATAACACAAAGAGTGACTTCAAGTTTAGAGAGAGACTAATTTTTTTAAACAACACAGGCCACCTCAAGAAGAGCACACTACCCAATTTCTAGAGTGTCCTAATAAGCATGTAATTAGCTCCATTTGGTACATAACACAGTAACTGCTACATCAGCGCCAGTTTCAGGTTTAAGAATATTGTTTTCAACTCAATCAATACAATAAAAAATCCCACTACAAAAAAATTAATGTAAGTTTGTTCTATACAAGCAGGTCATGTGGAAGCACAAAACTAGATGTCAACATTCAGGTTCAAGCTAAATTGAACTGGACAGATTTGATTATCAACTGGACCAAAAGCATACATGAAGTTTCCCAATGCTAAAGCTAATTATAGGAACAGATCCAAGAACAATTCAATAGTACTGGGAATATTGAATGAACAGAAGACAGATTCAAGACCACGGTTCAGACTAACACAAACGCAGATTAGACAATCGCAGACTAACAATTGATACTAATTACCCTCAAGATCATACACTACAATGAACATATTCAACCCAACACTTCCTTTGCATTAACCTTTACTGTCAGATTATTCTTCCCAAGGAGAAACAAAGAAAATAGGGTTTCAGCATCTTTTTAATCCAATTCTCAGATGATTACTATATGAAATGTTGAGATCAGGAGGTGAAACAGAAGACCCATGAGCAATTTGAGTTCTTAAGTTGCTTTATCAAGAAAATGATTGAAATTTATGGAATAACAAATAATTGTAGTTCGAAGACATAATTAGGGGAAAGTAGAACTATGAACAAACACTAACCTGCAAGGATTGTTCTAGCAAGCAGCTGATCCAGAGTAGGTCAAACCAATCAACAACACAACACCTGAAGCAACAAATTGCAAATATGAGCAGCAGGTTCATCATCTCAACCCTAAAAAAAAATTGGGCCTTTTTCAAGCAAAACTCTAGGGTATTCAAAGAAATCCCAATTCACAGCAGAAAAATGACCTTCAAAATTGAAACTTCTAATCAACTACTCTACTTGTCAAGACATAGGAAGCAAAATCAACAGTTCAACGCCCCGATTGTATAATGGCCAATTCTGGAGTTGGAAGTTTCAGAGTCAAACATACACCAATTATTATAAGTAAAAAAAATAAAATAAATTTCCAAGAACGAAGACCGTTTCAGCAATACTACTACTACTGGTACTACATAATTGAAACCTACACACATGTGTAAAAAGAAAGAAAACGAAATAGACGAGGAAGAAGAGGAGGCTGTAGGAATCAGAAAGAGATGGAGAGAGACTGAAAATAGATGAGGAAGAAGAGGAGGCGAACTTACCTGCAAACGATGAGAGGAAGAGAACGACGAGACGAGGAAGAGGACGACGAAACGGTTGAGTGAGACCGCGATAGACGAAACGAGGTAGAGGACGACGCGCAACTGCGACTGGGTGCTTCTGATCGATAGAAACCCTTCCACTCCAATTCCACTTCGATTTCCCTCAATTACCTCTTCATCGATCTCACCATGAAACGGTTGAGAGTGATAGATGAGAATCAGAATAGGGATCGAAAGCGATCTGGCCTCTGGGTGATAAGGGTTTGATTTTTTCATCTATTTTTAGAACTGGGTGTGAAAAATAGCTAGCTAACCGCGAACCCACTTTCATTTCGGGGGTTGAATTTTTTATATTTTCGCGAAAATCAACCGAATAGTCACGGGAAATATCGTGGCCAATTTTGTTGCGAGAACGAATTGCCACGCCAATACTAATCACCGTGTCTAAAACATAATTTAACCACGGTAATTACTTAATTACCGTGGCTATATTAAAATAAATTTACCACGAAAACCCACTGTGGATAGTGTTACTTATTGCCACATTAATTATTAGTGGCTAAATTTAGTGTGGCCAAAACCCATTTTTCTAGTAGTGGACGTGCAAAAAGGTAGTGCGGGGGATTTGATAACTCTCTATTAGAGTTAGACTTCTTGCATGTTTTATATCGTTTTGTGTGATTTTTGGGTTGATAATATTAGTTTTACACTATGAATGTTGTGAAAACGTAGAAGAATGAGCTTTATTCACTTTCGTTTTAGTCCGGGCATTTCTAATCATATTTCGATGTTATTTGTCAAACATAATCGCGTGGTATGGTTGTTCATGTTGTCTTTACAGGAAATGATGCTAGACGATTTCTAGGATGCATGAAATGAAGTTCGGAAATAAAGCAAGCTCAAGAGGAAGCAAGGGAAGCAAAGTTGGAGTAGCAAAAGTGACTAACCTTCACCAGATTGAGGATATCTTGAGTTCTACAATGATGTTTGGAGTGAGAACAGTGGAAAATGAAAGTAGACTCAAAGAGCTTTCCAAGAATAGGCCACGGAGCTCAAACGGAGATCGAGAGAAAGATATGGTCCGTCGAAGAGGCTGAAAATATGAGCTAGCTCCAGGGGTGTTCGAGCGAGCACCTATTGTGTTCGTGCGAACAGAGAAACACTTAAAACAATTTTGGAGCCAAAAACCTCTGGAAAAAATAGGAACACCCAAAATGTGTTAGCACGAAGAGTGTTCGTGCGAACACTCGTGTGTTCGTACGAAACGAAGGCAAAATCGTGAATTTTTGGGCTGTTTTTCAATTTCTTGAAAGTTTGAAGCTTGGGGGCTTGTTTTAGACCTAGAAATTCGTGCTTTTCAGGGACGTACGAGTTTTGGGGGAGAAAACAAGAGAGAGACGAAGGGGACGAAGACGAAGCCAAACTCCACCATTATAGTTCTAGGTTTTTGATTACTTCTTCTTCTCTTCCCAATCATTTGATGGAGAAACTCTATTGTTTTTCTCTTTGTAATACAATTAGCTAAACTCCACTGCTAGGCTTCTTTGGATATCCTAGGGTTATGTAGACGATGAATTTTTCCGGATTTTAATCTTTGTTTCATGCTTATTGATTTTTTCTATTGAATGAATGTTAGTTCTCGAATCTTATTAAGGATCTTAATATATTGACACGACTAAGATTGGAATTAATAATAAATGAACTAAGGTTTAGTCGTTCGATTGAATCATGCTTAAAAGTTAGTTTTGGCATAATTCAATTGTTCATCACCATGCTTAATTCTTAGCAAGAATGGAATCGCGACCCAGACTTGTTAATTAACTAGAAAGTGCACGAAAATGACTTTACCTAGTTGTGAAGAGTGTGTGAACACAGTCCCGAATCACTGAGATCGAAAAGCAAAATGTTAGGATTGGCCTTAGTGGGTTGATTCGGTAGGTTATTCGACTGTTCCGTGCAATGGTGGACCGTCAGGACCCGTTGACGTGCACGTAGTTAACCTACTAGAAAGGACCGATAGACTCATGAAGCCGAGAGGAGATTGAAGTCAACCAAGACGTAAAATGACACGAGACTGACGGGAGATTTTCATAGCTTATTACACGGCTTGATTAGGACAGAATTAACGTGTTACTCAGATTATCCGACAATCGTTTACAGCCCTCGGCGATCTAGAGATTGTACAGATTCTCCATATTTTTTTATTAATTAAAAAATAGAAAAATATTAATTAGTATTTATTTTAATTTATTCGGTTTTTTGGGGGCGACGACCTGTTTATCACTCGATTCTTCCTCCCTGTTACAGTACTTTAATCTAATATGCTAATTAAATCGTTTCAAGTATTTCCTCGTGGGATCGATAACTCGGGTTGAAATACACCCTATATTACTTGACCGTGCACTGCGCATACGCGTTAGGAAATCCCGTCACCTATCCTGAGCAGAATTGCGAGAGGAACACAGCTACGACGTGGAGCATCGCTGCTTTTATGGCATTTTGGAAAAGTTAATGGGGTTAAAACAAAGTATCGAAGTTTACCTTCAATAAATTACTACATTTTGCTGCGTAAGAGCATAATTTATTGATTTTTGATATGTTCCGTTCACTATGGACCCTAGCCTATCCTGATCAGATTTGCGAGAGGAACACGACTCTCTGCCTTTGGCGAGGAGCACCGCCGCTATACGGTGTTTCGGCAATGTTTAAGGGGTTAAGTCGAAGTTTCTAAGTTAACCTTTAAGAAATTACAACGTTTCGCTACGTAGGAGCACCATTTATTGATTTTCAATATGGTCCGTTCACGATAGGTCCTAGCCCATCCCAAACAAAGTATTGATAAGAACACGGCTTCCTAACTTTGGTGGGGAGTACCGCCGCTTTATGGCATTTCGCCAAACTTTTGGGGGTTAAATCTAAGTTTACCTTTAAGAAATTATTGCGTTTTTGTTACTTAAGAGCACAATTTCTACCCCCACAATTGGTGTGTAGCAATTAAAACATTGAATTTACTTCTCAGAGGGGGGGGGGAGAGCATAATTTCTTGATTTTCAATATGGTCCTTCACGATGGATCCTGGCCTATCTTGAGCAAAATCGCGAGAGGAACATGGCCCCCAGACTTTGACGGGGGGCCTTCCACTTTGGGCGTTTCGACAAAGTTTAGGGGGTAAATCAAAGTTTCTAAGTTTACTTTTATTAAATTGCGACGCTTTGACTACGTAAGAGCACAACTTATTGATTTTCCATAAGGTCCGTTCACGATGGCTCCTAGCCTGTCCTGAGAGAGATGCATTAGATCATGTAATTCCCCCAAAAACATAATCTAGAATTTAGTTCAAGAATTATCAGGACCAAACAAGATATCTTAAATACAACAAAAGAATATATCTATCCAAATAAACCATTAGAAGTGGTGGGTAGGGTTGTACTAGCTACTAACTAACTCTATAATATATCCTAAATTCTCATCTCTTGGGGTCCTAACTGATCTAGACGGCCTATAATGCAACACCCCCTAAATCACGCGGCCGACCCGGCCGCACGTTTGGAGAGATGTCTCCGCCCGAGGTGATGAGCCTCATTGGGAATGGATAAGGATCGTCGCTTCACAGCTAGTACAACCATCGATAACTAAAAACATAACTTATTACATAATTCAAGATAAATAGTGACATCATTTGAAAGTCAGGAATACATTTTCAGTGAAATGGAATAAAATACTAGGTGATTGATGTTTTAAGCCTCATGCTTCTCGATCCAGCTGTGTCGTGAACGTCCCCCACTTTGAAAAATTGCGGTTTTAAAATAGCGAAAGCCGACGAAGTTTTACTGAAAATGATCAGCAAACGGTTGAGTAAGCTAACACCCATAGCACGTAAACAGATTATGAGACATATGATAGGAATAACAAATTTGCTAATAAAATATCATAAATATGTGGGGATAGCGTTCTCGTTGATTTGATATGTCACACGTCGTGACGATTCCAAATTTCATATTCCATCCCAAAGATGCGGACCATCTCGGGAAATCACTTTTAATAGCATTTTGCAATATCACTTTAAATCTCAAGATGATAACAATCGAGTCCAGAAATTTATTTTAGTAATTAGTTGATACGGGGCGTGACGATATCCAATCCACAACCGCTTTTCTCATAATGTGCAAAAGCACTACCATGACCGTAACTCAATCACAGGAGGTTCGCATCATAGCGCCTCATAACCATCTCAATATAACCCATCTCAATATAATCTCATAACAATAACCAATCACAATATGTCAGAAATGTATCGTATCAGGGACATGGCACAGACCCACGCACAACGGTTTCCACTTTACGTCATTACGACTTTTTCTTCCAAGATATCACAAGATGTAAATCGGGAGCTCCAAGTAAAGCCGGTATGGCACATTCATAATAATCGATGTATGATTGCGAGAGCTATAATATTTGACCAATAAGTGAGTGTGTGCTTCTTTTGGATAACCGTGGCCCGTGAACTAGGTAAACACGGCCTAATTTGGTAGTCGTGATTGGAACAGTACTTTCTCATTTCACAATGAAATTTAGAGGTTCTTCTTTCGGATCTTAGTTTTGGATTTGGATTAACAATTTCACGTGATACTTCAAATTAGAGCATTTCAAAGACAAGTAAAGATTCAAATAAAATATATACGGTAGTATTTCACAAATAACACATGCGATACCCGAAAGAATGAAAGACACACAAGGCTTGGCATATTAACTCACCGAAATCCAAAAGCACGTCCTAGTTGTAGTTCTCGCCTAGGAAAACGTCACCTACAAGTTGAAGCTTCCAACTCAATACAATCTCAACCAAATATATTTTCTTTAATAAGAACAACCTATATATTCTAGCCCCTTTTATTTATTTATTTTTCCTTAAAATGTCTTTTTCTATAATATTCACCCAACTATTTCATGAAAAATGTAGTTATTAATAACATAATATCTAAAAATATTAAAGGAAAAACCAATTTTATAAATGAATCTGAAATTAAAAACTACACTTAGTACCCCAAAAGTTTCTGAAATGTCAACTGCCCCCCTAAGTTCATGAAAAGACACAATAACCCCTCAAAATACTTTCTGAAAATTGCATTTTTGCCCCCCGAGCATGAACACTCAAAATAACTAATCAAGACATGGTTTCAAGGTCCTAAAACTCGATTTTGATTGCAAATAATGATTTAGGGGAAGAATTAGAGCATACCCAGTTAAAGAATCGCAAGAAATGGTGAAGAAATGAGGTGGGTCGAGCTACCCGTCGGCGGCATTCGGCGGTGACGGCTGACGGTGCTTCTCCGACGACTTCTAGATGCGGATGAGCCTTCCAAAGGCTTGGTCGGACCTCTCTGAGTTGAACGAAGTTGGTTTGGAGGCATTGGTCGCCTTGGTTGCGCTCCGGCGAACTTCTCGCCGGAATCCATGGAGGTCGCCGCGTTCTTGGCGGCTGCTGCTTCCGGCACTTTCTTCTGCTGCTGTGGCTTCCTCTGGTGGCCATGACGAGCAAGGCAGAGAGGGGGAGAGAAGGAGAGAGCAGAGCTGGAGGTGGTGGTGGTCGTTCCTTGGTGGGTCTTTCGGTGGGTTCTCCAACGGTGGCAGCGTCCAATGATGCCGCTGCTGCTGCTGCTTCTTGTTGCGTCCGGCAGAACAGAGAGAGAGAGATGGTGGGTGAGAGATCAGAGAGTGGAGGTGGAGGGGGAGGGGTGATGGTGTGGTGGTGTCGGGTGGTTGTGTGCTGAAGGAGAAGAAAAAATAAATAGAGGAAGAAACAGAAAGAGAGAGGGTAACGGGGAGAGAGGGAGAAAGAGAGAGAGGTGAGTGTGTTGAAAAATACAAAAAGTGGCAGTTGGTGTTGGTGAATGGGAAAACAAAACAAAGGAGAGAGAGAGAGAGAAGGTGACGGGGAGAGAGAGAGAGAAAAAAAAGAGGGCGTTGAAAAACACAAAACTCCTCCGTTGGAGAATGGGGGGAAACAAAGATATTTTAATACTAGTAGTATTATTATAATGTATGTAATATTATATAGTATAAAATACATAATATTTATACGATATAAATATGTATAGATAGTAAGTACAAAAATACGTATAGTATAAGTACAAATACAAGTATACATACCAATAGTTTCGTAAAAGACAAATAATACCACCCAACATCAGCTATTTTATATTATCTAAAATTATAACTACCTCCCCACTAGCTATATATTTTTGAAAATAACTGACTAAAGTTTACAAAATATGTCAATAATAATTAGAATAAGACGGGGTGTTACACATAAAGCAAAGACAAGAAAAATTATAAGCCTTGATATACTTCTGTCTCTTATATGGTATAGGGTTTAATACAACTATAGATCAAATTAGAATAAAATAGGAAAAAACAAATAGATCCAACAACCTTGGACTTCCAAAGCAACAATTTACATTTAACAAATAAGCCTATCTTAACTACTAAAATTCCGACTTGATTCAATTTTATTTCCACTTTTACTCTTTGACTAGCCAATTTAATTATGAAAACTACGTGAGATGTTCCCAGCATAACCCTCAGGCACTTTAACTGCTTTCAGTATTCTGAGAAATGTGTTCTTTGCTTCCTTAGTCAAAGTGAAATTGGCACGAGCCCATTGCCATTTGCCCGAAGGAAGTAGTACAGGATGTAGCTCTTCTCTAATACCCATATCCTTAAGGTCGCGACGTGCCTTCAAACCGTCCTTGGACTTGCTGTCACAACCTAACAGTGTGTAAAGTAAACTCTCTGATACATTCTTCTCAATATGCATCACGTCAAGATTGTGGGGGATAAGATTGTCTTTCCATTAGGGCAATTCAAAGAATATGCTTTTCTTTTCTAGCCATAATCAGGGCGGCGTATTAGAAGCAGAACTCTCTGGTTCC
Organism: Linanthus parryae; assembly: GCA_023055425.1. Lineage (NCBI taxonomy): Eukaryota > Viridiplantae > Streptophyta > Magnoliopsida > Ericales > Polemoniaceae > Linanthus > Linanthus parryae. The sequence continues at coordinate 76,447,319 of JALGPY010000009.1, read as the reverse complement.
TTTCTTTTCTGACCTGCAGTCTTACCGTGTCCCTCACGCATCCCAAATTCATTTTTAATATGCGCCACCTGCCTCAAAACAGCCTCTCCTGACAATCGAGTTGGCATTTCTCTTGTCTCCACAGTCCCGTCGAAACTATTTTTTGTCTTTCCTAAACCTGTGTCCCAACTAGTGCTCTACGAGATCCCATATAACAGAACTTATGACCAGGCATTAACCATTTGAACTCGGTGTCCTTATTACAGACAGGGCATGCATATTTCCCTCTTGTACTCCAACCTGACAAGTTGGCATAAGCAGGAAAGTCATTAATTGTCCACATCAGTGCCGCTCGCAGTCGAAACATCTCATCACTAACATCATCAAGTGTATCTACGCCTTCTGCCCAAAATTCATTAAGCTCGTCAATTAGTGGTTGTAAATACACGTCTATATCATTCCCCCGTGCGGAAGGCCCATCAATCAGCAACGATAAATTGAAATCAGGTTGTGAATAACCAGAGTCAGGGGGCCCATTCAATGTGACTAAAAGGACAGGCCATGTACTGTGAGTGATACTCATCGTCCTGTAGGGATTAAAACCATCAGATGCAAGACCCAGTCGAACATTTATGGGCTCCATAGCGAAATCAGGATGTTTCTCATCAAAGGATTTCCAAGCAGGTGAATCTGCCGGATGCCTCATGAGGGCATCATTTTTTCCCTCTGCATCATGCCATCTCATTGATGATGCAGTTTCCTTACACATGAACAGCCTCTGTAGCCTTAGCTTCAACGGAAAGTGACGCAATTGTTTTACATGAACTTTTTTAGCTTTCCAGCTCTCATCATCTGTGTCCCCTTCAAATTTCTTGTACCTTGAAGCCTGGCAGAAGTCACACTTGTCCTTGTGGGCACTATATTTCCAAAACAACATGCAGTCATTCGGACATGCGTCGTACTTCTTGTAGTCAAAACTAAGTGCACTTTGGAACTTTTTCGCTTCGTAAGTTGAGGCAGGCAACTGACATTGGGGAAATGCGTCATTCAATAACTCTAATAAAACATCTAAGGATTTATCACTCCACCCAAACAAGGCTTTTGTGTGTAACACTCGAACTAAGAATGACAGAAGGCTTTTGATGAGTCCAATTAGTGTAAGTTTGGTCGAATCCATTTATGATAATATGCTCTTCCACCACATCTCGCTCCTGAAAACATATATTCAAGCACTTCTTGCAGGGGCAATATCTCTTAGGAGCGCCGTTTTTATTAGAAAATGCAAAATCTAAAAAAGATTTGCACCCTGTCATATATATATGATCAACTCTTATTGGATGGTGAATCCAAGACTTATCCATCGCAGTGGAAAATGTACGTAACAATACCTGCACATCAAACGTTCATAAGCTACATATCGTATTTGCTTTGAAAGAATTGTAACTATATCCAATAAGTCGCTTAGGATACTTGGTTATCGCATATCTTTTTATTTGTTTCTTTCGAAGTCGAATCAACTTCTACTAATAGGTTGAAGTACTTTTGCATAACGTTTGTTGTATTACATAGATTATTAAGTATACCAAGTAAAGCATATTACTTTATACGAACACTACAAGCAGTTTCATCTAAATATTCATATATTTCTCCTTCACATACATAATAGAGATAATCTGTCAAAATTCAAACGTGAATGTCACATTTTCCTCACTCGATGAACGTCAAATAAAATTTTGGAGATCATTCATTCAGGTAGATGAATTTTGGATATTAATAACACAAAGAGTGACTTCAAGTTTAGAGAGAGACTAATTTTTTTAAACAACACAGGCCACCTCAAGAAGAGCACACTACCCAATTTCTAGAGTGTCCTAATAAGCATGTAATTAGCTCCATTTGGTACATAACACAGTAACTGCTACATCAGCGCCAGTTTCAGGTTTAAGAATATTGTTTTCAACTCAATCAATACAATAAAAAATCCCACTACAAAAAAATTAATGTAAGTTTGTTCTATACAAGCAGGTCATGTGGAAGCACAAAACTAGATGTCAACATTCAGGTTCAAGCTAAATTGAACTGGACAGATTTGATTATCAACTGGACCAAAAGCATACATGAAGTTTCCCAATGCTAAAGCTAATTATAGGAACAGATCCAAGAACAATTCAATAGTACTGGGAATATTGAATGAACAGAAGACAGATTCAAGACCACGGTTCAGACTAACACAAACGCAGATTAGACAATCGCAGACTAACAATTGATACTAATTACCCTCAAGATCATACACTACAATGAACATATTCAACCCAACACTTCCTTTGCATTAACCTTTACTGTCAGATTATTCTTCCCAAGGAGAAACAAAGAAAATAGGGTTTCAGCATCTTTTTAATCCAATTCTCAGATGATTACTATATGAAATGTTGAGATCAGGAGGTGAAACAGAAGACCCATGAGCAATTTGAGTTCTTAAGTTGCTTTATCAAGAAAATGATTGAAATTTATGGAATAACAAATAATTGTAGTTCGAAGACATAATTAGGGGAAAGTAGAACTATGAACAAACACTAACCTGCAAGGATTGTTCTAGCAAGCAGCTGATCCAGAGTAGGTCAAACCAATCAACAACACAACACCTGAAGCAACAAATTGCAAATATGAGCAGCAGGTTCATCATCTCAACCCTAAAAAAAAATTGGGCCTTTTTCAAGCAAAACTCTAGGGTATTCAAAGAAATCCCAATTCACAGCAGAAAAATGACCTTCAAAATTGAAACTTCTAATCAACTACTCTACTTGTCAAGACATAGGAAGCAAAATCAACAGTTCAACGCCCCGATTGTATAATGGCCAATTCTGGAGTTGGAAGTTTCAGAGTCAAACATACACCAATTATTATAAGTAAAAAAAATAAAATAAATTTCCAAGAACGAAGACCGTTTCAGCAATACTACTACTACTGGTACTACATAATTGAAACCTACACACATGTGTAAAAAGAAAGAAAACGAAATAGACGAGGAAGAAGAGGAGGCTGTAGGAATCAGAAAGAGATGGAGAGAGACTGAAAATAGATGAGGAAGAAGAGGAGGCGAACTTACCTGCAAACGATGAGAGGAAGAGAACGACGAGACGAGGAAGAGGACGACGAAACGGTTGAGTGAGACCGCGATAGACGAAACGAGGTAGAGGACGACGCGCAACTGCGACTGGGTGCTTCTGATCGATAGAAACCCTTCCACTCCAATTCCACTTCGATTTCCCTCAATTACCTCTTCATCGATCTCACCATGAAACGGTTGAGAGTGATAGATGAGAATCAGAATAGGGATCGAAAGCGATCTGGCCTCTGGGTGATAAGGGTTTGATTTTTTCATTTATTTTTAGAACTGGGTGTGAAAAATAGCTAGCTAACCGCGAACCCACTTTCATTTCGGGGGTTGAATTTTTTATATTTTCGCGAAAATCAACCGAATAGTCACGGGAAATATCGTGGCCAATTTTGTTGCGAGAACGAATTGCCACGCCAATACTAATCACCGTGTCTAAAACATAATTTAACCACGGTAATTACTTAATTACCGTGGCTATATTAAAATAAATTTACCACGAAAACCCACTGTGGATAGTGTTACTTATTGCCACATTAATTATTAGTGGCTAAATTTAGTGTGGCCAAAACCCATTTTTCTAGTAGTGGACGTGCAAAAAGGTAGTGCGGGGGATTTGATAACTCTCTATTAGAGTTAGACTTCTTGCATGTTTTATATCGTTTTGTGTGATTTTTGGGTTGATAATATTAGTTTTACACTATGAATGTTGTGAAAACGTAGAAGAATGAGCTTTATTCACTTTCGTTTTAGTCCGGGCATTTCTAATCATATTTCGATGTTATTTGTCAAACATAATCGCGTGGTATGGTTGTTCATGTTGTCTTTACAGGAAATGATGCTAGACGATTTCTAGGATGCATGAAATGAAGTTCGGAAATAAAGCAAGCTCAAGAGGAAGCAAGGGAAGCAAAGTTGGAGTAGCAAAAGTGACTAACCTTCACCAGATTGAGGATATCTTGAGTTCTACAATGATGTTTGGAGTGAGAACAGTGGAAAATGAAAGTAGACTCAAAGAGCTTTCCAAGAATAGGCCACGGAGCTCAAACGGAGATCGAGAGAAAGATATGGTCCGTCGAAGAGGCTGAAAATATGAGCTAGCTCCAGGGGTGTTCGAGCGAGCACCTATTGTGTTCGTGCGAACAGAGAAACACTTAAAACAATTTTGGAGCCAAAAACCTCTGGAAAAAATAGGAACACCCAAAATGTGTTAGCACGAAGAGTGTTCGTGCGAACACTCGTGTGTTCGTACGAAACGAAGGCAAAATCGTGAATTTTTGGGCTGTTTTTCAATTTCTTGAAAGTTTGAAGCTTGGGGGCTTGTTTTAGACCTAGAAATTCGTGCTTTTCAGGGACGTACGAGTTTTGGGGGAGAAAACAAGAGAGAGACGAAGGGGACGAAGACGAAGCCAAACTCCACCATTATAGTTCTAGGTTTTTGATTACTTCTTCTTCTCTTCCCAATCATTTGATGGAGAAACTCTATTGTTTTTCTCTTTGTAATACAATTAGCTAAACTCCACTGCTAGGCTTCTTTGGATATCCTAGGGTTATGTAGACGATGAATTCTTCCGGATTTTAATCTTTGTTTCATGCTTATTGATTTTTTCTATTGAATGAATGTTAGTTCTCGAATCTTATTAAGGATCTTAATATATTGACACGACTAAGATTGGAATTAATAATAAATGAACTAAGGTTTAGTCGTTCGATTGAATCATGCTTAAAAGTTAGTTTTGGCATAATTCAATTGTTCATCACCATGCTTAATTCTTAGCAAGAATGGAATCGCGACCCAGACTTGTTAATTAACTAGAAAGTGCACGAAAATGACTTTACCTAGTTGTGAAGAGTGTGTGAACACAGTCCCGAATCACTGAGATCGAAAAGCAAAATGTTAGGATTGGCCTTAGTGGGTTGATTCGGTAGGTTATTCGACTGTTCCGTGCAATGGTGGACCGTCAGGACCCGTTGACGTGCACGTAGTTAACCTACTAGAAAGGACCGATAGACTCATGAAGCCGAGAGGAGATTGAAGTCAACCAAGACGTAAAATGACACGAGACTGACGGGAGATTTTCATAGCTTATTACACGGCTTGATTAGGACAGAATTAACGTGTTACTCAGATTATCCGACAATCGTTTACAGCCCTCGGCGATCTAGAGATTGTACAGATTCTCCATATTTTTTTATTAATTAAAAAATAGAAAAATATTAATTAGTATTTATTTTAATTTATTCGGTTTTTTGGGGGCGACGACCTGTTTATCACTCGATTCTTCCTCCCTGTTACAGTACTTTAATCTAATATGCTAATTAAATCGTTTCAAGTATTTCCTCGTGGGATCGATAACTCGGGTTGAAATACACCCTATATTACTTGACCGTGCACTGCGCATACGCGTTAGGAAATCCCGTCACCTATCCTGAGCAGAATTGCGAGAGGAACACAGCTACGACGTGGAGCATCGCTGCTTTTATGGCATTTTGGAAAAGTTAATGGGGTTAAAACAAAGTATCGAAGTTTACCTTCAATAAATTACTACATTTTGCTGCGTAAGAGCATAATTTATTGATTTTTGATATGTTCCGTTCACTATGGACCCTAGCCTATCCTGATCAGATTTGCGAGAGGAACACGACTCTCTGCCTTTGGCGAGGAGCACCGCCGCTATACGGTGTTTCGGCAATGTTTAAGGGGTTAAGTCGAAGTTTCTAAGTTAACCTTTAAGAAATTACAACGTTTCGCTACGTAGGAGCACCATTTATTGATTTTCAATATGGTCCGTTCACGATAGGTCCTAGCCCATCCCAAACAAAGTATTGATAAGAACACGGCTTCCTAACTTTGGTGGGGAGTACCGCCGCTTTATGGCATTTCGCCAAACTTTTGGGGGTTAAATCTAAGTTTACCTTTAAGAAATTATTGCGTTTTTGTTACTTAAGAGCACAATTTCTACCCCCACAATTGGTGTGTAGCAATTAAAACATTGAATTTACTTCTCAGAGGGGGGGGGGGAGAGCATAATTTCTTGATTTTCAATATGGTCCTTCACGATGGATCCTGGCCTATCTTGAGCAAAATCGCGAGAGGAACATGGCCCCCAGACTTTGACGGGGGGCCTTCCACTTTGGGCGTTTCGACAAAGTTTAGGGGGTAAATCAAAGTTTCTAAGTTTACTTTTATTAAATTGCGACGCTTTGACTACGTAAGAGCACAACTTATTGATTTTCCATAAGGTCCGTTCACGATGGCTCCTAGCCTGTCCTGAGAGAGATGCATTAGATCATGTAATTCCCCCAAAAACATAATCTAGAATTTAGTTCAAGAATTATCAGGACCAAACAAGATATCTTAAATACAACAAAAGAATATATCTATCCAAATAAACCATTAGAAGTGGTGGGTAGGGTTGTACTAGCTACTAACTAACTCTATAATATATCCTAAATTCTCATCTCTTGGGGTCCTAACTGATCTAGACGGCCTATAATGCAACACCCCCTAAATCACGCGGCCGACCCGGCCGCACGTTTGGAGAGATGTCTCCGCCCGAGGTGATGAGCCTCATTGGGAATGGATAAGGATCGTCGCTTCACAGCTAGTACAACCATCGATAACTAAAAACATAACTTATTACATAATTCAAGATAAATAGTGACATCATTTGAAAGTCAGGAATACATTTTCAGTGAAATGGAATAAAATACTAGGTGATTGATGTTTTAAGCCTCATGCTTCTCGATCCAGCTGTGTCGTGAACGTCCCCCACTTTGAAAAATTGCGGTTTTAAAATAGCGAAAGCCGACGAAGTTTTACTGAAAATGATCAGCAAACGGTTGAGTAAGCTAACACCCATAGCACGTAAACAGATTATGAGACATATGATAGGAATAACAAATTTGCTAATAAAATATCATAAATATGTGGGGATAGCGTTCTCGTTGATTTGATATGTCACACGTCGTGACGATTCCAAATTTCATATTCCATCCCAAAGATGCGGACCATCTCGGGAAATCACTTTTAATAGCATTTTGCAATATCACTTTAAATCTCAAGATGATAACAATCGAGTCCAGAAATTTATTTTAGTAATTAGTTGATACGGGGCGTGACGATATCCAATCCACAACCGCTTTTCTCATAATGTGCAAAAGCACTACCATGACCGTAACTCAATCACAGGAGGTTCGCATCATAGCGCCTCATAACCATCTCAATATAACCCATCTCAATATAATCTCATAACAATAACCAATCACAATATGTCAGAAATGTATCGTATCAGGGACATGGCACAGACCCACGCACAACGGTTTCCACTTTACGTCATTACGACTTTTTCTTCCAAGATATCACAAGATGTAAATCGGGAGCTCCAAGTAAAGCCGGTATGACACATTCATAATAATCGATGTATGATTGCGAGAGCTATAATATTTGACCAATAAGTGAGTGTGTGCTTCTTTTGGATAACCGTGGCCCGTGAACTAGGTAAACACGGCCTAATTTGGTAGTCGTGATTGGAACAGTACTTTCTCATTTCACAATGAAATTTAGAGGTTCTTCTTTCGGATCTTAGTTTTGGATTTGGATTAACAATTTCACGTGATACTTCAAATTAGAGCATTTCAAAGACAAGTAAAGATTCAAATAAAATATATACGGTAGTATTTCACAAATAACACATGCGATACCCGAAAGAATGAAAGACACACAAGGCTTGGCATATTAACTCACCGAAATCCAAAAGCACGTCCTAGTTGTAGTTCTCGCCTAGGAAAACGTCACCTACAAGTTGAAGCTTCCAACTCAATACAATCTCAACCAAATATATTTTCTTTAATAAGAACAACCTATATATTCTAGCCCCTTTTATTTATTTATTTTTCCTTAAAATGTCTTTTTCTATAATATTCACCCAACTATTTCATGAAAAATGTAGTTATTAATAACATAATATCTAAAAATATTAAAGGAAAAACCAATTTTATAAATGAATCTGAAATTAAAAACTACACTTAGTACCCCAAAAGTTTCTGAAATGTCAACTGCCCCCCTAAGTTCATGAAAAGACACAATAACCCCTCAAAATACTTTCTGAAAATTGCATTTTTGCCCCCCGAGCATGAACACTCAAAATAACTAATCAAGACATGGTTTCAAGGTCCTAAAACTCGATTTTGATTGCAAATAATGATTTAGGGGAAGAATTAGAGCATACCCAGTTAAAGAATCGCAAGAAATGGTGAAGAAATGAGGTGGGTCGAGCTACCCGTCGGCGGCATTCGGCGGTGACGGCTGACGGTGCTTCTCCGACGACTTCTAGATGCGGATGAGCCTTCCAAAGGCTTGGTCGGACCTCTCTGAGTTGAACGAAGTTGGTTTGGAGGCATTGGTCGCCTTGGTTGCGCTCCGGCGAACTTCTCGCCGGAATCCATGGAGGTCGCCGCGTTCTTGGCGGCTGCTGCTTCCGGCACTTTCTTCTGCTGCTGTGGCTTCCTCTGGTGGCCATGACGAGCAAGGCAGAGAGGGGGAGAGAAGGAGAGAGCAGAGCTGGAGGTGGTGGTGGTCGTTCCTTGGTGGGTCTTTCGGTGGGTTCTCCAACGGTGGCAGCGTCCAATGATGCCGCTGCTGCTGCTGCTTCTTGTTGCGTCCGGCAGAACAGAGAGAGAGAGATGGTGGGTGAGAGATCAGAGAGTGGAGGTGGAGGGGGAGGGGTGATGGTGTGGTGGTGTCGGGTGGTTGTGTGCTGAAGGAGAAGAAAAAATAAATAGAGGAAGAAACAGAAAGAGAGAGGGTAACGGGGAGAGAGGGAGAAAGAGAGAGAGGTGAGTGTGTTGAAAAATACAAAAAGTGGCAGTTGGTGTTGGTGAATGGGAAAACAAAACAAAGGAGAGAGAGAGAGAAGGTGACGGGGAGAGAGAGAGAGAAAAAAAAGAGGGCGTTGAAAAACACAAAACTCCTCCGTTGGAGAATGGGGGGAAACAAAGATATTTTAATACTAGTAGTATTATTATAATGTATGTAATATTATATAGTATAAAATACATAATATTTATACGATATAAATATGTATAGATAGTAAGTACAAAAATACGTATAGTATAAGTACAAATACAAGTATACATACCAATAGTTTCGTAAAAGACAAATAATACCACCCAACATCAGCTATTTTATATTATCTAAAATTATAACTACCTCCCCACTAGCTATATATTTTTGAAAATAACTGACTAAAGTTTACAAAATATGTCAATAATAATTAGAATAAGACGGGGTGTTACACATAAAGCAAAGACAAGAAAAATTATAAGCCTTGATATACTTCCGTCTCTTATATGGTATAGGGTTTAATACAACTATAGATCAAATTAGAATAAAATAGGAAAAAACAAATAGATCCAACAACCTTGGACTTCCAAAGCAACAATTTACATTTAACAAATAAGCCTATCTTAACTACTAAAATTCCGACTTGATTCAATTTTATTTCCACTTTTACTCTTTGACTAGCCAATTTAATTATGAAAACTGTTGTCTAGCTATTTCCTAACTCACTTTAGCCATAACTATTTATTAATTTTTTATAAAAAAAACATTGTATTAATTTATCCAAGTCACGTGTCCGATTGGCTGGCGGTGCAATGATAATCACACCGCCACGGGGTCCTTGCGAAAAAAACTCTCAAAACAGAGCAGGGATGAGAGATATATTTAGTATTCTTTTATGTAACTGTGACATCTTGCGTGCTTGTTAATTACAAGGGTGGTTTGGGGTTATTATCCAAACTGAGGGGGTAGTGAATTGTTAATTGGCCATGACTCAGGGTTGATTTCTGTAGTTTACCCAACTATTAAGTATAAACCCTAAAGACAAGACTATGCCTGGCTGCCATTTTCCAAAGTCGCCGGCTTCATGGAAGACGATTCAGTTTACGCCGAATTACTGGACGCAGCTTCGGATTTTTCCTGTTATCCCGGTAAGTAACCAATTGTCTTTCTCCATCAATTTCTTGTGTGTTCCTATGCATCTGAGTGTTCGTTCTCGTCACTTCAGGAACGCATAGTGACGTTTCGACGAAGCAATTCCTTGACCGCTTCCCTCTTCCGATCATCATCAAGTAACCGTCTCATTCCTTTCACCTGTCTACTTATTTCTCCATCACATTCCTTGACGTTTCTACCAAAATTCACAGTGCTCTTGAAAGAAAAGGAGACGTGCCTGGTTTAGAGAATGTTTTGGTTGCTTGCCTGGAGAGGGTATTTCGGACAAAATACGGGTCTTCCCTCATTCCACAATACATGGTGCGTATCCTGGACAGTGTATTTAGGCAAAATGTTATTTATTCCCTGCTAAGTCCACTTCGATTACCTGATTTGGAAATTCAGTTGTTTCATACTAATGCAAATGGGTGCTAGCTTTGAACCCTGCTACAAGTAGGCGAGATTAGCACTTGTTAATGATGCTCTATGTATTTGGCAAAAAAGTTGTTTCATGCTATTATGTCATTGTTGTTTAATTTCTCTCTCATTCTGTGCATATTTCTATTGGAACTTAGTAACTTTCTTTGTTGACGCCCATTTCCAAAATGCTGTATGTAATGTCCCAACTTAGCCACGTCAGCAACATTGACACTGAACAACCTCTTGAAAATAAATGCATAGTGGGTCCTTGTGGTTGATGTGTCTAAGTTGGGACATTGTTGGAGTTGGACTTCTATGTTGGTACGCTAAGCATTGCTCCTTACATTTTAATGTGGTTTCCTTTTTCTACCCATTTTTTGTATATACGAAAACAAATGCAGAAACCTCTTATGCACGTAACCACTATGCAGTTATTTACGCCAAGCATTCATTTGTGGTATCCAATATGATTCCCGGAGTGATACGTTTTATGCACTTGAGCTTGTGACGAATCACGCATTCCTCTGGCACATACGTTTCATTGTTGGTTTTGGTTATATTAATTTTTTTTGGTAATTAGGTGAGCAAGTAATGTCTTCTTAAATGTGACCTTTCCTGTTCACTAAAAAACCAGTCCAGTTAGAGCTGCGGTTGGATCTGCAAGGAAATTGCGTGAATAGAAATTGCTAGCATAAAACACTTGTCTACCTTTTTTTTTACTGAGTCAATAAGGTATAGAAGTTTGTTTATAAAGTTCTTCTACTGCTTACCATCCTGATTCTGGTGTTCCTGCAGTATAACACAGACTCTACTTGCAGCCTACCTGCAAGTTTTTATGTTTATTAGTTTTTAAGGTTGTTTTTAACATTTTTGGTAACTTGGGGAGCAACTAATATATTTTTACTGTAAAAAGCATAGTTATTAAATTGTGACCATGCAGTTCAACGTAGAAACCAGTCCAGTTACTGCTGTGGCTGGATCTGCAAGGAAATTGTAGCCGAATGTCAGAGTCTATGACTCTATTCTTGAAAGTCATGGAATTCAAAGGTCCTAAGATGTGTTGAGGATCATAATTCGCGGTGACTGCTTTTCAGGCAGTTTTTTCGGCGACTTTTGTCAGCTAATGTCAGTCTTGCCTTTTCATCCTTTATTGCTTACTTGACTTGGTCCCAGACTTGGTGCTCCTGTTTCCGTCACCGCCATGCATTTTCAATGCCGCACTATTTTCATTCAGATCTCCAATAGCTCATTTAACTTTGATCTTCATTTTGGACCATTCTTACCCAGTAAAACAACACAAATCAAGAAAACATCAGAAACTTAAAATATAGAATCGATCAAAGAAACAATTCATTAAAATCCTCTGTCAAGAGGAACTCATGTACTATTTAGTTAGGTTATACACAGTTTACTCTATAGAGGAGACAGGGCTGTGACGCTTCTGCTGTAGTTTCAATCAAGGTGTTTGTCTAGGAATCTAGAACAGAGACCTGTGAAGTCAATGATTTGCTTATGGGTTAAGTAAGGGGAGGGGTGTTGATTTGAAGGTCAATTGTGTGAGGAATCGAACAAGTAACAATGATGCAAAGTACTTAAAATGAACGACACCAAGATATACGTGGTTAGGCAAATTGCCTACCTCCACGGGAGGGCTGTATATGATTATAGTTCTTCCTTACAAGAGATGAAGAAGAGGATTTGAGAACCTCTCTAAACTCTCACCTCAACACTCTTGAACTCTAGAAGAAATAAGAGAGCAAGAACAACAAACAACTAAAGAGAAAGGCTGAAACTTTGGATGATTTGCGAAGTTGAGGAGCTGCCTATTTATAGGCATTCAAGCTCCAACTACCAGCTGCATAGGGTGGCCAAAAGTCACCAAAAAACACCTCTGAAAGTCTCCATAAGTTGCTGCAATTGGCTTGCAAAAGCTGCAGCCCTCCAAGCATTTATTGCTTCCTCACCATGGCTGCAACTATCCATGATTTGCAGCCATGGCTGCTGCCCATAAAGTCCCTCTTTCACACTTGTTAGTTGCTCAAAGTGTGAACGCAACAGTCTGAATGCAAGACACATTTCCTAACAAATTGATGTTATGAGGAAAAGTTGATCGTCTAGTTTCGTATCTGTTTGAGTAACGAGGGCCAGGTTGTACCTGCTTTTTCTTAGGATGGGGCCATAGTGGATTCCGTGCTTGATTTTGTGCTGTGTGGGCTATTATGATTCATTCTCTGTTGACTTTGGAGTTTGGTGTCAGGCTGATTGGTTCTCCTCTTCCATCACCTCAAAGCATCTTCAGCACCACCTGATTTCCATCGCAGAGCTGCAATATTTCCTCGAAACTTGATCTCCATATGAGACCTTTGTAACCTGCAAAACAAGAAAAAAAAATGAGTGAAACGCTAGGCTGAATTGAGATTAGATCAATGCTACAATTTGTTACCAGAGTGTATCAAGAGGAATTTACGTACTATATAGTTGGGTTAGACACGGTTGTTTGTGGAGGAAATGGGGGGTGTGACTTCTTCAGCTGTAGTTTTCATGCAGGCGTTATGCCAGGATATATGCCTTTGAAGCTAATGTCCCGTTTAATGTTGCTAAGGGGAGGGGTTTCGTTTTATGGGTCTAATTGGTAATTTGATGTTGAGTAGGAGTTGATCATCAACTTTTGTTGTTTGTTTCCTGAACAGGTGCCATGTTGTACCTTTTTGTCTTGGATGGTTACATGGTAGATGGATTTCTATGTCTGTTGTGGGCTATGCAGGCTACTTTGATTTCTCACTGGGGGTTTGGTGTTGGATTAGGATTCTTTTGTAGTTGAACTCTTCGTAGCATCCTCATTATTAATACAGAATTTAGTTGGAAGAAAGGTTTCAGTGACTTGGTTTTGCACGTGTGAACAGGTTTCAAGTGAGTCCCCCATCAGTTTCCTTAATACATGAGAGTCAAATATTTTAGGAGCTTGGCACGGTTGGTTATTGAAGAGACCTTGGAGTCTAATTCATCGCCTATTTCCTGTACAAGTCTGTGCCGGTCTTTGGCTGAGACGGTTGTGTTGTGATCCTTGATGATTGGTACCATTTGCTGTGTTGTGGTGCTGTGAGTATGGGCAGGATGGGTTGACATTTTACTATCGTGATGTCAGATGCAGACGTGAGAATGCTGAGGTGTATGGGTGGTGTACTAGGAAAGATAGGACATGCAACACAATTATAAAGAATGTATACGCCGAACGTATAGAAAGACAAAATGAGAGAAACGGTTAAGGTTGTTTGGTCATGAAAATCGTGCTGTATGCACCGGTTGGGAGAAGTGATGCGGTTTAGATTTACGGCTGTTAAGATGGAGAGGGAGACGAAAACAAAATTTGGGTAGAGACGGACGAGGCTTAGTCAAAGTAAACCTAGGACAGGAAATGAGTTTGGATAGACGCAAGTGGAGAAGCTTGGTCCTTGGGGAAGGCATGAATGGATTGAATTCTTCCATATCTTTCTCCACCAATTTCTGTGATTCTATATTTACAAGAAGCTTTGCTCTTATAACAACTTAGAGACCTCATGCTATGGCCAGTAATCCGCCCGCAACAGGGGTGCCACAAAAGCAGCAAGGCAGACAAGGGCTACAGCGGGCGAGAGACTGGACTCCGGAGTAAAGGTAGAGTAAAATAGGAACCCTTTTTTTATTAATTCAATCATAAGTTGGGAGATGGTGTTTGATTTTGTGAAAGGATTTATTGTCATCAACCACCTTTTGTTTTGACGGTTTTATTAGTAATTCTCAAAACTAGTGTCATCACTGTATGCTTACTATTAAGCTTATTCTACCTTAGGAAGACATCAATGAATTAAACTCTTTCATATCTTTCTCCCCCAATTCGTTGATTCTATTGAACAAGTCGGGCCCCATGTGCTACAGCTAGTAACCGCCCGCAATCAGGGTGAGTAGGGGGTTGCTACAAATGCAGCAAGCCAGACGAGGGCTAGAGCAGAGGAGAGGCCGGAGTATAGGTAGAATGAAAGAGGAACCACTTTCATAAATTCATCCAGAAGTCGAGAGATGGACGCTCAGTTTGATTCTGTGCGACTGAATTATTGTCATTTGGCTTCTTGCTGATAAAAAATGAGTAATCGAGACTTTAACCTTGGGATTTTAAGGAACCAGCTTTTGGTCGTTAAATTTCTCGACGCAGGGAGATTCTCTTAGATTCCACAAATGTGGACTATTGATATTCATTCGATCAGTCTCTGCGTAGAAAACAAGCAGCACAAAATGATTCACTGGACATATAGCATTTTTTGGCCTAGTAAGAAGCAAAATTGACATGAGTTCTGATTCACGTCAAACTGAATATTGATGGGCCAGCACCTACATGCAGCTTTAAACCTTCTGCTTTTTGTTGTTTCAGTAACTAGTCATTACTTAGCCCTGAAGAAAGGTCTTACTCAGCCTAGAGGTAAGGTTATATACGTCTTTTTGTTACATTAGGGAAACAACCAGTAATTTCTCTACAAATTGGGCTATTGTGTTATGTTTAAAGTAGTTGAATTTCGTATTGAACCTTGTAAGGTAAAGAACCTATAATTCTCTTGGGTTGTAACCCAGAAACCGAAAGTTCCTGAATTTCCCACTTCAGTTTTACTATATCTTGTTCTTAGATTAAACTTCCTCGAAGGTGTATATTTGCACCTATTGTAGAGTTAGGTTGCTAGTGGCCTACAATAGTTTTCTTCAGTGAAGCATATTTATTAACATCCGGCTTCAAAAAGGCAGTATTTTGTGTTCATCTCCAGGACATTTGTATTATTGTGTTTGGGGCCAAAAGCCTAATTCTGGTGTGAACTCTGAACTATTCCCCATGAGAGACGGACAATTTAGAAATCCGAACATGGGCTCCCAGGACAATATTGATAGACTTATTGCATCGATAAAGAATTAACTTTGCGTTTCTAGGCTCAAGCGAGTTGTAAATGATAGTTTATCTATTAGATGATTATTCACATAGCCTCTAATATAAATGTATTCGTAAGAATTCATTATTGTTCAGCGGACAATGAATCTTTACTTGCTCTTCATCAACCAGGGATTCAATTGATGCTTTGTTGGAAGGGCCTAGTTGAGGAACTAAATGCTAATTTAGCTAGAATTCTAATTTCATAAATCTATGTGCTGAATGGAATAATTATCTCTTGCACTTTCATATCAAATGTGGCCTTTGGACCTTTGATCGAATCATCACCATATTCATAAGGTAAATTACTTGCTGGCAACCCTGGCATAGAAGTTGAAGTGCAGCTACGTCGGTAACAGCTGGCTCAACAAAAAGTTATAGATGTGATGTTGCCTATGTAACACTTCAAACTTTAATTTTAGTTAAATGTAATGTCAAGTAGCTCGATGGTGGAAGTTAACTTTGATCGCAATTAAGCCAATGATGAGCTAGTTCCCAATAAAATTCATGGGATTTTCTTATTACATCTGTGCGTTGTGTGATTACTTCGAGGTGTACGAAACATGTTCTTTGTATCGTTTTTCATTTAGTGCAGACATTCTAGGCTTGGAACAAAATTTTCTGATTATATATGATTATGCTTTCTCTCTCAGTTTTGAACTTATTATCTTTTCTGTTGTAGCCTTTTGTAGCAGTTGGCATGGGGGCAGATTCTCAGAAAGTTAAATATCTTGCTTGCAAGACAGTAAGTTCTGGAACTTTCAGTATCATCATCTTACTCCCTTTTGTCTGAAGATTTTGGTTAAGTTCGCAGTAACTGGATAACAATTAATGACATGATTTAGGGATAAAAGCATTCAGTGGTTACTATTCATTTTGCATGCCCGATGGTTTCCGTCTAAGTGTCTCAGGCCCTGTTTGGTACCAACTGAAAATCTAAATAATCAGCTGAAAATAATATGAGGAAATAAGCTTGCTGAAAATCTAAGGCAGTTGGAAATTCTAATGTTGTCTTCTTTGGATGAGAGGAAGTAGGGAGGAAAGGAAAAGTCAAAAATCTGATATAATCGGTCAAACCTCTCTAAACCCAAACAAATCCAGATTTCCGCCCAAAAATCCGGAATTCCGGTTTTAAATCCGGATTTCCGGATTTTCAGTCGGAAATCCGTTTTTTTTTGGTAAAATTTGGACTTATTAGGGTGATTTCCGGATTTTTAAGCAAATGTGTTAGCTCAGTGGTAAACTTTAAAGCCCCTGCATGAGGTCTAGAGGTCGAATCTCACTGTCTCAAAAAGAAAATTACTTTTTTACTAATAATCTACAATAATCTACCGCATCCAAACACTACAGATAAAATGAGCTTTTAAGCTCAACCTCTCACTTATATCAGCTCAGCCAAACAGCCCCGGTTGTTTGCTATGAGATTAAAATCTGCAGAATGAGAGAATCTGCAAAATTGGAGATTCTGCAGATTATTGGTCCAAAACAGATTTTAATCGGAATTGCAAAACATTGTAACAAACGGAATTACATTAAAACGACCTATTTTAATCAAAGCAGATCAAATTGGGGTTCCCAAACATGTACTCAGTGTTAATATTCTCAAATATTAGTAGAGAAGACTTCTTTTGCATGCCCGATGATTTCTCCTAACTTCGACATGTTTACTTTTTCTGTGTCGCAAGTGACTTTCAATTTGAATTGACATTGAAGGACTTTTTAGTGCTGTTAGTTGTAGTCATGAAAGCCACCATACTATACCGTGGAGTCTCTCACACAGATGTGCAATGACACTTGAGCCTTCTGTTCTCGAGATAGAAGTATAAGTGCCCTGACTACTGATCACTGATCAAAAGCATCTTCTATCATCACCGAAGAAAATTTTAGAAAGTAATTTGAGCTAATATTATCTCATCTAAGAGCTTTCTTAAAGCTAAAGTGGAATTCATGTATTATTTCTTGCCCGTTCAAGGGAAGTGGATCATTGAAATAATCTTCTGGGCTTCTGACTGTAGTAGAGGCTGTTCGCTATCATATGAAACGGTGGACATGGTTCCTCCAACCTTTCGTAGGGTCATGATTCATTTCAGCCTCCATCCTTAATTATGAACCAAACATCCTCCGAACGTAACAAATACACTCCAAATAAATGAGCATTCTGCTCCCAAGGAGTGAAATGAGTGGTTCTGTTTTTTTCTTGGAATCAGCTTTGCTAACAAAGATTGAAATGAGTAGTTATGTTATTTCTTCTTTTTCTTGAAATCAGTTCCGTTATATTACATCTCATATATCAGTCTTGAAGTTGATTATAGGTTTCATGTGTCAGTTCATTCAAATCTAAATTCAGTGATGGCAACTTGCTTTTTGCACCTTTGACCACTTGCTTGTCATTTGTTTCCTTTTCCGTACCCGACAAGATATATTTATATGGTCTTTTTAGATGGTGAATTTGGGCCTAGGGATTTGGATTATTGGGTCTTGTCTGCCCTGTTTCATTCATGCATTAAAGAGGATTACGTCCAAGAATATGGTACCCCAAGGTCCTTATTATGTCATTTCCAAATGGGGAGTTAGTTTATTTATAGGCCAAAATGTTATCATGCATTTAACTGATTTTATTCTCTGAGCAGGTGGCATACCTTTTGGAAAATTCTGATGTAACAGCTGTTTCTGCTGCTCGGCTAGTTGCTGAGTATGATGTATATCCGCTCTTGCTTAAGGGTCTAATTGACGGGTGAGTAATCATGCATCCTATTTCTGAAGTTCATTTTTGTTTCTGACCATGTATATGCTTCGGAAACACATTTCTCTCCTTCCTCCTGTTTCAAAGCTCCTCCAAGCATCCTATATGAAAAAATCCATGTCTCTTCTTTTTATATCAATAAATATTTAAATCCCATTGAGATAAACATGACAAGGACAGGGCCTGTCCTCGAATTTTAGTGGCATGAAATGATGCTAAGGAAAACCATGCACAACAAATAAAAATCCCTTACAAAGATGCATTGAGTTAAATTTAAAAGTTTACAAATTATAAAAAATCAGTGCTTATGGGTGGGTTTGGTATGGCTTATTTTCAGCTTTTAATCCACTTTAGACTTTCAATCTGTTTCAAACTTTTCTGAAAGGTTTGGTATGCATTTTTGTGTGTCAGCTTTTGGATTCTGGCTTTTGGCTTTGTAGTCTAATACTGAAGTTTGAAAAAAGTTAGATTTCACGAGCTTTTTTTGCTCTTTTTTCTTCTTTAGCAACAAAATGACCAATTTACCCTTTTTTTTGCATTAACATACTACGACAACTAATTTGACCTACCTTAATTTTATTAGTAAATATAAATAATGTAAAAAAAATTGTAATTTTTACTAACAACCAAAAGTGCTGCATCACTAACTTTTTAACAGCTTAACTTTTTTCTCCAAACACATACATGTTTTTTCATCAACTTCTCTGTCATGAACTTTTTTCATAACAACTATAAAGTCGACTTAAAAGTCCAAAAAGTCATTCCAGACCCACCTTTATTGTTTTATCTTTATTGAGATTAGTAAGAAACCAAACACAACGAATAAAATATCTTAAAGACATGCATTTAGTTTAATTTAAAAGATTACAAACTTTGTAAAAAGTTGGCCTACTTGTGCTTTAGTATTTTTTCTTTATTGCAGTGGGTCCCCCAATCCCTGTAAAAATGGAGTTTTTTGATAGGTTGACCCGGCATATCACATTGTCATTGCTTATGAACATGGCTATAAGGAAGGTATTCACTTGAGGCGCTTTCTACTTGTAAAGCGCTGCATGAGACCCAAGTTATAAATAATGGAAAACTTGGGTGATTCCCCCACTCAGCGTGCCACATCGGCACTCGTGTGGTGAGAAGTACGTAAGTGTAACCGCATCATCATGGACAAGTGTTGGTAAAGAACTCCTTATTGAAAAGGATTTAAGACACATTCAATCTCTCAAGTTCGGCATGAAGACACTTCCACCCCTTCAGTGTGCCAAACTTCATGACACTCAGGGCGGGGCATGTCGCTGAAAATAGTTTTAGGGGTAAACTTGCCAGCATATCATGTAGAAAGTTTATTATACCCTTGAGTAACCACTTAATTACACTACACTTATCCAGCATATCAAGGGTATAATAGACTTTCTGCATGATATGGGGGCAAATTTGTCTCTAAAACTGTTTTCAGTGATGTACCCCACCCTCAGATAACAGCGTCACAATCAGTGGGTGTATGTGTCGCGGAGTTTGGAACACTGAAGGGGTGTTAGTGTCCTTTTCCAATGAAGAAGCGGTGGAACTGTCTCTGTGTGGAATTTGAGGTGGTGAAAGTGTCTTTTAACCTATTGAAAATTGTTCAAGTGACTTGGATTTGTGGTGCTTGATGGCTCTAGTATGTTTCCATTTACAAATGAGGTCAAAGATGCTCTCAGGAATATACAAGTAGTGAAAGCTGTATTGTCTAATGGAATTTCTATTGAAGTATGGAAGTCATCCAGAGGGGTAATAACAGATTGTCTATTTTAGGGTTTAGTTATTAGTGTGAGGAAAGTAGGGGAGAAACTTGAGAGTTACCCGTAATTTCTGGTTTACGTCAATGGTCGGTGTTAGGTTCCTACATGTTTACTTTAGTGATTGATGACGTTACAAGCACTATTCATGAGATCCTACTTTGCATGTTAGTTGCAGATGATATGGTGTTGATTGATGGAATAAGAACTGAGCTAAACGGTAGGCTACAGTTGCGTTGGGAGAATTTATAATGAGAAGGTTTTAGGATTAGCAGGGCAAAGACACAGTATATGTGATGTGGTGATGCAGAGAGACAAGGATGTTGCTTATAGGATAGGAGCGCGATAGATGAAGTGGAGGGTTGCACCTGTGATGTGGATGACTCTAGTTGAAAGGGCAAGTGCTTGTGACATTCCAGCAGAATTGCTTTGATGTATGGGACTTGAGTATTGAACAATGAATATAAAATATGATCATAAAATGAGTGTCAAGGATAAGAGAATGCTAAGTTGGATGAGCACTAAGAACGATAGGATACACAATGCCACAACTAGGAATAATGTAGACGTTGCACCAGTAAAAGAGAACGAGAAAAAATCATTTGAGATGGTTTGTCATGCGTATTACAGACCCTTTGGAGAAGTGATATGGTACAAATTGTTGGATGTAAATGAGGGAGAGGGAGTCCAAGACAAATCTTGATACAGATGATGACACAGACGGACCTCCGGCGAGCGTTGCCGGTCTCCGATGGACCTCCAGCAAGCTACCTCTGTTAGCTTCATCTTTTAGATTCTATCGACTGATGATTGAAATTGATTCACAAAGTCTGGTTTTGGTTCGGTAATGAAATGGACAGATGAATCGACAGAAATCCTTTGGGGTCGGAGAGGGAGAAATTACTCAGTGAATGCAATTTGGTTCTTTTTTGCAAGTGTCGGTCAACCCAAGTGGACAAGAAAGATCCCAGGACGAACTTGCATGTGGGGTGTTGTTATAGTGTGTTAGGAGTACAAGATGGGTGTACTATTTGACCTGATTTTATGTACTCAATTTTTATTACTTGAAAATAAGTAGTCACATATCAGTAAAAACATAAAAAATGCAGTTTTGGCAGAATCTTACGATCCGATCCTACGATTCTCGATCCTATGGGGCACTCCACGATCCTACGTAGGATCACGATCCTAAAAACCTTGCTTCTCAATTTAAAGGCGTCAAGCATCAAATCGGTACAATGAGCGGAACTAGGAGTCTAATACAATCTATTTGTCCCTGCGAGTAATTTCTCTCCGAATTCTTTATAATAGCACTAATATTATTATAGAGATGATAGGGTCAAATGTGTAGGGGGAATCATCATTTGTAGTTTGTACCACATTCTTCTTTATAGGTTGGTTCACATTATGTGCTTCTGGAGTTTCGGAGGACAACGAAACAGTTCCTTTGGACGATTCATTGGGAATGCTGTTTCTCTGTCCAATCAACAATAGGGCGTGATTTTACAACTTGTCCTTTTGCACTTTTCCTTGAACTTGGTTGTTGGATATAGAGGCCCCGGTCCTTGGCCGACCCCGATTGAAAAAATAGTAAAATCAATGGACCAGAAGCGATGTGAGCCTGTGAGACGAATCAGCTTGAGGAAAAGGGAAAACATGCGGCAGCAGCAGCAGGAAGAAGCTCGGGCACGACCAGAGTAACAGAAAGAGGGCGGAGCGGTAGCGAAGGAAGCAGAGCGTAACAGGGAGCATGCCGTCGGCAGGCAAAGGACAAACAACAGCAAGAGGACGGTAGCGGTAGGTGACCAAGGCGAGCTGAGATGACATGAGTGATTTGGCGCCATCATCGCCCATAAATAGAGGTTTACTTTGATGTACAAAAGGGTTTGGGGGGGGACTCAATTAGCTGGGGCTTAAGCGCAAATTGCTAGAGAGAACCTTCGTTATTCACTCTTCGATTCTGTATCTTAGGCCGAGAGTCTGTGTAGGCAGCAGGATTATTCATCGTTCTGATTGAGTTCTTCTCATTGTAATGTGTTGCGAAGGATCAGCTTGCGGTCTATACTATTACGATCTTCTCTCTCAAATTCGCTTATGCTTTTTCCCCAATTCTCTGGTGAATTAGAATTTCTGTTGATTTCAAGTTCGAAGTTCGAACATCTAACAGATTAAGCCAATCAACAGAAATCAAACTCAATCCTTTTTTGACCTGAATTTTCAAATATTTGATAGTAATTTTATAGAGGTTTTAGACGGGTCCTTTTCTGATCAGCTTAACTGTGAGATAAAAATCAAGATTTGTAGCTGGATTACGAAGAATCACACTAATGTAATACCATCTAGCTGGCAAACAATCCCCCTTCTTTTCTTTTTTATTTATGTGATTGGATTTACTGTTGCATGCATTTTTCTCACTAGTTTGTCCATTGCCACCGACATTGAGGTTACTGTATAGTATTGTCATCTCCCAAAGATCATTATCATATTTGTTTCTCCTGTTCGCAGATTCATTCTTGGTGAAATGTTTGGGCTTTCACTTTCTCTGTTTCTTAGTAGTTAGGACAATGATCAACATTTGGTCTTTTTCCTGCAAGCTGACGGTTGTGTTTGTAAATGACCTAGAATAAATCAATGGGCACTATTACAATACATGCACTTCAGCATTAACCAGGAATGAATCAACGAACACCATTACAATACGTGAACTTAAGCAGTACCCTGTTCTTCCATGCCCCAACCAGAGTCATGACTCCTGCGTCCAGGAGCGGGTTTTCTTTTTCACCTATACTGCTTTTTATTAACATGTACTTGGGAAAGATCAATATAAAACAGAACATGAAGAGTATTACTACAAAGAGCAAGTTAGGTAGAGAAAGAAAATCTCAGGGAACATAAAGGTTTCACTGATGTCTTGAATCAAGGTTTGAAATAATGAGTTCCAGAGATGGATATAAATGATTCAATTCATGTTTGTACACTGAAGATGTGAAACCCTAGCTGTAAACAGTAGCTGAGCCCGCTGCTGGTACTGAAAAATGATTGTCTGTGATTGTCGATGCCTGTTGGAGATTTGATTGAGGTTTACCACTACCCCATGGCAACAGATTATCCATTCACCCCTCTCGCTGCCACAGTTCGTTTGGATTCTTAAACCCCCAACGTTTCACTACTTGTTGAATAATTAGCCGTTGACATTTTGAACATAAAACAGTTTGGCAATTTTACCCTTATTGTAATTCTTAGGGTAAAAAATTTGTATTGAAACATCCAAGAGGGGCTATAGGCCTATACTAGATCAACCCTTGGTTGGAACTTGGAAGAGCGCACATGTTCAAAACATTAATGACTTTCAAGTAGGGAACTTTGTACTTCGAAAAATGTTTTGTGATTTTCTAAAGTTTTTCTTTCTCTTTGTTTGAAGATTCCCTTTGCTGTGTGCTGTCTTTTATTTTCTCTTTTGTAATATTTACTGGTCCTTGCAATGTCACAGCACATACGAAGTCATATCTAATCAGTTATTGTCTATAGTGATGAACAAGTTGCCGCCGCATCGATGGATGCAATAAAGAATCTAGCTGGCTTAGCAGAAGGAATGGTAAGGATTTTGTCGTCTTTTTGTTTGTTTGAAGTGAACAATTTTTCATTTGTTGACATCAATTTTATTTCGGTATTCATTGCTCTTGTTTCCTTTGTGATGTATCCTTTGTGGTGTAGGACATCATCTTTCCAGCTAATGTCAATGGAGATACTCATCTCCGAAATTTAGCTGCGCGATGCTCTTCACTGGTATGATGTTACTAGTTGAAAATATAGATTGGGCATGTAATATGCCATGGATGAATATTACTCATATAATCGGGAAATGTTGTTACATGGCTTCTTACAGGCTAACCTATGATTACTACGATGAGAAGAAATGTGGTCGTTACTAGCTTACTGCAAAAGGGTCGTTTAGGTTTTTGGAAAGTATTACTAACCTGGAACTGAGTAGCTAAGAAGCACGGAATACTGATACGGGTGTCGGATACCATACGGGATCCGACACGGGATTTGCCATTTTCTGAAAAATTGCCATACGACACGTCATGGATATTTTGAACTCAGAATTTAATATCCAGTTGTGCTTTTAATCCTGTTACTATATAATCTCCAATTATGGAGGTTTCTCGTTCTGGCTTCCAAAATACCATACTTAACCCTCTTTTATGTATGGATTATAACTTTATCCAAACACATGATATCTTAGATGTATCATAAGCTCAACAAATAAGGGTATTTTTCATAAATTTGGTAGTAAAAGCTACAAGCGTTGCCAAACGCATTTTTAATCCAGATTTTCAGCGTATACCAATGCTCACCAAACAGCTTTTAGATTATAATTTGAGTCAGCTTATTCACTCCACATTATTTTTGTCAGGTTATTGAGATTTAAAGCTTTTAAGCTGGAACCAAAGAGTCCCTAAAGTTTGAAAATTATCATTTTTTTCTAAATGTCTACATTGGTATGCAATTATTTGCGTCCATCTCAGATGTTAAATCTCCACTATAGCACACGTGGATGGTGTAATGCTGTCCATGTGTTAAATTCAGACTCACATATTTGTAGAGAAGTTTATCCAATTTCATTGCATATGTATACGAAGGAAATTATTGAATTACTGAGATGCCCCTTCATTTACATCCCTGCTCTTCGTCCTATTCTTCCTGCACACACACCACTGTACAGTGTTGCCCCCTAATTATCTCCATTGCCTGGTCTGCCGGATTTTCACTTATAAATGAGAGTGACCATCGGTATCCTTCATATTGTCATGATTCGTATACCATTGCTGTTCCCACTTTAACGCCGAACTCCTAGGCTTCACACACAAGACAACCGCCAAGTCACAGGCATATCTCTCCAAAAGAAACCACTACAGCCATAGCCTAGCCCAGCTATAGGTCTGTCATTATAACACTGAAAAACCTCGTCAAAGACTACCTTGAAGATAAGATAACCTAGGAACTCAAATTGGTGGCCTATTGTGTGATTCAGTTTTGTGTTTGGCCAGTTTATTGTATCCTATGTAGCTGGTTTGAAGTTCGCAGGTTTCACTTTGGATTCACAAATGTGTAGGCTGTGGAGATGAAAGATACAGTTACGGTGTGTTTGGATGAAGAATTTCTGAAAAACATGGAATTTTGAGATGACAGAATTTTAACCGATGGCATCATGAAAGACGGGGGTACTAAATCCATTGTTTGGTAATAAGCTTTTTACTTTTTTGAATAATAATCAATGAAGAGAATTTCATATATTTTGGGAGTAATGGGCTGATCCAAATCAACCATGGCCCATGCTAGTATATGACCCATAACCCTAAAACCCAACATCCCTGCTCAACCAGTTCTATGGTGAACATGTTTCAATTTTCATCCCTAAACTGTATTTTCAATCAAACTTTGGACCAAGCAATCACAACGATCGAGATTTATTTGTGATACCTTACTATATCAACAATATAATCTCTTCTTGCCGTTGTCGTTGTTGTTGACTTTGGATAGACGAGTAATTTAATAGTTAGAAGTGTTCACATAGATGCACATTTTTTTGGTTAAATAGTAGTTATATTTTAAAGGACCTCTCAAGTCTCAACCTGAACTTTCAAAGTGACCATACATTAACCACGAAGCACCAGCAAACCACCCATGAAGCACCCACGAAGCACCCAGAAACACATAGTGCGTGTGCGTGACCTTTTCGAAGAACTTGTGCAAGGAGACTATAGTCACCAAAGTCAAATTGGTTTTGTGCTAGAGAGATTGAGTGTATGGAGGCTATATACCCTAGGCGCTAAATGGAGAAGTGCAGAGAAAATAAGAACGATCTATTATAAGGACATGTTCATTGGAGCAGTTACCTATGGGAGGAGAGACTAAGAGAATTCCCTATAACGATAGATTTACATCCATGTTGGCTTCAAGTCCTTGCATGTTTACTTTGGTGATAGATGAGGTTATAAGGAGTATTCAAAGATGATATCTCGTGGTGCATGTTATTTGCAAACGATACAACTTCAATTGATGAATTAATGAGTGGGCTGAATTGAAAGTTAAAATTATGGAGCAATAATTTAGAATCTAAAGGGTTTAGAATTAGTCGGACCAAGTCAGAGCATATGGAGTGTAGCCAATAACTATTGGAAGGCAAGAGGTACCAAAGCATGATATTTTAGATATCTTTGGTTGATTTTACGTAGTGACGGATAGATAGACGATGATGTGACCCATAGGATAAACGCAGGGTGGACAAAGGGGAGTGCAACCGAGGGGCCGTAGGTTCCCGGCTAGGTTGAATGGTAAGATTTATGAAACTGTGATAAGACCTGGTTTAATTTGTGGACAAGTGTTCGGAGTAAAGAAAAAATAATGAAAAAATATGTGGCAGAAATGAAAATGCTAAGGTGGATGATTGGTGTAACTAGAAAGATAGAACACGCGATAACACAATTAGAATGAATTTGGACGTTGCGCATACAGAAACCAACATGAGATAATTGTATATGGTGGTTTAGTAATGTGTATGGCCATTGGATGGTAAATGAGTGAGAGGTAGACCAAAATGAGCATAGGTAAAGAAAATAAGACACGATAGTCAAATTAAATCTGAAAGAGGAAATGAGTTCGGACAGACCCAACTGTAAGCATTTGATCCATGTAGCGGGCCCCATTAAAACTGTTAAATAGGCTTGTTGTCATTGTCATTTTCCAATGCCTCAACTCATTCTCCAAGTTAACGACTCATCTACTCTTCTTAGTTTCCAACAAAAAGTCTGAGACATGATAAGTACCCTTGGTAAGAATCTAGATATTTCTCAACTTACCAGATTACTAATTTCAAAAGGGCTGCATATTTAAAATTCCATATTTGCCCCATTTCACAGACATTCAAGATTCATTCTTAATTGTTTCATGATGTTATTCTACATTAATGTTGCTTTATCTCTCTATTTTAAGAACAATTAAGATTTCTTTTCGTTGGACAATGTTGTCACTCCACTGTTGTTATAGATACATAAAAGGAAAGTGGATAGGACATCCTCAAATTAAAAAAAGTGGGTCATTTTTGTGGTACTGATGGTGTATATGTGTGTATTTAAGTTGCTCCAACTGAGCACAGGAATGGCATGTCAACCAGTGGGCAGATTTTTTCTTGAAAGCAATCGTCTACTTTCTCTTTACAACAACTGTACTGATTTTTAAGTTATCTTTATTACCAGTGTGTAAACTTCAATGTCCAGCTGAAATCAAGGGTGCAAAGCAGAGGGTTTCTTCCTTAGCCAACGCCCTTCCTGTTAAAACCCAGCACACTGAGTCCTCGTCGCTGTTAAATCCAATTGGGCACCCAATCAGACAAATGTGTATATTTAAGTTGCTCCAACTGTGCACAAGAATGGCATGTCAACCAGTGGGCAGATTTTTTCTTGAAATCAATTGTCTAATTTCTCTTTACAACAACTGTACTGATTTTGAAGTTATCTTTATTACCAGTGTGTAAACTTCAATGGCCAGCTGAAATCAAGGGTGCAAAGCAGACGGTTTCTTCCTTAGCCAACGTCCTTCCTATTAAAACCCAACACATCGAGTCCTCGTCGCTGTTAAATCCAATTGGACACCCAATCAGACAAATCGGGTCTCCGGAATTGCTCGATCATGAATGATCAAACTAATCAGTTAGTGAAATCAACAAGACCTTGGGTCTCCTTCTTCAAGTATTCGAGTTCCTTATCATTCACCAATCAGTCCTTCCCTAATTGAGCATTCCAGCTCCCCACCATTGCATTCCGTGCATCTTGAATTGAAGAGACAAATGAAAAGCCAACCATGATCAAAGAGAAAGAAAGATAGCAATTAAAAAACCTAGCTAGAAATCATGATACTTTGTCACTAGAACAGGTGTGGTTTCACTTCCAAACCCATCTAGGTACTCTCTCTCTCTCTCTTGCCGTTTTTGGGCCATAGTGGTGGTGACGGTGATATTGATTTGGGGGTGAAGAAGAGATAAATTAAGTCAATAGTTAAATCTTTTAGGGATAACTTATATAAAAACACAGTGACAAGTAGTTTGATCATAAATGTTCTTTTAATAGATTGTTGTTTTTTCATTATTATGAAGAAAAAACCATAAAGTTAAATTTAACAGATTTTCTGTGGACAGATACACACCTGGCTACTGCAGGTATGCAATTTGATCGATTTTAAACAAGTATGCAAAATGGATTATTCAAACTTCTTCTTGAGGAACTTTTTAAATTTGGAAAAGGACGTGGAGACAAGTTAAATAGTTGTTAGCTTTTTGGTATTGGACACTTTAATTTGGGACATCCATAAAAGTAATTAGACACTTACAATGCGACAGAGGGTGTAATATAGGGGTTCTATGCATGCTCCTCTACAAACACTTGCGGAAGTGCTTTGTCAAGTATGGGGTCGTTCTTTTACTGAAATTGTAAATGGATTATCACTTCAGCCATTTTTCTCTCTGAGTAAGTGGAATTATGTTTGTAATGTTGTTTGTTTATAAGATCAATATTCTTTCAGGGGCGAGTCCGGATTTTAGCTTTAGTTGTAAAGCTATTTTCCATTTCCAGGGGTGTGGCATCTGTAGTGTACAGCTCAAATCTTCTAAGTCTATTGATGGCTGAAGTGAGCAACGTCAGTGACACACTTGTAACATTGAGTGGATTGGAGCTTCTTTACGAGGTTTGTTCTTTTAATAAGACTTGATGTACATGTGTGACCAATAATGTATAGTCCTCTGTTAACTTGCAGGATGAAAAATTCGTGATTACTTATTTGCCCTTAATGGAATGAAAAGCATTTTGTTACCATTAATTTTTTTCAAATATTATTGTCTTTGAATGATAGTAGTCAATATGAAACCATTGACTTTACAATACCATCAAGTAGCTTGAGATTGACACTTATGGTTTTTGTATTTATATGTGCCATTTAATTTATTGTGTAACACAATTTGTGATGTTTTAACATGATAATAAATCACTGGAACACTAGAACACTTTGGTGCATATTAGGTAGTAATTTGTGATGTACATGTGAGACACTGTTGGGCATAAACTCACTAGAACACTATTCTTGAATGCCCCTATTCAAGTATTATTGTTAATTATGTTGACAAAAATGAAGTAAGGTTATGTGCATAAGCTGTCGACATAGTCTCACAAGTGGTGATTATGAGATATCAAGTTCACAGATAGGTGCATATTAGGTAGTAATGACACTTTGGTTGCCATGTTAACACTGCACGGGTTGTTCTGTGCATGTCGTAAGCTACGTTACCTGGACTCGCCGGAATCGCAAAAATACCCGGGTCGATACGACCCGACACGGGTGCGGGTGTGGGATCTGTGGCGGATTCTCCAAAATGACTTCCGACGCGGCTTCTCGTTGACCGGCGACCGGCGACGGGAAAGATGGACTGTGCGGGAAGCACTGGCGGCGGCCATGGCCGTAATAGATAACAGTAGCGATGGGAAGATGTCTTCTGCGATGTGATGAAGACAACACCCACTTCCCCTGCCTGCTTTTACTGGATTGCCCATTGATTTTACTCGATTTTACAAGCATGCCCTTCCTTATAAAAACCCTAAAGAGCTTATGTAGACTTAATGGGCTTCAGTAGACATTTTTTGCTTTGGGCTGTTCTGTTAAGTAAACAGCCCAAAGAGTTGGCTTTTTACACAGCCCAAATAATTGCTAACTAAAATTTATAAATGAACAGCCCAAATAATTGCTAACATAATTTATAAATGAACTAATTAAAATCTCAGCTCAGAAAAATTGTAGATTTACACTCAAAGTCTCACAACATTACCAGTTAAGCCCCTCCAGCTGTGCCAATACTCTAAAAAATGAGTCATACTTATGAATAAACTGAATTTTAGCTGTTTAGTATATGTTGTGACTTATATAAAACTCATATAAAAATAAATAATAAATTAAAAAATGTATTAATGCAATATCCCCGTACCCGTGTCCAAATTTTGGATACTTTTTAGCCGAGTCGCCGTATCTCAAAATTTATCAAATCGGCGAATCCGAGTCTTGGATACACACCCGACATGACACCCGCACCCGAGTCCAGGTAACATAGGTCGTAAGTAGTTGTATGGTGTAATGGTCGTTTAACTCCAAGCCACTACAGCTTTCTAGATGAGGAAATTCAAACTTCGACATAGAAAAATGTCACTGTATCAGGGTGATCATAAAATCTGACTGGGGGGAGGGGGATGTTATGAATCAGGTTGGGAGGGATGTGATTGTTGTAGGTCTGGTTTGCCTCTTCCCCATGACAGGAGTTTATATCTTGATTATCCTATTACTTGATTTGCACTAGTGTTTTTGAGATACCGCACAGAAGCATTGACCAGGAATTATGAGTTAATTATTGCTGTTAATGTATTTAGGAACATGTATTTAAGAAACTAAGGGGTCACACTACGAATGGGTCAATTTGGAACTTATTTGGGCATGGAAGGAGTGTGAGATTTATGGTCCTAATAAGGTTAGTGTGCTACTCTCTCAACTGGTTATAAATTACCTCTTAACAGTCTGAAGTGACTATTTCTAAAGTTCTTCCCAAAATCAGCACTATTAAGTGGCAGGCTAAATAAGGGTTCATTTCAAACCAGTCATCTAGGCTTGGAGGTTATCTACTTTGGTTCAAGAAGTTTGAGTTTAGTATTCTGTTGTTAGGCGGGTAGGCTCCATTGACCCACCTGGTACAGTTTTCCATTCGTTTTTTTGTCTGTAGATCACAAATGCCAAGCGGATCCATGAAAGATATGTCATCTTTCACTAAATAACTGATGTGGGCGTAAAAGAATAACTTGTGAATCTAATTCTGGTAAGGGGGGTTGATTAAAAAAAGTTAAATATTGAGAAATTTGCAATTACAACCACCAACTCCATAGCCGTCATGGTCACCAGTCACCATGTCCTGCTGCGCCAGCCACCAAAATCACTGCTAACCAGATCATAAATCCGCCCAAATTAAACTCCAGATTAACCCAACCCCCCCCCCCCCCCCCCCCCCCCCCCCCCCCACACACACACACACACACAAACACACATCTATCTATATTGAATTGCAAATTCAGAAATGATAAAATAGATCTAGTCATAGTTGTCAAAATCTTACGATTCACGATTCGTATCCTACGATTCGACTCGATTCACCCATGAAACGATGCGAATCCCTTAGTGAATCTTTAAAGGACAAAAAATTATTTGAATCCCGATTCAAGAGTCTGAATCTTACGATTCAGACCGATTCTACGATTCACCTTCGATGAATCTAAAGGTCTTATTGAGTTGCAACATCAGTCTAAGAAATAATTCCTCCTACATCACTTCCTACATTTATGTCTATTTTGCAACACATTTGTTCTAAATTACTAGTTCATTTTTCTCAAGTCCAAGGCTAATAGTTTTCTATTATTTTCAATATCCTTTGGCATCTTGTAGTTTCTTGCTCCACATGCCTATCTATATCTAGATTATTCTTTTTCTTTTACGTGTGTGAAACTCCTAATCACTAGTTATGCATGCGAGTTTCGAATAATTTGAGCTTTCTTTTTGTAAAAATATGGATATTTTTGTTCAATAATGTTATAGCTTATGACATATTTTGTTATATCTACATAAAAATATTGCAAGCTGAATCTTTACGATTCACGATTCGATTCGATTTACGATTCAGTGAAGGTGAATTTCGATTCACTATCTGAATCCCGATTTGACAACTATGGATCTAGTATGGATCGCACATGGACGGTAGTTGGAGTTGGCGGCTATCCCAGGATTCCCTCATCTGAGATCCCTGGGGAAGAGGATCAAGTTGACCCTTGAGAACAGCTTGATGCACTATCTCCCCCCTTGTTTACCAACCACACATTGTCTAAGCCAATCCAGTTCTCTCTCGATACCTTTCTCAAAAAATCAGATTCGTGAGGATTCCCCCCGTGCTAGATCGAAGTTTCCCCCAAAATTAAACCAAAAGCAATCAGGCTTGTCATAATCACATGCAAATAGAAGTGCTGGTAATGGAAGATAAAAAGCGACATTAACTCAGACCGAGAAAGCTAATATGGGTTCTATGTACCTCTTAATGTCGCCTGATTTGCTTTGATTGGAAGTAGAAAAATACTCCCTCCGGCTCGATACTCTAGTCCCTTATACCACTTTTGGCTGTCCCAAACTTTTTGTCCACTCTCTTTTGTTTTAGCTCATAATCTACGTTACCTGGACTCTGCAGTTTCGCCAAAGTACCCGGGTCGATACGACCCGATCCGGGTTCGGGTACGAAATCCGCGTCGATCCGGCCGACAACATCTTGGACGCGGCTCACTGTTGACGCCTTCCATCTCTGCCTGCGCTTGAACCGTCGAACTTCACCAACGTCTCCACCCTCTGTTTTCTACAGATCGTCTTCTTCGTCGTCGTACAGACGTTAGGCGTTGAACCCTAATTTCTTTTGGTTATGAGTACATGATAATTGGGCTGGGCTTTATCTGTCCAAAGGAGACTAAAATATCGGGACAGAGGGAGTTAACGAAGAAGAAACTTTAAGCCTTAACATGGGTTTGTGCGATTGGGTTTATGGGTTTCTTGGTCGCCATTTGCTGCTCACTTCTGTGGATGGCTACTTGAGGGGGGACTTGGGGTGTAACGGAATCAAGACAACGGACAGAGTGAGAAGGTTCTGGTGGTGTCTGGTCCAGTTGGAGAGGGTGTTGGTTGGTGGGTCAGTTATGTGAGTGGGCGTTATGGTGCTGCTACTGGTGATAGTGGCTGGTCTTGGTTTAGTAGTGTTTGCTCTTTGAGTGGCATAGGTAGTTGGTGGTGATCGATGACGAGGAAGACGAGTTCTCTTCTCCTGCAATTATGGATTTCTTTTATCTCGGACGTTTTCACCTTTATTTAAAATGCTTGACATTATCTCAAAGTTAATAGTGGGGTCTGGTTTTGTGAGTTAAATGTATGATGTAACGTCCTCCAAATCATATTAAAGGATGCGTTTGTGAGGTGGGTTGACAGAACTTAACAGCCTAACCACAAGTTACTAAATTGAATTTTTTTGAACAGTATTGCGAAAGTGAACAAGTGACCACTTTGAATAAACTTACAAGCTATAAACTTTGACACTCGCCTTCACCACTTTGTCTAAACGTGCAGTACAACAGGAATTAAACTGTAATACATCTAAACGTCGGAACAATGTCTTAACGTGCAAATAGGCTTTCAACATCCTCTAGTTAAAAAGCGTGTGACCCGCTTGTCAATCTCTTAATGTAGTAGTCTCCAGGTGCATGCTTACAAGTTTTGTATCTGCAGTACAACTGGAAACTCGGATCCTGAACTGTACATTTTCACACATCTAAATGTCGGAACAATTTCTTAACACCACTAGTTACAGAGCGTGAGTCTCGCTTGTCAATGTCTTAATATAGGGTGAGTTTGGTATGACTTATTTGCAACTTAAGTTGACTTATAAGTTTATGTCAAAAAAGTCAACGACAAATAAGATGAAAACAAATATGCGTGTTGGGTGTAAAAGTTGTTGAAGTCCAAAAGTTCTAAAAAAAGATTCAAAAACTCATTTTTACACTATGAACTTATAAGTCAAATCCATTCAGCTTATAAGTCACACCAAACACTACTTAGAAATTGTCTTCAATTTATAATCCAGAAGCTTATAAGTCAACACCCCCCCCCCCCCCCCCCCGCCGAAATAGTGTCCAGATGTACGCTTACAAACATCAGACATTCCTCCTGGATAAATTGCGCATTGGCAATGATAAATTCTAATTACAAAACTAAGCAACCTAACAGGTGGAGGATTAAAAAAAGAAAGAAATTAAAATTCAAAAGAAAGATCCTCCGTAGACTCTGTAAGTTCTCTAAAGATTATACCGCGAAATGTAGAACTTACCCCTATACTGATGATTTGGAATGATGAAGACTTGAAGAACCAGAAGATGAATGGGGAATATATGCACCAATTTGAATTTGGATCTTCAAACTGAGACGGAACATATTGTATGGTATTGTCACATGACCCGTACATGCATGAATGTGATGGACCAAACATCTTCAGTTCCATATGGAAGTAAAAAAAAACAAAAGCCACTTTGCCACCCACCTCTATTAAGTTGTCTGCTCCTCGCCAAGTTAAACTAGTGTTTGTTGTTGCACCAAGAGCCATTACACCATACCCCAAAGAATGGATGTTTTCAATCCATAGAGCAAAGACGGGTTGTAATTGTATAGGGGTATGTGAAAATGTATATTTGGACGCCCTTAAGCGCTCATGGTGTCATTATGAACATACAAACCAATACCATGAAAGTACACGATCTAATATATCAATGTATAGAGTAGTTGGATCGTAGACTCTTACCATAAAAATGACTGCACTGCACGTGCAGCAGCACCAACTATGAGAACACCAATCCACGTGCGATGTGTGAACTGTGAATAATGATAGTGTGTACGATAGTGAGTAGCTAGATATGTTAAGAGGATGTAGAAAACATATGGTATGCTACAACAATGGTTAACAAGAACATGGGCAAAAGACACAGGTATTATAAATCCTTGGTTGTGAGATTACTTTGTGCTCTACTTTTGATTGAAATATCGTCGTCTTTAGATTGTGGATATGGAGGTATAAAGATCAAAGCAAACTATGTGATCCACAGAATAGAAGTAATGATTGAGAATTGAGGTTGATGTTGTAAATGACAGGCGGCTCATCAGGAACATAAACTTTTTCATGATTTTTATAGATGAATCTTTGAATTCTTCTGCAGCTCCTAATATTTTAATTAGGTGGCTGTAAATTGATGTTGAGAAGACAGTAATGCTGGTGGAAGTGGTGGATGTGGGTGCTTGAGCTCGGCGTGGAGGAGAATTTGGTGGTTGTGGCGGATTTGGTTCAAATGTGATGGGTGGATTTACCATTTTAATACTATTTAAACCTAATCAATAAACAGACACCATTCTGTACATCACTCAGAACTGTTAGTCCCAGCATTAAAATCCTTTCACTCCCAGTTCCAGCTCTCATAATCCCATCACTCTGAATCCAGAAAACAAACACGGCCCTATTTATTGCGTATGTAAGATCAAACGGTGTTGTAGCAACTAGGCTCCAATGACGGGACTCCGTAAGTTCTATAAAGAACATACCACGAAGAATAGAAGAATTTACACACATATTTGAGACAAAAGGACCCGGAAGATGGTATAAGGAAAATTACAAGACAAGCCTTTGAAGATCACATGTCTACATTATGAACTTGGATCTTGAAACATGCACGAAACTCCAGTAGTACCATTGAAATTCGGTTAGGGTGGGAGACAACAAGAAATCAGGTGGAAGACACTTAGGGATGGCTGAAGCGTGAAAAAGGGGGACGGGAAGGTTTGACTACTACGAATGGTTGTGTAAGAGCAAACTGTGTTGTAGAAACTCGACTCCAACGACTTCGAGATCATCCAATCTTTTCTAATACCAGGTCAAAGTTTTTTCACATGGAAGTATGACTTAAAAATGTCCTTAGGAAACTTGTCAATTGCTCATATATTCAGAAAAAGATCATTGCCTAAGCCCAAATCACGTAAGTTAACTAGTCCTAATTAAGAAGCATATAGAAATCATATTAAGAAACGTATAGAAATCCTATTTTTAAAGCTACTCGGATGTTAACAAACCTGAACTATAAAAGAGAATGTTGGTGACGAAAATACTCCTAAGGGTGGCAGAATCACACATGGGCAGCTCCTTGTGGGATTTGGGTCAACTAGGGTAAGAAAAGACCCTAGCTACCATCTTATGAAAATTACGACCAAAACCTCGCACCTAAGATAGAAGCTTGGAAGTTTGTTCATTCTTACATTTCAGCCTGTTCACACTGTAGTTCAAAGTATAGATGTCTTGCACCAAAGTGTTATTGACTAGACAAATTCACACAAGGGTCACTACCTGAATAAATCTTGTCTGGGCCTTTCCTTGTCATGCTGAATTGTGTATACAAAGGAAACAAGCAATTGTGTCTCACTGGATTAGATAGCTGTTGCAACTAGGCATTCGCGATATTATCGACGTTTCATGTAGCAACAAACCTGTTGGTATTGTGTGAATGGCTTGTTCATTGTTATTCAAGGAAGTTCTCTGCTTAATGTACTCCCTCCTTCTCGATTAATAAGTCCTAGTTGACTCTCCACAATTTTTAAGAAATGAATCTTTGACTACGGGTGATGAGTAGGACGATTTAAATGTACTTGGATCTGCAACCTACTTGTAAAGTTTAAATTTCATAATCGGTATGAGTGAAAAGTAGGTAGTACAAATATAAAGGTTTTGGAAAGGTGAACATAATTTTAGGACACTTCCAACAAGGAAAGTAGGACATATAAAATCGGATGGAGGAAGTAAATCAGATTATATTTGTTTTGCTCTTTTCCATATGCTATCTTAGGTTCGTTTTCATTTTCGTTCCTGAGTTATTGAATTGCCTTTTTTTTCAAAAAAAACTCTGCACATGGTGGATCAAGTTGGCGGAAATTGAGCATAGCACAGAGTTCTTGTCAAAGACAACTGTTCTTCAACTTCTTAGCTCGTTGATAAGGTACATGCACGTATAAGAAGCATCTTCTTCTAATTCTGTTTTAAACCTTATCATTACATGATACATGGTTGTTTTTATTTAATAGTGACATGTCAACTGGATCCATATTGAGATCAAGAGCAATGATGATAACAGGAAGGCTTATGTCCAGGGAAAACACTTATATGTTCGTCGATGAATTTGGTATTGTTCTTTTATACCTCAAAGTTTTTCTTCTCTGGGGATATATACTATTTTGTTTACAGGATAACTTGCGTCTCCAATAGGACCCTGATCTTTATACACGTCCGGGTGCATTAGTTCCTACATGCTTACATTACATGATGGACATTTTGCTTTTTCTGAATTGAAGTTTCAGGTTCAATTGTTGAAGTTCATAAGCTAATTGTAAACCATACAGAACTAAAGAACTCATAAATCGAATCCAATTGTGAAACCTTAATTACAGTAATGTAGGTTAAAAGTGACTATCGTTGCTTTGATGCAAGTGCATTTGCAATCTACCAGTCTACATCTCCAAACTACAGATGTGTGATCAGGTCTATCTGATTGTTCAGCAGGTACTGCTTCCTTACTATTTGCGAAAAAATTCCCCCCCTCACCATCTATTTCCGAGCTAAGAAGCACGGATGCAAATACTGGTGTGGGATAAGATACGGGAACGGACACCGGATACGTGAGGATACGATATATATATACACACACATCTATATATATGTGTATGTATTTGAATTATTTTACATCGAGTCTTCAATTATATCATACTTATTATATATTGTATCTACTTTCGCCTAATTACAATTTTAACCCATTTCAAGGGGCGACTGTCTTCTCTCATCAAGTATCTCCAAGTGTCCAATCTAATAAAACTCTCCAAAATACCTGGACACTCCAGTTGCAGTGTCTGGCATGTATTTTGTAGTGTCGTCTGAGTGTCTTAATCCTAGGTGTCCAACGGGGATACTGCCCCTATTTTGGAGTGTCCATACTTCCTAGTTGCCGAGTATTATGCATATATTACTTTATTGTGACCTTTTCCTTTCCTACAAAACCAGCAAACTACTGGAGGCTTCGGGTAGGAGCTGACAGCAAAAGGTCATCCTCTTTGGGTTGGTAAAAGTTCTCATTCTTGAGATCCAGCGAGTTGTTCTTGGGTTGATGCCGCATACTCCCCTTCCCATTTTAACAGACAGCGATCTACCGGGCTAGTGGAATTTTTAAAAACCGAATGCAAAACGTGAACAAAAACATCTATAGGACATGAAAAAGGGTGATTTGTCAGGGCGGAAGTCGGTTCTCTGTAAGGGCAGATGCGGTATCCAAGAGCGCTGGTTTCTCCGAAGGGCAGAACTGCCCGGTTTAATTTGAAGGCTTCCTTAGGTGGAGAGAAAGTTTACCTAATAATAAACCAAAAGTCCAAAATCCTATTAATAGATATGAACACATTCCAACTCGAACTCACTCCGGAGGTCTTATTTGGTGATTGTGGGCACCATCTCGCTAAAAGTCAACCCTTCCATACTTCCACAATCACACCAATTGTGGCAAGTTCTCCACACCAAACCTTGTAATATAGAGAGTTTGCAGAGTTGTCCTTCTTGGCAATTTATGCAAAGACAAAGAATTATGGCTAGACCCCCATGACATAGAGTGGTATTATGAGCTTTAGTAGACGACATATAGCTATGAGTCTGAAGGTAGTCTAAGACTTGGCATCCACGGCGGCCAAGACAATTGTGCCGCACCGGTGCCGGGAGAACAAGTGATTGTGGTGGGAATGTGGGTTGAGTGGAAGCGGGTAAAGAACTCCATTACTATTGCTCCTCAACAACAATTTCCCTGTACAAAGGTCTTTAATAGAGACTAGAGACTCCAGTAGGGTCAACAGTGAAGTGACAAACAGAAACAAGGTTTTTTATAATGTAGGGGGTGAAAATCACATTGTTGAGGTGAAGGGGTCAAGCTTGAGTATTGAAAGTCTGCTAACCAGAACCATGTACTGGAATACTCTTATCATTTTCATATGAGAAACGAGTATCTGAGGAGACGGAAGAAGCAGTGTGCTGAGATGTAAGATGGGAAGAGGCCCCCGAATCCATATACCAAGTTCTGTCATAGTGTTGGGGAGTCAGCCCAAGAAGGTTGTACCCGAGTTTGTTGCTTGCAATGTGGTGCCCGGTGTTGCTGCGAGAGCATGTTGGCGGTGGCCAGAGTTCGGCCATGGGCTCGAAGTGCATTCATCAATATATAAGCGTATTTACATAGATAATGACAACACTGCTACAACACTATTAATAATACTCTAGCTACTGCAGACACCCCTTTTTCAAAGTGGCTCTAATTCTGTAATAACTTCTTGTTAACTGGCCTTCTATGAATGCCCGAGAACAGTAGGTATGACAAATTAACATAAATTATGTGACAATCAGGTGCAATTAGGTTCGGTTATTGACTACAAGGAGATCCACTTGGACTATCTTCAAAGGTTCTTATAGCAGCGGACCCTGCGGAAAGGCCAAGTCTTATAGAGTGATTCATCAAAAAGTGCATTGACTGTATAACCTAATTTTCCTTGACTATCAAAAAACTAATCTTAAGCGTTTTTGTTGTATGTGGTGTACACAACCAATCGAATCTCTTTTTCCTGTCATTTTGCTTGTTGATTCCTTCTTCCAATTTTAAAATTACTAAAGTTGCCTCAAAATTTCATTTAGGCAACTAATATTCTAGATGAGCAAAATAACTGGGGTTAAGAAATGGTTTTCATATTTTTATTGTGCTTCTACTGTGGCTGATTGCAGTTGACTTGCAAGCAACTACTATATGATTACGGTGGATGAAACTTTATTTTTGCATTCTGTTTTGATGCAGAGACATAATATTTTAGCAGTATCTGACTTTACATTGTTATGTCAATAGCTTCTTGTCATTGTATTGATGTTACTTCTATATGTTAGGTGTTCAAACTATTATTTCTGTCATTAGCAGAAGACTCGGATCAATGGAAAAGCTTGATGAGGATGAATGTGAATGTGCAATTGAATCATTGGGTCAAATCGGAGCTTGTACGTACCCAGAATGCTTCACAGTTTTCTTGCTCGAGTGAATTATGTCTGCTGTTCCATTGT
This sequence comes from Linanthus parryae, assembly GCA_023055425.1. Lineage (NCBI taxonomy): Eukaryota > Viridiplantae > Streptophyta > Magnoliopsida > Ericales > Polemoniaceae > Linanthus > Linanthus parryae. The sequence continues at coordinate 76,407,523 of JALGPY010000009.1, read as the reverse complement.
CTTTTGAATGATTCACACTAACAGTACCATCTTTGAATTGTTCGATAAAGTTTGATCTGAGGGAACTTGGTTTCTTACTTCTTCTTTGCTTAACTAAAACTGGTATTATTACACAACCACAGGATGTGGAACATAATTAGGTTTAGGGCAGGAAATTGGGGCTTCGAAGCACAAAAGTGGACTAACAGTACCCGTGAACAGTAACTAGGAATAGTGAGAGAAAAGGTAAAGAAGTGAAGAAAGAATGAGGGAGAAGAAGCAGCAAGTGCTGCGTCACCCTTGCAAGGGAATGGGTAATCACAAGAACGCATTCGCCACTAATAACTCATCTCTAAACTCCCAATAATGAATAGATTACAATCCTATAAACAGAGAATTAAACTAAACCATGATTGCTAATATAACTAAAATACCATTGACTAATAATATAGAAATCATAAAATATGCCCTAAAGTATGAATAACAAAGTACTAATACTCAAGCGTCTCAGCCAAGTAATACATCATCATGAAACCCTCTTTGATATGAATTCAATTATGTACTTTATTTGCAAGTTCTGCATCATTCACCCCTGCATTCAAGAAAACTCGTCCTCTTTAAATTGTTGAATAATGAAGACCATAAAGTACAACTTATAGAGTTCATGTCATACATCTTCCTCCTTCTTGACACTAAACTGGATAAGAATGACAAACTTAGCAACTGAAAGCTTGTCAAAGCTTTCCATCTTTGTATGGATGTGAAGAACTGACAAGTCCCTTTTAATCGACTAATATAGAAATTTGGTTTGTAATATGCTACCTCCGCTTCTCAAAGTTTTTCCTAGTGCACTATTCAGCGGGTGACTTTGACCTGTTTATTTGGCTAGCAAAATTATGCAAGAATTTGGTAATCTTTTCATGGTGTTGTTGAGTAAAGTCTGAAAGGTATGCTAGTGTCGTAAGCCATAGCTGGTCTGGCTTTCCTTAATTTAAAGAAAGATGGAGAGGATTAGGGGCAAGACGTAAGACTTGGAGATTTAGCCGGAGTTCACATCCCTTCTCCCTAGCCCCGAGAATGCATTTCTGCGAAAGGTAGGAAGTTGGACTAATTTGGAAACATTGGGCAATTAGTGGCCTTTTCATTTTGTTCCGTTGCTTGTTCGACCTTGTACGCGTTCTTTTTCTGCGTAAGAATCTGAGAATTGAGTGTTTGTGTCATTCTCTTCACTTGCGCCCTTCGCTATAAAATCTCCAGGCTCTTTCGTACTAATACTAGGAGTATCCAATTGGTGCGAACACTCCGGCAACGGCTGGATCAATTGATATTGGATGGCTTGATCACAGTGGCGGAGCCGGGAAATCAAGTCAGCTGGGGCAGATTCGCGAAGTCAAATGTCAAAGTTCAAAGTCAAAGTCAAAAGTCGTTATATTTCATAAGAAATTATACACACAAATATCAAATTAATAATCAACACAATACTCACAAGTCACAACTTGTTCTTTTTTTTTTTAGGAGACAATGAGTTTTTAATGGTAAATGGTAAATTGGCAAAAAAAGAAGGAAAAAAATTGTTGACTGGGAGGAGATCCGAACCCGAGTAATGGGATTTGCCAACTACAACAACTAGCCACTTGGGCTAGTGGGCAGTTTGGAAATGGGGGGGGGGGGGGGGGGGATTCTATATTCCTTATGGTATAGTCATCAAAAATCTATAAAACTAGGGGTACTAGTAAAATATTTCAAATTTCAGAGGGTGGGGGGGGGGGGGGGGGGGTGGGGGTGGGTGGGGGGGGCAATTGCCACCCCATGCCCCTACATGGGTCCGCCCCTGCTTGATCAAATTCTGCTGTCTTATGCTAAGGAAGACAATATGTGTCCTATTTAATTGGGCTGTCACATCCTTCAGCTTATTACTGATCTCTTCCAAAACCTCAGCCATTGCAAAAAGTTTGTAGGAATCTGAGGGGCTGGGTGTAAAGAGTTGTAGGAGGCAGAATCAGGATTAGAGTTTGGTGCAGAGAATTGGGCACCGAAGCACAAAAGTGGACTAATCACACGAACGCATTCGCTACTAATAATTCATCCTAACTCCCAATAATGAAAAGATTATAAATGAAGACATTAAACTAAACCCCTAATTGCTAAAATAACTAAATACCTTTGACTAATGAAACGGAAATTATAATATATGCCCTAAACTACTGAATATTAAACTAATAATCTTCAAATACCTCAGCTAACTAATCTGGATTCTGGAACATCATCATCATGAAACCCTAGACGTCTTGGGTATGAAATTTTAATTTTGTATCGTTTCTTTGCACCACTACTAATCACATGTTTTGAAATGCCAATATTTCGATAAAGGTGCGGTTACCAATGTGATTGCTAGTAGTACTAAATTCTTTAACACTGCCAGTTGATTTTTTATGGACTGACCTTTTTTATGGACTGACCACTAATTGATTTGGCCCAAATGATCAGCATGGTTAAGAGACTGAGTTGTTTATAAGTAGTATCCCATAAGTTGTTACTCCTTGAATTCTCTATTAACTTTTTCCGTCAGTGGCAGAAGTGCGCTACAACACAGAGTCTACCCTCTTTGGAACCGCTACTTTACTATTATGCAGCACCATGGTGTACAAGAACATACTGTAGTTTAGAGTTGCAACTCGGGCAAACTAGGAGAGTTGGCATCCTTGCCCAAGCCCAAACTCATGCAACGTCTAGACTGCCTAAGCCAGAATTAGAAGCATTTTCATCCTGCCTAAGCCCAAATTCATCAACAGAATTTCCGGCTAACCCATTGAACCTGTTGATTACCACTTTCAGCTAAATCTTATTCATCTGTCAATTCCTATGACTACGCTAATTAAAATGTAAAAGAGTACATAAAATTTTACATGGCAAATTGAGTTTTTCGAGGAACATTTCAAAAATATATCAATCAGGATCAGAAATGTTTCCAACAAAGTACTAATTATCTATACTTTTCTAATGTAAACGAGTGAGGTTTCAATAAAATGTTACATGTAACTACCATATCCAGCTGTACATAAATGAACCTGAAGGACAATACAGTAAGAATAACTACATGATCAATACTCTAGAAGGGGGGGGGGGGGGGGGGTTGAGTAGAGTATGGCAACTTTTGCAACTTATGCTAAAAGAGTGGTTTTAAAGTAGTTTGTAAAGTGCAGCAAGTATTTCAAGGCCTTGAAATGAGTTTCAAGTCCTTGAAATCAAAACAGACAGTAAAGAGAAAGTTGAAAGATTTGCAAGGCCTGAAAATGGGTTTCAAGCCCTTGAACTAAAACCTCTTTTGAGCAGTATGTAAGCTAAGTAAAATGCAACAAAGTAAATGCAAGAGACACAGTGATTTATGGAGTGATTTATAGAGTTCAGTCCACTTGGACCTGCGTCTCTACCTCATGGACTTGATCCCTGCAGGATTTTCAACTCAATTCTTATTAAACAAAAGCTAAGCCCTAGTTCTCAAGCACAGAGAGATGCCTTACTCTGATACAGCTTCTGGTTCTCACTAACCTATCTAGTACCTGGCACTGAGAGCTAAGTCTTCAGTGAATGTGCAGTGTTCTTCAGATGATTGGATTGAGTGATGTGGATCTGCTTCTTGGTTGCTTGTCAATCCTCTGTGGAGTTTGAATGTCTCTGTATGTTCTGCTCTGTTGTGTCTTTGAAAATCTTCATTCAAAATCCCTTTTATGCAGCTTGTTTGAATTGAAGATATGCAAGATCTTCATTAACAAACTTTCCTAAAATTTAGCTGCAAGTCTTTGACTCTGTTGGCTAGTTGTTTAGTATCTTCAAAGATACTGACTTGATCTTGTTTGTTGGAAAGTTGGAAAGCTTTAGATAGAGCAGATCAATGTGCATAATAACTTTGACAAATTGATTTCCATTCTGCATTCAAAATAGATTAGGAAACAATCCTGCAAAATAGGAAACTATATATCCCTGCAAAAACTAATTCAAACACATAGATTAATCACAGTTTAGAATAGAAGAATGATTCGTCTTTCATCATCAAGTAACATATAATGAATCATAAGAGATTAGGAGTTAGAATAGGATCAAAAGCTCCCCCTAAGTTCATGCCAGAATCTGCAGTGATAGTTTCAAACCCTTGAAATCAGTTTCAAGGCCTTGCTGTTTCAAGCCTTTGAAACAGGCTGAACTTACAGAACCGTATAGCGATTTTATATTTATAATTTGGTGGCTTAGAAAGAAGAACACCCCCTCCGTCCCAATTTAAATGTCTTCCTATCCTGAAATGGATGTTCCAAAATGAGTGTCCTACCACTAAAAAGTAACTTTTTCACTTTACTTCCCTCCATACCCCTTTCCAAATCTAAGTTTTTCGCTTCCCAATAAAAGTATCACATACAACAAACAAAATTATAATAAATCTAGTAAGTCAAAAGCAGATCTTAATTTGCAAAAAAAGCCTTCCCAGACACTCAACCTGAGATGGAGGGAGTATCTTTCTTTAGATTTAAGGAAATCAAATAATTGTGCAAGAGACCATTGATCGTTAGTGTAGTAGCCATGTTGTCATATGATTTTCTCCTCCGAAATAGAGTTTTCATGTTACAAATTATAGTTAGTTGAGTCGCAGACATCTAATTACCAATTTCACAGTTCTAGAACGAAAATGTGTGGTGGGTGAACCAATCACTAGGGTAAGAAAGAATTGTGGTCACACGGTGAGGGATGACGGCCTACATAATTTTAGCTGTTATCTCATGCCATGATGGTCGTTGAAGGTTATCTGACTGCTGACAAGCTACTCCACGAATGTGTCTACCACTTGAGCAATGAGATGATGCAAGCGAAGTTCAGACCCATTCGCTGTGCCCATAAGGCACATTTGGTGCAGAGATAAGAACTGATGGGGTTATTGTTGGTAAGGGGGTATTACTTATGGGTAGTGATAATTACACAAGTAAAATAACTTCTTACACAAACATTATGTTGTCGGGACAATTTTACCGTCATTGCATTAATTACAATTTCTTGCAAATGATACATTGTCCTCAACAGGAACTAAACATTTTCGGTATTCACACAAATTCCCTCAACGAATCAATTAATACCCACAACTCGAATGTGGTTGCCTTTAATTTTGAGCTCTTCTTTTTGTTGCCTAATAGATAGAAGAGAAGGTGGACGGTAAAGTTATCCAAATGCATGCATTTTATGATCCTATTGGTGATCACTTCTTATCAAATGGCCGAGAAAGAAAGAGATGTTAGTTGGTGATTGTGGGTGGCAGTGGTGGTGGCTCCGTGGTGAATTTCCAGTGGTAGCTATTCTCAAAGAGGTAGATGGAAGAAAATGCAACAAATGGGAGGAAAGAGAGTAGGGAGAGATGTTCAGGAGAGATAAGAATGAGAAATATATTAACTGATAAATTTAGAGTACCAAGGAAGGGTAATTTTGTCCCCAACTGCTAAATGTTCGTGTAAGAAGCCTTTTTACTTGTGTAATTATCATCACCCTCAGTTATAGGTAGAATTTGTTTAACTCGAGTATGTATGGCATTTTAAAATAATGTATTGATAGCATGAAAGGTAATAAAATATCAAGTATGGCCACTGCCCGAAACATCTTCTTTCTTCACCACACCATTACTAATATTTCGTAGGCTTGGAGTTGATTGGAGCTCAACTTTGACCAACTTTCAAACATATTGTGGACATCTCCTGAATTAGGTAAGTTGAATTGTGGTGGTGGAGATGGTGGGTGGTGGTGGGGGGAGAAATATTTGAGAATGTTAAGTTAATTTTATGGTGAGATATATGATCCCTCATCTCACCAACATGGTGGGATTCAGTTTATGCATTTAAGCCTGTAAAAACAACAAACCTTAACTTTGTTCCCGCACCAAACACCATCTTATACCCCCTATTAGGATCCATATTACCGTCCCCATTTATTGTGCCCCCATCAAACATTCCAAATGGCCCATAGGGTTTATAATAAATTACAGTAGTTACATTTATCCAAGCTCCGTGGACTTATCGGACCGAGATACTCCATCCATCCCTTCCCTTTGCTTGTTTCATAGTATTGAAGTTAGAGCATTTCATATTATTTTTAAACTATATGGGTACTTTGTTAATTTTACCCAATCTATTTAAGAAAAGTTCTGTTTTAATTTGGATTAAGCACTATTTTCTTGAGAATTGGTGATTAGTTGAGTGTGCTAGTTTGCTTTTCTAAAAACTCTGTAAGGTGCTGTGTGTTTTTTGTGTCAGTTTGATAGTACTGAAGTCAATGATCCCTTTGTAATTGTCTTGTGTTACCTGCAGCTATGCAAGGAGCAACCTTACTATTCTCCGGTTTGCATCCTGCTGCTAGACATCTGGTCAATGCTGCATTTGACCGATGTGAGCGTGGTAAACAATTGGTGAGTTAATATGTTCATTGTTCTTCCATCTTGTTTTCCTAACAACTATATGTACAATTTGCCAAACTACGTTTTACAGTCTTGCTTTTGTATGTTCGTTCTTTATTGTCACCACACGTTATTCCGCACCATTGCGCGGTTTTGTTGTGGTTTCAAGCTTGTCTAACAAATAGTTGGTTGATGAGAAAATCTTGATCATTATGATAAAAGAAAAGCCTGTAAGCTGTGAAGCAACAAAATCAATAAAAAAAGGTAAAAGTAATATTTCTAACCAAGTGGTAGACACCTAGGTCGAACTCATCCTGTTGTGTTCATGATGTCCAACCTCCTATATCAGCCATATATTTCTTACCTTGTTTATTCCATTGCCTAATTCTTCAGTTATGATATGCCATCAGATATCAGATGAGTCCATGCCCAAAGATCTAATAACTCCATGCAGATATTTGATTTGATATATAATTCATTCATCCTGCTAAAACAATAACAGAAGAGCTTGCACAAAGGGGGGAAAATGAGAATAAAAAGTTTGTTGATGGTACTTACATGGAGTCTAAGAAAACTTAATATTTATGTCGTAGAAAGACCCCGAACTCCCAAAGAACATATACATGACCGTCACGCCATTTAGTAAGTTCCAATTCTAGAAATGGCACACCATTTAGTAGGTTAACTGACGCAAGGAATACAAAAATATGCTAGATTATAATTCTCGTAGTGTTCAAAGACGGTGACTCCATCGTCAATAACATATATTGACTATACCTTGAATTAAATTCCCGATGAAGTTCATACGTGTGTTTCGAAAGAGAAAATGTGCATACACTATTAAATTGTATAAATTCTCACATATTCATTTCAGCGCGCATAGTGTAGATTCCAACAACAATCACACTAACTCGCAATCTACACTCAACTGCATCTACCAGAACCTAGGTATGCATAACAACCGGCGAATTTGAAACAGACTGAACATTAGAATCTGAAATGAAGCAAATGCACAACACTGAGAATAAGAACCCCGAATTCTCAAGGATGAGCTTCTTCGCAGAGTAAGTAGTGAGAAAAATAGGGAGTTTGTATTAAGTTTTTTTCTTAAAAAAACTGCCATACATTGAGGTGCAACAACCCTATACATACTGCTTCAGAAGCTGTGCACATGCTAATCTAACTGCCTCCGTAATCTTCTCAACTCGAAGCTCTCATGACTCGAACACAATCCTTATTTGATGTAAGCTAACTACTTTATATAGGCATACAGTGAAACTAAACTTCCTGATTTCCTGCAATTAATCTGCTACTAACAAGCATTCAACAAACTCCTAAAAATAAGGAAACTAACAAACTGACTACTTAAGACTAGGAGGGAAAATAACAGCTAAACTACATGGCCTATTAATTAGGTAAAGATAAACTCAAATACTTATTTCTAACTCAAATACTTATTAGAAATAATATCCTACTGCTGGTGTTGCAACTTTAACACTCCCTCTCAACACCGGCTCCCAATCTTCCTGTCATCCCTAGCTGAAGACAGAAACCTTCAATATCCTCTTTCAGAACTTTCTCTCTAATAAAGTGGTAATGCACTTCCACATGCTTTGTTCTTGTGTGACTTTTTTCCTTTTTGAAAATACAGGAGCGAAACAATCAACCTACGTATAGCAGACTGATTGTCACAGTGCAGAGGAATTACTAGAGTTGTTGGTTAATGCAAGTCTTTCATCAATTGCATTAGCCAACTGCTTTCTTGAGCTGCCATTGCAGCGGCTCGGTACTCTGCTTCTGTTGTTGATAGTGAAACTGTTGGCTGCCTTTTGCTGCACCAAGAAATTGCCGCTGATCCAAGCATAAAGACATACCCTGTCGTTGAGTGTCGGGTATCAAGATCGCCTGCGTAGTCAGCATCGCAATAGCCAACTAGTTTGCAGTCGCCACCTTTCTTATACAAGATACCGAGGGCAGGTGTACTCTTGACATTCGCTAAATTCGTCGAACTGCTTCCAAATGAGGCTTCTTCGGATTTGCATATATGGACTCATCACACCAACTATAAAGGAAATGTCAGGTCTGGTTAAAGTCAAATAAATTAGACTGCCAACCAGTTGCCTATACATTGCTGCATCCTCCAAATATTTCCCTTCATGAGCACATATTTTGGCATTTGGCTCGACTGGAGTTGACATTGGCTTGCATCCTAGCTTTCCAAACTTCTTTTAACAAATCCCTTGAATATTTCTGCTGGTGTAGAAATATTCCTTCCGGAGTGTGCTCAACCTCTAGACCAAGAAAGTGATTGAGTTGTCCCAGTTCTTTCATGTGAAAACGGACTGACAAGTTCTACTTCGTTCGCTGAATTTCTTCTTGACAATCTCCTGTTATGATCAAATCATCCACATACACAAGCACTACAACTAGCTTCCCTCCATTAGTTTTGACGAATAAACTAGAATCTGCAGATGTGACTAAATATCCACTATGTGTAAGAAATTTTGAAATCTTACCATACCACGCCCGCGGTGCTTGTTTTATTCCATAAAGCGCCTTTCGTAGCTTACGCACGTACTCAGGATGATCTTGACTCTGAAAACCCACAGGTTGATTCATAAAGATATCCCGATACAACTGCAAGAAAGGCATTCTTCACATCCATTTGCCACAACTCCCAACCTTTATTCGCTGCAAGTGCGAGTACAACACGCACTGTTGTAAGCTTTGCAACTGGACTAAACGTTTCGTCATAGTCTAGTCCATATTGTTGAGAGAATCCTCGAGCTACGAGACGAGCCTTGTATCTCTCAATTGATCCATCCGTGTGACGCTTTATCTTGTAAATCCATCTGCACGGAATGAGCTTCACATCTCTTGGTTTAGGCACGAGCTCCCAAGTCTGATTTCGTTCTAATGCAGCAATCTCCTCTGTCATAGCTGTATTCCACTCGATGTCTTCAAACGCTTTCTCAAATGTCTCCGGTTCTTTGACATCCATCTCTTGAACAATGGCAGTGTTGGCGTATTTGGAGTTTTGTTTGGCATATCTGGGATTCTGCTTTCGGACTCTTGTTGATCTTCTGAGTGGGGTTGGCGCCTCTACTTCTCTAAGCTCGTCTTGGATTGGTGGTGCATACACACCAGTTTGCCAAGGGCTTTGAGCTGTATCTTCTTCGCCAAAATCTCTGTCATCTACATCTTCGATTTCCCCTACAGTCAATTGGACTTGAGTAGATTGCAAATCATTTCTCAAGTCCTTTGAGTCTGATAATGTCTCTTTTTCTGGGGACCACCATGAAGACGCTTCATCGAAAACCACATTCGGAGACGTGTAGCACTTCCCGCTAGTTGGATCACAACATTTCCACCCATTTCTTTGAGCATCATAACCTACAAAGATACATCGAATAGCCTTCTTGTCCATCTTGCTACGTAAATGATCAGGGACAAATACGTAGCAGACACATCCGAAAACTCGAAAAAAGCTAACTGTAGGCTTCATTTTCCACAACTTTTCAAAACGGGAAAGAAAACATAACCTTTGGGGATGCTTATTGATCACACACGCTGCTGTCTTCATTGCTTCTGCCCAAAAACGCCTTGGAACATTCTTTGCATAAAGCATACTTCGACATATTTCTGCTAAATGCCTATTCTTCCTCTCAGCCACACCGTTTTGCTGCGGAGTGCTGGGACATGTGAACTGATGGCGTATCCGATGTTCCATAAGAAAATCGCGAAACTCATCGTAGGTATACTCTCCGCCGTTGTCTGTGCGCAAGCCGCATAACTTCTTGCCAACTTCTGCTTCTGCCACCTTTTTTAATTCCCTGAGCTTTGAGAAAGTTTCAGATTTCTCTTTAAGAAAATCAATCCTCACGTACCTTGAAAAATCGTCAATAAACGTCACCATGTACTTCATGCCACTGTTAGAAGCTTGCTTAACTGGTCCAAACACATCAGAGTGTATTAACTCTAATGGTTCTTTTGCTTGAAATGTGGACCTTTCATATGGAAACTGGTGCGCTTTTCCGAACTGACATCCTGTGCAAACTGTATTTGTCCTTATTTCGAGTTCAGGGAGTCCCTTCAACATAGACTTTTTCATCATAGCATCCAGCTTGGAGTAGTTGACATGACCCAAGCGCATGTGCCACAAATCTGCGGTCTCATTCTTTCTCGTCTTGTCAACATATGCAGTTTCTGCAGACATTACATACACAGATTCTAGTCTCCGTCCCCTCATCACTGGCTCTTGTTGGACATCAATGTTGCGGTACACCTTCACATCTTGCGGACTAAATAGGACATAATGACCAGAGGCTGGCAATTGAGCTACTGAAAGAATATTTTTCTTCATCCCTGGAACGTGATAAACATTTTGAAGTGGCACCTCATTAGCACCACATTGAGGAGAGACCGCCGCATTACCGACATGAGCTATCGGTAATTTCGAGTTGTTAGCTGTCACGACAACGCGACTGCCCTTGTAATCTGACAAGTTCTGCAACTTTTCCTTGTCACCTGTCATATGATTTGAGCATCCCGAGTCAACAATCCAATCTTTCTCATAATCAATATGATCAGATATAGTTGTTGCTAGGGCTAGCTCCTCCTCAGCAGCAAATAATGCCTCAGCATCCCATTCATCTTCACTCTTGGTTGCAGCAACATTACTCTCCACTTTCTTCTTTGATTGACAAGCTTTCGCCATGTGTCCTTTCTTCCCACAATTATAGCATTCGCCATTGAACTTTTTGCGGCTGCCACGGCCCTTCCACGCTCCCCTGAACGACTACTTCATTTTGATGATTCTTTGCTTTACCATCAAACTTTTTAGACCCACCGGCTACGTGTTGCTTAGAGTTTCCACTGCTCCTATTGGCGAAGAGCGCTTCCTCTTCTCTCTTCAGCGAGACACCTCCCATTTGCTTTGCCAAGACCTCTTGTCCAGCAAGCAAATTCTCGAACTCAACAAGTGATGGCTGAACTTGCCATCCCTGTACTGCAGCTACAAAACTTCGGTATTCATGTCTCAAACCATGGATAATAATTCTCTTTATCCTGGTTTCTCCAACTGGAGTTGTGGAATCCAACTCTGAAATCTCTCGGCATAATGACTTCACCTTGCGGAAGTATTGAGCGATTGTCATATCGCGTTGTGCTACAGATAAAAGTTCACTCTCTAAGAGTTGAAGCCTCGTGTCATTCTTTTTCGAGAACAACGAGGCCAATGTATCCCAAGCTTCTTTGGGAGTTCTGGCATCCCGGATGTGTTCCAGCACATCTTCTTCAATCGTAGTCTTTAAAGCAAACATCGCCTTGCCTGCTTTAATCTTCCACTTCCGCAAAGAACCATTTGCATCCTCTCTGATTGGTTCTTTAATCTCGAGGCCGTCAACAACTTCCCACAAGTCCTGGCCTTGCATGTATGACATCATACATGTGGACCAAGTGTTGTAGTTCTGGTAGTTGAGCTTTTTAACTCCACCCACAACCTGGAGATCACTCATGTTGATATAGAAAACTGCTCACAAATAATATGCGGAAGAGGCTGGCTCTGATACCAGATTGTTGAAAGAAAAAGCAATCTGGAAGATGCTTAAGAAAATATTATTTGAAGCAGAATTCTTATACAAAGAAATACTGATAAATACTACCAACAAAGCTGAGGGAAAATGGATAATTTATTTGATGTAAGCTAACTACTTTATATAGGCATACAGTGAAACTAAACTTCCTGATTTCCTGCAACTAATCTGCTACTAACAAGCATTCAACAAACTCCTAAAAATAAGGAAACTAACAAACTGACTACTTAAGACTAGGAGGGAAAATAACAGCTAAACTACATGGCCTATTAATTAGGTAAAGATAAACTGAAATACTTATTAGAAATAATATCCTACTGCTGGTGTTGCAACTTTAACACTGACTCCTCCTAACTAATGGGGCTGCGCTTCCCAGAACTGGAAGTTCTAACTTCTGGTGAATTTTCCCATAAATCTGCCTCTGTTCGTCCAAGTGTTGAGAAGGGCATGGAGCCTGCTTTACCTATTTTGTTTCAATTCCCAAACTGCTCACCAGTGGGCTCGGCTCAATGGGTGGGTGATATTCTTTCCGGACCCAATCAGTCGCACATAGAGAAATTAGGCCTTTGCCACTGCGCTGAGGCCTAGTAGATATGACGGTGCACAAGGATTAGCCTGCGCTGGAGTACCTATCGATGCGGTGGAATACCCAGACTAAGACATTCATCACTAGTCACCGCGAAATTTGCATCTCTCTGGAAGATGTACATTTCATCTTATTATGTCTACCCATCCTTGCTTGTTGTAGCTGGAATGGGGAAGTACATTCAGCCGCTGATAAGAAACATGTAGAGCAGCTTGAGGAGGCCTTGAATCTCTGTAAGGCCTCCCACCTGCAAACAGTCTTGCGAGCGCAAGGAACCCGCCGCCCCCGAAAAGAATACAGAAAGCACCTACAATCGCTGGATGAGCTACTTTTACGAAGAATCAACCCCCAAGGCATCAAAAGGACTACCAATGAGGTCGAATACGACACTGGGCATAGAGCTGATGCCAACAAGGATGTTGCGCCGACCTATCCCGCCGTCTCGGCCTGCCTACTTTACTATGTGTCCTTGCTCTCTTTCACTTGACAAGATTTAATTGGCGCACATGTCATGTGTATGTCACTTGGAAACTGTATGACATGTGGCATGCTCAAGATGTTTCTCAGGGCGCAAGGAGATGCTCATTTCCTTGGTTTTATATAGATGTAGATTATCATTACGTCTAATCTCGGTTGACGATTTTTAGGAAGTTCTTAGGTGGGCCGAGAGAGCAAAGCAGAGAGAAACTTGGTGCTATTTGTTGGTCATAATAAATTGGAGATTTTTTCACAAACTTTTTTTCTTTAAATCAATTCAAAATGGTTCCCTTACTTAATGTGGAATCCTACATGCACTCATCAGTTGTATTCACCACGCAGGCTGCATTGCATGCTCTTGGGAATGTTGTAGGAGAAACTCGATCAGGAAGCAAGCGGCTGCTTAGTGTTGATGCTGAAGAAAGCCTTAAACTCTTGATCTATGAAGCAGCATCCAAATCTATGAAATTCACACCATCTGTTAGTTAATTGCTCCTTACATTTTATCAGTATTTACTGTATCCTAGCTTGTAATTTGGTAATTTCCATTTCCTCTAAATTTTGTTTGAAGGCATCCAGCGTTGTATAATTAAAGGGGTAAAAGAAAAGGGAAGAACTTTAATGAAAGAAATGCATGAAGATGAAATTTTGCTCTTCTTCAACTTTTTAGTCTTTATGCTTTCCGTCTATACTGAACTTGTTATGTTCTGATAGGTTGTAATCTTGACTGGCAATCATTTAATTCATCTGTCAGCTTTAGCCTTCTGTTTCCTTATCTATTATGGGTTTTTAAATATTGATGTGATGCTCTTAACAGGGGATCTTCCTATCAGTTCTTCAACAAGAGTCAGATGTTCGTCTTGCGGTAGCATTTTGGAACCTTCTTTGCTGTTCATAAATATACGAACTATTCTTCCCATCAGTTCTTCAACAAGAGTCAGATAGTTGCTATTCATTTCTGTTCTATTTATCTGATGTTCCAATGATACTAATGAACAGGGCTATAGATTGATGGCAGGGCTTGCTACCCGCCCATGGTACCTGATGGAGATATGTGCAAGACAGGAGATCATAAATATACTTTCTGATGCATTCATAGAAACCACAAAGATAGGTATGTCATTTTTCTTTTTCTTTTTTAGTATGTCAGGAACTTAGAAATTAGGAAAACATACTATCTGATGCATTCAGAAACCACAAAGATAGGATTTTTGTGATCATCAATTTTTTTAATGTGTCTTGAACCTAGAAATGAGGAAAACTTAGAACAAAAGATGGGATAGTTATTTTTCAACTTTTGAAGTCAGAAGGAATTTGATGTGGACATGCTCTCAGACGTGTGTAATGACTTGAGACATGATGTTCAGAACCGTTAGGTAAAATTGGCAATACTATTCAAAATCAGTATGCTAGTGCCTGGCGGTACATATCATCTCCTAACTTGATGCAATTAAGAGGTTAAGTCTGGAAAGTTACTGGATATCTTTGGAGTCCAGGATAGCTAAGAGTTTCTTGTTGGGATTGAGAAGAGTAAATGAGTTTTGACTATCTAGGAAATTATGAGTTGACTGCCTATGCTATTATTTTGTATTCCCTATTAATATAGATTTATGAGGAAGTAAGAGGCAGATCGTTGGTGATAAAAAAGAAATTTAATTTTGACTTGTACACTCTGGTTCCCTTTTCTGAAAGGCTTTTCCTAGTTTCCCCTTTAGAAATTTAGGCTCCAATGGTGCTTGGAGTATTATTTCCCCTTTATTATGTGAATTGTTAATTCACATTATAAATCCTAAGTGTGACCTTAGCTGATCTAAATGAAAAGAAAAAACTTGTCATAAAAAAAGAAAATAGTGAAACAAATCCCTCGATGGTCATACAAATTAATCGATGGATTAGAAGGAAATGAAGGGGGGAGTGAAGAATTCACATTTGTCAAGGAAACACAAGTACACTCTTGACGACCACCTGCATCCAGAAGGACTTCAGCATGTCTATATTCAAGATTTGCAATCATTTAGTTGACCCGGAGTACATTTTTCTTTGGTTGACTTAGTGTGATGTGTGGGTGACCTACCAGTGTATTTAGTTTTTCACTCATCACACTAAATATAAACAGTTCCAAACCATGCCACCACAACTACGACCACCAATATAACCCACTCCCTCGAAGTCAACAACACCAAAAATTGATAGACCCCAAATTGAACCCAGACGAACTTGTCTAACAGTGCCACTTGACAGAAAACAGACTGTCCCCGAAATTGGAAATTTAGATTAGGAGGACGCTACCTAACCACAGCTAGCATTCGGTCTGAAACCAGCTGTTGGCCCCTGTTATCTTTCGTGTTCTCTTCCTCTGTCGCTATTCATTCACGTACTTCTTGTTATTTCGTTTCTTTCTTTTAGTTTTTTATTTCTTTTAAATTGATGTGGGAAATTTTACCCTTTAGTGTTATTATGTAGACGGATTTTGGTTTAGCAGAACATGATTGCAAGAACTTAGCAACTGGAGAGGGGAAACGAGAGTTTTGACAGTGGGGCCACCTTACAGTTTCACTAAACTGGGGATTGATAACATGGAGTTGAACCTATAATAATAGCAAGTTTAGGGACACTCTCAAACCAATGAGAATAAATTGGGACCTAAAATTTACAATCATAAGGTGGAGGCCCATATATAACCCTGGCCTCATCTTATCATACATGTTCTGACTTTCTTTCTTGGGACTCTTTTCTGTGTCATGATGACATTCCTATCATTACAGGTATGGAAGCAAGACACAGTTGTTGCCAGGCGATTTACATGGGCCTACTGTCTTCTCCTAAACTCAAGAGTGACACTGCTCTTGCTGGAATTATAGCAAAGGTATGCTTACCGTGCCATCGTCCCACATATTTACATTTGGATCGTTTCTAATATGTGATGCAACAATTAGATCTGTTTTTCGTGACCTGACAACGGTCGACGGTCATTGAGGTTTGCTGAACATTAAGTTCTTTCTCCTTGTTGTGACTGCAGTTAGATGCTGCGTTAAAAAGGGGTCCTTACCTTGCAAGAGTGCATCTTGAAGCTCAACCTGCAGTTATGACAGCCGATAGATTTTAATATCCTCCTCCAAGGCCTTATCTTGTGAAATGTACGAAGTGTTAACTCAACCTCTCTTATCTTGAAGCTCAGCCTGCAGTTATGACTGCAGTTAGATGCTGCCTTAAAAGGGGGTCCTCGCCTACTCTTTTATGCGCATCAAAGCATGTTGTAAATAATGGTTGGGAGTTGGGGGCACTTGGGATAGTTGTTCTGTGGTACCTCCTGATTCAATAGTTGTCCACTAAGAAAGTTCTTCCGGAAGACTCCCAACATTTGTCAGGCTGATGATAAACTTGTATAAATTTGAAATGTTTGTTGGAGTTTAATCAATTTATCTAAACTTGTTAAACTGTTGGTAGCATTTAATTTATTTCTCGACACAATCTGTATTGTTAAAAAGCTAGGCTGTGTACTAATTTCTTTGCATTGAGAGCATTGTAGTAATAGGGGCTTAAAACGAAACGACGTTGGACCTATCTTTAATTAGTGTCTTTTTAATTAGTGAACAAACAAAAGGAAGGTGTTTTTCTCTACCTCCTGCGTGATCAGAGATGGCAAGGAAATAGCAATGTTAAGGACTTTGGCATAATTGAACGTAAGCCCGTGCAAAGCCAAATGATGCACTCAGTCCCAAAAATCTATTAATTTTTGCGAAACGAGTCAGATTAATTATTAAATTTAATCAATTAAACGAATAATTAAGGTTTTTCAAACCAGGCCAATAAAGGCCGGTCGTCAGTTATGGCCTTTGACTTCAACTATGTGCTACTAATATCTTACATTAATTTCGTTGTGGTTTCTGAGTTCTGTACACCTGCTGGGTATGGCAACAAAGCTCTCTTATTAATGTTTTGTTTTGTCTTGTCATGTTCAATGGTTATTATTGAATGCTAAAAATGCTTATTCCTCAAAATAAAAGAAGAAAGCAGTGATGCACAATACCATACCTATTATTGACTTGTCAGTTACAAGCTTTCTTCTTTATGTTAAAAGTGATGATAATGTCTCTGTACCCATTCAGAAAATGATCCACATTGGATGAAATCGTAATATCAACAAAAATAAGTTTTTCTCTATCTGCTCGACGAGTACTCCTGTGCGTTAGTGTTCAGATCAAGTGTAGCGAAGTAATCGATCGCGATTTATTTTCTATCTCAATAACAACATATACAGTATACATGTTAAGGCACAATTGTAAATAACTAAATGTTAAGGGCACAAGTGTAAATAACTAAACACTAATTAGTTCCTATACGCCCGCGCAAGATGGAGGATCGTGAGTAGACTCCAATCTTGGAACGAAGCGTTGAAAAGACGGGGTGCGATAGCGCCTTGGTGAGACAGTCGGCCAACTGATCAGCCGAGGAAACATGAGAGACTCTTAGCGATCCAGCCTGAACCTGCTCACTTATGAAGTGGAAATCTAGCGCCACATGTTTCATTCGAGAGTGAAATACCTGATTGGAACATAAGTAGGTGGTACCAATGTTATCACAGTAGATAACTGGTGCAGAGGGTAGTGATATCCCAAGCTCAAATAAAAGTGAACATAACCATCGTAACTCAGCCGCAGGCACAGCCCGATACTCAGCCTCAGTCGATGAACGAGCAACCGTGCGTTGTTTCTTGGAACTCCAAGAAATTGGAGAGCCTCCCAAATAAACCATATAGCTAGAGGTGTAATCGTCCTTGTTGCCAGCCCAGTCAGCATCAGAAAAAGCATACAACGAACATGGACCACGACGAATGAGGACGCCCAGGTCAGATGACCCATGTAGATATTTGAGCAGACACTTGACCGCATGCCAATGAATTGTAGTGGGCCTATGCATAAATTGAGAGAGCTTGTTAACTGCGAATGCGATATCAGGCCGAGTGAGAGCGAGATACTGGAGACTGCCCACAGCGATTCGGTACTCACGTGCATCAGGTAGAGTCGTACCAGCATGTAGGGAAAGAGGCACATTCTGTACAGGGTTGGTAGAGGACATACCCAGTCGTTACAGCAGAATCTGTATATAATTTTGCTGAGAAAGAAGAAGCCCATTTGGATGAGGAAGCACCTCGACACCGAGGAAATAGGATAAATCGCCAAGGTCCTTCAACGAGAACCTGCTAGATAGAAGATCAATAAACTGTTTAACCAATGAGACATCCGACCCAGTGACGATAATGTCATCGACATAAACCAGCAAGTACATAGTTACAACTGAGCACCTGAAGATAAACAAAGAGGTATCAGCACACGAGTTGGTGAACCCCTGCTGAAGAAGAAAGGAGCGAAGCTCTGCATACCACGCTCTCGGTGCCTGTTTGAGACCATAAATAGCCTTTCGCAACTTGCATACAAAGTGAGGATGGTCCTGATCGGTGAAGTCGGGTGGCTGGGCCATGAAAACATCCTCATGTAATGTCCCTTGAAGGAACACATTGTTGATGTCAAGCTGCTTCAGAGGCCACTGCTGACTGACTACTAGAGATAAGGCAAGTCGAACAGTGGAGGGCTTTACAACCTGATTGAAGGTCTCATGATAGTCAATACCCGGACGCTGATGAAAACCTTTCGCCACAAGTCGAGCTTTGTGACGATCAACAGAACCATCGGGTTTGTACTTGGTACGGAAAACCAATTTGCAGCCCACAAGATTCTGAGAAGGAAAGGGAGGTACCAAGTCCCAAGTGTGGTTCCGAAGTAATGCATAACTAAGCAGCCATAGCAGACCGCCACTGAGTATCTCTGAGAGCTTGAGAAACTGTAGTGGGCTCAATGTCCGAGGATGAGGGAGGAACACCTGCAACCAAAGTGTATTTAGGACGTGATTTGAGTGTCCCATCCCTAGAGCGAGTAATCATGGGGTGTGTGGTGGACGGCAAAGTGGTAGGGTTAAGGTCTGGAGGGACAGTTGGAGGAGAGGAAGCAGGAGGTGGATGAGATGCTGGAATTGGCTGAGGGATGGTGGGCTTCGGGCGACGAACAAAATGATGTAGGGAAACGGAGGAATGCCGCGAGAAGGAACGGGTGGTGGGGCCGGATCGACAGATGGAGAAGATGAAGGAAGGTCTTTGACCAGAGGGGGAAGGGTATATGTCGGAGGAACGAACCAATCATGAGATAGGGCGACATTGGTAGACTCGGACGAGGAAGAGGGCTTGTGAAACGGGAAGGTTGATTCCAAATCTGACATGACGAGAGACATAAACTCGACAAGTAGAGAGATCAAGGCATAGATAGGCGCTTTGAGTAAGGGAGTACCCAATGAAGACACACGAGACATAAATATTCACACTCGTATATCCAATCCATTGTTCCTCGATCCTGGGAATATGCTTATGCAAGCAGATAACATCAATATCTCCATATTAATTTATCTGAGTCTGGCCAGATATTCAATAAGCCTCATCCCTCGAGTGGCCGTGGATATTTACTCCCATTATGTGGGAGGGAAAAATCCTCTCTACATCACTACGATCTCTAAGCTTGCTTCCTATCATGCCCGATAACTACCTTTATGATTATCCAGTTACGGTGTAACATTTGATAACATCAAAGCACAATATTTCACAACTAGAGTATCTAGTGACTTAAAGTCTAAGGATTGCAATTATATTAGCACTACGAGAAGCGATTGTGACTTTAACATAATCTAATGTATCCTTTCTCGTTGTGGGTCAATCCAGTATGCCATTACTCCTAATGCATACCCATGTGTTAGACTTGATATCCCCATATCAATCTACACACATACTAGTCTATATTTGATCGTCCTATTAATCAATATAATGGACTAGGGATATTTAAGATAAACAACACATTGGACTTCATTATATTAAATATCACAATAAATAATAAATGAATATTCTAGCCAATAACATTGTTCATACTAAATAATAGAATTCCTCTAGGGCACCTATTCCAACAGTCTCCCACTTGCACTAGAGTCAATCTGGTGCATCTCGTATGCCTATAGATTATGCGTGCCCATCATGCTTTCGCTGCGCAAGATGTTTTGTGAGAGGATCCGAAAGATTGTCATCCGTTGGAATCTTGCACATCTTCACATCTCCTCGATCATATCACGAATAAGATGGAATCTCCTAAGTACATGCTTTGATTTCTAGTGTGATCTTAATTCCTTAGCTTGTGCGATCGCCCCGGAGTTGTCAGAGTACAACTCTATGGGATCCACGATGCTAGGGACCACACCGAGCTCAGTGATGAACTTCTTTATCCAAACTGCCTCTTTTGCTACTTCCGCAACAGAAATGTACTCAGCTTCTGTTGTAGAATCAGCAACGGTACCTTGCTTGGAACTCTTCCAGCTCACAGCTCCTCAATTCAGGCAAAACACGTATCCAGACTGCGATCTGTAGTCATCTTTGTCGGTTTGGAAGCTTGCATCAGTGTAACCACTTAAACTTAGCTCTTCCTTACCTCCAAATTTCAAGAACGTATCCTTAGTTCTTCTCAAGTACTTTATGATGTTCTTGATAGCAATCTAGTGACTCTCACCCGGATTGGACTGATATCTGCTCACCATACTCAACGCGTATGATACATCTGATCTAGTACACAACATGGCGTACATGATGGATCCTATGGCCGAAGCATAGGGTATCCTACTCATGCGGTCCTTCTCAATCTCATTGGAGGGACAGTCATTCTTTGAGAGAGTGACTCCATGCGACATGGGCAAGAATTCCTTCTTAGAATCTTGCATGTTGAACCTCTTCAACACCCTGTCTATATATGTACTTTGACTTAGGCCGAGCAGCTTTCTAGATCTATCCGTATAGATCTTTATACCAAGTATACATGCTGCATCTCCTAATTCCTTCACTACAAAACACTTTCCTAGCCAATCTTTAACATATTGCTTAGAAGGAATTTTGTTTCCAATGATTAGTATGTCATCCACATACAAGACCAGAAATACTACAGAGCTCCCACTAACCTCCTTGTAGACACAAGGCTCATCTTCGTTCTTGATGAAGCCAAACTCTTTGATTGCATCATCAAAACGTCGATTCCAGCTCCTAGAAGCTTGCTTTAATCCATAAATGGATCTTTGCAGCTTACAGACTTTATTGGCATTCTCTGGATCCTCAAAACCCTCAGGTTGTGTCATGTACACATCCTCGAGGAGTTTCTCATAAAGGAACGTTGTTTTGACATCCATTTTCCAAATCTCATAGTCGTAGTATGTTGCAATAGCAAGTAGGATTCGAATGGATTTAGTCATGGCGACTGGTGAAAAGGTCTCATCATATTCAATACCATGAATCTGTCTATACCCTTTGGCTACCAATCGCCCCTTATAGGCAACTAATTTTCCATCCATGTCGGTCTTCTTCTTGAAGACCCCTTCCACCCTATGGGCCGAGCCGCTTCGGGTGGTTCCACCAAAGTCCATAATTTGTTGGTGTACATGAAATCCATTTCGGATCTCATGGCTTCTAGCCACTTCTTAGAGTCTGGTCCTTTCATGGCCTCTCCGTAGGTTGCATGCTCATCATCCATGAGTGGTACGTCATCAGGCTCAGTCACGAGAATTCCGTACCTATTACATGACGCTTCTTCCTGATCTACAGAGTTCCTGTGTTACTTGAACAGGTTCCTCCACAACATTTTTCGGTTCCTGTTCATGTTCCATCATCGGTTCACTGATTTGTGGTTCTTGAATCTCTTCAAGTTCTACAGCCCTCCCACTTGCTTCTTTAGAGACAAACTCTCTTTCTAGAAACACGCCGGTCCGAGCAACAAACACTTTGTTCTCGGTGGGATTGTAGAAATAATATCCTTTCGTTTCCTTAGGATATCCTACAAATTTACACATATCCGCTTTAGGCCCGAGCTTGTCTGTTTGTAAACGCTTTACATAGACATCGCAGCCTCAAATCCTCATAAACGACACTATGGGACGCTTCCCAGTCCATATCTCACATGGTGTCTTCATGACTGATTTGGATGGAACACGGTTAATGGTAAAAGCTGCCGTCATTAGAGCATGTCCCCAAAATGATATCGGAATATTTGTTTGAGACATCATAGATCACACCATATCTAATCGTGTGCGATTCCTCCTCTCGGACACGCCATTCCATTGTGGCTTTCCGGGTGGAGTGAGGTGGGATACTATTCCACAATCTCTAACATACTCATCAAACTCTTGGCTTAAGTATTCTCCTCCACGATCCGATCGTAGAGCCTTAATATTTTTACCAAGTTGCTTCTCTACTTAATTCTTGAAAGACAGTGCCATCTATATGTAGGATTTAAATCGTTAGTCTTAATCCTTCTAGTATTTATGTTATAGATTGGACTATTTAGATCAAGGATATACAATCCATTAGACAAATGCGCACTACAATAGTGCATACTATCAAAATAAATGGAGCAACACTTGTCCTTTATTGAAATAGAAAAATCCTTCTCGTCCAAACAAGAAATGGAAATAATGTTTCTGCTCATAGCAGGCACATAAAAGCAATTGTCTAATTCTAAAATAAGTCCAGAAGGCAAAGATAGCTCATAAACGCCTACAGCTAATGCAGCAACTCTTGCTCCATTTCCGACGCGCAGATCTATCTCCCCTTTAGCCAATCTTCTACTTCTTTTCAAATCCTGCACATTTCGACAAATGTGAGAACCACATCAAGTATCCAATACCCAAGATGAAGAAATAGAAAGATTGACGTCTATAACGTAAATACCTGGTGGTGGTGGAATCACTATTCCAATCTTCTTATCCTCCAGATATTTAGGGAAATTATTCCTCCAGTGACACGGCTGGCTGCAGTAATGTCATTCACCTTTAGCCACGCCTCCACTAGGCTTTAGGTCTTCCTTGGATTTCGCAACTTTCTTGTGCTTTCCTTTGGAAGTAGAGGCAACTCCTTTTTCCTTCTTCCTATGCACCATCATTATGGCCTTGCCCTTGCCTTTGTTGACGCTCTGTTTAGCTGTCTTCAGTATTTTCAACAAGTGTGGCAGAGTCTTACTGATCTCGTTCATATTATAGCTCATGATGAACCCATTATAACTGTCAGGCAACGATTGCAAGACAAGATCAGTTGCCAAATATTGGCCAAGCAGGAATACCAGTCTCTCAAGGTTCTCAATGTACCCGACCATTCGGAGCACAAGAGGCCCTACTGGATTTCCCTCTGCGAGACTACTCTTGAACAATGGTTTAGACACCTCATAGCGCTCATGCCTTTCCTGTTCTTGAAATAATTGTTTTAAGTGTATGATCATATCATAGGCCTCCATGTTCTCGTGCTGCTTCTGAAGCTCAGCAGTCATGGTGCAAAGCATGAGCCAAGTCACGTCATTCGAATCATCAATATGTTTCTGACGTGCCCTTACTTCCGCTAGAGCAGACTCATCTTGTGGTGGTTATGGAATCGGAGTGTCCAAGACGTACAACTTCTTTTCTTGCTTAAGGAAAATCCTTTAAGTTTCTGTATCAGTCAAAGAAATTCGTTCCAGACAGTTTATCCTTCTCAAGGACAGATCGTAGGGATGAAGTCGATGTGTTGTTGTTTTCCATTTGGAATTCTACAAAACGAGAAATGCGCAATTTTAGTATTTTGAACAATTTAACTATATTCAACAATGGCTAGATCATCAAATATAGCTACCACTATTTTTATCGGATTAATAGCCCTCACCATTAATGCGGAAAATATCATTATATTTTCTAGTAGGTCCAAGATCCCTTTTTCACTTCTTCTTGAGCTTGCTTTGGCAAGTCACCCAAGAATAGGTTATTTAGGTAGGAACCATTCCAATTACATCCCATGAAACTCTTGGTCCAATTAGGTGAATAACTCTTTATTCTTTATCCTTTTGGATAACGCCTAATTGTCATGCCTCTAGGTTGATCAATCTAATTGAGTCTTACCAAGTTGCGTCCAACCTCTTGCTTCAACATACACACATTATTATCTTGTGTCGTCCTCAACACACCATGGTAAATTAAAATCGCCTTGCTTTGGCAAGCTCAAATTTTAATGAACCCTGATCATGAAGGGTGTTTTGGCAAGAGAAGAGAAAACACAATATTTTAATTGATGGATTTTAATCATTCCTAATTTTTTGGTTGATCCAATCAACATGATCTACTTATTTGGATTGGGTAATCCACAATAAAAGACCATCCTTGTTTATTATTATCTTGTTAACGTTTTGCTAGTATCGCCATACACACAAAAATAAATAACAAGACATAAATAATAAACATCCACAAAATAAATAAATAAAACGTGGCATGGATATGGCCCCTAGACTAAGATATTATCAAGCCAATGATAATATATATTTGCCCTAAAGTGACAAGCTCGTCTACGTGTGCTCCACCATAGTCGCGTGCCTTGGAGGGTGTCTTCTTCGTCTTTTGGCTTCCTTGGTCCTCCGGTCTTCTTCTCCATGCTCTTAGCTATCATCTAAATATTTCTAATTCTAGCCTAACATCTAGAATAAATGAATAATAAAACGTCACATGTCGAGGAGAAAAGACGACTCACAGGCCGTAAAACTTAATTAATTATTACATTAATTTGATCAGCTCACAGGCCGTAAACCAAACCACAAAGTAATAAACATCCACAACTCAGGCCATATCCATCCACCATGCAACAAAGCACATAATACAGTTAAAACCAACTTTTAACGCGCTTGTTCAATTTTAATTAAATTAAGTAATTAGGGTTACAACGGTCCAAGGGGTCCAACCTAAGCCTAGGCCGAACCCCAAGGACCGCCGCACGCCACGTGGGCCCGACCCAAGGTCGGCCGCCCTAGTGACCCGCGGCCTTGCTTTGCGTGCAAGGAGAGAGGGGCGGACGGCTAGGGTTTTGGTCCTAGTCTCCTTCCCTTCTTCCTTGTTTCCCAAGCTTGGTTGTTTCCTTTATGGATGTTTCCATAAAATTGTTTCCATAATTGAAAAACTCATTTTTCAACTATGTACCCATGAACCCTAATCTTCAAGAACCCAATAATTCACATCCTATGTGATTAAACTCACCAATTCTAACATCCAATGTTTAATTAGATCTTGTTTATATTTAATCAAATTCAATTTGCATCTACTATGCCAATTAATTTCAGTTTTCGCGTAATAAATAACAATACGGTGTATAAACTGAAATTGTAACACATAAAATCATGTTATGCACTACGACTTGTGGCTCTGATACCATTGTTGGGTTTTGAAGTAGGTAACGCATCGGAATAACAAAAATTTAATTCCTACTCAAAGTCCACCAAGGATCACAGGAAGAGACATCATAACATGATAAGGGACATAGTATTTGTGTATCTTTTGGTTTGGGAGATCACACGAAGAATATTTTCCTCGTCTCTACGGTTGATCCACGTCTAGAGGTGAGATCTTGAATCTTCATTCTCAAGTGCTAGCTTGGACCGGAGGAAGAGGGAAGAAGGAATCAAGCAACCAAAGGAAGAAGAGAGGGTTTCGGCCCTCTCTTGTGCCGACGGGAAGGGGCGGACGGGCTAGGGGCTTCTGCCTCTAGCTTTGTCTTGCTCTCTCTTTTTCTCTCTCCCACTCTCTTGTGTTATGACTAATAACATTAGTGGGAAGGAAGCTAGAGCCTCATTTATATACTCCAACAACTCCTTATTAACTACATAAAGGTCCCTCCTAGTTTTACATGAACTTGGATTAGTCCCTTCCTTGCATATTAGTCCGACTAAGTTTGCAAGGTGTTGCAAAATGATCCTTCTTATTAATTAATCATATTAATTAATCCCAAATCTAGTTTCACTCTATTTGACGCGTGACACCATAGGTTTATACTTAGTTGGTAGTAACTCATTACTAATATGGAGCGGTGTCTAGCAACACATCCACGCACCCAACTAATAGAAATAAGTCAATGATCCCGACAAACATTTGTGCCCAATATCTCATATTGCACTATCCCTTTGTCTCCATATCCGGATTGGACACGAGACATAAATAGTCACACTCATATATCCAATCCATAGTTCCTCGATCCTGGGAATATGCTTATGCAAGCAGATAACATCAATATCTCCATATCGATTTATCTGAGTCTGGCCAGACATTCAATAAGCCTCATCCTTCGAGTGGCCGTGGATATTTACTCCCATTATGTGGGAGGGACAAATCCTCTCTACATCACTACGATCTCTAAGCTTGCTTCATATCATGCCCGATAATTATCTTTATGATTACCCAGTTACGGTGTAACATTTGATAACATCAAAGCACGATATTTCACAACTAGAGTATCTAGTGACTTCAAGTCTAAGGATTGTAATTATATTAGCACTACAAGAAGCGATTGTGACTTTAACATAATCTAATGTATCCTTCTCGTTGTGGGTCGATCCAGTATGCCATTACTCCTAATGCATACCCATGTGTTAGACTTGATATCCCAATATCAATCTACACACATACTAGTCTATATTTGATCGTCCTATTAATCAATATAATGGACTAGGGATATTTAAGATAAACAACACATTGTATCTAAGGACTTCATTATATTAAATATCACAATAAATAATAAATGAATATTCTAGCCAATAACATTGTTCATACTAAATAATAGATTGCCTGAAATACCCCGTTTTGTGACTATGGGTATTTTGTGATATTATTATAAGTGTTGGGGAATTAATTTAATTGTAGAGAGTTAATTATGATGGTTACGAGAGTTTGGGGGATCTTTGTGACTTTAATCCAGGGTTTTAGTGTCTTTTTCTTGAGTTTGGGGGAGGTAGTTGTCTTTTGGCAAAACAAAGGGGGAAAAAGTGTATTTTGATCTAACTTTTCTTCCTACGTAAAGTTTCATTTTTCAAGAGGGTTTTCTACTTATGAAGTTGATTTTTTTTCCAACTCTCATAAAACCCTCACTCTCCCTATTTCTCTCTATCTCTCTCACGTCTCTCCCTCTCTCACCCGTCCCTCACTCTCTCTCTCGTCTCTCTCTTGTGGCCGACGGCAGCAACCACCGCCACCGCTGCCGTCTCTCTCTCCAGTTGAGGTAATCTCTCTTTCTCTCTCTCTCTCTCTCTCTCTCTCTTTATTTCTTTCTCTCTTTCTTTCTCTCTCTCTCTCTTCCCGTCCGGCCTCCATGGCGGCGGGTTAGAGCTAGTTTTGTTTCTTCTTTTTTTTCTCTTGTTGACCTCTTGTTCTTATGATCACTTGTTCATGATTCATGTATGTTGCATGTAATATTTAATTTTCAGTTTGATATTGTTAGGATCATTGTTCATGGATTCATAGGAATGATAATCAAGTTTTAGGGTTTATCATATTTATGGTTTATGGGAAAAACCCTAGTTTGGAAGAGAAGTTTGATTAAGCGATTTGGGTGTTTGAATGATCATAGTATGTGGGTAACAATCTGATTTCATGTTGGAATCATGTTATATTAGGTTTAGTATGAATATAGGATGAACTAGATGCTTGGGGGAAAGTTTCATGAAAATTGATAATTCCCGTATGGGTATTTTGAGTGAAATTGGAAACTTGAAACTAGTGTAACTTTTGATTTAGGAATCGAAATTAAGATCCGTTTAAGGCTAAACTTATTATTTCGAATGTTTCGAATCCAATGGGACTGTTTTTGATCCATGATCTGTTTGGTAAACTGGAGTAATAAATTGGTGGAGTTATGATAGGTTTTGTATGCTTTAGGTTAGAGGACGTTTGGGCAAAGTTTTGGGTTTTGTTTTGAAGTATGAATTAAGTGGGATGTTAGGTTGGTGTTAGAACCCTAAACCATTGACTATCATATGCATGTAGTTAGTATAGCAAGTGTATTACTAGAATATTTGTTTGATTAGAATATTGTTACATGTAGGTGACGAGTTCGTCGACGACGAGTACGTAGAGTACGTTGATTGATTGCTATAGTTAGATTTTTATTTGAGGTAAGTAAACATTCCAAGACTAGTGTGTTTATCTCTTTCGTGTCAAATGAATACTTCGATTTGCTACGTCTCAAAATGTGTTTACGTGCTACATGACTTGGAATACATGATTTCTACTAGTTAAATGGTTTTATTGAAAGCATCGCCATGATATTAATGAACTATAACGTAAAGTGGAAGAAGTTGTGCGGGGCCATTATTATTATTATCTTTGGGCGGTGTTGGCTGCGGTCCCGTCCCTTTTTGATCCGGTTGCAAGTCCCCGAATAGCGGCATGTACTCACTCCTCTGGCCGACGTAGTCTTAAGGGGGGTGTCGACACTTAAGGTCATGGAAGGTGTGGTTTATTTGAGTTCCCCCGTCACAACGAATTAATAATGATGGATTTTGGTTTTTGTTAATGAAAAAGAGTTAATGATGGATTTTGGATTTCATAATGATTATGGAATTGGTTGGAAATATTATGGAATTGGGAACTCTTATGTTTTATTACAAGAGTCAACTTTAGTACCGCTGTGTTTGAGAAAACTCTTACTTACAAATGAGAAGTCGTTTTATGACTATCCCATCATCGTTTTACATGTTTGGGTGTTTATTTACCAGTATTTCATGCTGATTTTGTACTGCGGCGTTTCTTTTTTATTCCGCACCACAGGTTTAGAGGATGATTATCTGGCGTAGAAGGGGACGCGTATCATGGATCACTAGTATCTTATTTGGAATTTGAACTCTTTAGTTTTTTAAACACTTTAGATTGTTAATGCCCGGTTTGAGGCTAGAATGTTTGGATTGTAATAATGGATAGTTTCAATTGGTTTTAATTATTATTGTGGATGTTTTTGCTTGAGAACAATGTTATAAAATCTCCTTGTATCCAGGCTTCTCTCGGGTACGGAGTGACATCCCCGGGTCTCCGGCTTGGGCCATTTGGGGGTGTTACGGGTTGTATCAGAGCCGGCTTCCAAAAAAAAGGAAATCGAAACTTGTTAGGGTAACTAAAATGAATATAGAAAAAGTACTTAAAATTTGACAAGCCGTGAGAATTTGGGTAGTATGGATAGGACTATTATGTGTAAGTGTTTAGAAAATAGGATAGAAAGCAAGTATTTCCACCCACCCATTCCTAACTAAGAGCCTTAGCCTATCCAAGATGCTAATGGATTGGATTTTTGAAGCGTTTCTTTTGAGTTCTAGTTGTAAGCCTACTGTTTGAATGATTATCACGTTGGTGTCACCCGAACTCCTAAATCAAAGGTTGGAAGCCTACTTTTAAGGCATGTTGTTGGGAAATTTCTTCAAGAGTCTTGTGACTATCAATTTGGAGTCTTGGGAATAATTATTGGTTGCGAAGAGTAGTCATTTTGGTTACGATATATGCCTTGTGAAATTAGAGATTTATTAAGTTGTTTCCTCTTGTAGATGGCTAGAACTAAGCATACGGCAAGGAGGCGTGTGTTGCCAGTTGAGAAACACCCTGTTGTGACACGTTGGGTCGAAGGTGAAGTCTTTCCAGATTTTCGTGACCGCGTGGTTCAATATTGTGAGGATAGATTCCATGCCTTAGATTTTCCTCGGTATAGGAATCCAGCTTTTCAGGCTTACTGTATGGTGAAGGCATTACCTATGAGACCCATGTTTGGGGAAATTATTACAAAGTATACCAACATCATGGGCAGGTTGAATCGTCTAAATGATAGGGATTATCGTTGCCAAGGTGAATGGACGGTAAGTGCAGATTTTATATGCAAGCTGTTGATGGAGACTCATCTTAAGTGACAAATTTATACAGTTATTGAGATAGAGTCCAGTGATGAGGAAGACGTGATCTACATAAGCTCTAGTGATGAAAAAGATGTGATCATTATAGACTCTAGTGACGATGAGGATGTCAAAGAGGATCCAATGGAAGATGTCGATGAATACCCCGAGATTGAGGAAGATCCCATGGAGTATGAAGAAAGTGAAGAAGACCCGAGTGAAGGTGAAGAGCACGAGTATGATGCTGATGAAGAAGAAGAGTTGGATGAAAGCGATGAGGACGAGGATTAAGCTTGTTAGAATTCTTTAGATTTCCTAGACTTGATGCTTTTTGAGTTTTACTATTGGTTTGAATAAGGCTATGGTGCCAAGCAATACTTTTAAGTTTTTAGAACGTTTTTTGAATAGCCACTTTTGGGCTAGAGTTAAATTTTTTAGTGTTTTGCTTTAGAAGGATGAATAATGTTTATGCTTTGAGGACCCGATTTGGGGAGTTTAATAAATTTAGCTTTCTGAATTTTGGAGTATGATTTGATATATTAATGTTGTGTTATGTTTGGTTATCATTGATTAAGAACATAGAAAGTGTTCATGGAGTTAGAACGCGAAAACTTTGATTTTTGGTGTTGTTGATTCTGTGCAGCAGTGAGTTTTTGTGGTAGCAGACGTATTCAATTTTGGATTTATTTTTCCTTGAATTTTCACAGGAATTAGACATACCCAGGTATCTCCCATAAAAATTTCAGCCCTATATGAGTTCTGGAGAATTAGTTACGAATTTTCAAAGTTGGTGGTTCAGTAGCAGAATTGCAAAGTGACTAGCTGTAGCATTTTTAACGTTTATCTATCTTCCAGATCTTGTTTTGATCTCAAATTTTTATGGAGGCTAGTGGACACGTTTGGCTAACTCTAGGAGAAATCCTAGCTCTTTTTGAGTTTTTAAAGTCATTTTATGACGTTGCAAATTTTAAGTTTATATTCTGGTCGCCTGTGACAGCAGCTGTATTGATCTTTGAATAACTTGAGTTCTATGTACTATTTTGAGTTGATTCTTCTTTATTATAAAAGTAGACTCAGATAGGTTGTTGCACACCAAATTTCATAATTTTTGCTTGTCCGATTGATCTTTTTTCCAATTTTTGAAGAAGATGAAAAGCTGAGACGTGATCAGCCTATGTAGAAATACATGTGTAATTGATTTAAATGATGATCAATGTGTGTCCCTACTTGTTTAATTGTGCACTGCATGCCATATATGCATGATTGTTTGTACTTCTTGATACTTTATAAGTAATACAATAGGCTATAGTGTAGGGATTATGACCAATAGACCACGTCAATACTGCACTAGGAGAAGTCTCCAAGTACCAATGGCGGCACCAAACAACAACAACAACAACAACAACAACAACAACAACAACAACAACAACAACAACAACAACAACAACAACAACATGGAGCAGTTCTTTGCGCAATTTGATCAAATGGCGCAGAACGCAAACCAGGGAGAGCAGAATAACGTTAACTGGGCAAAGAAAGTGGCTGACATGAAGCCAGGGAACTATACAAGCAATGAGGATCATGTTGAGCTCGAAAACTGGATCGATGAGATGGATAAGGTCCTAGAGCTAGTTGAGTGCCCCGAGAAACGCAAGGTTGCTTGCGCAGCATTCTACCTGAAGAACGAAACTAATAAATGGTGGAGGAGCACACGTCAGAACTTTTTGGCTCAACCCGATTTCAATTGGGAGGCTCTTCAAACTGCACTACGCACTCGCTTTTATCCGGACCATGTCCAGGATCAAAAGTACATAGACTTCGTGAATCTGACACAAGGGAACGGTTATGTGACCGAGTACTTCAAGAAGTTCATGGAACTATCCCGATTCGCAGGTCAGCTGATGCCTGACGAGGCGACTAAGGTTAGGAAGTTCATGTCTGGTGTCGAACTTCAAGAGGCATAAGATGAGAAGCGTGGAAAGCGCAAGGTTGAGAGCGTTGTGGGCTATGGAAACAATCAGAGTAGGATTAACCAAGGTAGTCAGGACAAGAGGTTTAAGCCCAACCATGGAGGAAGAAACCAGGGTCAGTACCGTGGTAACAAGCAGAATAATGGAGATGATCAAGCTTTTCGGCGTTATATCTGCAAGAAGTGTCAATAGAATCATCCAGGAAAGGACTTTCAAGGAAACCTTGTCACTTGCTACCACTGTGGCAAGAAGGGTCATCGTTCGTTTGAGTGTCGATCGAAACCAAATGGAAACCAACAAGGGAACCAAGGAGGCAATTACCAAGGGAATCGACAGTTCAACAACAACAATCAGGGCGGAAACCGGAACTATGGGAACTACAACAACCAGAATAATGGAGGCAACAATTACGGCAGGCAGCAGACGAAAAACCAGTGTAATGGAAGGAAAAATGGAGTTCAGAACGGGAATAGGAAAAACAACGCTCCAACTAACGCCAACACCAATGGGACTGGTACGGCAGGAACTACCGCACAGAACGGTAATGTTGCAAGGATCGCTATCATGAGCAGGACTGAAGCGGAAGCAGCAAACGGAGTAGTCACCAGTACATTTCTTGTTCATGATCAACCAGCATTTACTCTATTTGATTTCGGAGCATCGTATTCATTTATTTCATCATCATTTTTGGAAAAATTGAGTCTCAATAAGCCGTCTAGAATATCCATCCCCGTAGCTACCCCAACCGGTCACGTAACAGTATGTGACGCCATTTTTGGAAGGAGTAGAAGTTAAGATTTCGGCTAGTACCTTACCAGCCAACCTGAATACAGTTTGATCTTGGAGGAATATATGTTATATTGGGAATGGATTGGCTGGGAAAATATCGAACAGTTATAGACTGTCACGATCAGAAAATAAGGCTCAAAGGACCAAAAGGAGAAAAGGTTTCTTACCGTGGTATCACAAAGGAACCATGTATCCGACTAGTGTCAGCTTTGACCATAGTCAACCAAGTGAAGAAAGGGAATAGTGCTTATTTGTGTTATGTTCAAGACATGTATAAGAAGGAGTAAGTGATAGAAGAGATACCAATAGTCAGAGACTTTCCCGATGTGTTCCCGGATGAGATTCCAGGAATGCCACCTAGAAGGGAGATTGAATCCACTATGGACTTAGCACCTGGGACAGCTCCAATCTCAAAGGCACTGTACAGAATGGCCCCGGTAGAGTTGAGAGAACTAAAGGATCAGTTGAAAGAGCTACTTCAAAAGGGTTACATAAGGCCGAGTGTTTCCCCTTGGGGAGCACCGGTGTTGTTTGTGAAGAAGAAATACGGAAGCTTGAGGTTGTGCATTGACTATAGAGAGTTGAATAGAGCAACGATCAAGAACAAATATCATTTACCCTGAATTGACGACTTGTTCGATCAGTTGCAAGGGCCAGTGTTTTCTCAAAGATAGACTTGAGATCAGGGTATCACCAACTTCGGGTAGCCGAGAAGGACATCCCGAAGACAGCCTTTAGAACGAGGTATGGACACTATGAGTTTACTGTTATGCCTTTTGGTCTAACCAATGCACCAGCAGTATTTATGGATCTCATGAATCGTGTTATGAGGACGTTTCTGGATCGTTTCGTGGTTGTCTTTATTGATGGCATCCTCGTTTACTCAAAGAGCGAGGAAGAACACGAAGAACATCTCAAGGAAGTGTTAGAGACTTTGAGTCATGAGAAGTTGTATGCTAAGCTCTCGAAGTGTGAGTTTTGGCTAAAACATGTTCCATTTTTGGGTCACATAATCTCCAAAGAAGGAATATCCGTGGATCCAGGAAAGATTTCAGCAGTGAAAGATTGGCCTACTCCGAAGAATGTGTCCGAAGTAAGAAGTTTTCTGGGATTAGCAGGATACTACAGGCGTTTCGTGAAAGATTTCTCGAAGATCGCTAGACCGCTGACTACGCTTACCAAGAAGATGGTAAGGTATAAGTGGGGCGAAGATTGTGAAGAAGCATTCCATACATTGAAGGAAAAATTGACTACATCACCTTTGTTAGCTTTACCCAATGATTCTGGCGAGTTTGATGTTTACAGTGATGCGTCGAAGAAGGGTTTACGATGCGTGCTTATGCAAGAAAGGAGGGTTATTGCTTATGCTTCAAGACAACTGAAAGTTCATGAAGAGAAATGTGCTACGCGTGACTTAGAGCATGCAGCTATAGTTTTCGCACTGAACATATGGAGACATCATTTATATGGATCTGTGTGTAGATCGTATACGGACCACAGCAGTCTCAAGTACATCTTCACGCAAAAAGAGCTAAACAACAGACAACGACTTTTGTTAGAAGTCATAAAGGATTATGATTTGCGTATCCAATACCACGAAGGGAAGACAAACGTAGTAGTTGATGCGTTAAGCCGAAATTTGAGCCATACTTTGGATACTATGCTAGTTTTGCCAGATCGGTTATGCCAAGAGTTCCGAAAGCTCGAGATTGAAGTGGTGGAACAAGGTGGAGTAAAGAATATCCTTGGGAATATGACGGTTGTGCCAGATGTCTTAGAAGAGATAAGGAGTAACCAACCTGAAGATGTGAAGCTGGAAAGGATAAATAAGAAGATTGCAGAAGTTCAGGCAAATGATTTCAAGATCCATGAAGATGGTAGTATCCGTTACAAGGGAAGATGGTGTGTACCACATAAGTGTGCAGAAACCAAGGAAAAGTTGATGCGATAAGCGCACAACACACCCTACTCAGTACATCCAGGAGGTGACAAACTTTATAACGACATGAAGAAGATATTTTGGTGGCCAAACATGAAAAAGGAAGTAGCAGAATTTGTGGCAAAATGTCTGACTTGTCAAAAGGTGAAGTTTGAACATAAACGAATGGGAGGCTTAGTTCAATCATTAGATGTCCCAGTTTGGAAGTGGGATTCGATTTCAATGGATTTCGTGACTGCGTTACCGACATCAAAGAATGGACTGAATCAGATTTGGGTAGTAGTTGACAGATTGACCAAGACAGCAAGGTTTATTTCGATGAAAGACACATGGAATATGGAACAAAGAGCTGATGCTTATATGAATAACATTGTGAGGTATCATGGAATACCAAGCTTTATAGTTTTCGACAGAGATCCCGAATTTCTTTCTAACTTCTGGAAAGCACTCCAGGAGGCATTGGGAACTCAGTTGAAGTTTAGCACGACATTCCACCCTGCTACAGATGGACAAACCGAGAGGACAATTCAAACTTTGGAAGATATGTTAAGGTCTTTTGTTATGGATTTTCAAGGTTCATGGGTTGATAGATTACCTTGTATAGAATTCTCCTACAACAACAGTTATCATGCCAGTATCGGAATGGCACCACATGAGGCGTTGTATGGAAGGAAGTGTGGAACACCATTGTGTTAGAACGACATAAGTGAGACAATAGTAATTGGTCCACAACTTATCGAAGAGATGACAGATCAAGTGAGACTTATACAACAGCGAATGAAGGCAGCTCACGATAGACAGAAGTCCTACGCTGATCAGAAAAGGAGACCATTGGAATTTCAAGTTGGATAAAAAGCATTTCTTAAAGTTTCGCCTACTAAAGGAGTCATGAGGTTCAATCAGAAAGGGAAGTTGAGCCCGAAATTCATTGGACCATATGATGTCATAGAGAAGATTGGAGAAGTGGTTTATCGATTGGATTTACCATCGAATTTGGGTCGTGTTCACAATGTATTCCACGTATCGCAGCTGAAGAAGTACCTTCCCGATGCATCCCTTGTATTAAATCCCGAACCAGTAGAATTGGACCCGTCTTTGAGTTATGAAGAACATCCTGTCAAGATTCTAGACACCAAGACAAGGAACACCCGTAACAAGAGTGTCAGGATTGTAAAGGTCTTATGGACAAATCACCTCACTGAAGAGGCAACTTGGGAAGCGGAGGATGATATGAGGAAGAAGTACCCTCACCTATTTGATGAGGTACCTTGAGTTCCGACGACGTCACCTCTCTAAGGGGGAGAGGATGTAATCCTTCAGTGTTTAATAAAGTACTACTTATAGTATATTGCATATCATTCATGACCTTAGGTTTGCATTTAGTAGTTGTACAATTGAGGGGAGGTGCATACCTTATTGTGGTTAAGGTTAGTTTAAACTTCAAGGACGAGTTCTCGTTAAGGAGGGAGGTTTTAGTTTAAATTTTGAGGACGAAGTTCTCTTTAAGGAGGGAAGGATAAAATACCCCGTTTTGTGACTATGGGTATTTTGTGATATTATTATAAGTGTTGAGAAATTAATTTAATTGTAGAGAGTTAATAATAATGGTTACGAGAGTTTGGGGGATCTTTGTGACTTTAATCCAAGGTTTTAGTGTCTTTTACTTGAGTTTGGGGGAGGTAGTTGACACGATTCAACCGCAAGTGTACGGCTGTCGCGTGTAGTAATATCCGGTAATCCGGGTTTATCAAACCCAAAGGACTTGTCGTGAACTAATTAGTATGATTAACTTTATGTGGGCTAGCAATTGAGAGATTTTTCTAAACTAAATAATTGAAAAGACAAATTAAGTATTTAAATATTAAGATTTAATATGGGAAAAACAACCAGGACACCTCGTTTGGGGGATTGTTAGGATTCTCTTGTTGGCGTCGTTCTACGATTTGTGAAACACAGACAAATTTTACTTTGCTAATCGAGCAATACTAACTCACCGAGTTACCAAGTGAGCATCCTATGCCTAGGTTAGATTAAAACCGAGTTACCAAGTTCTAATTATCCCTAAACATGCATTAACGATGAATTCTACTCTAACGATCCCATTCGACGCAGCCGAGTTACCAAGCCTATGAACGGGTGATTGTTTGATTTTCCGGTTTCACAATTACCGAGTTACCAAATAATTGCAAACTAAGTTCTAGCTAACAAGACGTCTCCAATTAACTAGATAGGATGAAGATCACAAAACAATCATAGCAAACGTAAAATCATCAATTAGGTTTATCAAAACATGAATCTCAATTCATAAAACGCATAATCAATGTGAAAACCCTACCCCAAATTCGGGTCCTGATCTAAGAAGTTTAGCTACGCATATTCATGATCACAAATACAAGCGTTCGTGTGATCATGATCAAAAACAAAGAAAAGAAGGAGAAAAGAGATCAAACAAGGTTTCCCAAGCTCCACGATGTGATCCAAGCTCCGAGTTGATGTCCCGTCCTTCAATAATGCGTCTCTCCTCTGAAAATATGACCTAATATGTCTAAAATACGTTCCCTAAGAGTCCCGGGTCAATTAGGAAAGTTTTAAGCATCGTTTCCTTAATTTTGGCCGCCTCTGCACAGTGTCTTCGTACGAAGACTTTTCTCTTCGTAGGAAGAGTCTTCCTGCGAAGACATTTTGTCTTCGTAGGAAGGTCTTCCCAGATAGATACTGCAAGCTGTTTTAGGAAGACTTTTTCAGCAACTCAAAATTTGGCTAAGTATAATCTCTTCGTACGAAGACAAATCTCTTCGTACGAAGAGAAGTCTGGGTCACCCAAAAGCATCCTTTTTCGACTAATTTTCGATTCCTTGCCCGCGCCTTTGCTTCCTTAAGTATCTCCTCGACCTCGAGACTCCTTTTATGCTATAAAACATTCCCAAATTCCGGGGAACCCTTCATTCATCAATTTAGCTCCTCGAAAGGCGTGTTTGGCATTTCCGGATGCTTGTGGCCGCGTATTATCTCTTTGAGCATCCTTTTTGACATAACTTTTTCGTCCGAACTCCGATAAATGTGATTTTAGCACCTTTAGATTCCTTTTGCGACGTAGACTTCATCCATGTAGAGAAATTCCCGTTTTCCGGATCATTTTCTCGTTTTTCTCAATTATTGCCTAATATTTGGCGAAAACATCCAAAACGCACCAAATTCGTCTTTTCTTCTATTCCGAAGCTCGTTTCTTCTCTCCACTTGATTACCGCATACGTAATTCCTGTCAAACAACAACATGAACACTACCGCGAAGATCAAATGTGATAAATTATCAAAATCATACTGAAAACCAT
The DNA here is from genome assembly GCA_023055425.1 of Linanthus parryae. Taxonomy (NCBI): domain Eukaryota; kingdom Viridiplantae; phylum Streptophyta; class Magnoliopsida; order Ericales; family Polemoniaceae; genus Linanthus; species Linanthus parryae. The sequence goes on along the minus strand of JALGPY010000009.1, from coordinate 76,369,658 downwards.
TAAGAAACGCCCGGATTGTGCATTAAAGCTCAAAAACATCCAAAAGTGCATTTTCTTCTCAAATTAGCCCAAAATCCATCACTTTGCACCGAAACACACACAAATAACAATGTGAAACATACGTAGGATAACTCTTATTAAGGAGTTATCAAATACCCCCACACTTGCCATTTGCGCGTCCCGAGCAAAGTCTCATCTACTGCATTTAACTGTATATTAGCCGACAAGGCCCAAACGACTCTAACATGACTCAAGACACAACAATGCAGCAATATGATGCAAATGCAAATTCTAGACTCTATCTTAACACAACACACAAACGCTTTAAATCTTTCTTTTTTGGTAAGATCAGGCAATCTCCCTCTCATCAACTGAAAATCATCAAACTCTCACTAATCCTTTTTGAAATTCATATACACGTAGCAAGAATTTGAAATAAAAATTTGATTCAGTGCAAAATCTCACTAAGGCGTCCCCTTTCCTCCACCAATTCAAACCAAGACACAAGCACGTCCTAAGCTTCATTGGGTCTAATTAAGCTCAAACTTCACTGTAGCCTTTCTCCGCCGAATCATCTGAGGTTTTCAGACCCTCTTAGCCTTTATTGCGTTTGAATGCAAATTATCCCGGTGAAGGGAGTCACAACTCCTGTGAAATAAGGCTTGACTCTAGTTTTCCTCTCTAAGCTCTATTTGGATGGAATCCAAATTTTCCGTGTGACCGGAAGCACATTAGGTTGTTTCTCGTTGAAGCACATTTTTTCTTTTATTTTTCTTTTTCCAGATTTTCTCATTTTCTTTTCTTTCCTCCTCTGTTTTTACAACCGTGCAATAGAGCATAAAGAGCGTGAGCTTTTTCGGTTAACTCTTGTGACCACCGTAAGGGATGGTGGTGTACGCCCCTCAACTTCACTTAGGCTGAGGCAACCGTACCACATGAAACCAACTCTACACGAAGGTCCACCCCAGATCAACAAGAGACCACAAGTTTCCACTTGAAAACAGAATATTCAGCTACAAGCAAAACTCAATCTAATTAGCACACTATAGGAAACTTAGGTATACTTTACATGTCATTCTTTCACAACTTCCAAAAATTCCCAGGACATCCTTAGTGAACCCTCTACACAAAATATTTAAAGAATAAAAATTTTCCTACTACGGCACTTCCTACTCAAAAGGATTCATTCACTAAGCTCTCTTCAGTTTCAAGATCCTCGATTGCCTTTTCTCAAATTTTCAATTTTCTATTTTTTATGAATTTTTTCTTTTCTCATTTTTTTCATTTTTCATAAGGTCCTAACTCTATATGCAAGGCTAGACACGGAAAAAAAATTCCACAAAACGCAATTCAATTTTTTTTTGGTAGGTAGACTCAATTATTTAAAAGTGCAAACAGAATATAAACTATTCTACACAATACGACACTATAAGTAAAAACTCAACATAAACCACAATACCGACTCACAATACAATCTAAACACATCCTACATGTAACTGTCTATGCAAGACACTATGGCTAGCAAACAGTTAAACCACCCCCACACTGAATGCTTCGTTGTCCTCAACGAATTTAGAGATAATGCAAGAGAACTCAGCAATCAATGTGTAGGCCAGTAGATGATATGGAGAATGACATACTTATATAAAAGAAACACAAAATTTAGCAAGAGAAAAAGATACTCACAACCACCTCAAGGGTGCGGAAGAAATCGCGCCAAGCAGTCCCCAAGCACAGTAGTGGTGCCACCATGCTCCTATACAGTCAATGTGTACTCGCACACCGGGGTCGACTGCCCTCCTCTACTAAAATCCATGTCTGAAGAATCCCCAACTCGCATGCACGAGTCCCTGTAAAGGTCACGTGTGCCATGGCACACCGGGGTCGATTCTACCATAACCTGCTCATGTATGTCACTAGGAAACATCATTAGTCCCTCTCTCTATCATCTCTCGATATAAATAACTAAAAAGACAAAATTGTATTAAAAACTCACTCCCTAACTTAAGAAAAAAATACGTTGGGTTGCCTCCCAACAAGCGTCGTGTAATTTAAGGTCGACGACCCAACCCCGTTACCTCAAAAGATGTTAAGGAGGTTTTTCTCTCCATTTTTTCTTCTTCCACCATCGCTTCTCTTTCTGCCTCTTCTCAAGCGAGCATGCACAAGATAATGGCAAGAAGAAAGAAATGTTGTTAGCCGCCACATGCCTCACTCTACCTTTCCTCATCATCTTCTTCTTCTTCTTGTTCTTCTTCTTCTTCTTCTTCTTCTTCTTCTTCTTCTTCCAGTTCTTCAAAACTCCAGTCGTTGAGGATTGGCTCTTTGAATCTAGTATCTCAAGTGGAACGACTACAACCATGCGTTCTTCCTTTCCTACTTCCTTTATTCGTTGTTGTCTTGGAATCACGGGTGGTAAATCATGGATTGTATAAAACTGGGGTATTTGGTCTTTCTCATGTGATTCACCCAATTTTATGATCTCCAAGAGATATGAATTAGGCGGAGGAACTTTATGATACATGTCCTTGCAAACATCTCCATGCAGTAATTCATTAGCTTCATGACTTTCTTCCTCAAAGAAAATATCTTCAGTGGGCCATAAGCTTGCGATGTCCACACTCTCCCATTCATGCCATGGATCCGGAATTATTCGAGGCACAAGTTGTACCGGCTTCACAATATCATCCCAATCTGAGTCCGAATCTGAGTCTGAAGCGACCAGAGGATCTATTACTTCATGATGGACAGTATTATAAACATAGATCTCTGGGAGTTCTTCGTCTTCTTCTTCGCACTCCTCAACTAAGTCAGGAATGATGCTACTTGGCTCATCGTCATTATCTGCATATGCCAATGCACTCAAAAGTTTTGCCAAGTGTTGTCCCTTCAGCTGGAGACTTTCATCCATCCTATTAATCCCTTCCTCAATTCTGTCCATACTAGCTATCATGAGCTTCAATACTTCTTTAATATTCTCATCTTCTTGATTGCAAGGAGGAGGGGTGTACAAATCTCCATAGGAGTAGTACGGTTGGTAGACTGGAGAATGCCCATAGTAATTCTGCCCCCACATGATCACCAAGGTACCTGCACAATAATTCGCTAGGAAGAAGGTGAGATCAAAAAATAAATAAACAAAAGCAAAAAACAAATTTCCCTAAAGTTAATAATTCTAACTAATTCAACCGAAGTCCCCGGAAACGGCGCCAAAAACTTGACACGATTCAACCGCAAGTGTACGGCTGTCGCGTGTAGTAATATCCGGTAATCCGGGTTTATCGAACCCAAAGGACTTGTCGTGAACTAATTAGTATGATTAACTTTATGTGGGCTAGCAATTGAGAGATTTTTCTAAACTAAATAATTGAAAAGACAAATTAAGTATTTAAATATTAAGATTTAATATGGGAGAAACAACCAGGACACCTCGTTTGGGGGATTGTTAGGATTCTCTTGTTGGCGTCGTTCTACGATTTGTGAAACACAGACAAATTTTACTTTGCTAATCGAGCAATACTAACTCACCGAGTTACCAAGTGAGCATCCTATGCCTAGGTTAGATTAAAACCGAGTTACCAAGTTCTAATTATCCCTAAACATGCATTAACGATGAATTCTACTCTAACGATCCCATTCGACGCAGCCGAGTTACCAAGCCTATGAACGGGTGATTGTTTGATTTTCCGGTTTCACAATTACCGAGTTACCAAATAATTGCAAACTAAGTTCTAGCTAACAAGACGTCTCCAATTAACTAGATAGGATGAAGATCACAAAACAATCATAGAAAACGTAAAATCATCAATTAGGTTTATCAAAACATGAATCTCAATTCATAAAACGCATAATCAATGTGAAAACCCTACCCCAAATTCGGGTCCTGATCTAAGAAGTTTAGCTACGCATATTCATGATCACAAATACAAGCGTTCGTGTGATCATGATCAAAAACAAAGAAAAGAAGGAGAAAAGAGATCAAACAAGGTTTCCCAAGCTCCACGATGTGATCCAAGCTCCCAGTTGATGTCCCGTCCTTCAATAATGCGTCTCTCCTCTGAAAATATGACCTAATATGTCTAAAATACGTTCCCTAAGAGTCCCGGGTCAATTAGGAAAGTTTTAAGCATCGTTTCCTTAATTTTGGCCGCCTCTGCACAGTGTCTTCGTACGAAGACTTTTCTCTTCGTAGGAAGAGTCTTCCTGCGAAGACATTTTGTCTTCGTAGGAAGGTCTTCCCAGATAGATACTGCAAGCTGTTTTAGGAAGACTTTTTCAGCAACTCAAAATTTGGCTAAGTATAATCTCTTCGTACGAAGACAAATCTCTTCGTACGAAGAGAAGTCTGGGTCACCCAAAAGCATCCTTTTTCGACTAATTTTCGATTCCTTGCCCGCGCCTTTGCTTCCTTAAGTATCTCCTCGACCTCGAGACTCCTTTTATGCTATAAAACATTCCCAAATTCCGGGGAACCCTTCATTCATCAATTTAGCTCCTCGAAAGGCGTGTTTGGCATTTCCGGATGCTTGTGGCCGCGTATTATCTCTTTGAGCATCCTTTTTGACATAACTTTTTCGTCCGAACTCCGATAAATGTGATTTTAGCACCTTTAGATTCCTTTTTCGACGTAGACTTCATCCATGTAGAGAAATTCCCGTTTTCCGGATCATTTTCTCGTTTTTCTCAATTATTGCCTAATATTTGGCGAAAACATCCAAAACGCACCAAATTCGTCTTTTCTTCTATTCCGAAGCTCGTTTCTTCTCTCCACTTGATTACTGCATACGTAATTCCTGTCAAACAACAACATGAACACTACCGCGAAGATCAAATGTGATAAATTATCAAAATCATACTGAAAACCATTAAGAAACGCCCGGATTGTGCATTAAAGCTCAAAAACATCCAAAAGTGCATTTTCTTCTCAAATTAGCCCAAAATCCATCACTTTGCACCGAAACACACACAAATAACAATGTGAAACATACGTAGGATAACTCTTATTAAGGAGTTATCAGTAGTTGTCTTTTGGCAAAACAAAGGGGGAAAAGTGTCTTTTGACCTAACTTTTCTTCCTACGTAAAGTTTCCTAATTCAAGAGGATTTCCTACTTATGAAGTTGATTTTTTTTCCAACTCTCATAAAACCCTCACTCTCCCTATTTCTCTCTATCTCTCTCACGTCTCTCCCCCTCTCACCCGTCCCTCTCTCTCTCACTCTCTCTCTCGTCTCTCTCTTGTGGCCGACGGCAGCAACCACCGCCACCGCCGCCGTCTCTCTCTCCCAATGAGGTAATCTCTCTCTCTCTCTCTCTAGTGGGAGCTCTGTAGTGTTTCTGGTCTTGTATGTGGATGACATACTAATCATTGGAAACGATATTCCTACTTTGCAATCTGTTAAAGATTGGCTAGGAAAGTGTTTCGCAATAAAGGACTTAGGAGATGCAACTTACATACTTGGTATAAAGATCTATAGGGATAGATCTAGAAAGCTGTTCGGCCTAAGTCAAAGTATATATATTTGGAGGATAAATATAGATGTTGGAGGAGAAATAATAAAAAGAAAATTTTGTTGGGGATGGGGGAGAAATCAGATGTTGGGGAATGGGAATAAAAAAATTATATTTTTTTTAATGTTATTATTATTATAAAAATATTATAGTATAAATATGGTATAAAATACGTAGTACGTACGGCATGAATAAGTATAAAAGATAGTATACAATATGTATAGTATAAATACAAATAGTATACATATCAAAATTTTTGTAAAAGACAAAATAATACTCCCAACATCAGCTATTTAATATTATCTAAAATTACAGCTACCTCCCCTACCAGACATATATTTTGAGAATAACGGTTTGAATTTACGAAATAGTCATTATAAAAATAAATAAAAAAATAAATAAAAAGACGGGCGTTACAACCTGGGCTCTTGTCGGAGCAATCTGGCGCACATCTGATTAGGCATTCAAGATATTTCGCAAATCCAGCAAGCATTCGGTACTGACGCAAATCTGGCTGCTCACACGCATCTAGCGTTCTGGCGATTGACGTTCAGGCGCAATTCGACTCCCGGCGTGGAGTATCTGGCGTGTTAATTGAATCTAGTTTTGGCTAATGCGTTGCAGAAACTCTTTGGAGTTGGATTAACGGCATGGAGCATTTGGCGCGTGAGAATTCTAGCACGCGCATCTGGTCCCGGTTCTGGCGCACATTATGCACGAGTTTGTTCTTGCGTGCATCTTTGCTGTTTTTGGGCGTGTACCATGACATGCGATTGAGCTCGCATCTGGCGCGATCTATTTTTGGCGAGCATCTGGCGCATCTGAGGCATACGGGGTGCATCGGGCATGACAATTGTTGGGGCACTCATCGCTAAGTGCATCAGGTCTGGTAGCGATATTTGGGCATTCTGTCATGGTGCATTTTTCTGGCGCAATTGGACGCATCGGGAATATATTCAGTCCTGCTTTCTCAGTTAATGTATTCGAGTCTGGTTCAGGGTGGAGCATGACGCGATTTCTTAACGTGTATGTGCAAGTGCACGGTCAAGTAAAATAGGGGTGGTATTTCAACCCCTAGTTATCGATCCCACGAGGACAAGCTTGAGATTACTTAATTAGTTGTTCAATTAGAGTACGGTACAAGGAGGAAGAATTTTGAGTAACAATATTGTCTCCCCCAAACAAGCGACTAAAATAAAATATACAACTAAACTAAGATTTTGTATTTTTATATTTAAGGATAAAAGATGGAGAAACTAGGCAATCTCTAGATCACCTAGGGCTGTAGACGATTTCCGATATATCTGAGTAACACGTTAATTCGAACATAATCAAGCCGGGTAATAGGCTATTGTAGGGTTTTGATTCATGGATCGCGCAAACGGAAGCATAATCAAACAAACAACCATGCAAAACCCTCCAAGGATCACAAGTCTAGATGCATAACGATAGTGAAGGTAAGAAATCATAAACACACCTTTGGGTTCTCCTTGATGACTTCAAACGCGAATAGTGTCACGTTCTCTATAGTTGATCCACGCCTAGAGTTGTTCCTAGATCTCCAATCTCCTTGGTGCTAGCCCGGAATGAAAGGAGGGTGAAGGAATCACGCAAAACGAGGCACAAAAGGGGGTTCGGCCCCTTTGTGGCGTCGGGGACGAGTGGGCGGCGGCAAGGGGGCGGCGTCCCTCTTGTTGCTTGCTCTCTCTCTCCTTTGTTCTCTCCTACTCTTGTTATGTTCTCTTTAGAGCATAAGTTGTGTAGGGAAGGAAGGAGGAGGGTCCTTTATATAGTCCAACAACTCCTTGTTAACTACCTAAAGGACTTATTCTAGTCCTACTAGAATTCAATTTAGTCCCTTCCTTGCAAATTAGTCCCTACTAAGTTTGCAAGGGTTTGCAAAGTGATCCTTCTAATTAATTAATCCAATTAATTAATTCCCAAATCTAGTACAACTCTATATAGCGTGTGACCCCATAGGTTCTATCTAGTTGGTAGCAACTCTTTGCTAATATGGAGCGGTTTCTAGCAAAACATCCATTCTAGCCAACTAATAGAATAGTCATCTAGACAACCTTGTACAAGTAATTGTCTCATCCCTTTGCCTCCATATCCGGTTTGGACACGAGACATACAAGTCACACTCGTATATCCAATCCCTAGTTTCTCGATCCATGGAATAGCCTTATTCGTGCAAATAACATCAATATCCCATATATTGATTTATTTGAGTCTGGCCAGACATTCTATAAGCACTATCCTTCGAGTGGCCTTGGATATTTGCTCCCGTTATGTGGGAGGGGCAAATCCTCTCTACGTCCACTACGATCTCTAAGCTTGCTTCTCATTGTATCCAGTACACGCCTTTATAACTACCCAGTTACGGTGTAGCGTTTAACGCTACCAAGATCACAATGATCCACAACTAGAATATCTAGTGACTTCAAGTCTAAGGATGACAATACCATTGTACCCGAGAAGCACTTGTGACTCAACATAACGTGTATGTAGCCTTCTCGGTGATGGGTCAATCCAGTGCAACATTCCGTAATGCACACCTATGTGTTGAATCATGATATCTCCATATCAATCCAACCCCATACTAGTCTATAGATGATTGTCCCATTTAATCATTATACTTGACTAGGGATATTTAAGATAAACAACACGATTGTAAATCTAAGGACTTCATTATATTAAATATCCAATAAATAATAAATGAATTTCTAGCCAATTACAAATTCATACTAAACTAGATTGCCTCTAGGGAATCTATTCCAACAGTCTCCCACTTGCACTAGAGCCAATCTGGCGCATCTCGTATGCCCATACTCCTAGTGTGCCCTTCATGCTTCCACTGCGTGAGAGGCTTCGTAAGCGGGTCTGACAGATTATCATCTGTAGGAATCTTGCATATCCGAACGTCTCCTCTATCGATAATATCTCGAATCAGATGAAACTTCCTGAGCACATGCTTGGACTTCTGGTGCGATCTGGGTTCCTTTGATTGCGCGATCGCCCCCAGTGTTGTCACAGAACAACTCCACTGGATCCGCAATGCTAGGGACCACACCAAGTTCAGAAACAAATTTTCTGATCCAAACAGCCTCCTTTGCTGCGCCATTTGCAGCAATGTACTCAGCCTCTGTTGTAGAATCAGCTACCGTCTCTTGCTTGGAACTCTTCCAGCTCACCGCTGCTCCATTCAGGCAAAACACATATCCCGACTGTGATCTAAAGTCATCTCTGTCGGTTTGGAAGCTTGCATCAGTGTAACCCCTTACACGCAACTCTTCCTCACCGCCAAACATCAAGAAGGCATCCTTAGTTCTTCTTAAGTACTTTAGGATGTTCTTGACAGCAATCCAGTGACTCTCACCCGGATTGGATTGGTATCTGCTTGTCATACTCAAGGCATATGACACATCTGGTCTAGTACATAACATGGCGTACATGATGGATCCTATGGCCGAGGCATAGGGAATCCTACTCATGCGTTCCTTCTCAATCTCATTGGAAGGACATCCACTCTTCGAAAGAGTGATTCCATGTGACATGGGCAAGAATCCCTTCTTGGAATCTTGCATGTTGAACCGTTTCAACACCTTGTCAATATATGTACTTTGACTTAGGCCTAGCAACCTCTTAGATCTATCTCTATAGATCTTTATACCGAGTATATAGGCTGCTTCCCCTAAGTCCTTCATTGAAAAACACTTTCCTAGCCAATCTTTCACAGATTGCAGCATGGGAATGTCGTTTCCAATGAGTAGTATGTCATCCACATACAAGACCAGAAAAGCTACAGAGCTCCCACTAACCTTCTTGTAGACACAAGACTCATCTTCGTTTCTGATGAAGCCAAACTCTTTGACCACTTCATCAAAACGTCGATTCCAACTCCTAGAAGCTTGCTTCAATCCATAAATGGATCGCTGCAGCTTACAGACTTTGTTGGCTTGCTTTGGATCCTCAAAACCCTCCGGCTGTATCATATACACGTCCTCGAGGAGATTCCCATAAAGGAATGCTGTTTTGACATCCATCTGCCAAATCTCATAGTCGTAGTATGCTGCAATTGCAAGTAGGATTCGGATGGATTTGGTCATTGCGACTGGTGAAAAGGTTTCATCATAGTCAATACCATGAATCTGTCTGAATCCTAATCGGCCCTTATAGGTAATCACATTACCATCCATGTCGATCTTCTTCTTGAAGACCCACTTGCACCCTATGGGTCGCGCCCCATCAGGTGGTTCCACCAAAGTCCATACTTTGTTGGTATACATGGATTCCATCTCGGATCTCATGGCCTCAAGCCACTTCTGTGAGTCTGGGCCACTCATGGCCTCCTCATAGGTAGTAGGCTCATCATCTATGAGCATCGTGTCACCGGAATCAGTCACGAGAAGTCCGTACCTCTCAGGTTCCTGGCGCACTCTACTAGATCTACGAAGCTCTTGTGTTACCTGAACAGGTGGCTTCACAACTGCTTGTGATTCCTGTTCATGTTCCATAATCGGTTCAGTAATTTGTGGTTCTTGAACTTCTTCAAGTTCTACATTCCTCCCACTTGCTTCTTTAGAGACAAACACTCTTTCTAGAAACACGCCGGTCCGAGCAACAAACACTTTGTTCTCGGTTGGATTGTAGAAGTAGTATCCCTTAGTTTCCTTAGGGTACCCCACAAATTTACACTTATCCGATTTAGGCCCTAGCTTGTCTGATTGTAAACGTTTTACATAGACATCGCAGCCCCAAATCCTCATGAACGACAGTGTGGGACGCCTCCCACTCCACATCTCATGTGGTGTCTTCATGACTGATTTAGATGGAACACGGTTAATGGTGAAAGCTGCACTTAATAGAGCGTAGCCCCAAAATGATAATGGAAGATCGGTTTGACACATCATAGACCGAACCATATCCAATAGGGTTCGATTCCTCCTCTCGGACACGCCATTCCATTGTGGCGTTCCGGGTGGAGTGAGTTGGGACACGATCCCACACTCTCTAAGATAGTCATCAAACTCTTGGCTTAAGTATTCTCCTCCACGGTCCGATCGTAGAGCCTTGATACTTTTGCCAAGTTGCTTCTCTACTTCATTCTTGAATTCCTTGAACACTTCAAAGGATTCGGATTTTGCCCTCATAAGGTACACAAATCCATATCTACTGTAATCATCAGTAAACGTAATGAAGTAGACATAACCACCCCTGGCTGGCGTGGCAAATGGCCCGCACACATCGGTATGTATGAGCGCCAATTGCTCACTAGTCCTTTCACCTTTCTTATTGAAAGGGGACTTTGTCATTTTTCCCAATAAACAAGCCTCACATGTCTCATATGATTCAAAATCAAATGAGTCTAGTAATCCATCCTTATGGAGTCTAGATACACGTTTCTCATTTATGTGGCCTAAACGACAATGCCATAAATAAGCAGGATTTAAATCATTTATTTTAATCCGCTTGGTATTAATGTTGTAGACAGGATTACTTAGATCAAGGACATAAAGTCCATTAAATAATTGCGCACTAAAATAGTGAATATTATTCAAATAAAAGGAACAACAATTGTTCTTTATTGAAATAATAAAACCTTCCTTGTCCAAACAAGAAATAGAAATAATGTTTCTGCTCATAGCAGGCACAAAATAGCAATTATTTAATTCTAAAACTAATCCTGAAGGCAGAGATAGCTCGCACACGCCTATGGCCAACGCAGCAACCTTTGCTCCATTCCCAACGCGCAGATCTACCTCCCCTTTAGCCAATCTTTTACTTCTCTTTAGATCCTGCATATTTCGACAAATATGAGATCCACATCCAGTATCTAATACCCATGATGTAGAGACAGTTAAGTTGACATCTACAACAAAAATACCTGGTGGTGGTGGAATCACTATTCCAAGCCTCTTGTCCTCCAGATATTTTGGGCAGTTCCTCCTCCAGTGTCCAGGTTGACTACAGTAGTGACATTCACCCTTAGTCACGACCTTGGCAATGGCACCAACAGGCTTAAGGGCTTGTTCCTTGGACTTAGCAACTGACTTGCCTTTGCCCTTGGAGGAAGAGGCAAACTTTTTTTTTACCCTTTCCTTTATGTACCATCATAATGGCTTTGCCCTTACCCTTATTGATGCTCTGTTCAGCCGTCCTCAACATGTTGAGCAAATCTGGCAGTGGTTTAACGATCTCGTTCATGTTATAGTTCATAATGAACTGTCCATAACTTTCAGGCAACGATTGCAACACGAGATCAGTTGCCAACTCTTGGCCGACCGGGAACCCAAGCCGGGCGAGATTCTCCAAGTATCCGATCATTCGGAGTACGTGGGGTCCCACCGGGTTCCCTTCTGCCAGATGACATTTGAACAGTGCCTTTGAGACCTCATACCTCTCTACCCTCGCCTGCTCTTGGAAGAGCTGCTTTAGATGTTCGATCATATCGACAGCATTCATGTTCTCATGTTGCTTCTGAAGCTCAGAGGTCATGGTGCAAAGCATTAGGCAGGCCGCATCATTAGCGTCATCAACACGCTTTTGATACGCCTTTAAGGCAGCAGGTGTCTGATTCTCTGGACCTTCTGGAACATGCTCCTCTATTGCGTACAGCTTTTTCTCTTGCTTGAGAACAATTCTCAAGTTTCTGTACCAATCGAGAAAGTTGGTTCCAGAGAGCTTGTCCTTCTCAAGGACAGATCGTAGGGAATGTTGTGAACTCGATGAGTTGTTTGCCATTTGGAATTCTACAAAAGGAAAATATGCAAGTTTTAGTATTTGTGAATTTTTGACTATATTTAATAATGGCTAGTTTATTAAATATAGCTCCCACTATTTTTCTACGGATTAATAACCCTCAAGATATTAATGCGGAAAATATCCTTATATTTTCTAGTGGGCCAAGATCCATCTTTTTCATCTCCTTATGAGCTTGCTTTGGCAAGTCACCCATAATTTGATTACTTCTTAGGTAGGAACAATTCCAATCGCATCCCATATGCAACTCTTGGTTCAACCGGGCAAATAACTCCTTATTTATCCATCCATATGGATAATCCCAATTGATTGCCTCTAGGTTTCTTAATCAAATTAATAGCCTAGTTGTGTTCAACCTCTTATCTAAACAATTGCACATTGTTACGTGCCATCGCATTCCATCATTATGAATCAAGTCGCCATGCTTTGGCACGCACGAACTTGATAAATAATGATGATAATGAGTGTTTAAATAACGAGAAGGCAAGAACACAATATTTTAAAATTTGAGGGATTTTTCAATTCAATTTTAATTATTTTGTTGATCAATATCAACTAATCTATCTATTTGAGTTTGGGCACAATTCCAAATAATAGATCCGGGTTGTGTAATTATCTTATTATCCTAATTGCATGCATCATCCATACACCAACCACACAAATAATAAGACAATAAATAAACAACCACAAAAACAGAAATTAAACGTGATGTGGATATGGCCTTTTCTAGACTAAGATAATTCCAAGCCAATGGAATTATCTATGAACCCTAAACAAACACATCTCCATGCGTCTTGATCTTTTGGTCCATCCTTCATAGTCATGTGGAATGCTTCATGCTCCATGCTCCATCTTTTGTGGCTCCTTTTGGCTTTGGGCTTCTTTTCTCCAATCTTGGCTAACAATCTACTTTATCTAGCACTAGCTAACATCTATACTAAATAAAATAAATCTCACAAGTTGAGAAAAAAAAATGGCACGCAGGCCATAAAACCCTAATTAATTATTACAATTAATTGATCAGCTCGCAGGCCGTAAAACCAAACCACAAAATTAAACATCCACATCAAACCACATCCTAAGGCCATATCCAATCACCATGCGATTTGCACATAAACAGTTAAAATCCAATTTTAACGCGCTTGGTCAATTTTAATTGATTTTAGGATTTCTAGGGTTAAAACGGTCCATGGGCCCAATAATCAAATTGCCCGGGCCCAATAAAGTGAACCATAAGGCCCTAGGGCCGGCCCGGCCCAAAACCCGCAAGCTAGGCCCGCGGGTTAGGGCCGCCCGGCCCCTTAGGGCGCCAAGCTTGGGCGGCAAGCAAGGGGGCGGTCCCCTAGGGGGCCGAACCTCCTTGTGGAGGTTGTTTCCAAAACAACCTCCTTGCTTGGAGCCCAAGTTTGGTTGTTTCCTTGTTGTGGGAGAACTCCTTCTTCCCCAAGGATGCCCAAACCCTAGATCTAAGATCCTAAAATTTCTCAAACTCACCAATTCATGCATCCAATGCAATAATTGGGTCTTGTTATGATTAATTCTTTGACAAATTGCATCCAATGCTTGATTTGTCTTGTTTTACGCGATAAACAACAAATTAAAGTGTAAAACAACAAGAATGTAACACATAAACTACGTTTATGCTCTATGACCTGTGGCTCTGATACCACTGTAGGGTTTTGATTCATGGATCGCGCAAACGGAAGCATAATCAAACAAACAACCATGCAAAACCCTCCAAGGATCACAAGTCTAGATGCATAACGATAGTGAAGGTAAGAAATCATAAACACACCTTTGGGTTCTCCTTGATGACTTCAAACGCGAATAGTGTCACGTTCTCTATAGTTGATCCACGCCTAGAGTTGTTCCTAGATCTCCAATCTCCTTGGTGCTAGCCCGGAATGAAAGGAGGGTGAAGGAATCACGCAAAACGAGGCACAAAAGGGGGTTCGGCCCCTTTGTGGCGTCGGGGACGAGTGGGCGGCGGCAAGGGGGCGGCGTCCCTCTTGTTGCTTGCTCTCTCTCTCCTTTGTTCTCTCCTACTCTTGTTATGTTCTCTTTAGAGCATAAGTTGTGTAGGGAAGGAAGGAGGAGGGTCCTTTATATAGTCCAACAACTCCTTGTTAACTACCTAAAGGACTTATTCTAGTCCTACTAGAATTCAATTTAGTCCCTTCCTTGCAAATTAGTCCCTACTAAGTTTGCAAGGGTTTGCAAAGTGATCCTTCTAATTAATTAATCCAATTAATTAATTCCCAAATCTAGTACAACTCTATATAGCGTGTGACCCCATAGGTTCTATCTAGTTGGTAGCAACTCTTTGCTAATATGGAGCGGTTTCTAGCAAAACATCCATTCTAGCCAACTAATAGAATAGTCATCTAGACAACCTTGTACAAGTAATTGTCTCATCCCTTTGCCTCCATATCCGGTTTGGACACGAGACATACAAGTCACACTCGTATATCCAATCCCTAGTTTCTCGATCCATGGAATAGCCTTACTCGTGCAAATAACATCAATATCCCATATATTGATTTATTTGAGTCTGGCCAGACATTCTATAAGCACTATCCTTCGAGTGGCCTTGGATATTTGCTCCCGTTATGTGGGAGGGGCAAATCCTCTCTACGTCCCCTACGATCTCTAAGCTTGCTTCTCATTGTATCCAGTACACGCCTTTATAACTACCCAGTTACGGTGTAGCGTTTAACGCTACCAAGATCACAATGATCCACAACTAGAATATCTAGTGACTTCAAGTCTAAGGATGACAATACCATTGTACCCGAGAAGCACTTGTGACTCAACATAACGTGTATGTAGCCTTCTCGGTGATGGGTCAATCCAGTGCAACATTCCGTAATGCACACCTATGTGTTGAATCATGATATCTCCATATCAATCCAACCCCATACTAGTCTATAGATGATTGTCCCATTTAATCATTATACTTGACTAGGGATATTTAAGATAAACAACACGATTGTAAATCTAAGGACTTCATTATATTAAATATCCAATAAATAATAAATGAATTTCTAGCCAATTACAAATTCATACTAAACTAGATTGCCTCTAGGGCATCTATTCCAACAGCTATGACAATCTCATGTCGGTCTCATGTCATTTTACGTCTCGGTTGACTATAATATCCTATCGGTCTCATGTTGTCTACCGGTCCGTTCTAGAAGGTCATCTACTGATACGATAACGGGTCTTGTCAGACCACCGTTTCACGGAGCAGCGGAATAATCCTACCGAATCTACCCACACTAGGCCAATCCTAACACTTCTCATTTTCGGTCTCGATGATACAGGGTTGTTGTTCACATCTCATAAAGGCTAGTTAAAGTCACTATCGCGCACTTCACTAGCCAACTAACGGTTCCGGTTAATTACTCCATCACCATTAAGAATTAAGCATAGATTATGAACAATTGATTTAGCACTTAATCAACTTTAAGCACGATTCATCCTATGAGCAAACCTTAGTTCATTGATTATAAATTTCTATCTTAGTCATGTCAATATACTAAGATCATGAACAAGATTCAAGAACTAACATCCATTCAATAGAAGAAATCAATAAGCATGAAACAAAGATTAAAATCCGAAAAAACTCCATCATTTACATAATCCTAAGCTCTCTAGCGAAGACTAGAAATGGAGTTTAGCTAATAGTAATCAACCAAACAAAACTTACAAGTTTCTCCATACAAAGATTAAGAGAGGAAGAAGAAGAAAAAAAAAAAACTCAAACCCTATATCATCAATGGAGGTCTTGGCTTTCGTCTTCTTCCTTCGTGAGTCTCCTTCTTCTCACGTTTTTTTATTTGGTTCTAGGGTGCATTAATTAATCACCAAATACTCTTAATTAATAACCCTATGTTGGAATTGATGCCCTAGAGGCAATCGTATATTTAGTATGAACATTGTTTTGGCTAGAATATTCATTTATTATATATTGTGATATTTAATATAATTAAGTCATTAGATACAATGTGTTGTTTATCTTAAATATCCCTAGTCCACTATATTGACTAATAGGACAATCAAATATATACTAGTATGTGGGTAGATTGATATGGAGATATCAAGTCTAACACATGGGTATGCATTAGGGGTAATGGCATACTGGATTGACCCACAACGAGAAGGATAAATTAGATTATGTCAAGTCACAATCGTTTCTCGTGGTGCTAATATAATTGCAATCCTTAGACTTGAAGTCACTAGATACTCTAGTTGTAGAATATTGTGCTTTGATGTTATCAAACGTTACACCGTAACTGGGTAATCATGAAGATAGCTATCGGGCATGATAGAAAGCAAGCATAGAGAACGTAGTGATGTAGATAAGGTTCGTCCCTCCCACATAATGGGAGTAAATATCCATGGCCACTCGAGGGATAAGGCTTATTGAATGTCTGGCTAGACTCAGATAAATCAATATGGAGATATTGATGTTATCTGCTAGCATAAGCATATTCCCAGGATCGAGGAACTACGGATTGGATATACGAGTGTGACTATTTATGTCTCATGCCCAATCCGGATATGAAGACAAAGAGAAAGTGCAATATAAGATATTGAGCACAAGAGGTTTGTCGGGATCACTGACTATTTCTATTAGTTGGGTTGTGTGGATGTGTTGCTAGACACCGCTCCATGTTAGTAAAAGTTACTACCAACTAAGTATAAACCTATGGGGTCACACGTCAAAAAGAGTAGAGCTAGATTTGGGATTAATTAATATGATTAAATAATTATAAGGATCATCATGAAACACCTTGCAAACTTAGTAGGACTAATTTGCAAGGAAGGGACTAATTCTAGTTCATGTAGAACTAGGAAACACCTTTACGGAAACAACAAGGAGTTGTTGGAGTATATAAAGGAGGCTCTAGCTTCCTTCCCACTTAATGTTAATGTTATTAGACATAACAAAGAGAGTGGGAGAGAGCAAAAGAGAGAGAGAGAGAAGACAAGCCTAGGCCGACTGCCCTAGGCCGTTCGCCCCTCTCCCGTCGGCGCCAAAGGAGGGCCGAGCCCCTCCTTGTCCTTGTTGCTTTGATTCCTCTTCCCTCTTCCTCCGGTTCAAGCTAGCACTTGCAAGAAGGAAGAATCTAGATCTCACATCTAGACGTGGATCCATCGTAGAGACGAGGACATCATTCTTCGTGTGATCTCACAAATCAAATAGTACACAATACTATGTCATTTATCATGTTATGATGTCTCCTCCTGACGATCCGTGGTGGGCTTTGAAGTAGGATTAATTTTTGTTATTACGCTACGTTACCTACGTCAAAACCCAACAGTGGTATCAGAGCCACAGGTCGTAGAGCATAACATGATTTTATGTGTTACGATTTCAGTTTATACACCGTATTATTGTTTATTACGCGAAAACTGAAAATAATTGGCATAGTAGATGCAAATTAAATTTGATTCAATGTAAACAAGATCTAATTCAACATTGGATGTTGGAATTGGTGAGGTTAATCACATAAGATGTGAATAATTGGGTTCTTGGAAAATTAGGGTTCATGGGCACATAGTTGAAAAGGGATTTTCAATTATGGAAACAATTCCATAAAGGAAACAACCTTGCTTGGGCAACAAGGAAGAGGGAAGGAGGCTAGGGCCGAAACCCTAGCCGTCCGCCCCCTCCTTTCCCGCAAAGCAAAGGCCGCGGGTCACAATGGGGCGGCCGGCCTTGGGCCGAGCCTAGTGGCGAGCGGCAGTCCTAGGGGTTTGGGCCCTTGTTGGCTTGAACTCCTTGGACCGTTGTAACCCTAATTACCCAATTAAATTAAAAATAAACAAGCGCGTTAAAAATTAGTTTTAACTGTATTATGTGCTTTGTTGCATGGTGGATGGATATGGCCTAGGATTGGGGATGTTTATTGCTTTGTGGTTTGGTTTACGGCCTGCGAGCTGATCAAATTAATGTAATAATTAATTAGATTTTACGGCCTGCGAGTCGTTTTTTCTCCTCGACATGTGAGGCTTTTGTTATTTATTTATTCTAGATGTTAGGCTAGAATTAGAAATATTTAGATGATAGCCACGAGTATGGAGAAGAAGACCGGAGAACCAAAGGAGCCAAAAGACAAAGAAGACATCCCCTAGGCGTGCGGCTATGGTGGAGCACATGGAGATGAGCTCGTCACTTTAGGGAAATTGGATATTATCATTGACTTGATAATATCATTATTCTAGGGGCCGTATCCATGCCATTTTTTTTTTTGTGGATGTTTATTATTTATGTCTTATTATTTAATTTTGTGTATGGCGATACTAGCGAAAACAATAACAATACAATAATAAACAAGGTTGGTCTTTTATTTTGGATTGCCCAATCCAAATAAGTAGATCATGTTGATTAGATCAACCAAACAATTAAGAAAAGAAAATCCCTCAATTAAATATTGTGTTTTGCCTTCTCTTGCCAAAACACCCTTCATGATCAGGGTTCATTAAAATTCGGGTTTGCCAAAGCAAGGCGATTTTAAGCTACCATGGTGTGTTGCGGACGACACAAGATAGTAATGTGTGTATGTTGAAGCAAGAGGTCGGACACAACTAAGCAAGAGGTTGGATTGATGAGCCTAGAGGCATGACAATTAGGTGTTATCCATGGGATAAAGAATAAAGAGTTATTCACCTAATTGGACCAAGAGTTGCATGGGATGCAATTGGAATGGTTCCTACCTAAATAACCTATTCTTGGGTGACTTGCCAAAGCAAGCTCAAGAAGAAGTGAAAAGGGATCTTGGACCTACTAAAAAATATAATGATATTTTTTGCATTAATGGTGAGGGCTATTAATCCGAGAAAAATAGTGGGAGCTATATTTGATGATCTAGACATTGTTGAATATAGTTGAATTCTTACTAAAATTGCACATTTCTCGTTTTGTAGAATTCCTAATGGCAAACAACAACGCATCGACTTCATCCCTAGGATCTGTCATTGAGAAGGATAAATTGTCTGGAACAAATTTCCTTGACTGGTACAGTAACTTAAGGATTGTCCTTAAGAAAGAAAAGAAGTTGTACATCTTGGACACTCCAATTCCAGAACCACCACACGATGAGTCTCTTCTAGCGAAAGTGGGGGCACGTCAGAAACATATTAATGATTCTAATGACGTGACTTGCCTCATTCTTTGTACCATGACTCCTGAGCTTCAGAAACAGCATGAGAATATGGAAGCCTATGATATGATCATATACTTTAAACAATTGTTTCAGGAACAGGCTAGGCATGAGCGCTATGAGGTGTCTAAAGCATTATTCAAGAGTAGTCCTGCAGAGGGGAATCCAGTAGGACCTCACGTACTCTGAATGATCGGGTACATTGAGAACCTTGAGAGACTAGAGTTCCCACTTGGTCAATATTTGGCTACTGATCTTGTCTTGCAATCGTTGTCTGACAGTTATCATCAGTTCATCATGAACTATAATATGAACGAGATCAGTAAAACTCTGCCTGACTTATTGAATATGCTAAAGACAGCGGAACAGAGCATTAACAAAGGCAAGGGCAAGGCCATAATGATGGTGCATAAGAAGAAGGGCAAGTCAATTGCCTCTACTTCCAAAGGAAAGCGAAAGAAAGTTGCGAAATCCAAGGAAGCCCGAAAGCCTGGTGGAGGCATGGCTAAGGGTAAGTGTCACTACTGCAGTCAGCCGGGTCACTGGAGGAGGAATTGCCCCAAAAATCTGGAGGATAAGAAGCTTCGAATAGTGATTCCACCACCACCAGGTATTTATGTTATAGGTGTCAATCTTTCTATTTCTTCATCTCGGGTATTGGATACCGGATGTGGTTCTCACATTTGTCGTAATGTGCAGGATTTGAAAAGAAGTAGAAGATTGAGTAAAGGGGAGATAGATCTGCGCGTCGGGAATGGAGCAAGAGTTGCTGCATTAGCTGTAGGTGTTTATGAGCTATCTTTGACTTCTGGACTTATTTTAGAATTAGACAATTGCTTTTATGTGCCTTCTATGAGCAGAAACATTATTTCCATTTCTTGTTTGGACGAGAAGGGTTTTTCTATTTCAATAAAGGACAAGTGTTGCTCCATTAGTGGGAGGACTGTAGAACTTGAAGAAATTTAAGAACCACAAATCACTGAACCGATGATGGAACATGAGTAGGAACCGAAAGTTGTTGTGGAAGAACATGTTCAGGTAACACAGGAACTTCGTAGGTCAGGAAGGGTACGTCATGAGCCAGCGAGGTACGGACTTCTCGTGATTGAGGCTGATGACATACCACTCATGGATGACGAGCCTGAAACCTACGGGGAGGCCATGAGAGGCCAAGACTCCGAGAAGTGGCTGGAAGCCATGATATCCGAAATGGAATCCATGTACACCAACAAAGTATGGACTTTGGTGGAACCACCTGAAGGGGCTCGGCCCATAGGGTGAAAATGGGTCTTCAAGAAGAAGACCAACATGGATGGCAAGGTAGTTGCCTATAAGGGACGTTTGGTGGCCAAAGGGTATAGAAAGATTCATGGTATTGACTATGATGAGACCTTTTCACCAGTCGCCATGACTAAATCCATTCGAATACTACTTGCTATTGCAACATACTACGACTATGAGATTTGGCAAATGGATGTCAAAACAGCGTTTCTTTATGGGAACCTCCTCGAGGATGTGTACATGACACAACCAGAGGGTTTTGAGGATCTAGAGAATGCCAATAAAGTCTGTAAGCTGCAAAGATCCATTTATGGGTTAAAGCAAGCTTCTATGAGATGGAATCGACGTTTTGATGACGCGGTCAAAGAGTTTGGCTTCATCAAGAACGAAGATGAGCCTTGTGTTTACTAGAAGGTTAGTGGGAGCTCTGTAGTATTTCTGGTCTTGTATGTGGATGACATACTAATCATTTACTAGAAGGTTAGTGGGAGCCTTGTGTAAAGTGTTTTGCAATGAAGGAATTAGGAGATGCAGCCTATATACTTGGTATAAAGATCTATAGGGATAGATCTAGAAGGTTGCTCGGCCTAAGTCAAAGTACATATATAGACAAGGTGTTGAAGAGGTTCAGCATGCAAGATTCCAAGAAGGGATTCTTGCCCATGTCGCATGGAGTCACTCTTTCTAAGAATGATTGTCCCTCCAATGAGATTGAGAAGGACCGCATGAGTAGGATTCCCTATGCATCGGCCATAGGATCCATCATGTACGCCATGTTGTGTACTAGACCAGATGTATCATACGGGTTGAGTATGGTGAGCAGATACCAGTCCAATCCGGGTGAGAGTCACTGGATTGCAGTCAAGAACATCCTAAAGTACTTGAGAAGAACTAAGGATGTGTTCTTGATATTTGGAGGTAAGGAAGAGCTAAGTGTAAAGGGTTAGACTGATGCAAGCTTCCGAACCGACAAAGATGACTACATATCGAAGTATGGATACGTGTTTTGCCTGAATGGAGGAGCTGTGAGCTAGAAGAGTTCCAAGCAAGGGACAGTTGCTGATTCTACAAAGAAAGCTTAGTACATTGCTGCTCCGGAAGCAGCAAAAGAGGCAGTTTGGATAAAGAAGTTTATCACTGAGCTCAGTGTGGTCCCTAGCATCGTGGATTCCATAGAGTTGTAATGTGACAACTCCGGGGCGATCGCACAAGCCAAGGAACCAAGATCACACCAGAAATCAAAGCATGTACTTAGGAGATTCCATCTTATTCGTGATATGATCGATCGAGGAGATGTGAAGATGTGCAAGATTCCAACGGATGACAATGTTTCAGATCCGCTCACAAAACCTCTTGCGCAGCGAAAGCATGAAGGGCACGCCAGATCTATAGTCATACTAGATGCGCCAGATTGCTCTAGTGCAAGTGGGAGACTGTTGGAATAGATGCCCTAGAGGCAATCGTATATTTAGTATGAACATTGTTTTGGCTAGAATATTCATTTATTATATATTGTGATATTTAATATAATGAAGTCCTTAGATACAATGTGTTGTTTATCTTAAATATCCCTAGTCCACTATATTGATTAATAGGACAATCAAATATAGACTAGTATGTGGGTAGATTGATATGGAGATATCAAGTCTAACACATGGGTATGCATTAGGGGTAATGGCATACTGGATTGACCCACAACGAGAAGGATACATTAGATTATGTCAAGTCACAATCGCTTCTCGTAGTGCTAATATAATTGCAATCCTTAGACTTGAAGTCACTAGATACTCTAGTTGTGGAATATTGTGCTTTGATGTTATCAAACGTTACACCGTAACTGGGCAATCATAAAGATAGCTATCGGGCATGATAGGAAGCAAGCTTAGAGATCGTAGTGATGTAGATAGGATTTGTCCCTCCCACATAATGGGAGTAAATATCCACACCCACTCGAGGGATGAGGCTTATTGAATGTCTGGCCAGACTCAGATAAATCAATATGGAGATATTGATGTTATCTGCTAGCATAAGCATATTCCCATGATCGAGGAACTATGGATTGGATATACGAGTGTGACTATTTATGTCTCGTGTCCAATCCGGATATAGAGACCAAGGGAAAGTGCAATATAAGATATTGGGCACAATAGGTTTTTCGGGATCACTGACTATTTCTATTAGTTGGGTTGCGTGGATGTGTTGCTAGACTCCGCTCCATGTTAGTAAAAGTTACTACCAACTAAGTAGAAACCTATGGGGTCACACGTCAAATAGAGTAGAGCTAGATTTGGGATTAATTAATATGATTAATTAATTAGAAGGATCATTATGCAACACCTTGCAAACTTAATAGGACTAATTTGCAAGGAAGGGACTAATTCTAGTTCATGTAGAACTCGGAAACACCTTTATGGAAACAACAAGGAGTTGTTGGAGTATATAAAGGAGGCTCTAGCTTCCTTCCCACTTAATGTTAATGTTATTAGACATAACAAAGAGAGTGGGAGAGAGAAAAGGAGAGAGAGAGAGAGAGAGAGAGAAGACAAGCCTAGGCCGACCGCCCTAGGTCGTCCGCCCCCTCTCCCGTCGGCGCCAAAGGAGGTCCGAGCCCCTCCTTGTCCTTGTTGCTTTGATTCCTCTTCCCTCTTCCTCCGGTTCAAGCTAGCCCTTGCAAGAAGGAAAAATCAAGATCTCACCTCTAGACGTGGATCAATCGTTGAGACGAGGACATCATTCTTGTGTGATCTCACAAATCAAAAGGTACACAATACTATGTCATTTATCATGTTATGATGTCTGCTCCTGACGATCCGTGGTGGGCTTTGAAGTAGGATTAATTTTTGTTATTCCGTTGCGTTACCTACGTCAAAACCCAACACCCTAAACTCCCCCGTTAAGTTCCCGTGCGTGAATGGCCTCTTTCCTTCTGATCGCACGACCAGAAAAATCATGGTCGTGTGATCAGCTCTAATCCTACTTCCTAATCGCACGACCACAAACTCTGATCGTGATATACAGCGAGTTTGGATATTTTCTGATCGCACGAACAAAATATCCTGGTCGTGCGATCTCCTGGAGTCTTTTTTAATTTTATTTTTTCTCTTCAATGGGGTGCTAAAGTGTCATTACCCAAAATTCTGAAAATGACACTTGTCTCCCCTCTTCATGTCTCTACTCCATTTTCTTCACGATTTCTTCTCCACTTTAGCTCCCGATTAATCTCCCAAGCTTGTTTCTCCTCGCCGCTTCATCTCCCAAGCTCCGTTCCGTGCCAAAACAACACGAAACACAACCCGTGCGATCAAACGTGACAAAAATACATAAAATAATGCGAGAAACGCCTGGATTAACAATATCATGCCTAGAACTGAGATTCTAGGTTTTCTCTCTAATCATAGCGTAGAACTAAGATTATCAACCCTGAAAGCACGCAAAACGATATAAAACGTGCAAGAAATATAACTCTAATAGAGAGTTATCAAATCCCCCACACTACCTTTTTGCGCATCCGAGCAAAATCAAACCTTACACTACGTTTTAATCCACCGAATTGCATAAAAATTTACTAGCCATGTGACCCAAACAACACACACAATGCAATCTCGCTATCACTAACCAAAATCATCAAGTTATCACAAATCTCTTTTGCAATTCCCCGAACGGCAACAAGAAATTGAAAATACGATTACCCAACGCACAAGCTCACTAAGGAGTTCCCAAACATCCACCAAACTCAATCCAAGGTTCGGGCACGTCCTTTAGCTCAGATGGTCTATGGACCCTTAATCCTGTTGTAGTCTTTCATTGCCAAGTCATTTGAGGTTTTTAAACCCTCTTAGTCGTTATTGCATTGAATGAAAATTGTCCCAATTACGGGAGACACAAATCCGTGTAATACGGCTTGACTTTAATTTTCCTTAGACGCTCTAATTGGTTTGAACCCAAATTCCTTGCGCGAAAAGGGGCACATTAGGTTGTTCACCGTATCTAGTCCACGAGAAGATTTTGATTTATTTTGTTTTTCATTCTCTTCTTTTTATTTCAATCGTGCCGTTAGAGCAACGAAGTGTGGGCTTTTTCAGTTAGCTCTTGAAACCGCCGTAAGGGATGGTGGTATACACTCTCTAACTTCACTTAGGTTAAGGCAGTGTACCATATGAAACCGACTCTACACGAAGGTCCACCCCAGATTTCAAGAGGCCACAAGTTTCCACAGAAACAGAATATTCGACTACCCCAAAGACCAAATCCTCCTAGCACACTATAAGAACTAAAGGTATGCCCTCGTCTACTTTCCCCTTTTCCCTGAATACCCGGGACTTCCTTTCATGAAACTGGTGCGCAAGATACTTAAAATTAAGATTTTTCCCACTACGGTGCTTCCTGTTCATTGAGACTCTTTCACTCAACTCTCTCTAGCTTCAAGCTTCATCAATTGCCCAACTCAACTTTTTTTAATTTTTATGGATTTTCACTTTTCTATTTTTTTTTCTTTTTTTTCATATTTTCCTAGACTCTATATGCTTTTGGCCAACTCCATTAACCACAATGATTGGTAGGGGGACTCAATAATGCAAAAGTGAAAACAAATGCAAAAGTTTAAATCTAACACAATACGACAATAAAACACCACTCTACACTAACCACATTAACACAGTACTACACAAACTACATGTAACAAGGCTATGCAAGACAAAACATGGCTGGTGAAATTATACACAAACTCCCCCACACTTAAGCGTTTCGTTGTCCTCAACGAATTTAGAGATCAAGTAGGAGGTATCCTCGCTTAAATGTGTTGGCGGTGGATCTACACAATTATGGCTCAACACGTAGAACAGAGAGAGTTAAAGATACCTGTGGTCCCGGACCTACATGGGCACCGTTGCAGCAAAACTGCAACAAGAAGGGGTCTTGTGGACCGTTGACAGTTTCCGAAAAAGTCTCACCTCGCGTCCGGATTCCGATGCGCCTACTCAACATTCTCTATCGCATGCATCAATAAGGGGAACCCAGAGCGAATTCTGAATCTGTGTCCCTGCACACGGATTGGAAGAATTAACACAACTCTCTCTCTCACCCCTCAAAACTAAATATGGAGAAAGAAAAGAAAAAAAATATAAATAAATAGCATCCAACTCTACATTGGGTTGCTCCCAAGCAGCGCTTGTAATTTAAGGTCGACGGCCCGACTCGGTTACCTCAACCGAAAAGGAAAGTGGAGACTGCTTTATCCCTCCACTTCTTCTTCTTCTTCCACCATCTCTTTTTCAAAACCTCACGTGCACCCCTGTGCTATGCAGATGGTAGAGAGTTGTAGAAGCTGACTCTTTTCATCATGCAATTTACCTTCTTGATTAACTTCCACAAAGTACCACTGGGCTCACATGCATCATTTTCCATAAATACATCCCAGTAGTACCTCCTTGGTGTTATATGCTCTTCAAATGACCCATGCAATTCATCTACACCCCCACACTTGTTGACTTCCAACTCCTTGACAATTGCATATGGATGATCAATAGTATCGCCCATAGAACAAGAGATTGGAAGTTTCTCATCACATTCTTCCCATAAGAATCCCCATACAGTAATTGTTCCATCTCGTCGCAGACTTGCATGACATAAGATATGGAGAATTCATCATTAATTAGAGTTGGGGCTTTTACCTCAAGAGCACTGAGCACAAGTGTTTCACCAGCTTTATCGTCGGCACACCACATGTTTCCAATGCCGGTGTCTTCCCATTCATGCCAAGGATGTGAGGGCGCCTGCGGTCTTGGCTCGCAATACGGCAGGTCTTCCTATCTTGGGCACACAGTTCCAGCCCAGTCTGAATCTGAGTCTAAGTCCTCATAAATGCCAGAGTCTGTCAATGGTTCCTGGACACTGCATTCTTCGCTCGGCTCATGTATCTCTTCTTCCACTTGTGGTGGTGATGATGAAAGTTCAATATGAGGCTCGCTGTCATGTGGCAAGGGCTCCTCTTGTGGCTCTTGAATATTAGATTCCCCTGCAGTTGACAGTTTTTCTACTCGTTTCTTTATCCTCTCCATCATCTCCCTCACGTATTCCCGGCATGTGGCTGAATCCTCTTGTGGTAATTGTGCAGCTATGGAAAAAAAGTTTGAGCACACTTGGATGTCCTCCATACTACTACGCCGTTCTGCCATGCTCGTTGCTGAGTCTTCTTGGTGTTGATGAAGTTGGGGTGTATGAACTCGGCACGAGTCTCTATTATCGTGCCAACTGCTGCATCGATAGCACCAAACTATGCATGCGTCCTCTTATTCATGGCTACCCCTGCAGTAGAAACAGTAGGGGGGCAGAATAATTGTCTTCACTCCACATGCTTAGTAGAATCTCGTGCTTCCTGAGTTCCTGAGAAAACAAACTCGAAAGACACCCGTGAAGCACATACATAGAGAATAGAACAAAATAAAACTAAACTAAAATAAAAGTACTCTAAATTAATTCCTAACTAAATAATCTACCGCTGTCCTCGACAATGGCGCCAAAAACTTGACGCGATTTCTTAACGCGTATGCGCAAGTGCACGGTTAAGTAATATAGGGGTGGTATTTCAACCCCGAGATATCGATCCCACGAGGACAAGCTTTAGATTACTTAATTAGTTGTTAACTTAGAGTACGGTACAAGGAGGAAGAATTTTGAGTAACAATATTGTCGCCCCCAAACAAGCGACTGAAATAAAATAAACAACTAAACTAATATTTTTGTATTTTTATATTTAAGGATAAACGATGGAGAAACTATGCAATCTCTAGATCACCAAGGGCTTTAGACGATTTTCGATTTATCTGAGTAACACGTTAATTCGAACCTAATCAAGCCGGGCAACAGGCTATGAAAATCTCATGTCGGTCTCATGTCATTTTACGTCTCGGTTGACTACAATATCCTCTCGGTCTCATGTTGTCTACCGGTCCGTTCTAGAAGGTCATATACTGATACGATAAAGGGTCCTGTCGGTCCACCCTTTCACGGAGCAGCGGAATAATCCTACCTAATCTACCCACACTAGGCCAATCCTAACACTTCTCCTTTTCGGTCTCGGTGATTCAGGGTTGTTGTTCACATCTCATCAAGGCTAGTTAAAGTCACTGTCGCGCACTTCAATAGCTAACTAACGGTTCCTGTTAATTACTCTATCCCCATTAAGAATTAAGCATAGATTATGAGCAATTGATTTAGCACTTAATCAACTTTAAGCATGTTTCATCCTATGAGCAAACCCTAGTTCATGGATTATCAATTCATGTCTTAGTCATGTCAATATACTAAGATCATTAACAAGATTCAAGAACTAACATCCATTCAATAGAAGAAATCAATAAGCATGAAACAAAGATTAAAATCCGGAAAAACTCCATCATCTACATAATCCTAAGCTCTCTAGCGAAGCCTAGAAATGGAGTTTAGCTAATAGTAATCAACCAAACAAAACTTACAAGTTTCTCCATACAAGGATTAAGAGAGGAAGAAGAAAAAAAAATCTCAAACCCTAGATCATCAATGGAGGTCTTGGCCTTTGTCTTCTTCCTTCGTAAGTCTCCTTCTTCTCACGTTTTTTTTTATTTTAGGTCTAGGGTGTATTAATTAATCACCAAAGACTCTTAATGAATAACCCTAAACTCCCCCCCCCCCCATTAAGTTCTCGTGCGTGAATGGCCTCTTTCCTTCTGATCGCATGACCAGGAAATTCCTGGTCATGTGATCAGCTTCTGATCGCACGAACAGAAAAATCTTGGTCGTGTGATCAGCTCTGATCCTACTTCGTGATAGCACGACCACAAACTATGGTCGTGATATACAGCGAGTTTGGATATTTTCTGATCGCACGACCACAATATCCTGGTCGTGCGATCACCTGGAGTCTTTTTTTTCTTCTTTTTTTTTCTCTTCAATGGGGTGCTAAAGTGTCATTACCCAAACTTCTGAAAATGACACTTGCCTCCCCTCTTCATGTCGCTACTCCATTTTCTTCACGATTTCTTCTCCACTTTAGCTCCCGATTAATCTCCAAATCTTGTTTCTTCTCCCCGCTTCATCTCCCAAGCTTCGTTCCCTTCCAAAACAACACGAAACACAACCCATGCGATCAAACGTGACAAAAATACATAAAATAATGCGAGAAACGCCTGGATTAACAATATCATGAGTAGAGCTGAGATTCTACGTTTTCTCTCTAATCATAGCGTAAAACTAAGATTATCAACCCTGAAGGCACGCAAAACGATATAAAACGTGCAAGAAATATAACTCTAATAGAGAGTTATCATAGCACTTGTTTCTATTTCCAGAAGTGCAACCACATTGGGCGCATTCTGCAGGAACGCATGGTAGTTGAAGCAACGATTTGGCGATTCGGGTTTCGCATACAGCTGTGGAACATCTGTTTGGGGAGGCGTGCTCGTTTCTGATTCTTGGAAACAAATCCGGTTCAGGTTTGAGAAGAAAAGCATCAAGTTCAGGTTCGGGTTGCTGAGATGATTCAAGACAAGGTGGAGATTTGTTGGTGTTTCTTGAATCAATTTTGGCAAAGAGTCAAGTCTCTAGTCTTTGGGAAGGTGTAGCCATATTTGGAGTTAACTTGGTATCCAAGTTGTTGTTTTTTGGTAGTTCACCGCCACCACAATGTGTATATCAATGCACATGTAGTTTTGGTCTTGGTTGGAAACACACACACGGAATTAATAGAGAATCTTGAGAGTGTGTCCAGCGGGTTTTGTATTGTGTGGGTGTTTGCTTATGGTTGGCCGTCGTGGCCGTCGTGACCACGGCGTGCATTGTAATCGGGTTCTCTTTTCAATAAAATATCTGGTTCTGGACGTGGAGGTAGCTAGCGGGTTCGTTACGAATTCGTTAGTGAACCACGTTAAATATCTATCTCCTTCTTGTTTTGCTTTCATCGTTCTTGCTCGAATACCTACAGGTTATAACAAACTGGTAGCAGAGCTCTGAAACAAGAGTTCTGTTACAACAAAAACCGCAGGTCATCAATCAAGGTGGGGGATGGGAACGCGGATCGAGGTGAATTCGTTTAGGTTAAGTTAATTTTTTTAACATATTGATCTTGTAAACTTGTCTTCTCAAAGATTGATTTAATTATTAGTAAATTGTAATCTTTGTAAATATATTCTACTTTTAGTTATCGATCGTCTCTTTAACGCTGAATCGAGATCCCGGAGTCATTTCAGATGGTTTGGAAGGGAGAGCGCATCTGAAGTGATCGACTAGGTAGACGGTTGATGAGATAGACTGCTGTAGCAAAGGCATGGGGCTAGTACTCTGTATACATAGACGCATGGTGCAGGAGGGCGAGGCCAGTTTCGACAATGTGTCGATGCCGACGTTCGGAGTAACCATTGTGCTCAGGGGTATTAGGCGGCGAGGTGAGATGGGAAATTCCAGCAGCCGATAGGTACTCACAAATCCCAATGTATTCCCCCCCCCCCCCATTGTCAGAGTAGGGAGATTTGAGAGAGACATAGAAGAATTTCTCAACCAATGCACGAAAATGAACAAAGATATCGTGAAGTTGTAATTTTCGTTGCATGGGGTAAAGCCCAATATATTTAGAAAAATAATCAAAAAAAAATAACATAGTATTTTGAACCATCAAATGAGCTCACAGGTGATGTCCAAACATCAATAAAAACTAAATCAAGTGGCCTTGTCGACCGAATACTAGAATCATGAAAAGGAAGTTTGTGACTGTACGTGCAACTACACGCATTACAAGACAATGACTCATTGATGCTACTGACTGGAAGCGAAAAATGCGAGACTAAATGTCGACAGACTGGCCCTGCTGGATGACCAAGACGATGATGCCAGGAGACGAACGATGGACGAGACTTAGAGGCAAGTGCCAGCGAGAATGGACGAGGCAAAGATGCTGGCCACTCATAAAGCCCATCTTTAAGAGGACAAGTGAGAAGGTGCACCCCCGCAATGGTGCACCCCCGCAATGCGATTGACACAGTTGAGAAACCGAAATAGATTTTTCTTAATGGCTGGAACACAAAGAACATTAGATAAATTAAAGGAACGAGAAGGAGAGTGAAGGGACATCGAACTAGTGTGGGTAATAGGAAGGCCAGTGGCATCCCCGATCATAACATCCTCATACTGATGATACGGCTGAAGAAGAGACAGATTCCCAAGGTCAGTCGTGATGTGATGAGTGGCCCCACTGTCAAGTAACCACGAGGGAGTGGAAGCTGCTGCAACTGTGGCCATGTGAGCACGCGGCTACCAGGGTGGAGAGGCCTGAGAAGAATGTTGGCGTGGACCGGAGAAGCTAGGCGAGCCAGGCTGGTGGAGTACCCAGCTGAACTCTGGGCATTCACGGATGCGGTAGCCTCGAACACCACAACCCTGACAGAACCCCTTGAAGGGGCGAGAAGAGGAGCTCGGTGGAGCTCTAGTGGGCCGCCCAATCTGCCAATGTGCGGATGAGCCAGTCGGTGGTGGTACGCCAAGAATGGAACCAGTTGCAGTGCCATACTACTGAGATGGTACTTGGGACCTGTGCTGACCACGATCACGGCCACGGTTGTGTGAGCCTGGCGTGGGATGAGCTGAGGCGGGAATGGAGAGGTGAACTGTTGTGGTAGACCGCGCTAGAGATAGCTCCTTGTGGGTGAGCTTCTCAAAGCCGATGTCGGTCTGACGGGATTTGATATTTGATAGCCTCAACAACAGGTAGATAAACCTCATTCAGCCCATCCAAGATACGATCAACTATGTCTGATTCGTCCATCGGTTTGCCCAAAAGCGCAAGCTCGTCCGCTTTGTGACGAACAAAGTGCATGAGCTCTGAGATAGACCGATTCCCCTGCAGTGGTCACTTCAGATGTTCCTTTATCTGACTGATATGGATGCGGGGCGGCCTGGCGTAGATATTATGCAAAGTTGTCCAGATTTGGGCTGAAGTCTCAGCTAGAGAGATGTGCGACAAAGCTGTCTGAGACAGTGTGCTGACAAGGAATGCAAAAACTAACTGATCATGTTGGTACCAGGAGGAATAAGCAGGGTTCAGAGCAGAGGAATTGACATCTATGACATCAGACGAACCAGAGGATTCCGTGACTGGTGTGGGCGTTGTAACAGGTTGTCGTGGAGCAGTTGTGGTCGTTGTAAATCTGGGTGGAGGCGGGGTCGAGCCATCAACATAGCCAACAAGACCATGGCCCCTGAGAATGGCCTGGACTTGCAGCTTGCATGCCAAAAAATTAGTGGATTCGAGTTTGTGAGTTGCTGAATGGGCTGAAATAACAATGAGGGAACGGTCATTGTTGTTGGGGTGGGGCAGTGTGGTCTAGAGAACGGCCATTACTCACAAGATTTTAGTTGCTGAAGAAGACAAATCCAGAAAAGAGCACACCATAGCAGTTACCAGGAAGAACAGTGGTCGCTAATCTGATGCTGGGAGCGGAGCGACTTTGATCGATGGGTTGAACTCCGACCAGACTTGTCTAGCGTTTTAGAAAGGGGCTATGATCGCCTTTTTGACTAGCAGATGAAGTCCGACGACTAGAGCTACGTCGAGCAAAGAAGCTATCGAACTGGAGCGGCGCAGATACCGCTCTGAGAGGCGGATGAAAACAGAGGGAAATAGCATGTGTTTGACGGCGTTGAAGAGAGGGAAAGGCCGATGTTGATCGGTTTCCGGGGAAGAAGAAAAAGAGCAACGACGTTGACGGGATCGATTGCAGGCGGTAGGGTTCCTGCGGAGCTCTGATACCATGTAGCTAAGTAATCGATCGTGATTTATTTTCTATCTCAATAACAACATATACAGTATACATGTTAAGGCACAAGTGTAAATAACTAAATGTCAAGGGCACAAGTGTAAATAACTAAACACTAATTAACACTAATTAGTTCCTATATCAAGCGTTACCAGGTTTGTATAAATAAGTGCTAAGGTGTATGCTCTACGTAGATACATGAGTTTTTGTGCGAGCTTGTTGCCCATTCTGTCATTTCAAATGATAAAATCTTCGATCTCTTCCTGATCAGGTTTCAAGACCAGCCTACTACTGCCTCAATTAAAATAAATCGTCATATGACCGTTCCTTCTTATTATGTACAGCTTTTGCTTAATCGAATAAGCAGCTCTTTTTCATATGCAAATTACTTAGAGGAGCATCATCAACCACTGATGTGGTGCACCAACTATGCTGCTAATGCTTCAGCCATACTTGAACGTTGAGAAAGTTGCAGCTCATATAGCTCAGAAAAAATACGGTATTTAGCGTCATGGTACTTCTTTACTTTGGGATCTTTAGATGGATGAAAAACCTGCAAGATCCGTAAGGAAGAAGGGGAAAGAAAGGAAACGTTACTCTAATGGATGGGTAATAACCAGAAGCGAGGATGGAGGAGAATGTTGTTTCAGCTCAAAAGAAAAGAACAAAAGAGTAAGGCGACTAATGCTCACTGACCTGTCCAGCAGCGCTGAGAGCCTTCATGGCCTCGTTGAGACTAGAATATTCCCTTGCAGCAACAGCACCAAGGATGGCAGCACCCAATAACACTGATTCACTTTCTCGAGGAAGAATTATGGGATAACCTGAACAGAGAAAGAAATAAATATACATATATACCTTCACTATGTCAGTGGATCAATAGTAGCAGCTCTAACGGACATTAAAGATAGACATATGACCAGGGAAAAGCTAGAAAAGTAGAATCAAGCACTGAATAAGATACTCCATAAATGGGAGCCTTCTTGTGTGGAATCTCTCCATGCCAACAATACAAGCAACCTTCTACTAGTCCAAGAGAATCAACAGACATTTGTTTGCATCGATTTTGCGGTGATACTTGCTAAAAATGATTTAATTTTTTTTTTCTTTTGTATAACTCAAAAAGATGATGCAGTCACTTCAAAGTAGCTTCCATAATTGATCTTCAAATGACAGCCAACAGCCATGCGTATGATCCATATTTATATATCATCACGTAGGCACTATGTTTTATAGAATGTACTTAATTAGTAGACCCATATGACCTGCGTTTGGTCTGAGTACAAATGGAGACAACTGGGCTGATAGCTAATTTACAGGGGTGCTTCCACTATTGAAAATTACATGCATTTACGATATCTGTAAGTTCAAAGCATACAAACACACATTTATATATGTATCAGAGAGAGAAAGAAAGAGACCGGTGATATCTGCATGCTCTTGAATAAATACTGGGTTCTTTGCAAGTCCCCCACAAGCGAGTAGTGTGTCAATCTGCCAAAATAAAAAAGTTGAGAAGACACATAATTACAAACCTCAATCTCCATTCATGTTTTCTAATTGTGTTGTCCTGTTCCTTCAACACTGCCCAGAGGTAAAGGGACTCCCCTTTTGTGGTTACTTGACTACTTCATTGATATTTTTAATAAAGCATCCATGCTTACTCCTTCACAGACCTATGTTCTCCATTAATAAAAAATAATAGAGCTAATGCACAAATAACTTTATGCGCTAAGGTTAAGGCTGAAAACCATGCCAGCTGAATTGTCGCCCATTTTCATATCCAATTAACCATGCACTGTCTAGCTCGTATAAGTTCATGGCATCTTACCTTGTGCCCATGGCCATTGCAGTGATCAACAATGTGGCGAGTACCATATGCAATACCCTGCACAGTAGCAAGGTACAGAAGACACAGCTGTTTTTCACTTGTGTCGAGCACTAAACCATAGATGACTCCTTTTGATTCGGGGTCAGCTATAGGAGACCTGAGAAAAGGTAACAAGCTGCTTCAGAAGGATAATAAGTGAGGAGGGGAAGCCTCAGTTCTTGAGCTGCAGTAGTTAGTTACCTATTTCCATGAAAGTCAGGTAGGACATGAATATCTTTGGTCAAAGCAGCCAGAAAAGGAGACCCTTCATCATGCACCATCGTTTCCAACATCTCGTTTAGTAGTTGAAACGTGGATATACCTGACACAAAACTCGAGAGAGCTGGAAAATTACTTAAACATGTACAACAAGTAGTTAATAACCCCGCCCAATAGGACGACATGCTTGCAATAAAATTGATTAAGATATATATGGGAAAATGTGAACATGATAACAACAAGAACCATTACCTTGACATGCGGCACGGTTAGCCAGTCGAGGAGAAGCAACATGGTTTTCAATTATATGATCCAATAGTGCACCCGTAGCACTCTGGCCGCCTTCTGTCAGCCAGAACTGAGGTACCATGGCTGATCATAGCAGAAAGGAAATGTTGTTAGACCTTATTGTGATTATCACCTACCAAGGCACTAACAAAGTGTGGAAAGTTAGGTTGCTTTTCCGCCAATCAAGTCATTTTACACTTACCAAAGTAAAATTTGTTTTACTTTTTTCAGTCAACCCAGAGGAATGTCAGATTTACAAAAACTCGGTAATTCAATTATACAATTTAACCCATTTTCTAGAGTTGGTGACTTGGTGTCCTAGAAGAAATAATACTTCATAAAGTAAAATTGTCTTTGTTTTATGCTGGTGCCATTTTTATACAACTGAAACTTTTTTTATTTTCGACAGACTTCCTATTGAGGTTCATCCTTTAGCAAAATTGGTATCTTTTAGCATCAAGTGGTAGGACTTTGATCTATAAATCTAAATAATCAACTTCTCAAAAATTAAATCAACATAAGCAAAATCATTACATTTTATCAGTAAATGCTTCATCTTAAGGATACAGGCAGTGCAATACCTCGGATTTTTTATTAGAATACTACTTTGAAAGAAGGAGTTTCAATCTTTTCTTAGTACACTGAGAATAATAATTTGGATTTTCCACTATTTTATCTTGTTTGGCGCTTGTCTAATCTATAATGGGCGTAATTGGTAATGAGTGTGTTTTAGGTAAATTGTGCGGCCCTATTTTTATTTCCCATTTTGATAATGGATTAACTTTTGGTTGCATAAGTGGTTTATTGGTTGTTGGTACAGATCTTGATGGGTAAGACTTGGGCCTTCTGATGGAATTCAGAATGGGCCTGTTTTCTCTTCATCACAGCCACCCATTTCAAAAATCAGATTATAAAGTAAACCAATGCTCAAACAAGGCCAGTGAGGGTTCAAAGTTGGCACAAGCTTCAAGGCCAGTAAGGGTTAAAAGTTGACGTAGTAGATAAGACGCAAGCCCACGTGAAAGGTATTTGAAAGTTCAGTTAATTGAAGGTATATAAACAGGTGACTGGGAGGTCTCCAGTGATTAATGGTCCGTTCTCATCCCAACTCACTTTTCTGGTGACCGGTATGTACGTACATCAATGAGCTCGGGGCGTTTGATCCCTTCCAGGAGCCAGCTACACAGCTCTCTCTTTAGCTGGTATTAATACTTGATGTTTGCATGTGGCACCCTAATGGG
Source organism: Linanthus parryae (assembly GCA_023055425.1). Classification (NCBI taxonomy): domain Eukaryota; kingdom Viridiplantae; phylum Streptophyta; class Magnoliopsida; order Ericales; family Polemoniaceae; genus Linanthus; species Linanthus parryae. The sequence continues at coordinate 76,333,539 of JALGPY010000009.1, read as the reverse complement.
TGTCCGAATGTGTCTCAGCATCCCAAAATCTCTATATAGGGTCCAACCCTTTAAAATCATAAGGTTTTCAAATTCATCTTTTAAAAACCTTTCCAATTTGAAAATTTGTTACTTCTATTAGATTCCTCAACGAACTAGATTTATCGTAGTGAGATATTTGTCACAAATATTGAGAGACCTTTATATGGTTGATTTCGGCTTCTATTGGAGGTAGAGAACCTCAATACGTGAGCATCTTTAAGTATTGTTTCACTTGCTCATGTTACCCATTGTCTAATTTGATTATGGGGGAGTTTGGTATGACTTACAGGCAACTTATAAGTCAGTTTTGGATTATAATAAGTTGAAGCCAGCTTATAAATTGTGTTTGGTATGAACTTAAAAGCTGAAAAATTGGATTTGAACTTAAAAGTTCATAGTGTTAGGGCATCTCCAACCCCGTGGGGGGAGGGGGAGGGGGAAGGGGAAAATCGTATAAAAATACGATTCATGTCCAACCCCATGGGGGGAGGGGGAGGGGGAGGGGATGCTATGGGGATAAATTTTGCCTTGGGTGAGGGATGGTTAGGGGGGATTTCCCCATGGACATCCCCTCCCCCTCCCCCTACATGGAATGATTAATTAATTGAATATTTGATAATTTTAATTACACATACTAATATTTTGTGATTATATTATGTATTTTATTATTATGATTAATAAATTTTATTTTGTATTATTTTTTAAAATTAATAATGTATTCACGATTGTTGGAAATTATATTTACGAAAAGTCATCATTATCTTTTTTTTTTTGAATAAAAGTTTTGTTTGTTAATATTATTGTAATTATTATTAGTCTTAATATCATTATTATTATTAACATCTTTTTTTTTTGTGTGTGTGTGTGTATTGGTAAACAATTTTGCATTTACTTTTTTTGGTATTAATAATTCATTTTTAAATCATTAAATATATATATTACAAATTAATTTTTTTGGTGGGGGGGAAGAAATGGGTTGGAGACGATTAGTAGTTTGGCGGAAGGGGAGGGGGAGGGGGAGGGGGAGGGGGAAAATGGTGGGCCCATGAGGGGAGGGGGAGGGGGAGGTGAGGGGAGGGGGAAAAAGCAATGGGTTGGAGATGCTCTTAAAACTGAGTGGAAAAAGCTGGGTTTTTTAAGTTTTTTTTTTAACTTCTGGATTTAACGACTTCTTCACCAAACCCACCTAACTTTTTTGTTCATCTATTTTTGCCGTAGACTTTTTTTACATAAACTTATAAGTCAGCTTAATGATAAGCTTATGATTAGGATTGACCCCGAAATCCTTGCCTATTTGGGCCGCATTGATGAACTACAAAACATAAAGAGCATTAAAGATGACATCTACTGGACACTATTTGAAAATGATTAGCTAGTGAAACCATATGAATGATAAATGGAAAGTTGGAGAAGTTGTTAGATCCAATAAAATAAAAATAATTCAATTGTGTTCATTCTAATCCAATTTTTTCGTGATGACTCCTATCAGCAAACTCCACGATCAGATGTAGCATATGACTCTGGCAATAATGCATAACTGCATATGAATTCCTTCCTACATGCAACTACCAATCGATTCAAGACTGATACCAAGCAAGTAATGGCTAATCAAAAGCAACTTCCAAGTAAATTATCCAAGAAACATGAGGCTTGTGGCTTGTCACATAGTTGGTCAGATATCAATCAACAAACATACAGGACAGTTATACACAAACTTTAAACATGCATACGAAGTGCAAAGCAAACCTGACCAGTAGGGGCCCCACACCCCTGGGATGAACAACTTATTCCTGGATACAGCCATATGACAAGTAGAAGTTCCACATACTAATACCATGCGACGACAAATGGCATCCTCATCAAACTCTGTACACCAAATGTCTTTTAAGTCAGGGAAAACATATATAACTAACCAGTATCTGAGAGATGAGTAGATAACAAGTATTTGTGGTTTACCTTCTGATTCAGATGGACAAGGGGCACTACCAATTACCCCAATTCCTCCAGCATGAGCATCAATCAGCGAAGTTCCAACTGGAGTTCCTTCTCTCAGACCCAAATCCTGAAACTTTAAAGCTACCTTAGCCGAATTCATCAATCAAAAAAGATCTTACACTTCATTTCAAGTTTCTTGCCTTTGCAGCACTAGGTAATAAACCAGAACCCAACGCATGACCGGGGAAAGCAACACTTCGTCCTGTCATATTGGAGGTGCATGATTAGCTGCAGAAAAGTAAAGAGAAGGCTACATCTGATACAAAACCATTGGAAGGAAAAATTACAAACAAATTTGTCTCCACTTGGAACTACAATGGGGCAGGTCGTTTACTAGAAAAAGATACTCTCACTCTCCATGGGCTTCTCTTACAAGGAGCAGTTCTGGGTTAGAAATTAGGGAAGCAACTTCAAAATGAAAGCATTTGACTTCACTGACCACCAGCTGCTAAACCTGTCTCAACTTCTCTCTTTCCGAAAAAACACACATCACCAGTGACAGCTTAACTATAGAAACAAAGCTGCTCCATGGCGCACCCTACTATGCTGGAAGTTCACATAAATACGAAGGTCAAGAAATAGACCTATCTTTGCATGATGACCATCCACAAGATCACCTAAGCCAATCTCCTCCCAGAAATCATCATCCCATCCACAAGCTTCCATATCTCGGGAGTTTATCTCATTGGCCGGTTGCATGTGTGCATGACCAAGATATGTCCATTTGCATACAGTTGTGCACAAACTCCTGGTATCATCTCCTGTTGCTCTAAAACACAGAAGAAAATTAACAATTAAAGTTATGTGAATACTTGATATTAAACTTCCGCAACTCTAAATATTAGTACAGTAAACATGTCAATCAGAAGGAACACGGAAAGTGTGTACCTATACGACAACCAATCACTCAAGTCCATCCACCTTAGCGCCAGTGCCCAAGATTCTTGTAAGTTTTCTTTGACCCATAACAGCTGGAAAGCAGCATTCACCAGTAAAATACAAAATCGAAATGCATGCCACTTTACATATCTCGCAGTTGATTAATATGTGAAGACAAATAAATCAGCCACCTATACACTATGGAAGCATTGTCTTTGCACTACAAAAGGGCTGAATCTTACATCAGGGATAGGAACTTTCTCTTCTTACATAAAAACTATAAAGTTCTCAAACAAAAATCATAAACATGACTTTCAGCTATTATGGACATACTCATGTCTGAGTAAAAACAAGTAACCACAAGCAAGAACTTTAAATTGAACGACACCAACATGGTAAATAAGAGAGAAAGAACTACTAAACAATAGAAGAAATAAGAGAAGAGGCCTTGCTAACCTCTCTAAACTCGTATCAAACCACACTTAAAGCCAAGAAGAAATAAGAGAGAAAGAACTACTAAACAATAGAAGATAGTCTGTATTCATCAAAAAGTAAAAGAATATATATATATATATATATATAATGTTGATTTTAGATGATTTGCTATCTGGAGAACCTGCATACCAATAAGCTTTCAGGCTCCAACTGTAAAACCCCCCAAAACATGATGTGTTTTATATGCTTATTAGGTCTTCTTACATGTCTACTAGTATATAACTAGTATTGCTATACATGAACATATAGTTTCAAAACTAGGATAGTTAAGCTCGTCACGAGACACAAAAAGTCTTGTTATCCTCTTAAATTGCTAGTTTAATGATAAAATGGGTTTCGAATAATTAGCACTAAATGCATATTGAAGTGTTGATTAGCCTAATCACCATGTTAAGACATAATTTTTTGAGAAGGTGTGATGACTTAATTGAATGTGTTAAAGTAAGGAGTTAGCTTGTGTTTCAGATTTATTACAAGGCGCTTTGTGTGCAATTTATTTTAGATACTACTTGAGCTTGTATTCGCGAATAATTTTTGAAGTGTCATGCTATGCTTAAGGAGTTGGTAGACAAGTGGCCTAATGTGAAGTGAGGTGTTCTAGTGTGACCATGAGGATTAGGAGGACGAAGAAGTTTCTCAAAGAAAACCACACCCATAACTCGAAGTTTTCTTGAAGAAAGGTAATTGTTCTAGCATCTATCACCTAGTCTTCTCATTTAGGACTACAAAACATGTTAGTAAACATACTGAATTTTTAAATAGATGTGTAATATGAGCTTTCACTGGAATTAGGAGAAACCACCACTACACTTAGGCATATTCCATATGAATCCGTGTTTGTATAGTTTCCTCACACCATGCCCAGGACAAAGTGTTATCATCTAGCTTAAGTCTGTAAATTAGGTATCAAATGAGACAAGAGGCTTATAAAATGAATAGCTTAGAGTGCCTAGCTTCTAATCCTTCTAGAATTCATGACTTTCATGCCTAGAGAAGAGTATAGACATTTATAAGAATAAGCTATCTTTCTTCTAAATCGACAAGAGGGAGGATCATGCATTTGCTGCATTTCATGTATGTTCAGGTTGTAATGAGCATGCGTTATGTAATTGCAGGGTTTAATTGAGGTCTAATCCTTACTAGCGCGATCAAGGCTGATGTGAGCAATTTTATTTTTCCAGGTGGATATAATTTTTCCTACATATGGAAATGAAATGACTTGCAAACGTGTGTTTACAAGAACGAGTTACTGGTATATGAAATGTTAATAATTAAATATGAAATGTTTATAATCTACAAGCCACATGACCCTATTGTTGGGTTATAATAAACGGCAAGTCCCAAAAATGTGTTGTTTATAAGAGATTTCTTCACACCGAAATAAAGCCGGTGTACGAGACAAGGTCGGTGTAACGAGCCCTAGTCGACAAGGACTCGTACTGTTATAGCTAAGGTCAAACGTAGTAACTAGTAAGCCTATGAAAAGAATGGCTTTTACTAGACGAATGCTATGTTAATGATATTATGTTTATTATTGATAAGCTTTACCAACTCAGTCTTGCTATATTCTTTTTATCCCACTAACCATGTTGGGAATTGGAATTACTTGCTAAGCTTGTAACTCACTCCCCTTTCTATCTCCCATTTCAAGTGATCAAGCTTAAAGAGTGATGTATACCTTTTGGTGCACTAGGAAGCATAGTTGTCAAATGGGATTCAGCGTGTGAATCGAAATTCAACTTCGCTGAATCGTGAATCGCAAAGATTAACTAGCAATCTCTTTAAACAGATATAATAACATATTCCATTAAACATGTCATGTATGAAAAGTATATCATATTACTCCGGGGTTGAATTTCATTAAAGTGTATCATGGTGAAAAACGAGGCAAGTTTGTTTTTGGACCTGTGACGCCCGGAAATGGTTGCTCCGTCTCCCTATTCTCTTGCTCTCTATAGAGTCAGAAGCATGGATGCGCCTTCAGTTGCTCCTTACTCCAATTATCTGACGGAGGAACGGTTACTAACTCAAAAAGACTCTCTAGCTGAATCGATGATGAATCGGTCTCAATCGCAACTGAATCGTAAGATTTGGTCTCATGAATCAGGATTCAGATAAAATTTTGGTCCATTTAAGATTCAACCTCTGATTCGCATCGTTTCATGTGTTTCTATCGAATCGAATCGTAGGATACGAATCGTGAATCGTAAGATTCTGACAACTATGCTAGGAAGTCTTCCGGTTACTATGCAAACATGGGTAGTGAAACAGAATGCAAGACTTGTTTTGTCTCTCATATGTGATATACGTATGTTAAGTAGCACTCTGCCCTTAATATATATGGCCTAGTGTGTAGTTTTGAACGTCAACAAACTCCTATGTACACCGTAAGGATCATGTTTTGTAATATAGTTTTCTATAATATCGAGTGGTTTATGTTTAACTGATTAAGTTGCTTCGTTAAGTTATTCTGCTGTGCCGACGTATGAGGCCTATCCGGCCAGTCATGAACCATTCCCATTACCGGGAATAGGGTCGTGACACCAAACATTGATAAATCTGCCCATGAATATGTCCTCAAGCTGCTGTAAAATTCCCTCGAGACACTATATGCTTCCTCATCATAGTTGCCACCGTCCAAGACTTCTAGTTGTGGTTGCTGAATAGAAAATACTCTTCTTCGCACTAACAAAGAAACAAATGTAAATCCTGAGAATATTCTTGAATGCAAGACAATATCCTTACACACCCCACCTTAGCTTATATTCCAGATAGCCCTTGTAGAGAAGGAACGTGATGCTTGCCAATGAGGCAAGAACTGATCCTCCGTTTATGGATCTATAACCACGTAATCATACGTACGTAGGACACATGCGATGGGAAAAACATAAAGTCATGATCCAATCATCTGAACGTGGCTATACCAGAACATATTGGTGCTATTTAGTCCCCATAGTTCCTATATTAGAAGATTGTCACATTTTCCATTCATGCTTTGGCCAACACTACCTAGTTTGGTTCTGTCTTTATTCCTTTCCTTTTCACATGCTTTATACTTCTCGCGATCTCTCTTCATACCTCCTGTACTTTTGCAAAAAAAAAAAAGTTGTTCCGTACCTGCGGATCACCTTTACCCTTATTGCTTGATCCCCTTTGTAGGCAACGAAGACGTCACCAAATTCCTCCATGTTTGATGCACTCACGAGTATCTTCTGATCTCGTTAAACACCAATGCACTTGCGACTTCATTTCAAGGATATTTTTACCATATATTATGGTGGATAACACGTACACATAAAAGTTTGGTAATTAGGCAACAGTAGCAATGCTTTATTTTCCTCCTCTTGCTATGCTTTGATGCCTAATAAATCTGGGGTCAACTAAACATCTACTGAGGTCTTCTTGAATAGGAGTACCACATCGAAGTTTGTAGAATTGTATCTTGAGACAACTTGTTGTGAGACTCTTTGCCATTTAAAAAAAAAAAAACACACACACACACATATTAGACTTTCAAGCTTTATCTTAAGAGCCCACTTGAAACCTTGTGCTTCAATAAATTTTGGGGTAGTCAAACAAGTAACAGCAATCAAACAAATTTGAAAATGGATGAAACCGAGATATACATGGTTTGCCGAATTTCCTATGTCTACGAGATGACTGTAATTCCTTTAGACTTCTTCCAATGTTTGACCATTTTGGTGGTTATTGATTTTGATTAACATGACTCTTGAACTCGTTCTACTATTCAATCAAATCTTGTAGCCTTGAATGGGTTGCATTGTTGTTTATTCGATATCTGAAATTAGCAAAAAACTGTATTACACGCAGAAATGATTGGGTGACATTGGAATACAAAAGAGAGCTAAGTGTAGGAACGTGGATGTAGAGTAGGAGTGACCTAAAGACTCCGTTCACATAAGGGAATTGAGCGAGAGCTGGATCCACTTAATCAATGATAGGAAAAATGACTTGAGAGTAAAAATTTATCTAGACGTCATAGGGAATCAATGTTTAAAAAATGCGACAATACTCAAGACGATCGCCCCTTGTTCACCCATGGGGCCATAATGCATTTAGCTCTTTGTAGTAGATGTTTGATTCTGAACAAGCCATGCAGGCCCCGCACGGACCAACAATGTGGTGCCACGTGGAAAATTAGAATCACGGGATCACATCACCCATGTCACTTTTGAGCTTAGGTTAAAATCTCCAAGTGTAATAGAAGCCATAGCGAGGAGTGACCAAGAGGCTCCGCGATTGCCTTGGGCCAAGAGACAAAGACCAAAGGGCGAGTCTCCTCGTCGCGATGCCATACCACCGTGGCGCGTTATCTTACCAAGAATGGGCTTCATTGCTGCAACAAGGTTCCTCAAGGTGCCCGCGATGGGCCTTGACCCGATCACAGAGAAAGAGGTTTGTCCACGAACTACGATAGGAAGGCTTGTGTTGGGTATGTGGGCCCAGGCCCAGGCCATGTCGGTTACAGTCGTCACGTCCTCATGAGCTGTGAGGTAACCATCTCCCAGGATTTCCAGGATCTTGGAGCAACTGATACATGTCATTGCCCAATATAATGACCCCCTTCCACACATAAAGGGTACATTGTGACAGATGTAGGCGTCGGTAATGTGATTCCCCCCTCTTAAGAGACTAGAGTTGTCTCTCTCTCTCTTTCTGTGTGATAGGTTGCTTCCATACCCATCTTCCTAAAGTATCCTTTTCACCACCCCCACAGATTACCCTCTTACACCCTTATACCTGGGTTGCTTCCTTACACATCCTCCTGAAGTATAATTTTTGCCATCCCCACGAATTACCCTCTTGCACCCTTATGCTTGTTCGCTTTCCAATCAGTTAACTAGGTTGGTAAGATTAAGAGTTACTCATAAATCGGTCTCTTTGCTTGGCTCATCACACTTCAATCCTCGTTGTAATTACCGCTTGGTTGGGTTCGACCTGGTATTCGCTTGCCGTATCTATCACTTGCAAATTTCATCGCCTCCTCCACATAAGTTCCCTCCCTCGAGGAACATCCAAGTCAAACAGAAAACGGCAAATCAACTAACAAACTCACGCAAACTCGTGATTCAGGTCCTCCCTCTCACAACCCGCAAGAAGATTTCAACCAATCAATATGGAATAGCTCACTCCCAGAAAAACAATAAACATCACAACCTCTAACCCAGTCTCAACTGTAAAAAAATGGAAAACAAAATGGAAATGACCCGTCTCGTAAATGTATAATGATGACACACTTCCACACGTGTGGCCCATTCCTCAATCTTACATAAATCTGGAACCAAATACGGAAATACCAAACAAAACATCCAACCAAGGACCAAGCACGTAAACCACCTTAACAGACCAAAGCATGAAACCAAGAGGTCTTCAAACTAACATCCAGGCATCCAGCCCTTTGAAATGATAAAAGTAAAAGCAACAATCATTTTCAGCCCCACTAGCTCTTTGCTCAGTATTTGGTGCTCAAACCGCGTTTGAACCACCTTTTTTTTTTTGACCCACCTTATTTGCTCAGTATTAGACCCATTTTCTGCCTGACCAGACCCTTATTAAGCAAAAACAAGTATGGGGTCATGCTCCCATCAGATCTCAAGAAGGAGAACCTTATCGATCGGGGCGAGAAATCCCCCTTCTCTATAATCCAAACCCCATCATTCCTTCCATCTCTTCAAAGACAAAATTCAAACCCACACATTAGCATCTAGGTTCAATCGCCACCCAGAAACTATGGGCTAATACTGACTCCCCTTCACCTCAGCCGAATCCAGCGGCATTGACTTTTCAACCAACTGTGACGAAGCAACAAGAAGCAAAGAACTTTAAGATGAAAAACACCAAGAGATATGTGGTTAGGTAAATTGCCTACGTCCACGGGAGTGCAGTATTTATTTAGAGTTCTTCCTTGCAAGAGACGAATAAGAGGGTTTGTTAACCTCTCTAAACTCGCACCGGAGCTCTCTCAAACTCAAGAGAAGATAAGAGAGAAATAGCTAATAAACAACTAAAGAGAGAATGCTGAATTTTTGGATGATTTGCTAATTAGAGAAGCTGCCTATTGATTGGCTTCCAAGCTCCAACTACCAGTTGTCCAAACATTAATCAGAGTGACAAAAGGACATCAAAATCAGCTCCTGAAAATCTCCATAAGCTGCTGCACAAATTTGCAAAAGCTTTTGCTCCTGCGAGCATTTATTCCTCACCATGGCTTCTACTGTCCAAGAGCCATGGCTGCTGCCTGAAAAATCACCTTGTTATTCTGAAACTCGAATGCAAGACAATATTCTAACACCTATCCCCTATCCTCTTCTCTGTCCATTTCTCATGACTCGCCACTCCATAATAGTTCACAAATTCATTATTGTTGTTAAATGGTAAAGAAGCGGGACGTGATGCACTCGTAATGGTTGCTCAGTTTGACTATTTAGTAGATGTGTCTTGAGGAGCAAATAATGATTGCAACTTTTTAAAATTGTATGAAAACACTACATTATCAACTTAGGCACCTTTGGTGGTTGCATTTCTGGTGATAGAGCCCCACCACAATACTGTAATACTGTCGAGTTGCATAAGTTGATCCTCTCAGCTTGTTTTACAGCTCTATGATCCATCCAGACTATCACGTTTCTTCTTGAATCCCCAGTCCATGATACTGAAACAGGGGATCCTTCAGCATCCACAGCAACTGCATAAGTAATCATTTCCACAGGTCGTAAATCGTAATCGCAAGTGGATAAATGACAGCTTAAATTATTTATAAGGTCAAGATACCAACCAAGGGAACAAGTGGCTGCAAAACCCAAACCGGTGACTTCTTCCCCAGCAACATTTGCCACTGAACAAGCTGATTTCACAGCCGTACAAATTGCATGCCAAATATCAGTTGAAGATTGCTGGAATCAGAAGAAAAAAGTGGGGAAGAAGAAGATTAAAACAAAGTATGCCATCACTAATCAATAAGATCGAAGTAAGAAGGCAGATTTTAACACTGTTCACAGTAATTTAAAAATAGTGTACCTTGAGCTTCTACTTCTGATGACTTTCTGGGGAAATTATTTATAATCTATTTAGGGCTAGTTTGGGAATGATGTGGTGTTCTAGAAAGCTGTTGTGCATAAAGTACTGCGAGAAAGATGTTGTGGAAATCTACATAAACAGTGTTTATCTTCATATATAACCTGTTGTGGGAAAGCACTTCTGACATTTTGTGTTTGGTAATTATTGTTTTAGACTTGCTGTAAGTGTCAAAATGACAATATCAGACATGGTAGAATAAATAATGCAATTAGATAAGTAATTTTGGAATTCAATTTACTAGCATGGATAAAAAGGACTACTAATAAAAATAACAAAAAGCAGGTCCAGAAAAGCAACCCCTGCCCGACTTGATAAATAATAATTTACCGAACACATCAAATACTTCTTTTGGTATCAAAAAGCGGCTTTCTAGAAAGCAAAATCATTAACAAACGGGCTCTTAGTAGAGTTAAAACTGCATGTTAGACATGACTGGATATATTGTTATTACCTCAACACAATCACCCTCTTTCCAGATCTGTATCGGGCTACTAGCAGAACCAAGAAGTTTACCACTCTTATCAAACAGACCTGCACCAAAACAGCATCTCCCATAAGTTTAAAAGTGCCATTGCTCAGAAATTGGAATATAGGGCACAAGAGTCAGTACACTCTTCATTCAAGGATCAAACAGAACAGCTATTCGCATTATTCATAATCAACTTCTTCATGATACGGCTAAAATGAAAACTGGCTTGCATCTTCTCAATTACAACTTTAACACTTTGCCCTAAGCTGAGTTAAGTAACAAGCCACTATTAGTTGCTCTAAGCTGAGTTAAGTAACAAGTCACCATTAGGATTGACCTGCCCTACAGATCCTAAGTTCAAATTTCTTTAGCTTAAGATTATCAGCAATGATTACAAGGTAGCTAATAAGCCCAAAAGTCTATTGATTGTGGTAAACATGTCAAGCAGTACAAAATGTTTGAAGGGCAGAAACTTCTGGGGATAGCAGCTTATGGGGATCTTCTGCAACAGACAGTGGATAATGGATTTTTTTGTGGAGTTATAGACTTAGGAAGGGAGATAAACAACTCCATTTCATCAAACATGAAGAAAAATGGAGAATGTGAGAATGGAGTTTTCTAGTCAAACACGGTGGGAGGCCAACTCCTTTCCTCAATTTTTTTTTTTTTTTTTTTTTGCAGTTTTGAAGGTACGGAGTTTTGGGGTGGGAGATCAAAAACTCCATTTTTTTTCACCAAGGTTATGGAGTAGGGTGGGAGATACTCTAATGAAAATTATAAATGGACTAATTTAAAAGCCCAACTCTTTCGCCTGTTACTTATATAATAGAAAAGCCTAAAGCTCATAAGTCCACGCAGAAGCCCATTAGGGCGTTTATAAAGAAGGGCATACTTGTCAATCGAACAAAAGCAACGGATAATATGGTACCCAGATTATATGTATCTTCGTGCTCCCAGCATATATGTATCTTCCTACCGCCAAAGTTTGTGGCGCTTGGGTGGGAAGTGCCATATGTTTTCACCACAACATCAGTGAAGTGGCCATTCGATTAAGGTGTGTGCAAGCTAGAAATTGAAGACTTTGATTCACCCATCTTGATGGTGGTATAGAAACATGTTGTCTCAACATTTTTAATACTTTTCTATCAGTTGGGCAGTTGATGGAGCTTAGAAAATCAGCAATTTGTGGAATTTGAAGTATTAGCAGTTAATAGAAGAAGTTAGAAAGTTAGGAGCTATATTTCCTATGTAAATATTTTATAAACCTCATTACGGGAGAATATCATATTTCTTATGTTCTGCGACATGAGGGAAGAACTTGTTTTAGTCGACTTATCACGCCCAGAAGGTAAAGTTAAAAATTGTCAATTCACGTGATCATAAGCTTTTTCAATATCTACTTACAAATTACTCTCAACTCGTCTCCCAGTAATCTTATTATCCACACATTCATTCAACCTAGAGTCGTGTCTAGAATCTATCTACCCTCCACAAACGTATTCTGAGACTCTTAAATGAGAGATGATAAACACGCTTTAACCTCAACTTAAGCCCCTTACCGAAAATCTCATAAGACTTGTTCAGCAAACTTATAGCCCTGAATTGTGGATATTCACTACCACATGCTAACAATGGTCTACTAAAGCTAACTCATCAATGAGGGCAGAAGTTTTTTGTATGGAGTCCGTAAAGCCCCCACTCTCTTGAGTCTTGACGATTGGACATATCCCTGACAACGTTAAAATCCTCTCCTGCACAGAAAGGAACATGACACATATGAAGCAATAAAGGGAAGTTCTCGAACCCCTAACAAGCAATAAAGGGAACATGACACATATGACACATCCACTTCCATGAAAGACTCAACAGAGACCTCCAGTCCACAAATCATAAACCCCTAACAAGCTTCTAATCAGAACATCGTTGCAAATCGGCAGTTAAGTCTCCTACATGCAAACTACATCCTCCCAAACCGCAAAAAACAACTTACCACCCCGTAGCCATAAGACATTTAGGCGTATCAGTCTTAGCACATTCCAAGGAAAGATTTTAATACTCATAATAAACAATATGCCCCTTGGTAGCCCCACTACCTTTTTCCAGAACACCTGAATCCTTCAAGTCATGCACCATTTTCCGCCGACTTACCACCGACTGGAGATGTCACCCAATCACCTCTTGCGGTTACAATTCCAGGAGTAAACGGACAGGCCCAGCATGATGTGTTCCTTAACAATAACTACTCATCATACACATCTTAACACTACCAAACAATTGCACTCCACTATAAAACCTGAACCTCTCCTATACCTCCCTTATCTCTCCCCACCACCCTTCGGGTATCCCGAGTTCCGCCCATCTTCTATACACCTACCTAAGGACTCATTGCTGCGCAACTCCTCGAACCTACCCTGTAAGACTAAAAATATGACAAAAACCGAAAAAAAGACCCTCGCTAAGGATAATTAGAGACAAACCCTCCCCTAAACAAACAGAAAATCACCTCTGAACCTATCCGCCCAGGGAAACATGAGCAGCTCCTGTCTCCAATTGTGAAAGGACACGACCAAATTGTCGTCCAGATGAATTTTGTTGCTTTATTATAATAACTTAAAGTCTTGAACACCACTCCAATGTCAAAGAGATTTAAAGTCTCTATTCTCTCACTAGACCTAGCACATCCATGTCAAAAGTCCACATGTTTCCCCTAAGTATAAACACTCAAAATTCAGAAACTAAGAAAGCTTTTACTTAATTTCAACAAATTTAACCCAGTCGAACTGAGCCTAAAACATGCAAAGACCTTTCTTAGAATATCACATCCAGGTACATGTGAAGGGAGTTGCAGGTTTCACCAATGATTAAGCCCAGCATCAGTTAATTAAGCACTATCCCAAGCAGCGGAAGTTGATGCTGGGTTTTCTTATACAAACCAAAGATGAATGAGTATAGGCACTGCCTTTGCATATGAATTTGAGGGAATGGATAAAGTTAGCTACCTATTCTCTACACCCATCAACATTGCATGTATCCCGTTTGACTCCTAACTCTTGCTTGGTTAATCAAAATGAGGTATCAGTGTCCTCATTCTATTGAACCTCATTTTTTTTGGTTTATTATTTTTTGATTTGAGATTGATTATGTGGAGTCGTACCTACCTACCTACTAGCCCCAGACAGATTTAATTGTGTGAAGTAATTTTCTATGTCTAGCATCCGTACTGGGCACAGTCATTCATTCATTCATACCCTATATATCGATAGCAACAAACAAATACTAACATCATGATTGACCAGGATGAGTAGATAAACCCAGGTCAGGCAAATGCCATGAGATAGATAGCAGAAAACAGATGTTTAGGGAGATGAACCTACCGGCGCGAGCACTTCCAGTTCCGACGTCGACGCCGAGGAAGACCGAAGGGAGGGCCATTTCCACGTCTGTGGATCAGTTCCGATCAGAAGAGTGTGTGTGATAATCAGGAAAGAATTGGCCTTCTACCCGTCGTCTGGCGACTTGGTCTTTGAAAAATACTGTTCTCTCGCTTATGTTTACTTGTTGACCTCACTTTAGCTTAACAAACGTACTAACTCAATTTTTTCTTAATTAATCTTTTTTTTAAAACAAAACTCTTTCTTCTCTCTTCTTAATAAAAATTCGCGGTGGTTTTCTCCACAAACCTTGGGAGAAACCTATAGGACGAGTTGAGTTCCTTGTTGGGGGTTAAGCGTGAAGCCCTCTACAGGACGAGCTGAGTTCCTTGCTGGGGGTTAAGCGTGAAGTCCTTCATCAACCGTACTTAGGTCTTCCTGCCACGATTGGGAAGAAAAAATTGTCGAATTTTCAGCAGGTGGTGGAAAAAATCGGCCATAAATTGAGCAGTTGGAAGGAGAAATTCCTGTCCTATCCGAGGAAGAGGTACTTATTAAGTCCGTCATTCAATCGATCTCTAGCTATTCTATGAGCTGTTTTCTCCTTCCAAAAGGATAAAAAGCCGGTGTTTTGGATTTCAAAGAAAAAGCTTCAACTACCTAGGACTCAAGGTGGTATCCATTTGCGAGATTTGTTGAATTTTAACATTGCCTTCCTAGCCAAAAAAAATGGTGTTTTATTTATAACCCAAACTCTCTTGTTGCAAGGGTGTTTAGGGAAAAATACTACGCTAATGCGGGCCTCCTACGGGCTGAGACAAAGAACGGATGCTCCTTTGCTTGGCGGAGTATCATGGCAGGGAAAAAGGTGATAACAAAATATGTTAGATGACATATTGACAATGAGGAAAATCTGAAGGTCTTTGGAGATCCATGGCTAACCAGCTATCGGAACTTCTACCCAATCACCCCCCCCCCCTCGGGGCCGAACCTTCACCTTCGCGTCTCACAACTTATCGACCAAGAAAGCCGAAGTTGGAACATTGATCTACTCCGCAATGTGTTTTGGGACGAAGATGTTCATAGAATTTTGCAAATTGATATTCCAGAGAACCCAGAACCGGATCAGCTGATTTGGAATTATGAAGCTTATGGGAAATACTCAGTTCGATCCGGATACAAACTGTTGGAGAGTGAGGACTCTATGTACGGCAGCTCTTCGATTCCGGGCTCACAAGATTGGTGGAAGTCATGGTGGAAACAAAAATTCTCTAAACGAATCATCTACCCTATTTGGCGAGCCATTAACAACAGCCTTCCCACTCGGGTAAACTTGCGACGAAGGGGTATTGAAATTGATACCCGATATTTTCTCTGTGGGAAAGAGGATGAAACAGAACTGCATCTTTTCGGAAGATGTCACACAGCTATTAATCTTTGGAACCGGTTGCTTTCTATCCCCATCCCTCCAATTCACTCTACTTTTGATTGGTGGTTTCCTCATGTGTTTGCTACCATGGATAAAGCATCAAAGGAGAAATTCTGCTATGGGATCTGGGTTCTATAGGGTCACAGAAACAATCTTCTCTTCCGAAAGAAAAAGATTATGGAGGTGGATGAGCTCGCTAATCTAGTGTTGGAGTTAATCGCCGAGAACCATGATAAGGATACAAGCGACCCTGAGTCTCCCATTAGTGAAGCAAATCCTCCACAGGGTCAGACATGGCGCCCCCCCCCCCTACGGGCTAGATCAAAGCTAATATTGATGCACCCTTCCCGTAAAATGGTCGGAGCAGGAATCATTCTTAGGGACGACGGGGGTAACCTATTAGTAGGGAAGGGAACTAAGTTAGCCTTCGGTAAATCGGCAAAAGAGGCGGAATCCGGGGCCCTTTTAGAAGCTGCGAAGGTTATTAGAGATCTCTGACTCCACCATGTCATTATCGAGACGGATTCTAAGAGCATCGCTGACCTGTGGCCGGCGAAGTCACATGGCATGGCTCAGCACGAACCACCGAGAAGAAGAAGACTTTGACATTTCGGAAGTTGGAGCAAAGGTTAAACAGGGCATGAATGTGCCTGTGACCACAGAAAGTGTCTTGGTTGCCTACACACCTAGAGAAGCAAATAAGGCAGCCCATTTGGTGGGTCAACGTGTTATCTCCTCAAATCACAGTATTGACAACTTCCTTGTACCGCCTTTGTGATTGGCAGATGTATAGGACGATGATATTAAGGCTGTTAGCCTCCTCAATCAATAAAATTTGATTTTCTTCAAAAAAAAACAACAACAACTGGGACGTGAGATTTCCTTGCTTGCCCCAAGTATTACTCGTCCCAGTTTTATTTACTCGTCTCAGAGTGGAAATAAACTGGGACGAGAGTTAAACTCGCCTCAGTATATTGTAACACTGAGACTGAGACGAGCAAGAAATACTTCCAAAACTTGAAAAAAAATTGAACAAGATGAACAGTCAAAAATGGAACAAGATTTTTTTTTTTTTTTTGGGAAAAAAATGGAACAAGATGAACAGTGAAGAATTAAAAATGATCAAAAACTGGAGAAAATGGAATTTCATTGGCATTAAAACTTGAAAAATAGATTACATTTCATCGGAACTCCATTCCTCGTCACTACTGTAGTCGGCTCTCTTTCTTTTCTTCGGCGGAGGAGGTGGCGTCTTCTCCGGTGAACCAAAGTAAGCCGCCGTGTCTTCCTCATCTCCATCATATGAGTATTGAGTCGTTTCCGAACCCCTTTTAGCCACAAATGAAGGTAATTTTTCATCTTCGTGTTCAGATTCTTCATTTTCTTCAGATTTTTCAGATTTTTCCTCCTCAGATTCGTCCTCTTAATCCCTTAGGTGGATTTCTCAGTTCTTTGGTGGGCTTTTTTTCCTATTTCTGATAGAATGAGTTTAGAGAATAGATCAGTGGCTTTTATAGATGTAGAAATAGTGGGTAGATGAAGAGACGGGAGGAGCATTTTACAGGTTCTTGTGCACGTAAGTATTTAAGTTTTGAATGTTTCAAAATGTAATAAGTTGGATACATTTTCTAGATACATTGAAAATGTGTCCAAATTATTACATGTTTTCTAGAGAAATGCAACGATTTGGACATATTTTCAAAGCTGTCATGATTTGCATGTTTTGTAGAAAATGTAATAATTTGGATAAATTTAAAAAATATAATAATTTACATACTTTTTAAAAAAAAGCTGGAAAATGATAGAAACAAAAGATATATTGACTGTGCAATCATCGGAAGAAGTTGCAAGCGTGCGATTACAAAGAACGAACAACGGCTTCTATCACAGCATTAATGTTTCAATTGAGGGCAAATCTTTATGTTATGTCCTTTTACATGTCAATGGCTACATCCGTACGTTTTCGTTCCTCGCTTCTTTTCACGCACGGTTTCGACCATTGGCTTGTGTCTTTTCTCCTTGTCCCTCCCAACTATTAACACTTTCTTCGGTGGAAGTGGGCGATAGTTTCTTATGTGTGCATGTACTTCGCTTGTGTCCCACGTTGCTGGGTTGGGAGGAGTCTTAATTGTACCTGCATAAGCCTTTTTCTAGTGGCGAGTGAATAGAACACGCTGGTGTGGTCGTACATGACCTCCATATAGTGTTGGACATCGTAACAGCCAAGTTTCTTGAGCTATGTTGCACAAGCACACGCATGTACACACAGGAACCACATATGTTGGTATTTGTCGCACGTGCAGGTTCTAAGGCAATGTCTTGGTTTGAATTCCACTGTATGAGTTTTCAGATCATTACCGCGGACTTCATACAGAGACTGTAATTGGTCGCACGCGAAAACCTATACAGTTTACAGCACGGCTCAACATTCTTTTCTCCCTTTTTGCAGTCAAGTAGGTGCTTCCCATGTCAATAGTCAGGTTTCGTTTTGTGAGGTGTCATTCGCTTTGTTGGTCGCATATTTGGGAGAACATTGTAAGAGCTTTGTCCGACCGCGGCGCCAGCAGGGATGAGTTAATAGACACTGCATGGTTGGATGTAAGCATCTCAAACCGTGCTATTTTACAATATGACATTGTCCATTTATCTAGATCTGCATCCCGTAAGTAACATTCAGCGGTCTTGTTGTTAACGCTGTTTACACGGTCGCACTCAATACCCATGTCCGTCAGATGTGACTCACATGCCACTATACCAAATGTATATGCGGTTTTGTGGAAATGAGGCACCCACTTCTGTGTATTGTAATGCGACGGAACGTTCATTTTCAAATGGTAATAGTAGTGGATGTGGTTGGATAAGGGGTACACCGCCTTGATTGAATTGATGATAGCCTGGTGTCGATCTGAAACGAACTCTTCGTGATCCTTGACAATTGAGCTCAGTTTGGTTAAGAACCAAGTCCATGTAGGGGTGTTCTCCTTGTCCACTAGTCCCCGTGCAATGGGATAGCATTTTTTCTCGCTATCAACCATTGTGCATACGACCAATTGCAGTGGTTTTTTCTTCATGTGCCACATATCGATGACAATTAAGGGTCGCATATACAGTATACCCTGAATTTGTGCGCCAAACGTAAGGAAGCAGTACATGAAAACATCATCTTTGTCCACTCCCATATCCCATAAAGTACCAGGGTTCAAGATTTGACAAAAATACATGAACACGGGAAGACCGGCGTAATTTTGATCACGAATATCCTAGATCATCTGTTTGGCCCTTTAACGTGCATACCACGCCCCCAGTACGATATTCTACTTCCTAGATCTAAGGCGACGTCCTGTACTTGACTGATTGTGGGTGTCTTTTTTTATTGCCCCATCATTCCCAGCATTCCCGCGCGACAACCTCATAATTAATGTTACGGTGCTTCCCATCTAGGCTGCTTGTCGTACATGTGTGAATGGGATTATGTTTCTTCCCCTGGTAGTGCACGGAATCTTTATGCTTGTACGCCCCAGCCTTCCACTTTCATGCATCATTCAAGAAACGCAGTATAAATCGGGTCTGGTCTCGCTTATAAACGTAAAAAGTCCATTTCTTTGCACCAGCTACCTTTCTGATATGGTGGGACAACGCCTTACCAGTATACAAACCTTTTATCTCTATTTCCATACCGTCAAACCTTCCCTCACCAGTCTTTCCACGACTCCCTGAATAGTCTACCGCAATAGTGGCCAATGCAAGATTGGTTTGCTCCATTGATTCACGAGTGCCAACCATATCTTTGTCAGCTAATTGCACCATGTCGTTAAGGTGAACGGAAGACGATGGAGTGAGATCTATTGCATTATATGCTACCCTGTCTTTGTCATGATCCTCGACGAGTATCTCGACATCCTGAAAGTAATCATCGCGGTATATAAGGGGGGGGGGACTCAAAGGAACCAACTGATTGTTAAGGGTTTCAGTTTGATCCACCAAATCCTGGTCAGCAACGTCAACATTTATGTATGGTTGATCCACCAAATCATTTAATGTGACGTACATTGTCACAATAGATCCCCTTTCCGTAGTATCAACGATATCTTTGATTTCTAAATATTTAGTGAGGATATTAGGCTCGATGAAGTTAGCATGTGGATTTTGGAAATGATAACATAAGACCACCTTTTTGGTTGGCGGACAATATGTATCCATTCTAACCAAAACTTCATGCTCTAAACCATCGACAGAAATGCCTTGGATTATCTTGAAAACCGCATTCTTCACTGCCTGACCTATGTATATGTGTCTACCTTCGGCACGCGTCCGTTCACCATTCCAAACAACACGGAACATCAAATTTCTCACCATTTCTACATGTCAATAGAGCACATTGGTTAGATAATTTTAGGGTTCAGTGTTTATGGTTTAGTGTTTATGATTTAGATGATTTTGGTGTTTAGTGTTTAGGGAGAGAGAATGATTTTAGGGTTTGGATGATATTAGGGTTTGGTCCAAGAAAGTAAAAGGGTGTTTCTCTCACCATACTCCACCATCTGATGAGTAACAGAATGTTCTATACTTTTTTCATAGAAGACATGGACGAGAAGGACCACCACCACTGGGACGAGTGATAACTGCTATTTCAGACTGGGACGAGAACACACTCGTCCCAGTCTTAGTGAGTCATTATGGAATGCTCTTTACTTGTGTCAGGTACGAGCAGGACCGCCAACACTGGGACGAGTGATGACCTCGACTGGTATTTCCAACTGAGACGAGCACACACTCGTCCCAGTATTGGATTTAGTAATGATACTTAGTGTACAATTTTAGGGTTTAGTTAAGATGCTCTATGATTTAGGGATTCAGGTTTACTGATGCGAGGGGGATTAATATTATTGAATAACACTTTAAGTAGTCATAGTAATGATACTTAGATGTTCTAGTGTTTAGTGTCCACAATTTTGGGTTTTAGGTTTTATGATCTAGGGTTTATGGGTTTACATGACTTATGGGTTTAGAGTCAGGGCTTTATGTGTGTTGTTGGTTTATTGATCTGATGGGTTAACATGTTCAATAACACTTTTAGTGGCTATTGGAATGATACTTAGTTGGTTCTAGTGTTTAGTGTCTACAAATGTAGGATTTTGGTTAGATGATATATGGTTTATGGTATGTATAAGGTTTAGGCTTTACATGATTAAGAGATGATGATTATAAGATTTTGAGTTTATGGTTTAAATTACATGATTATATGCTTTAGAACTTACAATTAACATTTTTAACAATATTGAATACCATTTTTCATGATAAGAGATAAGAGGATTTCAGGGTTTAGGGTTTAGGGTATGCTCGTCTCTGTCTTCTCATAAGATTGAAACGATAAACTCAAACGACAATATTGAATCTACATTTTAGAGTAATGTGATGAACATATTAGAAGGATGAAAGCAAAAAAATATATGAGAATACCGCATTTTAGAGTAATGTGACCAACATATAACAAGGACAATATATATGAGAATACCGCATCTACACATGGGAAGATTTGTTAAATAACAAATCTTCCCATGTCATCACTTGCTTTTTGCGACGAGAGATACCCTGTGTTTGGAGACGAGAGATACCCTGTGTAGACCGTACGTGTGTGATAGCTCCTCACTAGGAGTTATCGGTTAACCCAATTTGAGGGGTATTTTCGTCCTAAATGAGCGTTTTAGACTTTTAGTCGATTTTTGCCCCGTTTGACTCGGGAATTCACGGTTTGCTGTTTTTATCTCCTAGACGCATAAACTGATTTATTTCACGCATATCGAGATATGATCACGGGTTTTGTTTCGTGTCGTTGATGCAGGGACAGGACTTGTGCAGGAGCCGGAAATGAAGCAGGCATGCGGGTAAAGGATCCAAGGAGGCTGAGAAGCCGAGCATGCAAGTCGAGAAGATTGGCACGTTTACCGAGGAAGGTCGGCACGCATCCCGAGGCATCCCGAGCAGTTTGGCACGCATCCCGAGACGGACGAAACACACTCCGAGAAGATCAGCAGTCATCCCGAGACATCTCGAGGAGCCTGGTACGCATCCCGAGGCATCCCGAGGAGTTTGGCACGCAAACCGAGGAGGCAGCTACCTACGCAGTTAGCTACGCAGCTAACTCCGCAGGTAGCTACGCAGCTACATAAGCAGTTAGCTCCGCAGCTAACTACGCAGGTAGCTACGCAGCTACCTACCCAGTTAGCTACGCAGCTAGTTACGCAGGTAGCTACGCAGCTAGCTACGCAGCCAACTACGCAGGTAGCTACGCAGCTACCTACGCAGCTCGCTACGCAGCCAACTACGCAGGTAGCTACGCAGCTATCTTGCGCAGTTGGCCCGTTTCCCGAGGCGGTGGCAAACGGCCCGTTTCCCGAGGCGGTTTCGGCCCAGTGGCAGTTTCGTAATTTCGGCAGTTTCCAGAAACGTCTTCAGCACTATATAAAGACTCGTCCAGTGCTCATCACGAAACACAACACAATTCTCAGCACAACCGAAAGGAGATCGCAGAGCACTCTCGGTGAGCACGGAAGCAGGAATTCAGACTCTACAGCAAGCGTTTGATTTCACTATATCTCTTATTCAGAAACGTTGTTATTTAATTATGTCACTTAGTAGCTAAACCTTTTACCTAGGTTCTCGGTGAACCTAGGGTTTCGTATCCAGATTTTATTATAGACGCTTGATTATGGATTCATGATTGTTATCTTAAATTCAACAGCTTTATCTGTTATTCTGTCTTTGAATGTTATCGGATATGCATGATCGGAGTCGCGAACCAGAATTGCTATAGATCCGAGCCTGTAGGTGAAAACGTCAGTTTAGGGTTAGGAAGAAAAGACAGGATTTAGTACCTTACCCTGATGGACCGACCAGAGAAAGGGAGATAGGGCTAGCATTGAAAAACGTGAGACCAACTGTTGGAGAATCTTACCCGGGCCATTAGGACAGGTTAGAAACCCTAACAGGCTTAGAACGAGACTGCAGACTTAGGCAGCTTAACAGGAATCCGAACGTCTGCAGGATCGGGATTACGTGTGGAATCTGAAAGGTCACTGCACAACTGGTACGTTGCACAGATAACGAGACTGCTGAGTGTTTTCATATCAATCCGAAAAACGTAAAATCTGCAGAAACCCTAGGGGATCCTGGAGCCTAGTTCTCATCTATTATCGTAACAACCGATTCAACTTATTTCAGAAATCGTCACAAAAAATATTTACGTTTACGTTTTCAATTTCTGCTTTTAGTTTAGTAACCTGCAATCACAACCTACTCCTCCTTTATACTACACTCAGTTAACCGAAACTGACAACGTGAGTAAACCCGAAATAGTCCTCGTGGGAACGATCACCCGAGTCTAATTGCACCCGGTATTACAAGATTCGTACACTTGCGACAGCACGTTAGTTTGCGCATCAAGTTTTTGGCGCCGTTGCCGGGGACTTTTTAGGGTCTATTTAGTAGTCAGAATTAGTTTTCTGAGTCGTTGTTTATTTTCAGTTTTGTTATTTTTCCTTTTTATCTCACTGCGTTTTTGAATCTGCGTTTTCAGGACTGTTCAGTTGATGCCCAGATTGCCTCGCGATTTGGTGTCACCACTCGACAACCCGGAAAAACTGTATACCGAACAGAACCGCAGAAACCGAGAAAGCAGGATGGCAACCAACCAGAGAGATACGCCCGAGAACACCGAAGCCGGTGGACAGGAACGAGAGACACGTACCCCAGCCCAGATGGCTCGGTACATTGAGGAACTTGCCACGGCGGGACTTGCTGCCCGAAGCAACCAGAGAACATTTAACCGATCTGGGAAGGCGTTGGTGGAAAATTTAGAAGTCCCCACCGGGGGGCATGAGCGAGCTATTGTGGTGCCCGAGATCACCGCCGAGCACTTTGACATCAAACCATCCACCATCCAGACGGTACAAACTCTCTGCCCGTTTCATGGCAGGGCCGACGAAGACCCGAACGATTTTATCAAGAAATTTGAAGATTACTGCAACAAGGTCAGATACAAGGGGGTAGAAGCAGAGGCACTCATGCTGATCTTATTTCCATACTGTCTTTACGGAGTAGCCAAAGACTGGCTCGAATCCCGACCACCCCGATCCATCACCACATGGGAGGAGTGTGTCGCAGATTTTCTGGCAAAGTTCTATCCCGCCTCCCGAGTCATACAGTTACAGAGCGAGATCCTGTCATTCAGGCAGAAGATGGGGGAGACGGTGATGGACGCATGGGACAGGCTCATGAGATTGGTCAAACGGTGCCCGAACCACGGCTTTGGAGACGCAAAAATTCTGCAGGTTTTCTACCATTCCCTAGACAGGGAGAACGCCGACAGGATTGACAGAGAGGCCGGGGGAAACTTCCTGTATCACGTGGACAAAGAAGGTGCGTATGACCTGATGAAGCAGTTGGCCAAGCAGGACACCCGACTGTTTGACGATCGCAGGATGGCGGCTAGAGCCGAACCCACAGAGGATGACCGGATAGACAACCTGGCCAAGATTGTTCACGACTTGGTCAAGAAAGTTTACTCGGATAAGAAGACTGTTGCAGCAGTCGAAGAACCTGATCTGGACACAGCCATTGAGGAGCTAAGGACCGAAGACACCAATTACGTACAGCAGCAGTGGGACCCGAGCCGGTACCGACCGGGTACGAGAGACCATCCCGGGTTTCGGTACGGAAACCCGAACGCAGCAGTTTATGCACCGGGATTCCAGCACAGGCCACCAGCCCAGCAGACTGCCCTGGCCCAGCAGGCTCAGTCAGTCCCATCTGCGCAGCAGTACGACGCCCAGATGAAAGAGATCAAGTCCATGTTTCAGACCATGGAGTCCCAGTTCAAGCACATGGACACCCTGACGGCAGATATGCAGACAACCAAAACGTCACTGCGCGCTTTGGAGGTACAAGTAGGGCAGTTAGCACAGCAGCTAACAGAGAGACAGCCAGGAAACCTACCCTCGAATACAGTAAATAATCCACGGGCTCAGATCATTGCTATCTCCACTCGGAGTGGATTGGCACTGCAGGATCCACCGTATCCCAGCCACGCACGTGCAGAAAATTCGAAAGAAATAGAACGCAACTTGTCGGGCCAGGATAACAGCACAGTCGAACGCCCCCAGCCGAAGGGCTCGGTTGAGCAGGATGCAGTACAGAACGAGACAGGAGCAGAAACTGTACCAGTCTCCACGGAGGTCCCGTACCCCTTGCGAACACGAAAGAGGGATGACAGCAAAGACTACGCCAGGTTTCTCGAGATGTCCAAGCAGCTGCAGATTAACATACCTTTTGCTGAGGCTTTGGCTAAGATGCCCACTTACGCCAAATTCCTCAAGGACATCTTGTATGGGAAGAGGCGGATGAGCGATTTCGAGACCATAAACCTGACGGCAGAAGTGAGCAATTGTGTGAAGAATGGGCTACCGAAGAAGAGAAAGGATCCTGGCAGTTTCGTCATACCGGTCACCCTAGGTAACGCTTACACAGGAAAGGCTCTGTGTGACCTAGGGGCCAGCATCAATCTGATGCCACTGACGATTTTCAAGAGTTTGAAAGTCGGTGAACCCCGACCCACCAGAATCATGCTGCAGATGGCAGACAGGTCCGTAAAACAGGCTTATGGGGTTATCGAGGATATTCTGGTCAAGGTCGGCGAGCTGATTTTTCCGGCAGATTTTGTCATCCTGGACATGGAGGCAGGGGAAGTACCGCTCATACTTGGCAGGCCGTTCTTAGCCACGGGCGAAGCAATGATAAACTGCAAAAGCGGGGAGCTGACCATGCAGATTAACGAGGAAAAGGTGAAATTCAACGTTTTCAAAAATCTGCAACTGCCAAATTACTACGACCACGAGGATATCTTTGCTATAGACGTGGTTGACGAAGGATGGGAAAACGAGGAGATGGACCAATTGTGGGAAGAGATCGACAGCATGTACGGGGAAGAAAAGGAGAAGACTCGGTGCGAGCACGCCATGCGAGCCGAGGACTGGACCACTTTGCACCGGGACGAAGACGGTGGGCAAAAGATGATTCTGGTCCCGTCACTCAAGGAGCCACTCGCACTGGAGCTGAAACTGCTCCCGAGCCATCTCAGGTATGCGTATATTGGTGGAAATAGTACTCTGCCCATAATTATTTCGTCACGTTTATCTCAGGAACAGGAACAAAAACTGCTGGAAGTATTGCGAGAGCATAAGGAAGCAATCGCCTGGACGATTGCAGATATCAAGGGGATCAGCCCCTCCTACTGCATGCACAAGATCCGAATCGAAGAAGGCAAGAAACCGGTGATTCAGCCCCAGCGGAGACTGAATCCGAACATGAAGGACGTTGTGCGAAAAGAGGTTATGAAGTGGCTGGAAGCGGGAATCATATACCCCATATCGGACAGCACATGGATCAGCCCGGTCCAGTGCGTGCCCAAAAAGGGGGGTATTACGGTGGTGCAAAATAAAGACCAGGAGCAGATTGCGCAGCGCACCGTTACAGGCTGGCGGATCTGCATGGACTATCGGAGGCTAAACGACGCAACACTGAAAGAACACTTCCCGCTACCATTCATGGACCAGATGCTGGACCGGCTCGCCCACCACGCCTATTACTGTTTTCTGGACGGGTACTCCGGGTACAACAAAATTTGCATAGCCCCGGAAGATCAGGAAAAGACGACGTTTACCTGCCCATACGGTACGTTCGCGTTTCGGCGCATGCCGTTCGGGTTGTGTAATGCCCCTGCCACATTCCAGAGATGTATGATGGAGATTTTTTCCGACATGATCGAGAAAAATCTGGAGGTCTTCATGGACGACTTTTCACTATTCGGGGACAGTTTCGAAGACTGCCTGTTCCATTTGGGTCAAGTTCTGATCCGATGCAAGAAGGCAAATTTGGTGCTCAATTGGGAAAAGTGTCACTTTATGGTCACCGAGGGGATCGTGCTGGGTCACAAAATTTCCAGCAAGGGACTCGAGGTGGACCGGGCTAAGATTGAGGTGATAAAGCAGCTTCCATACCCGACGAACGTAAGGGCGATCAAAAGTTTTCTGGGACATGCAGGATTTTACCGAAGGTTCATCAAAGACTTTTCCAAGATCACAAAGCCACTCTGCGCTTTACTCGGAAAAGACGTACCCTTTGATTTCGATGCAGCATGTCGGCAGGCTTTTGACCATTTGAAAGAGAAGCTGACCACAGCCCCGGTTATAACCACGCCGGATTGGTCACTCCCGTTTGAGATGATGTGTGACGCCAGCGACTACGCAGTCGGGGCAGTTTTGGGGCAGCGAAAGGATAAAGTCTGCCACGTCATTTATTATGCGAGCCGGGTACTTAACGACGCCCAGCTCAACTATGGCACGACAGAAAAAGAACTGCTGGCCGTGGTGTATGCCCTGGACAAATTCAGGACCTATTTGGTCGGGTCAAAAATTATCGTCTTTACCGACCATAGTGCCCTGAAATACCTGCTGGACAAGAAGGACGCAAAACCGAGACTGTTGAGGTGGGTACTACTGATGCAGGAATTCGACGTGGAAATCCGGGACAAGAAGGGAGTTGAGAACGTGGTGGCGGATCACCTATCCAGACTCGAGAACGTGAAGGTGGACCCGGTACCGATCAAGGAAAACTTCCCTGACGAACACATCATGGCAGTGAAAATCGGGAAACCGTGGTACTATGCCATAGCCAATTACTTGGTAACTGGCACGCTTCCCGAGGATCTCACCCCGTCTCAGCGGAAAAAGTTCGTGTCCGAAAGTCGACAGTATTTCTGGGATGACCCGTACTTATTCAAACAGGGGGCCGATAACATCCTAAGAAGGTGTATCCCGACCCACGAGGCCTGGAACG
Organism: Linanthus parryae; assembly: GCA_023055425.1. NCBI lineage: Eukaryota > Viridiplantae > Streptophyta > Magnoliopsida > Ericales > Polemoniaceae > Linanthus > Linanthus parryae. Next base: position 76,305,890 of record JALGPY010000009.1, on the reverse strand, counting down.
TGATCCGACACTGCCACTCATCACAGTGTGGGGGTCATTTTGGGGGAACGCGCACGGCGCATAAATTATTGCAGTCCGGTTTTTTCTGGCCGACAATCTTCAAAGACTGTCACGACTATGTGCAGGGATGTGATAGATGCCAGAGGACAGGAAACACGTCACACCGGGACGAGATGCCGATGACCGTGTGGCAGGAGGTAGAGCCGTTTGATGTATGGGGGATTGACTTCATGGGTCCGTTCCCGTCTTCGATGGGAAATCTTTACATTCTGCTGGCAGTGGATTATGTGACGAAGTGGATCGAGGCGATTGCGTGTCAGAAAAACGATGCAACTACGGTTGAGCGTTTTCTGAAACGCAACATTTTTACCCGGTTCGGGACGCCCAGGGCGATGATCAGTGACGAGGGATCACACTTCATTAATCGAGTTTTTGCCAAAGTTCTGAAACAGTACGGTGTGTCGGTTCACAAGGTGTCACTGCCTTACCATCCTCAAACGAACGGGCAGGCCGAGGTTTCGAACAGAGAGATCAAGAGCATACTTGAGAAGACGGTTAATCTCGGCCGGAAGGATTGGTCCCTAAGACTGGACGATGCGCTTTGGGCCTACAGAACTGCTTTCAAAACACCGCTGGGAATGTCACCATACCAGCTCGTGTTTGGGAAAGCGTGCCACTTACCGGTGGAGTTGGAGCACAAAGCATACTGGGCCATCAAACTGCTCAACATGGACCAGAATCTAGCAGGAGATAAGAGGAAGATGGCACTGCTAGAATTAGAGGAATTCCGTAGAACGGCATTCGAGAGCGCTAAAATCTACAAAGAGAAGACGAAAAAGTGGCATGATCAGCGGATCACGCCGAAGCAGTTCAACGAAGGCGACAAAGTGCTTCTCTACAACACGAGGATGCGGTTCTTTCCGGGCAAGTTGAGGTCTCGATGGTCGGGACCGTTCATCATCAAGAAGATATTTGCATGGGGAGCATTTGAGCTGGAGAATCCAAAAGACGAGTCCAGTTTCAGGGTGAACGGGAACCGGATCAAGCCATATCTCGAGACAGTTGAAGTCGCCAAAGTAGACCCCGTCTACTTTGACGACCCGTGAGAGGTAACCGGGCCGGGCCGTCGACCGTAAATCACAAGCGCTTGGTGGGAGGCAACCCATCGGATTATGTTAATTATTTATTTATTACAGTTTTTATTTTTACGTTCTGAATTCTGAGAGAGGCGAGATGAGTGTGTGTTAATGGGTAGACAAGTTTGTGCAGGAAATTTTAAGCAGAAAAATGTGCGGGTCAAAATCGAGAGGTCCGACACTCATTCAAAGAAGTACAGAAAAACTGGCCCAAAAGACCAGTTACGCAGCCCAGCAGGCCAATTACGCAGAAAAAAAAATTAAAAAAAAAAAAAATTGAAGTGGACCAGCCACGCAGCCGGCCCGGCCACGCGGCCCGGCCACGCAGCCGGCCCAGTTACGCAGCCCAGCTAGAATGCCACGCAGCAGGGGGAGGCAAGTGCAGCTTCCGAAACCTTAGGGGGCCAAAATGCCATTTCACCAAACTTGGGGGGAGTTTTTTCTAATTTTCGAAAAGTGCCAATTATTTAGCACAACTATATGGACGGCACCAGACCATTGTCCTCCATTGTTGGTGTTTTGAAGCTTCATCTTTCCTCATTTTCTCTCCACCTTCAAAAGTTCAAATTTCACCAAATCAAAAACCGAGCACGTTTTTGGGATCCTCGTGAGAACTGGATCATTTTGGTGTAGTTGAAGCTGCAAAACAGTGTCCGAATTGGTGTGGGGGTCAAGTCAAAATTTGTGAAAAATTTGAAGAAAAGCTCCAGATTCGTTGGCTTCGGGTCGAAATTTGAGAAAACACAAAGGAGAAACGTCGAAGAGGAGGGCGAGGCCTACAAGGTGCCCAAGTCGGAATTTTTTTTTCCGGCAAAAAAAAATTTTCCGGCGACTTTTTCCGGCGACAGTTTGTTTGCACTCGTTGACTCGCTCCGAGTGCTCAGGTTCAAAAATTTCTTCTTTCGCTATTTTTTCAGTTTTCGGTACCAACCCGTACCCGGGTTTAGCATGCTGCATACTTGACTGTTTTTGACTGTTACTGCGTTTTTAGCTGCTTTTCTGCATTTTTTACTGTTACTTGCGTATTTAACACAATTTTTACGTAATTGACCGTTAAACTGCAAATTAGCATAGGGTAGCGTAATTAACTGTTTAAGCTGCGTATTTAGCTGTTTGGACTGCGTACCTGCATTTTGACAGCGTTATCTGCGATATAAAAAAAAATGGCGTAATTGACTGTTTTGAGTGCGTACCTGCATTTAGACAGCGTTTTCTGCGTTTTCAAGAAAAAAAAATATTGTTTTTTAAATTTCTGAATTTTCTCCTGTTATGGACTGGCTTGAGAGACCTACTGGGCCTAGCAGTCCTAGGTATCGGTCTACCAGCAGTTTTGTCAGTAGCATGTCCGGTACTTCCGAGACCGGGTCAGACCCTCCCTATGTTCCAGACGAGTCCGAGTGAGTGCCATGAGGGCATGCCACCTCTTTAGTGTGGGGGTGGTGGTCGTGTCTGCATTAACCAGGTCTGCACGTTTTTTCATCTTCATTTGCAGTTTTGAGTTTATTTATTGAGTCAACACGTTTTTATTTTTGAGTCTACCCACCACAAATTTCTGGCCTTGCATTGTGTATATCTAAAAAAAAAATGAAAATTTTCAGAAAATCCAAAAAAATTAAAAATCAGAAAATTTGAGAACGGGCAATCAAGAGAACAGAAACTGGGAAGAAATCGAGGTTAAATCCTTTGACAGAAAAGAAAGCTTGCACCGAGGTATAGTAGATAGGTGAGAGCCAGTGACCCTTGGAAACCGCAAGTAGTTATCATCTGAGCTAAGGATCCGACTAGTTGCCACACCGCCGTCATCTAGGTAGTCGACAACCCGCCCACGGGCGCCGTCACGGTCATTGCATCTTTCGGTGGAGTGACTGGCTATCAAGGGACTTCACGTCCTGTTTCTTACCCCTAGGTCCAATTAGTCAAACCGTTTGAAGCCATTTACCCTCTTTCTTCGTAGCCACTTTAGCCTAGGCAGCCTTCTTTGAAACCTCATCAGTCGATAGTTGGCTATTCTACGTGTTATGACGGAGGGAGTGAGTAGAGTGGGTCTTTGGATGGGAGAGCTTCATGAGATATCAGTTTTGGACAGTTTTGATATTGACACGTTTTTCGAGGGAAGGACAGGGTGAGTGAGAGGCGACAGTGCATTAATTTGCGGAGGTGGAGCACTGCATTACATAGTGACCACAGGAGGAGTTAGTCGCGTGCGAGACATCTTTCCGCACACAATGGGGTCCGGGGGGGTTGTGAGGTTAATTGGTGGTTGTGCCGGGTTTCTACATCTTTGGTGATGAGGAGGTTCGGTGGGACTGCACAGTATTATTTCGACTACAGGATCAGCGCTTCAGGATTAGTGTGGGGGTATTCCATATGAGGACATCTTTCATATCCCACGACGACAGTTTATTTTTACTCACTCAGCTTTAGTCAGTTTATTTATTGTTATTCGTGTATTTATGTGTATATAGAGTCGTAAAAAAAAAAAAACAGAAAAAAAAGAAGAAGAAGAAAAAAAAATAAAAAAAATGATCTAGTTTTGCAGTTTTTCAGCTATTTATGATGTTTTTGTTATTGAGTCAAAAAGCTGAGTGAGTAGCACAATTTTCGAGACAGTTACACCGCTTCACATTTGTGGCCGCGAGAACGGCGAAGACACACCGGGGGACAGGAAGATTGATATGGCAGGAACTTAGGTGTTTCAGGCAGTTTTTCGGGAACTCGGTGAGGGGTGTGAGTTTGGGGAAATCGTGAGAATGTCATAACGAGTAGGATCATGCCATACCTTTGCACATATATATATATCCCACCTGTTAGACTTAGAACCTTGATTTGGAAATAGCTCGGATGGTCGGTTAATTAGGGATTCGCTCAGGTTGATAGCAAAAGTAATAGTACTCGGGTCCAGTGCTTAAATCCACCAAAGAAATCTGTTCAGACTTACCGATCGATTGCTGGGAAGTATTTTCTGGAAAAAGGATGAGGTTTTGAGGACACTCGGTTATGTTTTTGAGATTGCCCAATCTCACCAAAAATAAATTATTTAGTACCTTTGAGTCGTGTGTATTGAGTCTATGTATATTCTTTCTGAGTCAGTTTCTGATCGAGTCGTCTGGTTTATATGGACGGGTAGGAAGAGTATGCAAACTGATGGAAAGGAAAAGGTCTTGATTCGAACTTGCAGGGGGTATTTGCAAGACAGATATGTATGCATTTCAGGGCAGTATTCAGGATGTTTGCTCGGGACGAGCAAAGGTTAGTGTGGGGGTAATTTGATAGCTCCTCACTAGGAGTTATCGGTTAACCCAATTTGAGGGGTATTTTCGTCCTAAATGAGCGTTTTAGTCGATTTCTGCCCCGTTTGACTCGGGAATTCACGGTTTGCTGTTTTTATCTCCTAGACGCATAAACTGCTTTATTTCACGCATATCGAGATATGATCACGGGTTTTGTTTTGTGTCGTTGATGCAGGGACAGGACTTGTGCAGGAGCCGGAAATGAAGCAGGCATGCGGGTAAAGGATCCAAGGAGGCTGAGAAGCCGAGCATGCAAGTCGAGAAGATTGGCACGTTTCCCGAGGAAGATCGGCACGCATCCCGAGGCATCCCGAGCAGTTTGGCACGCATCCCGAGACGGACGAAACACACTCCGAGAAGATCAGCAGTCATCCCGAGACATCCCGAGGAGCCTGGTACGCATCCCGAGGCATCCCGAGGAGTTTGGCGCGCAAACCGAGGAGGCAGCTACCTACGCAGTTAGCTACGCAGCTAACTACGCAGGTAGCTAAGCAGTTAGCTCCGCAGCTAACTCCGCAGGTAGCTACGCAGCTACCTCCGCAGCTAGCTACGCAGCTAGCTACGCAGCCAACTACGCAGGTAGCTACGCAGCTACCTACGCAGCTAGCTACGCAGCCAACTACGCAGGTAGCTACGCAGCTATCTTGCGCTGTTGGCCCGTTTCCCAAGGCGGTGGCAGACGGCCCGTTTCCCGAGGCGGTTTCGGCCCAGTGGCAGTTTCGTAATTTCGGCAGTTTCCAGAAACGTCTTCAGCACTATATAAAGACTCGTCCAGTGCTCATCACGAAACACAACACAATTCTCAGCACAACCGAAAGGAGATCGCAGAGCACTCTCGGTGAGCACGGAAGCAGGAATTCAGACTCTACAGCAAGCGTTTGATTTCACTATATCTCTTATTCAGAAACGTTGTTATTTAATTATGTCACTTAGTAGCTAAACCTTTTACCTAGGTTCTCGGTGAACCTAGGGTTTCGTATCCAGATTTTATTATAGACGCTTGATTATGGATTCATGATTGTTATCTTAAATTCAACAGCTTTATCTGTTATTCTGTCTTTGACTGTTATCGTATATGCATGATCGGAGTCGCGAACCAGAATTGCTATAGATCCGAGCCTGTAGGTGAAAACGTCAGTTTAGGGTTAGGAAGAAAAGACAGGATTTAGTACCTTACTCTGATGGACCGACCAGAGAAAGGGAGATAGGGCTAGCATTGAAAAACGTGAGACCAACTGTTGGAGAATCTTACCCGGGCCATTAGGACAGGTTAGAAACCCTAACAGGCTTAGAACGAGACTGCAGACTTAGGCAGCTTAACAGGAATCCGAACGTCTGCAGGATCGGGATTACGTGTGGAATCTGAAAGGTCACTGCACAACTGGTACGTTGCACAGATAACGAGACTGCTGAGTGTTTTCATATCAATCCGAAAAACGTAAAATCTGCAGAAACCCTAGGGGATCCTGGAGCCTAGTTCTCATCTATTATCGTAACAACCGATTCAACTTATTTCAGAAATCGTCACAAAAAATATTTACGTTTACGTTTTCAATTTCTGCTTTTAGTTTAGTAACCTGCAATCACAACCTACTCCTCCTTTATACTACACTCAGTTAACCGAAACTGACAACGTGAGTAAACCCGAAATAGTCCTCGTGGGAACGATCACCCGAGTCTAATTGCACCCGGTATTACAAGATTCGTACACTTGCGACAGCACGTTAGTTTGCGCATCAGTGTGCTAACAACAATTGTTACCTAGTGTTGAAATTGGAGGGTATTTTTCAAAGACCAATTAAGCCAAGTGCATTACTCAAAGAGCATTTCAAAGACTGACATTTATCCAATTGCCCTAATAATCAGACTATTCAACGGTGATTCTGTTGAATTGGGCCATCGAAGCTGGGCTACCGTAACGGCCCAATGAACGAATAGATTTTCATTGCTCCATAAGAGCACCACGTCAGTATGGAACATGCCACGTGTTGCTCTACACAATTTAATAACTGACACTTATGTCCATTAAGGTTCACCATTATCCTTCCCTCAAAAAAAAAAAAAAAACTTCACCGACTTATTTTCTTTGATTGATTGAAAAAAATGCGATTACATCTCGTTTAAATATAAAATAAACTAACCCAGACTAGAGTGTTTGTCCTACGGGCCGGGGAAAAAACGAAAAAGAAATTTTGGTTCGACTAATTAAACTAATTAAGTAATAGTAATTAAATAGATAAATAAATAACTACTATCTAACTAATTGACTAGGTAAATAATGGTTCAAGTGACCCGTATCAACTCCCCCGTGGTTGAAAAATACCTTGTCCTCAAGGTGAGTGTGGAGAAAAATCTTCGATGAGTCCCGAATTATTTTTGCATGTAATAAATGGGCGGAGGACATGTTGGGTTTTAGGTAATCAAACGCAGCGGATAGAACAAAAATATTTGCCAAAAACTCACCAATGACTCATGTGAATGGACATAATCTGATGATTAGAGGTTTACCTCAGTTGCACTGACTGGTGACGCTCACTAGCTCATAAAATAAGCGGCGCGTCTACGGTATCCACACGAACGGATCTGCACTGGACTCCCTCTTCGCCGGTGCTAGCCCGCTGAAGGAAGACGAACGATCTTGTCTCACAAAATCGGCTGGACTTGGACAACTTCTCTCAAACCCTAGTTTATGTATCTCATACGAATATTGCTAATAGTATCATTAACCCTAGACACGCTGAAAGTTATTTATAGGGATGAGAGAATTTGGCTTGCCCTATAATCCTAACAGTTAGGATTAGTTTACATTCAAGTCCGAGATCCACAATTGCTCTTTATTCCAACTAATGAGCATTTAATTTCAGTTTGATCCATTCATGTTTGTGACCTGTAGGTTCCTAATTACGTTGGCAGTAACACTTACAAACTATGAGCAGTATCTAGCAATACATCAATGCTACCTAAGTATTATGAATGTCAGTGATCTGACGAACCTCTCTGACCAGTGTTACCGTTTCGTATAATCCCTTTGTCCATATATCCAGAGTAGACACGAGGCATGGAGTGTCACCCTTTTTTAACCAATCTATGGTTTCTCCACTCTCTGATATTTACTCATGTTATGTAGGAGGGACATGCATCACTCACACCTCTCAGCATGTTTCATAAAATGTCCAATTTTCGACTTTATAATCACCATGTTACAGCGTGATGTTTGAAGATATTAAAACCTGTACTCCACATCTAGAGAATGTAGTGACTTTAAGTCATAGGATTACAACACCTCAGTCCGTATGAGAAGCAATTGTGACACTCACATGACACCCACATAGTGTTCTCATGGTGGGCCAATCAGTACGCCATTATTCCTAATGCATACCCATGTGTTAGACTCGATATCACATATCAATCTACCAACATACTAGTCTCGATGATTCGTCTCTATTCATTCGATAAGAAATAAATAACACTCTACAAGTGTTTAAGTAATAAAATCCTAGACCTAATGTAATATCCCGTCCCACATCGAGATATTGTGGATTGATAATGTGGATTAGATGTATATATGGTTGAGAGATTGTCGGTTTATGTCCCACATTGGAGGTTTGTGAGTTTGACATCTGGTATATGGTATACCTTGTGGATTACTACTAGCACCTTCAAGGCTTAAGCATTTTTATCCGGAGGTACGGATAAAGAAGTTGTTGGGACAGTAATCCACGGGTGTTACAAATGGTATCAGAGCCAACCCTGGTCCCGCAAGGGCTCCGTGGCGGTTCGCCGCCAGCCAAGGGGATACGTGACTGGGCACACTCGACGAGGACGTCGAGTATATAAGGTGGGGGGATTGTAATATCCCGTCCCACATCGAGATATTGTGGATTGATAATGTGGATTAGATGTATATATGGTTGAGAGATTGTGGATTTATGTCCCACATTGGAGGTTTGTGAGTTTGACATCTGGTATATGGTATACCTTGTGGATTACTACTAGCACCTTCAAGGCTTAAGCATTTTTATCCGGTGGTACGGATAAAAAAGTTGTTGGGACAGTAATCCACGGGTGTTACACCTAAATGGTTCACTGACATGGTTAGGAAAGAACCGTAAAGAAAACCCAGCATGTTAACTACCAACACGGTAAAATAAATAAACAGATAAATGAACTACTTTGTGACGTACTCCTTGAGACAGCCCAGTGCAGCCCATTCACTTGTTCCACGTCTTGGGCTCGTGTCCGTATCAGTGGCTAATCTCTTGGCTAAGAATTTATATTAGATAATTTTATTTATGTTTTGACATGGTGTCCTAGCTTTTTGGGAAATGCAACTACCAAATGGAAATGTTTGAATAATTTTTTTTATAAGAAATAGAACTTTTGACAGAAAATTCCCTCGCAGTTTCGCCTCGCTGACGCTTAGCTACATGCAGTATTGGTTTTGCTACTTATTGTCTCTGTAGTTTGTAAAATTACGACACTTACGTCAAATAGACTAACACCGTTAACTTCTGTTAAATAAGTGAGCGATATTTTAGTATTTTAATACTTCAAAATGGGCAATATGGTCTTCTCCCCTTTGTTAGATAAGTAGTGAAATTCAGAGACGATAAGTAGTAAAATCAATACTGCATGTAGTTAACTGTTAGCGAGGCGAAACTGCAAGGGGGTTTTCTGTCAAATTCTAAAAAATAAAATTGAAAATGAGAAAGGCCCAGTTTGAAATTGAAACAGGAGGAAACATTCGGGGTCCAGTTGAGGAATTTGACACAGAAATAATATTGCAGGTCGGTCCCCAATAAGAGAGGTTGACAACCGTCCGGTCCCTTGAATCCCTAATTCCTGAGAAGCCCCGATTCTAGGGTTCCTCTCACCCTTCACTCCCAAATTCCGGTAATCGCACTCACCTCTCTCACTGTTTCTAAAGCATTGTGTTATCATCCGTCCGGTCCCTTGAATCCATTGTTTGTTTTCGCACGCACGACTTTGTTTGTTTGTTTGCGATCTAGTCCCTGTAGCTCGCCTCATGTTGTTCATGAAAGGTTGCTTTCTTTTTTGTATTCTAATTGAAACCAAATTATCAATTGATGGATATAGATTACTGGGTTTTGAGTTATTATTTCAAATCATGCTTATGCTGTTCTTGTTTTGCCTCTATGGTTGCTTGTACACATTCCAATAACTGAACCAAATACAAAAATGCTGCAAGTGTACTGTATACCTTCATCACTAGTGTAAATGTTATGTGCTATCCGTTTCAATTGTCAATGATGACTTTGGACTTCATTAGGCATTTGAATCAAGCAATGCTATTTGATGCCATGCGTAAAATTATAGTAAGTTGATTCCGTTTCATGTCTGTCTTACACTCGAATCACCATAATGCGCATTCATACGGTCATCATAACAACTGATCACCTTACATGTCTGCTTGGTGGGAAACTTACAGGATATCTTTTCAATGACTAAGGGGAAACTTATACTGATTTGTCAATCTGGTGGCGAGTTTGTGAAAAATGAAGATGGTTCCTTGACGTATGCTGGCGGGGAGGCACAAGCTGTAACTGTTACTAGTGAAACACTGTATAATGATCTCAAGTTACGGTTAGCTGAATTGTGCAACTTGGATTTTAAAAGTGTGTGCGTCAAGTACTTTCTCCCGGGTAACACTAGGACTCTCATTACTTTATCAAGCGACAAAGACCTGAAAAGAATGCTTGATTTCCAAGAGAGTTCTATAACAGCAGATGTGTTTGTTACGGGAGAAGAAGGTTTTAGTCGTGATTCCTTGGGCGAACTTATCTACAGGTATGGTCTTAGCAGGGAATAGCTTTATCATTCCTCACTTCTTACTTAGTGTCCCATTCCGAAATGACAACTTTTGAAAAAGATTAGCAAGTTCTTGCATCGGTTTGCTAGTGAAGTCACCTTCTCAGTATAGTGTTGAAAAGAAAAAAACATCTCACTTATTTTGGGCGCAGCAAGATGGTTGTATAAAGACATGTGACCTCTGTAGCTATCGCCTGGCAATACCGTACATATGTGATATGCCAAATTAGACACCTTCCACGAATGTTTATTCAAGTCGAATATATTACCACAATCATAATTTCCGATAGAGCAATGGCTATTGCATTATTCTGGGTATAGTGTGGTATGCTTCTCAACTATTTCAAATAAATGTCCCTGGCTGGTCTGGCTGGCTTAGATAGATCTGCCAATTGTAACCAATTTTTATTTTTAATCTATTTCCTTTCTCTTGGTGTAGAACTGTTAATATTACAAGGACTTGTGGTTTTCTTTTCATATTCCCTCTAGTTATTGTCTTCCTTTATTCCCTTAAACTTTCCAACTCTTCTGAGGAAACAAGACATTGAGACATTCTTTTGGGTCTGAAGCCACCGTGAATTTATTTTGGTTAGAAGCCAAAAAGACTTTATAGATACACCCCGATCTACTACACTCCTTCGTCTCCAATTTTCAATGAAACATATGAAATTTCTCGGATACTTACCATGTAATATTTCAGAGTACATGGTTTTAAAATGCACAGCAAGAACAACCTCCTCATTGTTGCAGAGTACATTGCTAGTCAAGTGCTATATATTTTTTTTAAAATGGTTGCACCAGTAATGTATTTTTCATGGTACATACTTTGACAAAGAACCACCTTTCTTGTGATACTCACCCCAACTTTTGATACTTCTCTGCCCACCAAATAGTGTTCACCTTCTTTCATGATACTTGCAGAGAGACCAGTATAATAGTAGCGGAGCCTGTGAACCATGTCGACACGCCTCCTGATGCTGCTGCTGGTCCAGATGATGCTTCGCCTGCTTGTGTTGGCAGTCGGAGAAAATATGCTGCACGGAGAAAGGCTGTTGATGCTAGTCCGAAGAAGCAGACCAGAAAAAGTACTACCGAAGCAGTTACTACTTCAAATGCATCTGATAGCAGTGATGATAACCCTATTCCCATCGCTTCTGAGGCACCTGAACAAAGCTTGATCGAAATAGACATGAGTGCTTCCCCTGCTGATACAGTTAAGAAGCGCAGACGCACTGCTTCTAAGAAAGCTGTATCTGATGATGCCGCGGAAGGAATATCACGAAAAAAGAATAGGCAGATTGCTATGCTGGAAGAAGCTTCAGAGCAGGGCAATGATGTCATGTGTAAAGAAGATGATTCCGAGACATCTTATCATTTTACAGACTCTGGTGATGATGTGTCGCCCGAGAAAAAGATTGCGTCCTGGAAACGCCGGATAGCCGGTGTTGGGCAGGATTTCAAGAATGTACAGGAATTCCGTGACGCGCTACAGAAATACGCCATTGCACATCGATTTGAGTACAGGTTGAAAAAGAATGACAGTAGTCGTGCTAGTGCCATTTGTGTTGCTGAAGACTGTTCTTGGAGGATTCATGCTTCCTGGGTTCCTGGTGCTGAAACATTTAGGGTCAAGAAGTTTAATAAGTCGCACACATGTGACGAGGAATCTCGAAAGTCTCCTCACCCGAAAAAGAAGTGGTTGGTGAAGATGATCAAGGATAAGTTAAAAGAGTCACCGCATCTCAAACCCAAGGTAATAGCTAATGGAATTGCACAGGATTTCGGAATTGAGCTGAACTACACTCAAGTATGGCGTGGATTCGGACGAGCCAAAGAGCAACTTCAGGGTTCGGATAAACTGGCATATAACCAGTTGTCTTGGTACTGCGAGAAGGTTATGGAGTTAAATCCTGGTAGTTTTGCTAGCCTCTTGACCAATGATGAAAAAAGATTCCAGTGCATCTTCATATCGCTTCATGCCTGTATTCACGGTTTCCAAAATGGTTGCCGCCCTCTTCTTTTCCTTGAAGCTATACCTTTGAAGTCAAAGTATCAAGAGGTTCTTCTAACTGCGACTTCCTTGGATGGCAACGACAGTTTCTTTCCAGTTGCATTTGCTATAGGTGATGATGAAAATGATGATAACTGGCTTTGGTTTCTCGATCAGTTGAAATCTGCTCTCCCAGCATCTGGGCCCATATCTTTTGTTTATAACAGAGAAAGCGGGCTCAAGGACTGTGTGTTGAAAGTATTTCCAGATGCTCATCATGGTTACAACATTTTCCATCTGATGGACAGCTTCAAGAGAAGCTTCAAAGGCCCCTTCCATGGAGAAGGAAGAAGTTCCTTGCCTGGCTATTTCATTGCTGCTGCACAAACAGCCCGGCTTGCTGATTTCAAAAGGTTCACCGAGCAAATCAATAAGGTTGCTCCTAAAGTTTATGAGTGGGTCATGCAAATTGAGCCCGAATGTTGGACGGTCACAGCATGCAAGGGTGAAATCCATAACCAAATCACAGAAAATATTGCAGAGCCCTACATTAAGGTAATTCAGGAATCCAAGGGATTGTTCATTACTCAGAAGATAGATGCAATAATTAATATGATAATAGAGTTGATGAGTAGTCGTCGTGGTGAAGCTAGCGAGTGCGCTGCCAAACTCATTCCTTCCAAGACAGAAAAACTAAGGGAGGAAGTTGTTGGTGCGCAAGGTCTCAGGGTTTTGGTTTCTTCCGACACTATATTTGAGGTCCATGATGAAGCCATCCATGTTGTGGATCTTACTATCCTAGACTGTACCTGCCTCAGGTGGCGAACTTCGGGACTTCCTTGTCGCCATGCTATCGCAGTCTTCAATTTCACTGGCAGGAATGTTTATGACTATTGTTCAAGGTACTTCATGGTAGACACATTCATGATAACTTATTCAGAGCCTATTACACCTGTTCCATCTCTAATAAAGCCTGCTGGAGAAGAAGAAGAAGATGTGTTAGAAGAGTCGGTGAATGTTCTTCCTCCTTGTATACCTCGGTCTTCAAGTACACCAAAGGAAAAGAAGGCAAGAAACAGGAGACCGACCAGGTGGGTAGTTATTTGCTCTAGGTGCAAGGAAGCTGGCCATAATAAGAAGTCGTGTAAGGTTCCTGTATAGATTATTAAGCACTTCTGCACGGTACTCTGCCCAGTAAAACTAGTTAGACTGAGAGAAGTAGTCATTCTACTTGAAAACTTTCTCTGTGTTGTGAATTTGTTTCTCTCCTCTTAAAATTTTATGTTGAGAAATTTTATCCTTTGAAGTTTATAAGTCGGTTTTTGTACATCAATTTTTCTTTTTGTTTCTGTTAGTAGGAGTTTTTGCTTACCGTGATTTCAATTCCTACATATGTTTACTATGCTTGAGTCCTGCTACATCTGTCATATTTTTGAAAGACAGTTTGCTTTTGGAGATCCTGTCTTCTTGTTGTCTTATATAGAATTGTTCATGAACGAGCCAAATTTGCTGGTTTTGCTCGGATGTTGGAAGTTTTAACATAATATTTTCTTCGTTTCCACAAAAGTCTAAAAGTTTCTAAATGGACAGTACAGTCGACAACAATTTAGACATTATTTCTTGATTTAGCGATTTTTATTAGTTGTCAATTTAAGGGTTAAATTTTAAGGAACGATTCGTGGGTTCTACCCATATGCTCCCCACCATTCAGGTTACACTTAGGAGACATTATTGTCTGCTCTAAGAGCAAGTGATATGAGAACGACAGAGTTCTGACCCTCAGCCTGGACGGTGCCTCTGGGTCAGCCAGCATCCAGTCCAAGAACCAAATCCTTTTATGTGAGTAGTCTTAGCACTAGTAATAATATTTATCTCTGTTTCTGACACACACATTTGATTTAAACATTCACTGATGATTAATCACAACAGTTGTCTTCGCATCGCTTGAAACGTGATGTGATATGAGAACGACAGAGTTCTGACCGGTGCCTCTGGGTGAGCCTGGACGGTGCCTCTGGGTCAGCCAGCATCCAGTCCAAGAACCAAGTCCTTTTATGTGAGTAGTCTTAGCACTAGTAATAATATTCATCGTTGCACATTTGATTTATTCTTTCACTGATGATTAATCACAACAGTTGTCTTCGCATGGCTTGAAACGTGATGAGATTGATTTCAAATTCCTGGGAAATGTGAGCGGTGAGCCATATGTTCTTCACACCAATATCTTCACTAGAGGTGGAGGTGGAAGGGAGCATCAATTCTATCTCTGGTTCGACCCTACTGCTGATTTTCAGTTTTTCACAACTATTCCATCTTATGGACCCCCAATCATATCATGTAAGTCCCTTCAGTCCTCCCTTTCCTACAACTTTTACTATCACTCCGTCCCACCTCTTTTGCACCATTTGAACTTTTTCACCCGTAACTGGGTCACTTTAACCCGGTGATTTGGATAGCAAAACGATGCAATTTTTCGATAACTTTTTTTATGGTCTTGTAGAATAAGAGTTACTCTACAACACTACGAAAAAATTATCTAAAAATTGCAAAGTATTGCTATCCAAATCACCGGGTAAAGTGACCCAGTCAATAGTGGTAAAAGTCCAAATGGTGCAAAAGAGGTGGGACGGAGTGGTACTTGTTATTACTAGTAATTGCATTTCTTTGCTTCAGTTTCATTTTTGCTACTGTTCATTTCAGTTTCATTCATTTTACAACTGTTGCTGGGCTATAAGCTCTACCTTAGTACTACTAGGTATCCTACAGACAACACATACCCTGGTTTGGACTTGTCTTCTACCATATACTCTATTATAAACATTCCCTTTCTTTCTAAATCTAAGCAAGGTCTGACGCAGGTCGTGCTTGTTTGGGAACACTGGTTTTGAATCTACTAGTTTGATTAAAATGTCATTTTAATTTACTTCCAGAACATTTGGGAAACTCTGCTTTGGTGGACTCGGGATTAAAACCAGTTCTTTTAAATGAAAATTCTGCTGCTTATTATTTGATCATCAATTTTGCAGATTACCCAACCTTGCCCATACGATATGGTTTTTGGATTTTTTTGGGCTATTTTCAATGACCTTTTTGCTCATATTACTTTCATAAAGTTTTTATATCCTCAGCTGGTGACCAAACATGCTTAAATTACAATGGGTACCTAGTAGTAAGTTACTATTAATTGGACAGAAAAGCGTGGATATATACCATAACTGGTTGCAGAGTATTTAGACAAGTAATTTGGGAGAGATGAAAGATTTAACAGACTGTGGTCATAAGTGATGGTGCTGATAATGGAGGACAACCCTTTGCTAGAATGATTAGCATTCCCAACTGGTGAAGCCCGTTAGTCATATGATTTACGTGGACAGACGGGGCTTCTATGACTGGGGTATGTTATGGGGATTGTATGAAAATCTGAATATCTGAATTCTTTAATTGTCGGTATTGTCTCTAATTCTGCAGATTTTCAGCTCTTATCTACTAGTATTAGTTTCTGAATTTTCAGTCATCTTTTTTCGCCCAAAAGTTTATTTTTATTTGTTCTTTGTTTTGTTTTTTATAATGTTCACGTGGTACCAAACAGATTCTAGGAAGAATTTCACGAAGGCCCTGCTTTCTTTACCTACATTTAGGCGACTTTTTATCTTTTTTTTTAGAAAAAGATAAAAAGATTGTTTACTTTGTGCCTCTTAAGTTTTCTAAAAAGTTTTAGTTACTTTTTTAGTAAAAAAAGTTGTTTGCTTAACGTCTATCTTATCTCCTAAAAAGTAATTTTAAAGAGTAAAAAGATAAAAAAGTTGAAGTTAGAAAAAACTAACTTTTTTTTAGCCTTATAAAAAGATAAATAGCTATCTAAAAATAGTTTTGAGAAAAAGAGCAAAATAGAACTTTTTTATGACTTAAAAAAAAGTAAAAAATCGCCTAAAATTAGGCAAAAAAAGCGGAGACTAATAGATGATAGTTAAGGCCGTTAGCTAGCATCCATCCATGGTGTCCCAAGTCCCAAATGGTCATGACATGGAAAAGTTTCACTAGTGTATGAAGGCAGACGGCCAACAGGAGCAGGGGGTGGTGGGATTCCCAATGGGAGGTTTCGCTTTGTATGAAGCATATCTAATCAAGGAGCAAAAAGAAAGAGAAGTACCTCCATCTACTAATGACGGCATGTAGCTGGTGAAATGTCTACTAATTGTGATAAAGACGAAGACGAGTCCCTTAGCGAATTGGAGCAAGTTCAAATTTATTAGTTCAAGCCACAAAAGGATATTACTAACACAGTCTCAAAGATGAGTAATCAATTGGCAAGTTCCTCTAAAATACATACCTATGGGACTTAGGACACTGGATTGGATTTCATTGTTACACCAGTCTATTAAAGACCATTCAACTTATGTTTGTTTTTATTCTCTCTTTCTGCTATATATCAGCTAATCAGTTGACGTGACACCAATTAGGATTTCAAAAACCGAGAGTTCATTGGGGGGTGCTGTAAGAAAATAAACAAGCAATGAGGTTATATGCAAGTATATGGAATGCAGAGTACTGGCGGGCCAAGTAAGGACAGACTAGAGCACAGCGCCATATGTTGCTTCCATGCAAATGCTGGTGTTTGGTCTGAAGGGAAATCTTCATACAGCAGCTCGTCAAAAGCAAGTGCTTCATCATCTGATCAAAATAGTGTTGATGAATGGGCCGCTGAGGTATTTGATTTCATTGTTCAAGATATCATCAATTGGGTTCAAAAGACTTGCATGATGTACGACTACTGCAGTGATGTGAAGAAAATTTCCTCGTAGTCTTCCAGCGGAATGTGTTGTTGCTGCGTCAAACAAACACAGTACAGAAAACATTTCAGTGATGTAACTACTTAGTACTAAGTACTTGGTTCTGCCATTGCCTTCCGAGTTTATTCCTTCTTTTTTTGTGTGGTTGTGTGTCCTCCCTCCCTCTATATATGTTATGAGTGCTGACTACGTACATGCTCATGAACAGTTTGTTTGGGTCATTTACGAGGTTAGTTTTGTAAAGAGTAAGAACAGGTGGTTTAGCCGCGAATCAACCCAGGATGATTTCCATTGTTATTCTGTTTTACTACATACTACTATGCATTGCAAGGTCTATGATTTACTATACCTGTGGTGAAGGAGAACCCACTGGTGGGGGCAATTTTATAAAAAAGTTGGTACAAACCTTGTTCCAATTAGTTTTTTTTTTTTTTTTTTTTGTTTCTTTCTAACCTTGTCTCAATTCAAAATTAGACATCTACCCTCTTTATTTGTGAGAAGGAAAACTGTTAGTCTCTTTTTTCCCAAGTTAGAATTGGGGTGAAGTTAGATGACTGATTGGCTATACAATAACAATTTTAAACCCGGTGTATCTATTGGGTTAAACTTTCGTTGTGGTGCAGTAACTCGCAAACCACAGTAACATAAGAATGTCTGGGCTGACATGCTAGAGAGGTAAGCCATCATGAGAGAACTCTCTGTCTGACATGCTCTCTCAATTGAACCCGGTTTGACTGGGTTGGCATTAAACTCAAAGAACAACTCAACAAGAAAACGAAGGAGGTTGTCTAACCCTCTCTCAAGTGCACCACATGTATGGTTTAATGATAGTAAGAAAACCTCTTTCGCAATCAAGGAAAATTTCAACAAGAAAAGGAGTTATTGTTGCGATTTGGAGGTCCCTGGGCCAAAACGGATAAAAAAGAAAGGTCTTTTTAAGCACTTGGGTTGCAAATCAGCTAAACAGGGTCGCCCGTATAGTAGATCAGAGCTATTCAGCCTCCGTTTCGCCCGTCCACCAAAAATGGAGATTAAAACGCCTGCAATGTTGTCAAAGCGGCATTAGATAAGTCTTGTGCTCATACCCAACCGAAAGGGTTCAATTTCGTGAATCGACGGACCAATCAGGTGATTCAGGTCTATCCCTCGTGGTATGAGAGGCAATCTCACCGATCTCATAAGCTCCACGGAGATCAATCGGGTCCGATTCGGATTGAATACTCCGCTTTCTCTAGGCTTCTCCTAGGAAAGAAGGGGCATCGAAGGAACACTGACTCGAAATCGACCCAACAAGTCTCTTCACAAACTGATGGCACTACTTTACCCAAAAACCCGGACCATGCTAAAAACCCAATCAATATGAAAACCCACATCCATGATGTAAGCTCCAACCCAACTCGAAACCGACCCAACAAGTCTCTGACAACCCGACCCGAAATTATGCCCCGAAACTTGACCTTAAAAACAGTTCAGACTCGGGTTACCCGTTTCTTTCCAATATGAGCATTGACAATCCAATAGTTACTCGTAAGAAGCAGGTTATGAAACGACGGAAGGATGATATGTGGGAGTTATCATTGGGGGGGTTTCGTGCCGCTAAGAAGCTCAGACTCTCTTTCATGTTTCGGTCACCCACCCGATCTCTGGAATTTTGAGCCTCTGCTTTGCTGCCAACCCTTCTTCGGTTCTCTGATGGTTAGTAGTTTCTTCAAGTTCGTAGCTTGGTTTAATGTTTTCTCCCAGGTTTCGAAGTCTTGCGGCGGTGTTCTGCTATTTCGGTCTCATGACCCGTTCCATTTCAGCTTGGCTAGTTATTGTGTTCTTTCTATGCTGCCTTTTGTTCTAATTTGATATGATGTTATCATCTTTGTTGTAGTAGTCTGCTAGGCTAATCAGCAGCCTGAATCTCTTTGTATTCCTGCTTTTATGATGGATTGAATTGATATTCTCAACTGTTTGCTAAGAAAAAACTAAACCCAAAGAAAGGGTCGACAGTAGTAACTTTGGAAGTTTGGTGGTACAAAAAGAAAGGGTCTGTGTTCCTCTGTGGAAAGGAAGAGGTAAAAGTAAGTGAAGTCACTCCTCCTCCGTTTTGGTTGGGTTTCGGCAAGATGATAATGTTTTTGGGTTTTTGTAATGCCTATTTATTTTATATAAGCTGTTTTGTTTTTTTTTAAGTAAAATACTAGTAGTATATAGTACCGCGATGCAACTTCTATCGGTAAAATAAATTAAGAATTAAAATAAATGGAAATACGGATTGATTGGGGGTTTTAGGGCTAGTTTGTGAATGTTGTGGCGGTGTTGAAAAGCTGCTGTGTGAATAACATTGTAGAAAAATTGATGTGAATTCTTGATAAAATGTTGTTTGGTAAATATTACTTAAAAGCTGCTGGAAATTTTGTGTTTGGTAAAATTAACTGTGAATTTGCTGTGGGAGAGTAAAATGACAAAAATATATGACACGTGTCAATTCCGTAAAGATAACTATTGATATTTCTAAAAATTGTAATGTTAAAATCAGTTACAGATAAATAAATCTAAAGTAATTTTTGAAAAAAACATCTCTCCCTATTGCTTTCTGAAAACTGTTGTGAGACCGCAGAAATTGCTATGGGACAGTAGAACGTCAGAAACTATTTACTGTTGTGGGACAGCAGAAAGTCAAGAGCTGTATAAAAAAACAATAATGTTATTTTTACCACATACACTAAAACTGCTTATGCAGCAGAATTATTCCCAAAACTGGCCCTTAGTGAGCTTGGAAGTGAAGTCTTGAGGTGTGTCCGTGTACCCTGGGTAGAGAGCTTGGGGCTAAGATGAAGTTTTGGATTGTGATTGCTCCAACTCGCCGGCGGTGGTTGCAGCGTCGATTCAAGACAGCCGCAGAGTACAGCAGCAGCAGCAGCAGCAGCAGCAGGCTTGGTCATCCGAGATACATGATATGGGGCGCTAACACTGGCGTCGGCAAAACCCTCGTTTCTGCTGGCATTGCCGCTTCGTTCCTTCTCTCTAGTCCTCCTTCTTCCAAGTTCCTCTACCTTAAACCCGTCCAAACCGGCTTCCCACACGATTCCGATTCTCAATTTGTATACACCAAATTTTGTCAACATTTTATCCATCGCCGCCCTCAACTTAATGTTCTGGCTTCCAACCACACTCTCAAATGTTCCAACTCTGCCGCCGCCCAGCTTTGGGGATGCGATGTTGTTGGTACTGGTGGATTGTACGAGGAGAGGAAGCTCACCGGGGCTGATGATAAGACCTCCTCCTCGTCAGAGTTGATTTGCAAGAGCATCTACTGTTGGAGAGAGGCGGTGTCACCTCACTTGGCTGCACACAGGGAAGGGGCTCCACTGGCGGATGCCCTCTTGTTACATATGTTGAACAGGGCTTTGGAGAAGGAGGATGATATTGGTATGATGAGCGTGATAGAAACTGCTGGTGGTGTTGCCAGTCCAGGCCCTTCTGGCACTCTTCAGTGTGACCTCTATAGGTTTCTCCTCTACTCATTTGGTGCTTATTCAAACTGCCTGGTGACTATTCAACGTTTCAGAAACAACATTTTTAATGCACTTCACATTTTAATTTTTCAACTTATATATAAACATCTTAGGTTGTTACCCTGTATTTATATGAAGCATATGGGGAACTAGAAAACTAAACAAAAATTCCACATATATTTTATATATTCCTCATACAATGTGGACTACGCTACTAAGCACATTGTTAAATTGAGGGATCACAGATCCCATCTTTCCGGATATAAATCTCAAGCTAGTATGTGTGTCTTATTTGCTTCCTACACTGGAGAGGCTTTTTGGTCTCCCTGTGGGGTTACAAATTTCCCTCGTTATCAGGTTAAACTAAATCATAAGTATCTTTCATGAAAACAAATTCAGTTACCTAATTATGTATTTGCAGGCCTTTCCGACTACCTGCTATTCTTGTGGGAGATGGAAGGCTTGGTGGAATTTCATCAACAATTTCAGCTTACGAAACTTTGCTGCTTCGAGGTTATGATGTTGCTGCTGTTGTCATCGAAGACCGTTGTCTTCAAAATGAGCTTCCCTTGATGTCCTATCTGCGGAATAGGTGCTAATAACATATATACATTTCCCTGAGCTTCTGTGCACTTCAGCCGTTCTTTTATGTTTGACTGCTCTGTGCTTTTTTCTTTTTTTTGTTCCTTCCATTCCAGGGTACCTGTGCTTGTGCTTCCTCCCATTCCACTTGACATGTCCGACGATTTAATGGAATGGTTTGATAATTCCGAGGCTGTCTTTTCTACCCTTAAGGAAACAATGATTTCTGCTTTTCGTGGGAGAATAGAGAGATTACGCAGTATGCCGAAGAAGGCTCGAGACATGTTGTGGTGGCCATTTACTCAGCACAAACTTGTACCTGAAGAAACAATAACAGTTATAGACTCTCGCTGTGGCGAGCATTTTGCAGTTCACAAGGTTCTCGTCATATCTCATTTCTATCAAAGAGTAGCTGTACCTGAAACTATTTTTTTGAAAGATGTTCATCTCCATTGACATTGCATAACAATGTTTGATTAGTTCTTCAGCATTTCTGCAGTTTTGTTTACCTGTTTCCCTAATTTTTACCATACCATTTTTTAAACATCTCTTCCCGCTATGAATATCAGCTGGAAAATCATGATGTTATCAAGCAACAATTTGATGCTTGTGCAAGTTGGTGGACACAAGGGCCAGATCTTACGTTACAGGTCACTTCTCTTTCCAAAGGTCACTGAAGATTCTTGTTAGCTTCCTTCTTAGTAGCTTTCCTCCCATGTGATCAGTTCATTGCATTCTTCTATTGACTGAGAAATGCTATTTTTTTCATGAATGTTTGACAACATATTTTTCTGACTAAGTGCATGCATAATGTCTCTCCTTTAGAGTATCATCTTCTTCGCTGCATGTCAGTATGTCATTGCATAAGTTGATGCCGTATTTGCTACATGAAGAAATATGGTAGATTTGGCGCCCGCAATGTATTCCAGTATACAAATGACACATTGAACACCAATGTAGAATGAATAAATAATGCACAAAGTACCATACTTAGTATCATTTTGTACAAATGCATAAAATTGCGAATTTTGCTATATTCAAACTTTGGCATGATGCCACAATTGAAACCGGATGCCCCCAGTGGAGGGCTTAAATGTCATAATTGACACCAAGTATGACTCACATTGAAGATGCTATCATGGCCTCTCACATTTTTCACATCAATCCTCGTGGTTTTTCTGTTCGTTTACAGATGTCATTGAATAGTAAAGTTGGTTCTGTGTTAGCAATGTGATCCAGTCTGATAATTGAGAGATCTGATCCTTATGGAGCGAGTATGATAATGGATTTGGTTTAGTTTTGTGGTTCAGACAAGCATTACTTACCTTCATTTTATGGATGTGTATGTCAAGTTATCAACAGAGTAGGCTTTTTCCTTTTAAAGCTGGGCAAGTTTCTTTACTTTGATTATGTGTTTAGGTGGTTTCAGATGGAGCTTGCAAGAGATATGGGTTACTCTACTGCAAGATTTGGTCATGTGATGTTTCCTGAAAATGTTTATGAACCAGTTATGGAATGTGCTGAACTTTTGCTTGGAGGTGTTGGGAAAGGTTAGCTATATGATCTACTATTACACTCTTGTGCTGCAGATTTTGGCATTGTTTCCTCATTGATATTAATCCTTGTTGAAATATGTTATTAAACTTGTTTACTTGGGATATTTTGATGTTGATATATGAGAATATGTGAGGTTAACCAATCGGTTAGCTCTTCATCATGTATGCACATAATAAAACTTCCAAGACATTGCATAGCTTTTTTCGAAGTAATATGAATTAGGGATGGCAATTGAGCAGGTTTAGCTGCTCCATTCCCGCTGTACCCAAACCCAATGAGGTTACCCGCGAACCCGAAGTTGACCAGCCTGAAATAATACAACCCATCGACGTGTTGAGGCAATGACCAACAATCCAGAAATTGTTGAGCAGAACAGCTATGGAATCTGAGAATCCGCAGTCGTTCACCCAAATTAACAGTCAACAGAAAAACCCAATTGAAAGAAAAATACCTAAAATTGAAAAATATAAAAGTGGAATCCAACTTACATGCTCAGTCTGCATTTTGATTTGTTATGCTGTTGAGTATGTGGTACCTTAGTCAATAAGCCCCCCTCCTCGTGAACTTCTGTCATAAGAGCAGAGTGTCAGAAGAGCAAAGGTGAAAAATGTGAGTTTAAGGTACCTTAGTCATAACTCATAAGCCCCCCTCCTCGTGAGCTTCTGTCAGAAGAGCAAAGGTGAACAAATGCGAGTTTTAGGTAAATGTCAATATCGAGTACTCGTAACTCGCTATTCTGTAGACCATCGAGAAGGAGATGAAGACTAAGAGAAAATTGGGGTAAAATTATACCTCATAGGGTAAATTGTATTTCATGGTTCATTGAACTCTAGGATAAATGCTAGTTTAAGTACCAGCTTCATTTTTGACTAGTTATATTATTATGGAGACATTTTATGCTCGTCATTGTTGCAATGCTATATTCTTATATGTCTTTGAATATCCAGAATCCTTCAGACTCTATACCTTTGCCTAATCTGGTGGAGTTGTGTACTGTCTGTGTCTGTCCGTCTGTCTGTCTGTCTGTCTGTCTGTCTGTCTGTCTGTCTGTCTGTCTGTCTCTCTTTTTCACACACATTGCTTCATGGTAGAGTGTTTTGTTTCATGTCTGTTTTCATTCAGCGAGCTTTATCTTACCTGCAGGATGGGCATGTCGAGCATTCTTCTCTGATAATGGGTCCACAGCAATTGAAATTGCTCTGAAGATGGCATTCAGAAAATTCATGGTTGATCAGAGTAACATTCTAAACCTTTCAGAGGGAGACATGACTAAGAGTGGTACTAAACTCAAGGTGCCGTCATTAGTTATACATCCTCTGCTCATATTTCCCACAATCAATTATTCTCTGTTCTCTATGTTAAGATTGGCTAGACGTGCTATCACATCTGTTTTCTTTGGACATTCTTCTGTAATGTCTCTATTAATGAGATGTTAGGGCCTTAGGGGTGACAGTTAAATACCACAATTCAAGGCTTTCATACGTCGTTTCTCATTCTGGATCAATCTGTTTCATGGGTGGCATTGTAAGCTTTTTTGCTGTTGGCCTTGACCACTGGGGGGCACACCATTGGAAAGCTTGGGCGTGCTAGGATATACTGTTTTAAATGAAGATTTAAATTAATTTCTTAAGTAGGCAATAGCTCACTTAAATAATCCATCCATGAAGATAACCACTCCTACAACATGAAGCTGGCAAAAAAAAGCATTGAGTCAAAGATGATAGCAGTTACTGGAGGCGATGAACTCACAACCAAGCATCAAGCACAAAATAGGAACTTGTTTAATTTAAAATTGAATGCATTTGCAATTTATATGAAAAGCTAATCTCAACAGGCTCGTATAATTTTTTGTAGATTTTTTTTCATGTTTATGTATTAATAATATTTCTGTGATCTTGTCTAGAATTAAGTATTCAACATCGTCTACGAACTCAACGAGTATTGGGTCAAGGCTTCCACCGAAGACTTCTTTGCATAGACGACATTCACGACAGTTTGATAATTGCAGCAACATTATTTGAAGTTAGCAAGTCAAGGACTGCAAGTTAGGTCACACATTCTGCCAGTTAGTTAGCACACTAAGCTTGTTTAGCTCAAATTCTATTGATAACTAGATAGGCAATGCCCATTAAATATGGAGAGTCAGAAATGATCCTAACTGCAACCAAGGGGATAAGAACTGGGAGGGAGTTACTTGACAAAGCTGTACTTGTATAAAACAAGATTTGATTAAACGCAAATGCCTATATTGTTTGTCCTATTCTATGTTACAACAAAGTTAAAGTGTTCTCAAACACATGTACAACTAAAGGTTTGAAAGAAATAGCTAGAATCATTATCAAATTGGCATCATCCAAAATGAATCTTAGGGTAGAAACCATTGTACGTACCCTAAGAACCTGTGAGACCAATCCGTCTAAAGCAAGTAACACATGTAGGAGGACCTTGTTTGCCGTCGAATTTATAGCGGATTGCCAATTATTCGGCAGTGTAGGCATGAAAATTGACAAACAACACATCATTTGTAAGATGTGACTTTGATGTGTGACTTCGGGCAGATTGTACACTTGAAATCAGCAAATGATGAGCCATAACTACCCTGTCTTGAACGAAACTTATTCATGTTTACTCAATATTAATAACTGACTCCTTTGTTCTACTTAATGCAGGTTTTAGCTCTTCGAGGTTCCTATCATGGTGACACCTTGGGCGCCATGGAAGCACAGGCACCTTCCTCTTACACTGGTTTCTTTCAGCAACCATGGTATGTGCAATTCTGGAAACTATTTTCCTAACATTTCTACTGCTGCTTTCCGTAGGTGGTTGGAGGATGGTTTCCACGAAAGTGACCTTCGTGTGTTTGGAAGTTAACAGATATTAAAATGAACGGAATATCAAATGGAAACTGGTGGAAGAGTAATAAAGGTAAAAAGGAATGATAGGAATGGCGTAGGTATTCTTGTAGAAGTCGATGGAAGTAGCGGTAGAGGTTAAAAGAGTAGGTGACAGATTAATTTTTTGAAAATAGTTCTAGCCTTCTTGGAGAATTGGCCCTGAACATCGTGAATGCCTAATAATAGAAAATTCTGGAGAAGTTCGATGGGTATAAGGTCTCCAATCAGAAAGACTGAAAGAGTTATGAGAGAAATGAGTTTTTTAAGAGAGGTTGATATCTTGGCGTTTGCCTCGGCACATGATCTAGTAGCTACCAACACTTTCTTCGGGAGGAGGAATGAATACTTAGTAACCTGTGAAAGTGGAACCGATGCTAGTCAAATAGACTTCTTCCTTACAAGTGAGGCCATAATGGATGTGTAAAGATTGTCCAGTCATAGACTCATAGCAGGTGAGAGTCGAGCACTCAATGCAGGCTTCTGATTCCGATGTTGTTTGAGGAGATGGAAGACTAGAAGCCAGAGAACTAGGCACTCACGTACTAGGTGGTGAAATCTAAGCAAAAGCTCGCAAGTTTCCAGAAACCTGATGTTTGAGGATGGAGTATGGTGTAGGAGTGAAGAACACAATTGTATGGAGGTGAATATGGCTAGGTGTATTAGAAGGGTAGCAATGGGTATTTTTGGTTAAGGGAAGTGTGGCCACCATCTAAAATTACATGGCGGTGGAATGCTGAGGTCCAATAAACGTCTAACAATGCCACAAAACCTTTTCTACTTGTAGAAATAGCGAGAATTTAGAGATATAAAATAGGTAAAGCTGTAAGTCAGAAGGCAATTAGAGAGCTCAAGACGAGCGTATTACTTTTGTCGAAGGTTAGGTCCTTTCTACTCGTCAGGAAACAGGGGAAGATATACTTTTGGTGCTTTCAATGGCTGTTTATACTTCTTGGCTCTTATATTTTAGGTACACCGGAAGAGGGATTTTTCTAGATCCTCCTACTGCCTTTATGCAGAATGGCGTTTGGAAACTTTCTCTACCGGAGTGGACTCGTTCCGAGAATGTTCAAACTGAAAATAAATGTAACAAAAAATTCTTAATCTCTTCTCCCCATGCTTTTTTCTGATTTTTATTGAAGGACGTGCTGATAATCGGGGTCTGCTTTTGTCAACAGCCTTTAGCATGCGCAGTGAACTTTTCTCTATAGTTAGGGATGAGTCCAGCTTGGCTCGCTTGTATCTGTCATATATCGTGCAAGAATTATTGCTACATTCAGAATCAGAAGTGCTCACACATGTTGGAGCACTGATTATAGAGCCAGGTAACACTTTTAACAGATTCCTGTATATTGTATTATCATTTTGTTATTTATGTTGATTTTCATGGGTAATGAATTGATGGATTTGATGTTGGACTAAGAATAATGTGTATCCTCGAATTTGTTATGTTTCTGTACATGTTTTTTCGTTTGTGATGAATTCAAACACGATTTTGAACAAAGCAAAGGA
This sequence comes from Linanthus parryae, assembly GCA_023055425.1. Taxonomy (NCBI): domain Eukaryota; kingdom Viridiplantae; phylum Streptophyta; class Magnoliopsida; order Ericales; family Polemoniaceae; genus Linanthus; species Linanthus parryae. The sequence continues at coordinate 76,278,810 of JALGPY010000009.1, read as the reverse complement.
GTTGTACCATTTGTAATTTTGAAGCAAACCTTTCAATGGTGGAATACCATTTTAATAATCTTTTGTGTTTCTTGCGATTGGAGGAAAAAGATAGAGACGAAAATCTGGAGCTCTTTGGCTAAAAGAAACTGGTAGAAGCACAAAATTCTTTCATGAAGTAGCTGGCCAATGGTTGGGAAAGTGCGAATCGTATTGGAAATAATAGTCTCATGATGGTAAATGGCAAGGAAAAATGTAGCTACTTATAGAGCAATTGGTGCATTCTATGTACAATTAGAATCATGACGTCTATATGGAGGTCTCTGCATGTCTTAGAAACTATAAACTGGATCAAGTATCTAGGGTCGCGCTCATTGCACAATGAGTGCGAAACCACTGTTATTCCCATGTTTCAGATGATGTCATCTAGATTTTGTTTATTATGTTTTGAGGAGATCTTGATGATGCTGATGTGTAATACTTGCACGTAATACCAGCGCACCAAGTAAACAAAGGTTATTTACTAATGTTTCTTGTCAGACTCTAGAGTTTCGAAGGAGTAAGTTCTGTTGATATTTGTTTGCAGTTATTCAAGGTGCTGGCGGAATGGTGATGATTGATCCTCTATTTCAACGTATCCTTGTTAGAGAATGCCGCAGACGTAAGATTCCAGTTATCTTTGACGAAGTTTTTACTGGTTTCTGGCGTTTGGGAGTGGAGGTTAGTTTTTTGCATCTATTCTTAATTGTATTTTGTTCTTGCCTATTTGATGAGGACAGGAAGTCACTCTTCTTTTTCAGTCTGCTGCAGAACTGCTTTGCTGCCAGCCAGATATTGCCTGCTTTGCCAAACTGATGACTGGCGGAATTGTACCTCTGGCTGCTACGTTAGCAACAGAAGCTGTTTTCCAGTCATTTGTTGGAGATTCAAAGGTAATCATCTGACTTTGGCTATCTTGGCTTGAGAAGTCTTTCTAGGTTGATTTGCAATATTACTTTAATGATTGTAGCTATCCATGGTTTGGGTGTGGCTAGTTGTACCTATAATTTAAACTGCACTTTCTTAAATGGTGAATTCCAAGTAGCCGTGAGGTTTAGGGTTGAAATAAATAGGTATCCACGTGATTCAGAAAATTACAGAGAGTACCCTTACTTTCAGATAATTTGCCTGAAGATGGCTAGATTGGTAGTACTTCATTTGACTGAAGGTGTTACCCCGCTAAGGTGCTAAATTTTTTATTGTAGCAGATATCATCTTTGATTAGGTCACAGTAATTTATTCTTATACTGCAAATTTTTCTTTTCTCTCAATCAGCTGAAGGCTCTACTTCATGGGCACTCGTACTCTGCACATGCAATGGGATGTTCAGCAGCTGTTAGATCAATAAAATGGTTTAAAGACCCAACAACAAACATTAATTTAGTTCCTGAAGGGGGACTGCTTCGGGAGGTATGCCAAAAGACTAATCATGAACATGATATGATATTTTTCTGTTTTTTAATTAACATGCATTCTGTTATTTATTTATTTATTTGTTTTTTATTTCGAATTAAGAACTGCCCTGACAGAATCCCAAGCATCTGCATGAACATGCTCCAGCATTTCATCAGCAGTTAATATGTTTTTTTGGATGTTTGTAGTTATGGGACATGGATATCGTCCAGCAGATTTCATCACATCCAGCTATCCGTAGAGTGGTTGTATTCGGTACACTCTGTGCTCTCGAACTTCAAGCAGAGGGCTCCAATGCTGGGTATTATCTTCACTCATTTTATAATGTTAACATTGCAAATAACAAAAAGTGCAGCAGTATATAATATCACATCACATAGTTCTATAAATTAGGCAATGCTTCATCACATATATTACATTGGAGGCTTGGGTTTTGAGGATTCAACCCGTGGCGCCTATCAATCTCTCTTTCCTGCTGGAGTGCGCGAGAGATTAGCAAAAAACCACCATCTATCATGCTGTTTCTATCTGCTGCAGGAGTGCGCGAGAAACTAGCATTAAGCTATCTTCTTCCTGTTGTTCGTGCTTTGCTTTGGTTTTCTTCTCAAATATGAAAATAGTCTTCTTCTATTACAACTATAGTATAATCAAATATTATTCCTGGGCAGTTTGCATCAGGAACGCATCTAAAGAGCAATCTCCGCACAAAAGTCTTGGGTTTTGTTGACACATTCATTCTATACTACAATATCTTCTAGTTAATTTCCTTCAATCCCTCTTGATATTTACCACCGTCACCTGATCCCAAGAGACTGGTTAGTAAATTCCCTTGAAACTGGAAAAAAGAAATATTCAGATTAATCAAACACCGAAACATTCTTCGATTAGCTTGTCCAATTTCCCCCCTGATGCTTCCTTGTGTAGCAAGGCGGTCTTAAATTCTTAAAGTCTAGCCCTGCAAAATAAAAATGAATCGTCTGCACAGAGAAAATGACTCGGAAGGGGCATAGTTGCAATTCTCAGATCTTTCAGCTAGTTGTTTAGCCTCCTTCATATTATGCGATTAATCTGCAGAATTGGATAAGGGCTCCGTCCTTTCTAATACCTCTCTAGGTCTTGATGATTTCACCTTCCTCACAACTCTAAAAGGAACCATCCTGTTATTGTGAGAGCCCATAATTGTCACAACTTGTTTGAGATATTTTTGACATATTAGGCAGCCAATTTTAATGCCCTAAACACTGTCTCCTAAGAATCTTGTTATCAGTAATCAGGCTATCTCCTTCATCGAACTCATTTCCGAGCTGTGTGGGCGTAAAGATGACTTGGTCCAAATAAAGGAATCATTCTAGGCAGTCACAAAAGGCTGAGTGCCAACAGTAGTGTAGAAGATTGAGTAAATTAAGAAACTTTCAACTACTAAAATGTAGTATTCCCTTTATTGATGGAAGTCTACTTTCTTGCAGTTACGGATCTCTCTACGCAAGCTCTCTCATTCAGAGTCTCCGTGAAGATGGTATCTACATGAGGCCATTGGGTAATGTTTTATACCTCATGTGTGGGCCTTGCACATCACCTGATATCTGCAGCCAGCTACTGCAAACACTCTGCACAAGACTTGACGAGTTTGGACAGGCTCACGGTAGGACACTCAAAATTGTGTAAATCTTAGTCTTGACAGAAAAATCCGTCCTAGTAGCTTTCACAGAGAGAGCATTTTTCTTGTCTCATCTCTTTTATCTGTGATTTGAAGAATGATAGACAGAGAGAGCAACAACCTTGTCTGTAAACAGTGGAGGGGGAACTGCTTGTTGAGGAACACTGAAAACTCTTGGGCAGTTATTGATACTCAGAAACATTTAATTAATTAATCTTTGACAGTGATCGATCGATATTGCTGGGTAGTTGGTGTTTACATGAGTAGTAAAGAAAGAATATCCATCTAGAGTAGTATGTTTTGAAGTAGTTACAGATATCTGAATAACCAAACAAATAGAAATAGGAGTCATCTAGCTACTAGAAGCAGAGCATTCTGCAGGCAAGCCATGCGGAAACTTGTTAATGTCATGGCAATAGTTGTATATCATGTACTTTTTCTGCACCCATCTCATTCTTTCTTGGCTTTTGGAATCCATCTCTCCCGCGAAACTATTCAAGGTTGAAGGAGGAGCCGATGAAGAAGAGGAAGAGTTGCAGGAAGACTTTCCGGCGGCAGACCAGACACAGGCGGCGGCTGCCTCCAAGACATTGAAGTTTCGATAGGAAGCAATGAAAGGAGCTTTTGTCCAGTTTGTCTTGACCAGACCACCTCTGGTTGCCCAGTATTCGGCGTTCCACAGGCTGCCAAATACCCTCATGGTTTGGTTACTGGGATAGGGAACACCCATAGATGATTCCATGTTTTTGAATTGCCTAATTGGGGTGCCATCCACTGACAAGCTGCAATCAATCAACAACAAGAGTTTGATGATTTTTTACTCACTTGAGAGCATGCTTGCCTCCCATGATGATGATTTGTGTGTTCTTTCATGAAACCAATCACAATATTGAAACGAATTAGTGCATGTTTGGCATCCCTGCTTTTAAACAGATTTGCTTTAAAATAGCATTTTCCCCTGGAACCACATTTGGCAACACTAGAAACACCAATTTTGTTTATTTGTTTGTTTTTTTGGGATTAAATATAGAAACAGAAAGGAGGGAGGGAGATGGGTCTTACAGAATGTGTTTGGGTGTCCATAAGATGGAATAAGTATGGAAATCGGCAGTTGGGTCGAACCACAAATAGAATTGCTGCTCCCTTCCACCCCCACCTCGAGAGTAGACATTGGTATGAAGAATGTAGGGTTCGCCACTCACATTTCCCAAGAACTCAAAATCGATCTCATCATGAGCCGATCCTTGGGATGATAACTGCACCAAACAAACCAATTGAAACAAGGACAAATACTGACTGTTATTAGTAGGACTGCAACAAAACAAGAAAGAAAGATGAAGGGATTTAAATGCTGCATACATACATAGAAGGAAGTGTCGGTGCCAGCTGAATCTCCAGGAACTAGCTTGATCTGAATCTGAAATCTACCATACATATATTCCTTCTTTGACTGGAAAGCTGAACCTGAATGCTGGTCCAGTGATAGAGTGAGGACTTTCCCCTGGTTGAGCACTTTGGCATGGTCTTTACCCCAAGTCACGGCAACATCTCGATTGAAGTTTCCTCCTCCTCCTCCTGCCGCTGCTGCTGCCGCCGCCATCGAACAACAAGTGAAGAAGAAGAAGAGATGCTGCAATGCTACTACTGATAGCTTCAGCTTGGGATGCAAAGCTGCTACTGGAATAAGACAAGTCATGAATAGTAGTATGTTTTAGAGGAGGTGATGAGTATTATGAGAGAAATTGGCCAGCCTCTGTGAGCAGGAATGAATGAAATCAGGAAGAATTTCAGTGGTTATTTAAATCAGTGAGTGACAGATGCGGCCTACAACAAGTGCAAGCAATGAGGTTCGTTGGTTCATTCCTTTCATTGAAGAAGAAACTAAACTGTTTGATTATATTATTAGCTAGCTGTAGCCAGTTGGCCTGAAGGCCAGACAAAGTGATAAGAAACTCACATTGCTGTGTTTTGTGGTTGTGCTACTACTTCTAGAACTGTGAATAACAATAATAATAGGGCGTGTTTGTTTTCTTTCTTAGACATGTGGGAAGGGATTTGCTAATGCCCAAAATTGACCACGGATGCTGTTTGTACGAGGGCTTCAACCTGCTATCGGTTTCAGTCCCTTTACTGTCATTACCGCGCCTGCATCCTAAACCCGAAAAACAAACAGGACCTAGTAGTGATATGCTTCTACGGAGTAGCATTTCTTTTAGAGTGGAGGAATTAGCCCAGCCAGATGTCAAGGCTGGCTAATATTTGGAATTAAATGCCTCAGATTTGTACAAGCTACTAAATAATTAACAATGGTATGGGATCATTAGTTTTGCCTCAGATTTTGTGCTTGTTTGTGTGGGATCATTAGTTTAATCTATAACTTGTCTGATACTCACGTGTGTTTGTCTAAGTTGTACAATTCCATAATTATTACTACAATACAAATCTACAATTATGAGTGTCCTTTGTTCATTAGTCCCACTTCTAATGGTTACTCAATGTTTACATGGAGCACTCTTTATATCTATCTATTTATCTTTCTCTCTGGCTTCCCATCTGCCTACGAAGTTCTTCTAGTGGTTGTCCTGCTTGCGACCCGGGGGTGGGAGTTCGAACCCTGTTCTCAAGAGACTAATCAATTGGCAAGCAACCTAGTTCGCTAATGCATATCTTGCGAATTACCTCCTCCACTATCCCAATGACAGATGATTAAGGGACTGTTTGGGTAAGATATAAGAACAAGTGATATAAGACATAAAGTGAGATATAGGATGTGAATGTACTATGCTAATGCAATATTTGTTAACTTTATGGTTTTACACTGTTTGGGTCGGACAAAACATGAGGTAGGGCAGTATGTGAACTATGAAGTGCATGAACGTATGATCGAATGAGGGTATTTGTGTCCCCTTCTAGATTTATGAAGAGATATTTTAGTCTTTTTTCCACCATTCACTCTATCCCCAAACGCGGTATGAAATACAACTACATGTACTATGATTTATCCTTGCCCCTCCCCAAAGTCATATAAAATTGCTCCACCCGTAGGGTCACCTTCAACTGGTGGGACAATTACCAGATAGGATCTACCAGAATGAAAGCAGCTGGCAAATTTATTAGATTTTTCATCCTCCTGCTGCATTACAACAGAAAACACCCATACCGATGGAAACATTTTCCTAAATTGGGCTTTTCTGGCGATAAAAGATACTACTACCACTAGTTAGTCAGGGGAGCAAAAAACCCACATGGATAATAAATCATATCGTAGAACATGGAAGAATACATATATAGTAGACCAGCTGCTGCATTCCAACGCACATAGTAGAACAGGTTTCATCTTAGTAGAATAACGAGGGGAAGTTATCTTGGATTGATTCGCGGCTAAACCATCTGCTCTTACTCTTTACAAAACTAAGCTCGTAAAAATTGAACCGGACAAACTGTTTCTGAGCGCATACGTATTCAGTCACACATAACATACATAGAAGGAGAGGACACAAAAAAAGAAAGAATAAACTCGGATTGCAATGGCAGAACCAAGTAGTTACATCACTCAAATGCTTTCTGTACTGTGTTTGTTTGAGACAGCAACAACACATTCCGCTGGAAGACCACGAGGAAATTTCTTCAAATCACTGCAGTAGTCGTAGATCATGTAATTCTTTTGTACCCAATTGATGCTATCTTGAACAATGAAATCAAATTCCTCAGCATCCCAGTCATCAACATTATTGTGATCAGATGACGAAGCACTTGAGTTTGACGAGCTGCTGCTGCTGCTGCTGTTGCATGAAGATTTCCCTTCAGACCAGACACAAGCATTGGCATGGAAGTTTTTGTAGGAAGCAACAAATGGCGCTTTGCTCCAGTCAGTCCTTACTTGCCCGCCCCTTGTTGCCCAGTACTCTGCATTCCATATACTTGCATATAACCTCATTGCTTGTTTATTTGGGTATGGCACCCCAATGGACTCTAGGTTTTTGAAATCCCGGATTGGTGTTCCGTCAACTGATAAACTGAAATATAGCAGAAAGAGAGAAGAAGAAGCCCAAATATAAGTGATATGGTCTTAAATGGACTCGTGTAACAATGAAATCTAATCGAGTGTCCCTATGCAGCAGTTCTAAATATCACATGAATGTATTTTAGAAGACCTTACCAAGTACTTTGACATCTTTGAAACTGTGTTAATCTGGTTATGTGCCTTGAGCTAATAATGTGTGCACTTCATACCACAACAAAAGGAGACATTATACTTTTACCATCTCCAGTAAGTTATGCATAATTGCATATTCACGCTTTTGTTAAAATTTACAGCAAAAAACTCTATAACTTGCTCCAATTCTCTAAGGGATTCATCTAGTTCACGGTTAGTAGGCACTTCACCAGGTACAAGCCATTAATTAGTAGATGGAGATAGTTCTTCCCTTTCTTTAGTATCCTTCATTAGATATGGTTCATACAGAGTTGTATTCCCCCACCCCCAATCGAATAAGTCCCAGTTCCCCCTGGTCCTCTTGGCCTTCTGGCTTAACTATCATCTATTTGAAACTTTTTGATAATCATGGGAGCACTCAATCGCCATAGAACGTAATCCAACTTGTCACCATTTGGGGCTTGGGACACCATGGATGGGTGCTAGCTAACGGGAATAACTATCATCTAGTAAATAATTTTTTTCCTTGGACCTGTTTGGTAGCAGTTGAAGATAATAAAAGCAACTAAATACTCAACTAACTGGGATAAACAGATGACTGAAAGTTCAAAAACTAATACTGGTAGGCAAGAGCTGAAGATCTGCAGAATTTGAGACTATGCCCACAATTGAAGAAGAAATATCTTCAGATTTTCGAACAATCCCCCAAACAGCCCCCAGTCATAGATAGAAGCCCCGTCTGTCCATGTGACTAGGGGGGCTTCACCAGTTGGGAATGCTAATCATTCTAGCAAAGGGGTGTCCTTGATTTAGCTATCAGCACCATGACTGATGCTCTATGTCTTTCATCACTCCCAAATTACTCTATGTAAACACTCAGGAACCAATCTTGGTATATATCGAGTCTTTCCACTCCAGTTAATAACATACTAGTGCCAAATTACTGGCTGAAATAGGAAATAGCTGAAAGAAATATCCAAAAAAACATCTGGTATCGGCTGGAAAGGAAATCAGCAGCACAAAAAGATGAATAATCAGCAAAGTTGATGATCTAGAGAATTTATTTAAAAAGAGATTTCTTAATGCTGAGTCCAACAAACCAGATTAAAAGGGACATATATTAACTAATCAAACAGTAGACTGGAAACCAATGTTCCCAAGCAAGCACGACGTGCCTCAGACCTCGATTAGATTGAGAAAGAAAGGGGATTGTGTATAATTAATAATAGAGTGAGTATATGGTAGAAGAAAAGTTCAAACCCAGGGTATGCGTGTTTTCTGGTAGGATACTGCTAGTGTGTACAAAGGTGGAGCCTAGCAAATCAGCAATGGTAGAATGAATGAAATTGAAATGAACAGTAGTAGTAGTAGTATTAGAGAAATGAAAGATATTGCTTACATGATATGATTGGGGGTCCATAAGATGGAATAGTTGTGGAAATCAGCGGTAGGGTCGAACCAGAGGTAGAATTGCTGCTCCCTTCCACCTCCACCTCTGGTGTAGATGTTGGTGTGAAGGACATACGGCTCACCGCTCACATTCCCCAGGAATTCGAAATCGATCTCATCGTGTTTCGATCCATGCGAAGACAGCTGTTATTGTTGTGGATGATGATGATGATGATTAATATCAGTGAATGAATGAATGATAGTATATAAATTCAATTAACCGAAACGAGAGAGAGAATTAATAGAGGACTCTCACATAGAAGGAAGTGACTGTTCCGGCAGAATCACCGGGGACGAGCTTGAGCTGCATATCGAATCTGCCGAAAAGGAATTGCTTCTTTGACTGAATGCTGGACCCGGAGGCACGGTCCAGGCTGAGGGTCAGGACTTTGCCGTTGTCCAGTATTCTGGCCCGACCATCTCCCCAAGTGAAGTCGAAATCCCCATAGAAATCATTCCCATTTCCCCATGCCGATGCCGCCACCGATAACAGCACCACCACCAGGAGGACACTGCAAATTGCCGAAGAAGAAGATGACATTTGTTGTTGTTGTTGTTGTTAGCCCAGAAGACAGACCAACTGAGAGAGTAATGCGAGGTGTTGGAGAAGAAGAAGAAGCAACAAAACCTAAAATGATGCAATGGAAGAAGAAGAAGAAGATAGGGTGGGTGCGCATAAAATAAATAAATATTAATACAAGGAGGAGTATTTGTCCTGGGGAGGGAGGATGGAGTATATATATTAGTATTAAATTTTTGAAAGAGAATTATAACAAGGGTAAAAGGCACTTTGACCCCTAAACTATGAATGAAGCACACTTTCACCCCCGTAAGGAAATAGGGTCAGTTAAGGAAATCAATTTTGGGGACATTGTTGCAATTCCAAGGCTATTATGGGCGTTCCCAACTCTAGAAGGACCCCCATTCCAAAGTTGTTGATTTAAATTGGTAAAATTCATATGTCAAGTAAATAGATTCATATTGCCATGTCCATTTAAACCCGTATTACAAGGCTGACGCGGGCGCCTCACGAACCCCACTACACCACCCGCACCTGGGTAGTCGAGGGATGGGCTTGACTAAGGGTTTTTAGCCTGCCAACTTTAGTGTCGGCCATCGGCTAAGTTTTGATTCGTGGTCGCAATTCGAGAGAGGTTGAGGCGGTCCGGGTTGTGTTTGCGTTTTTTGTTGCTGGTGTTTACCCTATGTTAGTGCCAGCGGGTGGTGATTCTCGATTTTGGGTTGCAAGCTCTCAAATTTGACGGACGGTGGTACTGATAGAGTGGTTAAAGAAGAGAGAAGAAAAAGAAAGATTGTTGGTGAGCGAGCTAGGAACTGGGGTTCAAAGATGCAGAGAAATAAGAAAGGACAATGGTGGTATTGGTGTGGTAGAAATACGAATGGTTGTTGTGTATGGTCAATGGTGGCAGCGTTGCTGGCAGACGGTGGTATGAGAGTCACATGGATGTAAGTTTTTCTCACTCGACGAGCTTAATGAAAATATTAAATGGGTTGGGCGGGTTAAACCCGTTAATGCTCGAACTCATTTATTAACGGGTTCAACCAAGCTGCTTAACCAGCCCGTTTGACAGCTCTAAGTATTATTTTTAAAAAAAAAATTCTTAACTAATCTCTTACCAAAACTAACGTCGTTAGCCAACGGGGTGCAAGTGTTCACAACATTTGGAACCATCAGGGGATATGAGTGTCTTTTGTGAAACAGAAGGGGTGAAAGTGTCCTTCACTCACAACACGAGGGGTGAAAGTGTTCTTTTACCCTAATAATAATAAAAAAATATTTGGAAAAGCGAGGAGCTCGAGAGAGAGAGAATTAGGGGGGGAAGATGAAAATTGGGATCTTGCTTGGTTGTTGCGGTCCTTGTAGCAAGTGTTGGTCGGGAGAGGAAGAGAGAGAAAGAGAGCTCCTCTAGTCACGGCACGTTCACAGTCCAAAAATTGAATGAATTGCTTTTACTCATTCTCATCCTCCTAATAGTAGTAACAAGCACCGTGATATCAACGGGGTCCATTTCTTCTTCACACCCATTACAGATGTGAAAACTAGACCCATAACTTCCATCTGTCATCAATGAATTGCTTTGTACCACTCCGTCTTTTCTACCCAAACTGACTTTTTGACTCGTATCTGTATCACTTTGACCGAGTGATTTAGATAGCAAAATAATATGATTTTTTGATTATTTTTTCACCGTATTATAGAGAAACTTTTAATCTAGAACACAATGAAAAAATTATCGAAAAATTACATCGGTTTGCTAACAAATCAACGGGTCAAAGTGACCAAGTGAATAGTGACAAAAGTCAGTTTGGGTAGAAAGAGCTGGGATGGAGTGGTAGTTGTTGTTTACACCACCCTCATCATCTCCTTTTTTTTAGAGGGGGCAATAAACATCATCATTATTATTGTTGGGGTTGTTGGCATCTTTTCTACTTCTACTAGTACCAGTATTAACTTATTGCCTGGTATTCGTGTACCCTAGTTTTTTTTTTTTTTTTTTTTTTTTTTTTTTTTTTTTTTTTTTTTTAACTTGATCTGAATATTGTAGGGGCTGGAGACATGGATCATGCACTAGTAGAAATAAAAGTAGTATTACAGCATTTCAAACATATACGGTGGCTTTGAAATGATACACAACAATCTGTTCTGGAATGATTTTTTTTTTAGGGAATCATCTGGAAGGATTTCGGTTCTCAATGCAATGTAAGAATCTTGGCCACGCGTCTACTTTTAAGCAGGCAGCGTTTGGAGTTGGATTCCAGCTTTTGCTCTGCTGGTCCCTGGAGTAGTTTTGCACCTGTCATTGTACAAACAAAACACAAAGAAAAAGAGCAATTTCTTGCTCAAAAATAGGGGTATGTCGAAAAGCCATTCCCTCACTATTTCAAGGATAAAAGACACTTTTACCCCATCTAATCTGAGTGAGGCAAACTCTACCCCTCTAGTTTTAAAAAAGACACTTTCATCCTTTCAGTGTGCCGAACTTCAAGTAACCTACACCCCCATTGTGACACTGTAAGTTTGGGTGGGAGCGAGGTGCATCATTGAAGTAATTTTGGAGACAACCCTAAAACATGTAAAAAGTCTTAATCCTTAGATAACCCCTAATATTTTGTATAGTATAATGGTAAAATTGTCCCAAATGGTACTTTTAGTGACATATTTCCAACTTCAGAGTCTAGACTAATAGTATCACAATATGGCGTGCAAGTTTCTTAAAGTTTGACACTCTAAAGGGTTAAAAGTGTCATTTTCCAAACTAGAGGGGAAGAAAGTGTCCTTCAATCAAATTAGAGGGGTGAATGTATACTTTACCTGTATTTCAACCGAAAATATAAGTATCTTTTACCCGTATTTCATAGAAATATATTTAATTTGACTTTTTCTTTGGAATAATAATTGTAGACATACACCACAAAAAAAGTGATGATGTTTTTTTTAAAAAAAAGTGTTTCAAAGGTCAAAGGTAGTTGACACTTAAGAAGAGAAGAGCTAGCTAGCTACCGAATAATGTAGTACTAAGATGGTTGCAGAATCAATGTTATGAGGGAAAAAGAGATATACCAAGGGAAAATATACGAGAGAAAGAAGATGTTTCTTTATTAAATACTCCACAAAATTCAACTTTAGAATGATGTTGTTCATAAACTATGTTGCCTTGAACTGAATGATGTTGGTGGTCCATGTTTGTGCCTAGCACGTTATGTATTGATTGTTTGTTTAGGACTAGTGAATACCCCGTGCCCTCAGGGCACGGCCAACTCACTTGCGATATGCCACCTTCGTTTTGCTTGACACTCGTGCCCTACCTACTTGTGGTAATCTTTAAGTACCGATTAAATGTAAACTTGAACTTTTACATAGAAGCGTGATAAGAGAACTCAAATATTGAGGTATAGTAACTATTGTTTTTATCGAGAACAGTGGCCAAACATGTGAATTGAAACATAAATACTTTATAAATCTTGCGCACAACTACGACAATTTTTTCATGAATGTACCTACTGATTTGTGTTAGCGATATAACACAGATTGCTACAAAGCAAGAATAATCCGCGTAAAATATAATGTTGGATGAGCAGTTGTGTTAGCGAAGATTGAAGTCTGAAAAGTTACACGACATCAAATTAATTAAAGTCTAGAAAGTAACAGTATACTCAAACTTTTTGAACTACAGGCTGTATGCGAAGATTAAGTCTTCCCGAATCTAAACTCTACTTTATATTCAATTGATTCACATAGGTAATGCATCATAAGAATACAAAATCACTACATTTTCATTCATCAATTCCCTAAGGCACTATCTAATGGATTCCCACAAACTCCAGAAAAAAGATCACCAAGTTATCCCCAGTATTAGAGCGTGGCAAACATGTACTATGAATACAAAGAAATACGATATTACATGGCATAAGGCATCAAAACATAGCATTCAATCAGTGACCGACTACATTAACTATTCGAAGCAGTTTGATTTTGTTCCTTTTTCCAACCTTCGCTCATTACTTTCCTGAAAAAGAAAATAACATGGAAGAGAGGGGATGCGTACCACACCAAGGAGCAAATAGGTCTAGGAGCAGAAATAAGCCACCCCCAACCTGTCCAAGAAGCAAGAAAATGAATTAGATGTAGGTTGTTACATAGCCTAGGAACTTAACTGAAACTTGACGTATTTGCATAGCCTAGGAATCATCATTGTGCTTCGACTGAACCAAGTCCAATGAGTCGACAGAGAGAGGCCAACATAAGTTATCCCAGTTTCATACACACATCTCCCAAGGAAAAAAACAACGACAAAATAACAAATAGTGTTTGTTGTCCGAGTTAATTGAAAATGTGGATAATAAAAAATACCTTTGGGTAATTCAAACTGAGAAATAAGCACAAATCTTAGACAAACTATTGCGCACGTAAACCAAAAATTTAGAGTAATTTATGGGTGGGAAACTACTGATTATTTACTAAAGTTCAAGAAAGTTGAAGGAAAACAGTACTGAAGTTTGAGAAAATCAGCAACAATACCAAATTTTATGTTACCCAAGAGAGAAATAAGCATAAATCTCATATGAAGTACAGGAATAGAGTAGCCATAACCTATGCAATCGAGAAATTTGAAGAAGAAGTAGAAGATTATTGGATTGACAACAAACGTGAGCCGTCTTTAATCCTTTGGTTAACGGAAGAGAGAAGCATAGTTGGAAGGGAAGCGACAAATCACGTCTAGACGAAACTCCTAAAACATAAAGAACAGTAACAACACTTCTAAACTTCAGCTCCCAACAAAAGTTAACATAAACTCGAACAGGGGAATTGACACAATAGTGCAGATATAGAACCAGTTGGTTCACCGGTTGAATTGCAAAAAAAATGAAGGTAGAAAAACAGGGTATTAAGAGGTAAGATTTGGGTATACCTGAATCAAGGGGGAGTATTTGTAGGCCACCTGCATTCAAGAGTGTTCTTCCTCATCAAATTTCACAATAAAAATACAACACTTGTCAAAAACTAATTCCAGCAGTTATCAACAATAGACACAAACAAATATCAAAACTTTAACTATCATCAGATGTAAACAAAGAGCCCAGTACTGCAAACTCCCCAATCTGAAATCAAACCCCATAAGCAGAGAAAAGAAGAATGATTGTGGCCATTCTGAAACATGACACTGGTCACCGTATTCAAAACATTCAGTTCAAAGCCACCATCAGTGTGACCATAACATTGACTGGCAAAAGAATTGAACTCATAAGACACATAAATGACCAACCTAATTGAGATGGTTGTTATCACAAAGAACAACACTAACCGGGATGGTTGTAGCCAAGAAAGCACGATCAAGTTCTGCCTCTCTTCCAAACCCTGCATCACAAGCAGTCCCAAAATCAGAAAAGTACCATCAAAATAAATTGCACCTGTCGATTACGAAAGAACCGACCCATAAACCTCCCGCTCGTGAGAAACCCCCTAATTTCGCTGCCCACTTGAAAAAAACCATAAAAACCCACCAATAAGTCTGCTAGGAAAAACAAAAAGCTACTTAACGTCAGATTTCATACTCAGATTTCAGTGAATTTCTAAACCCTCCTAGATGAAACGAAAATACAAATCAAATATAAGCAGCAGCCTAGAGAAAGAAGACATACCAACAGAATCCTCCTACATGAAACTCCACACTTGCCATCCACGATTTGGGAGCAAAATTTAACCCGACTCTTGGCATCCACGATTTTGATTTGTGTTCGATTTTGATTTCAATATGAGGATTGGGGTTTCGAAGACAGAGAGAGAGAGCAGGGCGGGTACAGTGGGTGTTTTGAATCTGTAAATTCAAATTAAAGCACCTATTTCTCTTCTCAGCCATGCACATCAGAGAGAGGGGATGAGAGGAGGGGAGGGAATGGGATGGGATGGGATGGCGATCTCGGGAGCAGAGAGCGAGGAGGTCTGGGACAGAGAGACTATCACAGTCGTCGAGTGTGTGGTCCAAACAAATTCAGTCTGGGCCCCAGCGGATAGGTTATCTCTTTTGTAGGACTTTGGGGATAATTATTCTGAGGGTTTTTTCTCTGAATTGGCTGTTTGGTAGGGGTTTGTATACTTTTAGGATAGCTTATCCCAAAGGCAGTCCTATTTTGTTATATAGATGAATAGTAGTTGGCAACACAATCAAAACCAATTGCACCCAACTACTATTGCTACTACTTATAGTTGGCACTACTACCACACGCGTAAAGTAACCAAATTGCTAATATCTGAAAGGGGCAGGGAGCCTTGTTATATTTATGTATTGTTATATCGCTCATACCTCACGACAATGAATGAAAACGAAGAAAACGCATATGTTTAGAGTTGTTCGCCAGCACAATTCGTACTAACTACGTTCACGGCGAAGAACGACATTTGTTTAACAAGAGGAACGATTAGAAACGATGGCATGTTTATCTAAGAACCCTAATGGTCCTTTTATGGTGCCTCGGACGTCCCAAAATCGATCTAGAGTAATAAGGAAACAACTTGGAAAAATCCAGTCCCGATACAGGTCATTTGGGACCTGTGCAGTAGGTCATGCGATATGTCACATGTCCTGATGTATAGCTTCCTCTAGTAGCGATGCATCCTCATCAAACTCTTATGCTTCTTCTTTTTCGGTTTCCTGAGGCGATGGTAGCAATTCGAGTTCCTTAGGATCATTAAGACCTGAACTTGCCTCAACTTTCTTCTCTATAGCTCCAACCTCAATCTCACGAAACTTGATTTTGGCATGGAACTCTTATTGAAGACTACACTTTTGCTAAGTATAATCTTGTTATCTGTCCAAATCTTGTATCCCTTCACACTTGTTCAATAGCCCATGAATATCCCCTTCTTCACCCTTAGTTCTAACTTGCCATCATGCAAATGATAATAGAAAATGCAACCAAAGACCCTTAGATCCGAGTAATCTGCTGCTTTTCTGGACCATAACTCAATTGGAATCTTGCATCCTATGCATGTGTGCATGCTCCGATTTACGAGATAACAAGCCATATAAACTATCTCTCCTCAGAAATATGTAGTAAGGCCTGCATACGAAAGCATACACCGTGCCTTCGCTAAAAGTGTCTGATTCATTCTTCGGCTACACCATTCTTCTAGGGTGTGTACCGAACGGTGTGATGGTGAGCAACTCCCTGATCCTTGCAGAATTCATTAAACTATGATCAACAAAACTCCAAGACGTTGTCCGTGCGCAACCTCTTCACATTCTTTCCCACTCAATTCTCTACCAAGGTCTTCCACTCCTTAAATTTTGCGAAGACTTATCTTTTATGTTTCATACCGAATATCCAAGTCATCCTTTAGTAGTCGTCAATGGTGCTCAGAAAGTACATGTACCCTACTATCGCATCAACTCGAGATGGACCCCAACAATCCGAATGGATATAATCCAAAGTTTTTTTCGTTCTATGAACCGCCTTAGGGAACTTGCTACGTTGTAGCTTCCTGTAATGACCGCATTTCTTAAGCTTATATTACTTCACTTTATTTCATGTTTAAGAATTTAGCTTTCTGATAGATGTATTCATAACTGCTAAACTATAAATGTTAAGCTCGTCTAGAAAGACACTGAAAGTCACAATTTCTTATTCTATTTCTAAATTAAAGATAAAAATAATTAGGGAATGATTAGTGCTAATCACTTATTTAAGTGTTAATTAGTGCTAATGTTTGAGTGTTAATTAGTTCTAATCACTAGTTTAAGTGATAATTAAGTATTTTTTATGCATCTCGCGATATGTGGCTTGTTAAATGCTTGACGTGACTAAATTACATGTTTATTTGACGCGGTGGTTGAGGATAAGCATTTAGATTTAGCCGAATGAATGTGTGACACGCAGATGGACATGTGTCACAATATCTGCGACTGTCCCTGCATGCGCGACACGTAAGGGGGTTATGTGTCATGCTCTGAGGCCATCCTTATCCATGTGTGACACACAGGCGACACGTGTCGTCGTGTGGCACAGCTTTCATTGCATGTGAGACATGTGTCCCTGTGACTCGTCGCGATCTGATTGGTCGCTGAATTCTATAAATAGGGTCCAGTGCTATAGTTATTTCTCATTCTATATTCGATTCAACTACCGATAAGTGAGACAGAGAGATATTGGGAATATTCTGAGATAAAAGATTTGGAGCTACTCGTATCATTTCAATGCTGTTATCGTGAAGCTGATATAAAGGTAGGGGGAATATAGTTTTCACGTCTACTGTAATTACTGTCTATACATGATTATATGCTTATATGTTGATTGTTAAGTTATTGTTTGTTATTCGCATGAAGTATAAAGCATGATAATTATGTGATTTGTGATCGATGTTACAGTTTAATTGATTATTATATTTCTACGCCAGTGGTTAGGCGGTACCTACTGGGCTTTTTGCTCACCCTAAAATATCTACTGGTACCAGAACGGACCGATCGAAGACAATAGACGGGCTAGAATTATATCTTTTTCGAATAATTGTAATATCTGTTAAGATTGTATATTTTGAGATTTGTAAATCAATATTTGTCAAATGAATAGGAAAAAAATGATATTATTATTCAAACTGAAAAAGAGTTGTGTATTTCTAAGCTTCCGCTATTTATATTATCGAAAAGCGAAAAAGGTTCGTATTTCCGTCGCAGCCAAAAATGACGCGTTTACTCTGATGAATTATTAATCAACTTAAAGCGAAACAAAAATTATGGGTCGTGACACTTCCTATACACGCAATGCTCACTAAACTCTAGGCTCTTTGGCGTGTGCCCGGTGAGATAGCCTTTCTTGTGAAGTCCATGCATTCCACGTTCAATCATATGACCGAGCCTCATATGTTCACCTTTGGTTTGATCAAATTCTTTAACCTTGCCTGAGACAGCTCCGACAAAACTTGTGACCGTCGAACCTTGTAGCATGTATAGAGTTCCACTCTTGACTCCCTTGAGAATCACCTTAGAACCCTTGCAGACTTGTAAATCTCCACCTTCCCTTTTGATACTATAGCCCGTGCTGTCAAGTAGACGCAATGAGATTAGATTCTTCTTGATAAGTGGTACATGCCTGACTTGATCTAAAGTACATAACTTCCCTTCATTCGTCTTCAATCTAACCGCGCCGCTTCCGGTCACCTTGGAGACGGGCTCCGTTGCCACATAGTCTGACCCACCATCTGTTTGGCTATATGTCGAGAACAGCTCCCTGTTAGAGAAAATATGATAGGAAGCCCTAGACTCAAGGACCCACGCATCCGGTGAATGCGTGACAACATGCGCCAATAGAATGCAATCGTCCTCGGGCGAATTACTTTGTTCCGCCACGGCTGCAGATTTGTTCTGCGCTTGTTGACCTCGTTTCGTGTAATCTCTCTTCCAATTCCCTTCTCTTTGCACCATGCATATACATCTTTGTGTAACTTAGAGCCAGAAAACTATTTTTTTGTTCTTCATATTCTTCTTTCTCCCCCCGTCTTCATCAACCCAAAAGCATGGTCCTTTGTACTTGTGCCTACACCCTTGTGGCGCAATTACCTAGCATGGAGAGCCGATCTCACCTCCTATAGGGATATGTTGTCCTTATTCACATTAAAGGATTGCACGAAGTTCTCGTACGATGGAGGTAACGAAACCAACAAAAAGACTGTGGCATCCTCATCATTCACCTTCTCGTCAATATTACGCAAAACAAGAAGAATTATGTTCAGTTGATCAAAATGATCCTTGAGAGTCGTATGTTCGAGTATCCGCAGAGTGAACAACTGTTGCTTTAGCATCAACTTGCTGATGAGTGACTTCTTCATGTAGAGACTCTCCAACTAGAGCCATAAAGTCGCCACCATTGTATGATAATATGATCGTCGAGTGTGTCTTCTCCTCCATCAACATATACTTCGTCGATCCAACGTCAATGCCTCCCTTGTCCGTGGCCAAAGGCGTCCAGATGCCTTGCAACTTTAATAAGGCGCACATCTTGATCTTTCCATAGATCGAAGCTGTCCCTTCTGTAAACCTATCGATCTTCGACGTCGATCCGGAGATCGTTCTTGGTGGAGTAACCACGACCTAGGCTCTGATACCAGTTTGTTATAAAAAAACACAATTTTAACATGGTTCCCTAGCATAATTCGTGCTAACTACTTCCACAGCGAAAACGACTTTTATTTATCAAGAGGGACGTTTACAAACGATTGCATACTGATCTAATAACCCAATGGTCCTTTTATAGTGCCCCCGATCGCCCCAAAACCGACCTAGAGTAATAAGGAAACAACATGGAACCCCAACCCCGACAAAGGTCTTGTGGAACCTGTGCAGTAGGTTGTCCGACCTCATAAACTCCCGACATGCTGCAACATTATTTCCTTGTTATCCCTTTGCTCCGTCCTGACCTTTAGTTGTTGCTCTTTGGTGATTTCTTCACTACAAGGCACATTTCCAACTTGTATATTAAGAGTTTTGGAGTAAACTAATTATAAGTTGGAGTAGTTCAAGTATCTTATTAGGTACAAGCAAAAAAAATCAAGTCCCGATAAAGGACAAATAATAATTCTGAACAAGACCCCCCAAACACGTCATGAAAGAAACAATATCAGAAATAAGCTCTGATCATCTCAAAACCAATATATTTTCAGTTATAAAATGTAATATGAAATCCTTGAGGAATGCAGTATCCCTTGTCGTGTAAAATGTAATATGATTGTCATCATGTCTTGTCAAACCAATATATTTTCAGTTATAAAATTTATTCCTTGTTTTATTGTTCTCCTATTTGCTCCTTTAGAGCCTGTTTGGTTCCAGCCTAAAATATCAATAATCTGATGAAAATAATCTGAGGTGAATAAGCTGGCTGAAATTATAATCTGAAAATTGTTTGGCATGCGCTGAAAATTTGGAATTAAAATTTAATTTTGTTTAGCAATACCTGTAACTTTTACAATAAAATTTACAATAAATGCATTTATTTGAACTATAATACGTTTAAGATGTTAAGCGTTTGCACAAATTAACAATTCAAGCATTAACGGGATGATAGAGTATGATATTGATGTAGGACACGAATTATGGAAAATACCATCAAATTCAGGAGAACAGTTCCCGTCAAAACGCAAAGTCAGGGGCAGAATTGAAGGAATTCGATATATGGTCGAACCATACATGTTTCTGAGTGCGAACGACGTTTTGAAAATAACTCGTGATAAATCACGAGCACCACCTCAGATTGGCCAAATTCGTCCGTTTAGGGCATGAAATAAGCGTTTTTACTATTTTTGGCAGTATTTATTTAGTCAATAACTTTTAGTAGGAAACTCCGAATCAAATTCCGCAAATTGGAGATTTCTCGTAATCTCTCATATTTTCTGAATTTTATAGTTTTGCAATTATTTCTATTTTTGGAAAATTTCGAATTTTGATTATTTTTAGTCTATTTAAGCGTTGTAAACCTTCGGGTAAATCAACTTTTACCTCATTATCAATAATATTTCGTTTTTCTCTTGTTTGAGAAACATTTATTCTATGGAGATTGTCTTTTGACGTCTTTAATCGCTTCTATTCCGCGTCAAGTGGTATCAGAGCCAGGTTGGCCTCGCTCATGGCTGCTCGGCAAGATGGAGAAGAGATCCCCGTTGACGTTCGTCGCGGGTTAGGAACCCTAGATTTTCTAGGGAGCCCATTTGCTACATGTACCAAGCACGTGGATAACCATGGCAGTCATGTTGAGCGTACCGTGCCAGTTCTTGGGAGGAGGCGTCTTACTAATCGATTTCAAAGCCTCTGTACGATCAAAATAAGGTATGCAACTTGGATATTGATGATGCTCATACTAATTTTGTTAGTACCAAAATTGTCGAGTATTTTAATTTGCATGCGGAAGATCACCAGTCACCATATAGTTGTGAAGGAGTTAATGGATCAGGACTAATATCCGAAATCGCAAAGACTTGCCAACTTTCGTTTTCCATTGGTAACAAGTATATTACTGAAATTTTATGTGATGTCTGTGATATGGAAGAGTGTCACTTGTTGCTTGGGCGACCACGGCAATATAGTGTCAAGGGTGTTTATGATGAAGTTCACAATGGATTTTTATTTGTGTGGGAATCTTGCAAAATTGGTATTCGTTCAAGAAACAATAAAGTTAAATCGGATTGTGAAGAGGAAAAGAAGAAAAACATGGATGAAGCGAAATTTGAAGAAGACAAAAAGATTGAAGATATAATGAAGACACAAGAAGTGCAAGATGTGAAGGTTCAAAACATCAAGGAGGACGACGAAAATTCAGAAACTGACAAGCTTCATTCCACAATTACAGTTCCTTCAATCGGTAATATTGACTTTCTTGGAGTTGATAATTTTTGGTTTCCATCTCCACTATTGGTTAATCTCGTTAACAAGTTGAAATGCATGGAGAATCTGATATTCTTGAATAACTACAATTATGTTGACAAGTTGAAGATTTGGTGTGTGAAATATTCAAAGTATCTTTTTAATTGAAGTGGAAGGTACCAAGCTTCTAAAGTGAACTCGAGGACGAGTTCTTTCCAAGAAAGGGTGACTGATGTAGGACACGAATTATGGAAAATACCATCAAATTCACGAGAACAGTTCCCGTCAAAACGCAAAGTCAGGGGCAGAATTGAAGGAATTCGATATATGGTCGAACCATACATGTTTCTGAGTGCGAACGACGTTTTGAAAATAACTCGTGATAAATCACGAGCACCACCTCAGATTGGCCAAATTCGTCCGTTTAGGGCATGAAATAAGCGTTTTTACTATTTTTGGCAGTATTTATTTAGTCAATAACTTTTAGTAGGAAACTCCGAATCAAATTCCGCAAATTGGAGATTTCTCCTAATCTCTCATATTTTCTGAATTTGATAGTTTTGCAATTATTTCTATTTTTGGAAAATTTCGAATTTTGATTATTTTTAGTCTATTTAAGCGTTGTAAACCTTCGGGTAAATCAACTTTTACCTCATTATCAATAATATTTCGCTTTTCTCTTGTTTGAGAAACATTTATTCTATGGAGATTGTCTTTTGACGTCTTTAATCGCTTCTATTCTGCGTCAGATATTTTATACGTTTCACTCAAAAAAAATTCAAAATCGGAGATTATATAATCTGCAGATTATTAGCCAACTTAAATTAAAATCTGACTCAAAAAATCTGTAAAACAAACGAGATTAATTTTTTTGGCAAATTTTAATCTCAAATGAGATTTTAATCTCGAACGAAACAAGCACTTAGTCTTTGGTTTATGTTCTAAGGCGATTTCTTCAATTCAAGACATCATTCCAAAAAAAAAAAAAAAAAAAAACATTATTCCAACACGATCCGTGGCGTTAAGTGAACAATTAAGCCGGGTCCAAGTTCAACATGTATTACAGCTAGCATACCGAAAAAGGCAGGCCAGCATTTGAATGAGGCTCTTACTACTAATTTCATCATCACTTTCCAAAGGCAGGCTAGCTAGTATGCCACCAGTGCACCGGCCATGATGGAGTTCCTCACAATTAGAGCCAATCAAGAAACTGGCTGGGACTAACCTCCTCCTTCCACTAGTTATGTAGGAGTACTTGTGGTTAAAGCTGAAAAAGGAAACCAACCAACCACCAGCACTCGTACTCTACTACTACTACTAACAAACAAGAAGAAGAAAAGAGAAGCCGTGTGTCTCTGTCTGGTTAGGCTTTGCTTAATTAGCAGCATTGGGTGTGTAATCATCAGCCAGCTGTTTGTTGATTCGGTAAAAAAGTACTTTTAATTTGGTTACCCTCAAAGAAAGAAGCAAAAAGAAAAAAAAAATGGCAATTAATGAAATTCTAACCAACCTGCTGCGTCTGCATGCATCATCTACCAGTAGTCACTCCTAAATCCCTAGGCCGCCCCAACCCGATGAAATGCCCCAGGTAGTTGTTATTGGTTTCCCTTCAGTACTACTGCTACTACTTTGCTGTAGCCCCCAACGCCTGAGGCCGCCGCCGCAGCAGCTTGAATCAAGACACTGCGGTCGTGCCTGCCAAGAAAGATGCTTAACAATGTGCAACTTCTAACCGGCCCTCTGCAGTCACTCACCCCACAATGCGCATCTGGCTCTGGCTTCCACTCCAAGACCACTAACTATCTAATACTCCACTTACCAGTGTTAATTAATTATTTACTACAAAGTTGTCCTGGCTGGAGGTTACTTCCTCTCTGTTTGGTTTTTGCAGTTGATCATCATCATCATCATCATCATCCGAGGACGAGGTAGACTTTGAATTCTCAGGGAGTTTGAGAGATGAACCCTTACATACATCCTCCGCACCAGTCAATGTGTAAAAACCCACAAGGCAAGGGAATTATAGAGAGAGCATGAGCAGCAGATTTCCCCAGGACTTTCCTCCAGAATACAATAATCTCATGATGATGATTGAGATTATCCCTACTGTGCTTTGTTAATAATAATTATCCCTCCCTACTTAGCCCATGTTCGTCTTAGCGAAAGTGAATTGGACAGTGTCTACTCTATCTTGGGTACCTGCAGCATGAAGCAAGCTGAGTACTATTTTAGTAAGTTAAGAACCAATTGATCACATATTCACATCCAATAATAATAATAAAATAAACATTTGCCTACTTAATAAAAAAAAAATACTAAAAAGAAAACACAATTTTACTGGTGAATTCTGCTCTCGGTTTCCTATGTGTCTTCATACGACAAAAGGCAAGTGTAATGAAAATATGACCGACTATATAAGCTATGTGAGTAATCAGGAAATGGCTAATTAGAAACACTCTGAAGAAGAAGAAGATATGTTTGTGGTGCTATATATGAAACTGATCATGACAGGTGGCTGATTGATCACTTCTTCTGCAAGAAAACATGAATCCCATCTGGACTAAGAGGTGCAGTCGGCAAAATGATAACAAACCTGCCTCCTCCAGTTTCTACTCCTTCAACCTTATCCAAATAAATAACTAGTCAACAATTTTGATTTTACTATCGTCTTGCCATATTCACATGAGCCACAATGGAGGAAACCTCCAAAATTTTAAGTCTGTACCATCTTCTGCTGTCTGTGTAAAAGCTAGCTAGATTCACCTGCAAATATAAACAACCCCTCACCCCACAATACTATACACATGTTATGCCCTCCTGCACTAGAAATGACTTCTCTTCCAAATTACATGGCCTCTGCTGCTGCAATCTCTCTGCTTCTTGCATCTGCAGTAGTAATAACTTCTGACGCGGCGGCCAACTTTAATCAGGAATTTGACATCACTTGGGGCCAAGAGCGCGCTAAGATACTCAACAACGGCGACCTTCTCACCCTCACTCTTGACAGGATATCCGGGTCGGGCTTCCAGTCCAAGAATGAATATCTATTCGGAAAGATAGATATGCAGCTCAAGCTCGTTCCTGGAAACTCTGCTGGAACTGTTACTGCCTATTATGTACTCTTATCATCTCCTCTCTTTTTATCACATGATTATTATTAAGCTTGATACTTTTTCAGACTGAGAAGCTATGTAGCGCAGGTGCGGGCCTGGGTGTGTGTGCGGGAATTGGGTGCAGGTGCGGTAAATTCCCAAAATCAAGGGTGCGGGTGCGGCAAATTTATTTATATATTTTTATTTTATATTATTTGCGATACCATTATGCTAATATAGAAACAACAATAATAGTAATCCAAATTATGATCAAACATAGATTCATACACAGATTCAAATATACAGTGTTACTATACCAACAATTTGATCTCTTCGCGTTGCTGTTTGTAGCTGTGGAGAGACGAGTAATTCAAGGGTTAAAAATGTTCACATAGATGCACTAGTTCTGTTTTAGAAGACCTCTCAACTAAAACGTTCTGCAAAGCACCCACGAAGCAACCGGCGCACGACCTCCCGGAAGCACCCGTGCAACATAGTTGTGCAATGCATCATCATCGTCATCATCATCATATTATTATTATTATTATTATTATTATTATTATTATTATTATTATTATTATTATTATTATTATTATTATTACTACATCTGTGTTTTATTGCAGTTGTCATCACAAGGATCAACCCATGATGAGATAGACTTTGAATTCTTGGGGAACGTGAGTGGCGAACCATATACTCTTCACACTAATGTGTACAGCCAAGGGAAGGGCGACAGGGAGCAGCAGTTTCGCCTATGGTTTGACCCTTCTGCTGATTTCCATACCTATTCCATCCTCTGGAATACCAAAAGCATCGTGTAAGCAACCAAATACCCATAATCCCTTTATGACACTTTCTTTTTTGGATCAAAAGAATGGTTGGTTATAAGATGAGAGCACTAGCCTAGAAAACTAGTTGAGGGATAGGAATGGGTAATTTCCATAAAAGAGAAACCAAAGAGTAAAGGTAAAAAAAAAAAAAAAAAAAAAAAAAAAAAAAAAAAAAAAAAGTATTGTTCAAGAGGGTAAAATCTGCACTGAAAAAGAAAACTAGCAAAAAGATCGAAAAAAGCAGCAATGTAGGTAATGGATATGCCAATCAGAGGTTGGGAACAACCTTCAGCATTATAGAGTGGAGACTAGATAATATTACTCCTCGTTACAGGTGTTCAGTTAACTGTTTTAAGCTACCTTTTTCAGTTCGACGTAAACATGGAATGATCTGTTGGATAGGTTCCTAGATTATTTACAGATTTACTGGCCCTCACAACCTCTGACCCTCGGAAAACTTTTCCAGCTTTTTTGCAGACGGAACTCCAGTTAGAGAGTTCAAGAACTTGGAAACAATGGGTATTCCATACCCAAAGAAGCAGCCAATGAAGCTATACTCTAGCATCTGGAATGCGGATCAATGGGCAACGAGAGGTGGACTTGTGAAGACTGATTGGACTCAAGCTCCCTTCACTACTTCATATAGAAACTTCAAAGCCGATGCCTGTGTTTGGTCATCTGGAAAACCCTCTTGTGGTTCCTCGCCATCTAGCACCAACACATGGCTTTCGGCAGGATTGGATACAACAAGCAGAGCAAGGCTGAAATGGGTGCAAAACAACCACATGATCTACAACTATTGCACAGACCTCAAAAGGTTTCCACAGGGATTTCCTCCCGAATGCAGATACACACTATCCTGAAAGAAAGGGATGTATTACTCCTAAATTAGTCCCACATCTGCATTTTACTTGAGTTGAAAACTCAAATCCTATTGTACGCTATGCAAGTTAGCTCTATGAACTCTAATGTCAGAAACATATGAATAAAGAAAGTACATTGTGAAAATGAGTTCTTCAACATTCATCGGTGGATAACTAGGCCAACTTCCAATTATCCCAACTAGAATGTATCCAGACTGGACATAGTTTAGGTTCATATCACATAATGGTAGTCTTCTATCAAAGTAATTCCACTAGCTGCTTAAAGAGCACTCAAATCGTGCCTGGCTTTTTGGAAGAGCCTAGAGGAGGCAGCATTTGGCGTCACAGTAAAATCCAAAATGAAACCTCTTCCTTTACGTAGCTATGTTCAAAGAATATAACAAAAGCAAACAAAATCAAACTGAGGTAACCCCTTCCAACTTCGAAGTGCATCCACAGCGAGATAATCCAGAACATTGCACTCAAAAAACAAATGCACTCTACTTTATGTAGATTTTTTTTTTTAATCAACAGAGTCCAAATGTAAACTCGTTACCTCAGTAGAATGAAGGGGCAATCCAGCAACCTTGGGTGATATGGAAAACAGACAATCTGACTTTCTTGCTCACCCAAAACATCCCTCCCTCCATTCCAGAACACCGCGTTGGTAAAGCAAGTGAATATCCAAGTCGTTTCTATTCAAGTTGCGAAGTAGTTTGTGTTGAAACCTGAAATGACCCCAGCGGATTCTCTTTCTCCGGTTAAGGGGATTTTGGCAGAGCGTGTTACCAAGGTGATAACAATGGCGCAGGTGGTACTGGTAGGGTTTGGAACCGAAGGAGGAGAGAGAGAGAGAGTTAGGGCAAGGAAAATTTTCTATTGGTAAATGGGCGGAGATCGGCGTGCCATTGCACCGGGCGTTGTCGTTCGGCTTGGAAGTTCACAATTGTCTCACTGTACGTGTAATTGGAATTCATGTGTCACATAAACAGTATAGTACAAATTGTTGTTGATTTTTTCTAAGAGGAGGACGTCGAAATCTATGATTTGATGCAACAAATTGGCATTGCGTGTAGTAATCAAACTGAATTAAATTGATATTGACATTTACTAATGTCAGTGGACGTGTTTTTCATCTCACATATTTTCCTTAAAAGAAAAAATAATTATGTTTACAACCGTGTGTTTGTGATATAATAACTTCGCACCTTATTTTCTTGGCTTTCAAATAGATATCATACAAGTTCGGTTGGATTTTGCTTAGTTGTTCTCTCCAAAAAATGTTCTCTCTCTCTAAAAAATTGCTCTCTGCATTTTTTTAGGGAAGATGAGATAAGCTTAGGGATTTCATACCCTAGGGTTTTTCTAGATTGTTTAATCAATCTTTGACTTGGGTGTTGTTACCTATTCTGTTTTCTTATTTCCTTCTGTCTCGCCATTCTTGTTGTTTTCTGTGCTTTTTCGTTCTCTTCCAGATCTACCTTTCCTGCCTTCACATCTGGGTTTTTTCTTTCTGGTTTTTTGGGATTGTGATTTTCATCAACTCGATCTCCGGCTCTAAACATGGAATTAGAATTGGAGGATGATCCACATCTGATCCAACAGATTCACAAAACAACTTTAGTTGGTAAGCTTCATAGTTCTCGGCTATGGGGAAAAGGAACGATGGTGAAAGTAGCAGAAGGGGCGTGGAAGTTAAGAGGGGAAATCATTGTGGAGTCTTTTGGTGAAAATTTATTCACGTTTACTTTCTCTGATGAAGAAGACTATAAGCGGGTTGTGCAGAAGTCCCCATGGACGGTGGGGAATCAACTGCTCCAAGTAAAACCATGGCAGATTGGGCAAACGGCGCACGAAATCGACTTCTCGAGGTGCCCCTTTTGGATCCAAATAAGAAATCTACCTCCGGAGAAGAGATCTCCGGCAAATCTGGAGCTAATAGGGGGCCGATTCGGCCAGTTCTTGGAGATGGAAGAGCGGAAACCCCCAATATGTGGATTAAGACCCTATGTGCGAATCAGAATTGCTATTCCGATAGCAGCACCACTTCCTCAAGGGTTTACGCTGAAAAAAACGCCGGAGGAAAAAATCTGGGTGGGTTTTCGATATGAACGACTGGGAGATTTTTGTTATCGTTGTGGACGAATCGGTCATATCAATTCACAATGTCGTTTCTACACTAGTGAACAGGAAGCACATACTGAGTATTCAGCAGATTTAAGGGCGGAATTCAAAAAAAAGTGAACCGGAGAAGAAACAGAAAGAAGCACTCCGGCAAGAAGAACAGCGTAAACGGTGGGCGCCGATGATGGAGAGGGTGGCGCGTGAGGGGTTTTTAGATAGGACGAAGGAGACAGGTGGCGAGGTGCACGCGCCCCAGAAAGGACAGAGGCCTGGTACAACCAATGGTACGAATCTGGGACAGGTGTCAAAGATCAACGGAGGGAATATTTCTGGGGAAAATGAAGATGAGAGCACGTGGCGAGAAAACATTCCCCAGCTGGCACCAGTAATGGTGGAAACGGCAGAGGTGGGACAAGGTGTGGACACAGAAAAAGATATGACAGCAGAAGGCAACCCTAAGGTCAATGAAAATGAATATGGGCTGGGCCTGATTAATGAGGGGGAGGGGCCGGACCTGAGTATTATACTTGTGCAAAGAAGTAAAAGCCCACCCCTTAGTGTTTCACAGTATACGGTGGAGGAACCAGATAGCCCAAAAAGCCCACAAGAGAAAGAAAAAACAAAAAATCAAGCCCAAATTGATGTTTGGGCTCCACGAGACCCACGCCAAGGAAAATGGAAACGGATACGTAGAGAACAAAGTGGATCTGAGTCGGGGCAGAATGGGACAGTCGGGTTTGCCAACCCGTTTCGCCAAGAACAAATGGGTAACCCTTATTTTGAAATAGGGCTCTCTCAGGTTTTTAATCGATTTGTTTCTTTGAAACGTTCGCCGACGGAGCTTGAAGTATCTAAAGAGGCAAAGAAACAGCGATGGGAGAAACAAATTCAACCGGATTTTGTGGAGAGGAATTCGAAAAAGCTGCTTGCAGATGCAAACTATGCACACAAAGTTCAACAATTACGGAAATTGCAGGGACAGGATCCAAACGGAAGAAGCTGGAGATTTTTTCAAGAAAGTTCTTATGGTGGAGCAGAAGTTGGTCTGAATGAGAATCTTAAAGGTGATGCGGTTCGTCTCGAGGTAATGAGTAATGTCCATGGTCAACAATTGTACCTCTATAAGGATTGTATGGCTAAATTGAAAGAAATTGAACAAACTGAAGCTGATTCGGAGGAATTAATGGCGGTGGTGGCTGGCCTTCAACAGCCACAAGAAGAATGTTAGGCATCTACTGGAACTGTCAGGGCTTGGGGAGTAACCTGACAGTCCAGAGAATCCGAGGGTTAGTACACACCCATCTCCCTAATTTTGTGTTTTTAGCTGAAACAAAAAATAAGAGATTCAAACTAGAAAGTCTAAGAAGGTCATTGAGATTGGCAAATAGTTTCTATGTAGATCCAGATAGAGTTAGTGCTGGAGGGCTGGCACTATGGTGGGTTGAAGATTTTAATTTGGAAGTTCAATGGTGGTCCAAGAATGCTATTTTAACAAGAATGGAAGTAGGTTTAAACAAATGGGAAACTTGGCTTTTTGTGTATGCTCCTGCCAAAGCAGAAAAGAGGAAGCTATTCTGGCAAGAAATTGTACAACTTTCAGGCACAATTAAGGACCCTTGGGTTATGGTGGGTGATTGCAATGATCTCCTCCATGTGGAAGATAAATGTGGTGGCAAGGAAGCTAGTTTTCAGAGGATTGCTCAATTTTCAAAGATTATTGCAGATTGCAAGCTGGTGGAGCTGACTTCCCAAGGTCTTTCTTATTCATGGACAAACAAAAGGGGGTGTGGCAATATAAGGGAGATGATTGATAGATGCTTCTACTCTATTCAATGGGGTTGTAACAATGGTGATGCCCACATCAAGAGAGAAGCTATTCTGGGATCTGACCACTCCCCTCTTATCATAGATACACAACCTGAAAAAAGGAAATGTGGTTATCAATTTAAATTCTGCAAGAATTGGACTACCATTGAGGGCTTTCAAAAAATAGTGGATAAGGCTTGGAATACAGAAGCTCAAGGGTCTCCTCTGTATAAATTGGGTAGTAAACTAGGGCATTGTAGAAGAGCTTTGCAAAGCTGGAGCAGAGATACATGTGGCAACCACAGGAAAAGAATCACCCAACTCACTACACAGTTGCTTAAAGTTCAAGAGCTCCCCCACTCAGCAGAGAACTATGCTAAAGAGCTGCAACTTGAGGAAGAGATTAGAGAAGCAAATGCCAAGGAAGAGATCTTTTGGAGACAAAAGGCTAGAGTAAACTATATCAAAGAAGGTGATCTCAATACAAGGTTTTTTCACATCTCTACTATTCAGAGGAGGCAGAAAAACAGAATTAACAGAATCAAGGTAAATGAGGAAACCTGGTGTGAAGATGAGAATGACATTAAAGAAGAGTTTTTGAGATACTACAAAGAGCTTTTCACAACTAAAGGCAGTAGAGATTGGGGCCAAGACCTGGATGGGCTTACAGCTTGCATCTCCCAAGAAGAAAATACAGAGCTTATTAGAATCCCCAGTGAAGAGGAGATACAGAAAGTAGTCTTCAGTTTTGACCCCAACAAAGCTCCAGGCTTTGATGGGTTCAATGGTCTCTTCTTTCAAAACCAGTGGCACATTGTCAAAAGGGAGGTAATAGATGCTGTTATCCATTTCTTTACCCATAAGTTTCTCCTAAAAAGTATTAACAAAACAGTGATTACTGTTATACCAAAGGTACAGCACCCAGAAACAGTCAAACAGTTTAGACCAATAGCATTGTGCACTTTTGTGTATAAGGTGATCTCTAAACTTTTGGCAAATAGATTAAAGATTCTGTTGGACAGAGCTATATCCCCTGAACAATCAGCCTTTATTCCTGGGAGGCTGATACAGGACAATGTGATTATTGCTCAAGAATATTTTCATCATATAAGTTCCAAAGACAAAGGAAAGAGGGGGTGCCTTGCAATGAAGTTAGATCTTAATAAGGCATATGATAGAGTGGAGTGGGACTGTCTAGAAGAAATTTTTAAAAGACTGGGGTTTTGTCAAGACTGGATTCAGCTTGTGATGCAGTGTGTGACTACTACCTCTTTAGCAGTTAAAATTAATGGGACCACTTATGAGTTCTTTCATCCTTCCAGGGGTATTAGACAAGGAGACCCCTTGTCTCCTTATCTGTTTGTATTAGTCATGGAGGTTTTCTCTAGGAAGATGAGAAAAGCTGAAGCAGAGGGGAAGATAAAAGGAATAGCTCTGAACAGGAAGAACCCTATCTCAATCAACCATCTCCTGTTTGCTGATGATTCACTCATCCTTCTAGAAGCTGATGAAAGGTATGCTAAGAATTTTGTTCAGTTAGTTGAAGATTTTGGCAATACTACCGGTATGGAGATAAATTTTGAAAAATCAGGGATTTTATTCTCTCCCAACACAAGTGATATAGTGAGGAAGGACATTGCTAGCATTTGTGGAATTCCAGCCCTTGATCCTAGTGTCAAATATTTAGGGATACCAGCTTTGTGGGGAAGATCAAAGTCTCAATCTGTGAGATTCCTTCTGGATAGATTGGAGAAGAAACTACAAGGATGGATGAAGGTAGTTCTTTCAATAGCAGGAAGAGAGGTTTTATTGAAATCAGTGGCTCAAGCTCTGCCAAGTTACACTATGTCACGTGTTCTTCTTCCTAAAAACATTTGCAAAAAGATTTCTGACCTTATCAGAAAATTTTT
Organism: Linanthus parryae; assembly: GCA_023055425.1. Lineage (NCBI taxonomy): Eukaryota > Viridiplantae > Streptophyta > Magnoliopsida > Ericales > Polemoniaceae > Linanthus > Linanthus parryae. The sequence continues at coordinate 76,246,626 of JALGPY010000009.1, read as the reverse complement.
TTGGGGGCATACCACAACAGGGGGCAAAATAAACTGGTTGAGCTGGGAAAAAATGCAACTTCCAAAAGCAAAAGGGGGGATGGGTTTTAGGAACATTCTGAGTTTCAACATCTCCCTGCTAGCTAAACAGGGGTGGAGGATCTTACAAAATGAAAAGAGTTTAGTAGCTAGGGTCTTGAGAGCAAAGCATTATGCACAGTCAAATTTTTTAAATGCAAAAGTTGGCACTAACCCTTCTTGGGTTTGGAGAAGTCTATTACAAGGCAGGAAACTACTTAAAGACAATTGTGTGTGGGCAATTGGTAATGGTGAAAAAATTCAGGTTGTTGAAGACTTGTGGATCAGGGGTAGAAAGGAAGCTTTGAGAAACTCAAGTAATGTTTCTTTTGGGAACAAGAAAGTTAGCTGCCTTCTGAATCAGTCTAGTAGAAGGTGGAGAGTTGCTCAAGTCAAGAACTCCTTTGAAGACAAAGATGCAACAGAGATTTTGAAGACACCAATTTCTTGGTGTAATCTTGAAGACAAGATCTTTTGGGAAAAATCCAAGTCAGGAGAGTTTACAGTTAAGTCTGGTACTTATGTGGCTGCTGATTTGATTACAAAAACCAAGAGTCAAAAGTTGAAGAGTATAGATAAAGCTTCCACTTCATTCCAATTCTCTGAGAAATACTGGAAAGCCCTTTGGTCAAGTAAGTTACCTGCTAAAATATTGCATTTTTGGTGGAAAATGAGCAATGGTATCATTGCAGTTAATGCAAATTTGATCATTAGAAAGTGTGTTTCTGCTGCTAGCTGTCCTATCTGTCTTGAGGTAGATGAGACCTTAGAACATTTGATTTGGGAGTGTCACTGGGTTAGATGCTTCTGGTTCACTTGGGGCATAAGGGTTGAAGATTGCAAAAGTCAGTTTGGAGCAGTTAATAAGTGGTTTGAAGAGTTAGTGGAAGGAAAGGATCAAGACCAGTTGAGGAAGGTGATAGTGGGGTGCTGGAATATATGGCTAGCCAGGAATGAGGCAACATTCAATCAAAGGAAGGTTAATCCTAGAAGTGCTGCTATCAAGAGTCAATATTTGTGGGAAAATATAATGAAGGCTTGGGAAAATTCAGATGTGGTCAGTCCAACTGTGAATGAAGTTGGTGGAAAAAGACCTAGAGCAGAACAAAAAAACTGGGCTACCCCAAAAGAAGGGACTTTTAAATGTAATTTTGATGCAGGTTTGAACTCAGATCATATAGCACATGTTAGCTGGGTTATTAGAGACTCAGCAGGAAGAGTTCTTAAGTGGGGATGGGGATCTGAACCTGCTGAATCACCCCTAATAGCAGAAGCATTGGCATTAAGATTGGCTATGTGGAAAGTCAAGATGTGGAATGAAGAGGCAAAGGTATGCTTTGAAGGTGATAATCAACAATTGATCAACACTGTCCAGAGAAGAGGAAGTTTGCTGGAAGCTGGTATCATTATTGATGATATTTTACATTTGTGTAGCGGCAGAAAATTTGGTTTCAATTGGATTCCTAGAAAATTCAATTTTGTGGCTGATAGTATTGTCAGGAAAGTAAGTAGTGGATTTTGTAATAGAGAGGAAGTAGAGAAATGGGCTAGGATGGATCTGCTGTAATTTCTGGTTTTGGTTTGGTTGTTTTCTATATAATTCTACTTCTGACAAAAAAAAAATAGATATCATACAAAATCATACTTATTTAAAATTGATTTTCGTAATTATACTCTGCTGCTCTCACAGACGCCTTAATTGCTCCGCTACCACCAGGAAAACACAATTATAACCTGAAACCCTAATCTACTGTCAACGCCTAGTTTCCTCTCCAATCAGTCACACTCTGAGTCCTTTTGATTTACGTTTCATCATTAAGATCTATCGTTTCGTGTGTGTTGAAGATTTCTGCGGCAGATTTAGTGGGGTTTGCAATATCTTCTCATTGATTGAAAGCGTGCATTTAGTACAGACGTGTCTCTTAGAAGATGCATGGTAATAAGTTCTTTGAATGGATGTGAACAGTTGCAACGGTCTTCTCACATTCATATTCATATACTGTATATAAGCACAACCAATTTGCTGTGGGCATAACATAGAGTACAGCAATGGATTATGGTAAAGAAAGTAGTGATGGTAAGGTGAGGAAGGGTGCCAAGAAGAAGATGAAGAAGAAGGTTAAGAAAAGTCAGAGGTATGATAGTGAGTTGAGTATGTCTTCGTGGGAGAGTTGGCATGATAACTCGTATGTGCTTGGGAAGGGGTCGGAGTCAACTATATATTCAGATGCATCGGAGAAATATGAATTCTGGCGGGTTGACACAGCTTCCTCTTTTCCAAATAATTGGACTTGTACTTACCATCCCGACACAAGTAAGAAGAAGAAAGTTAAAGGCAAAAGCAGCGAAGGTTTGCGGAGGGAAAAAGCAAATTGTCCACCGGATGGTACACAAGATCAGGGCGGGAAGAGGAAGAACAGAGATGATGGCGTTGTGGATTCGTCCCAGAAGAAACAGAAGGTGTAGAGGGTCTTGCATCTTCTGGTGTTCTGTTCCAGTGAAGTGTAGTTTGATGTTAGGTTTTATGATGAGTGTCATGGAGTTGGGTTATGTTTAGTTTGAAATAGTTATGCAAAACTATGTAATCATGGAATATATTTTGTCTATTAATGCAGTTTTTAATTTGAGTTAATTTAATGTTTGTTCACATTGGTTTGTTGTCCAATCCGAAGCACGCATCATTTGGAAGTTTGTATATGGCATCAACCAATTTATTGTATTGGATTAATGATAATATTATATGAATCACACATCACAATATGGGATCATAGCATATTAGATGAATCACAAATCAGAATATGGAACCATAGCAGTTTTACTGTACCAAAATTACAACCACTAAATCCATTGAAAAACAACCAGTAAATGAAAGAAATGGCTTCTGATAACCTCTGGTTATGTCACTGCTATTTTTCATTTACTGGATATCTTCAATAGATTTAGTGGTCGTAAATTTGATGTGTTAATTATTATGTTCGGAGGCAAGCTTAGATATACAGTACGATGTATTCGCAAGATTATATTTATAGCTTTGCTGACCCTTTTTGTTTTTTTTTTTAACATTCCCTTTGTCGATAAGTTATCCATTTAATCATGTTTAACGAAGCTCACCGGTATTCATCGTTTGATGTGAGTTCAGTGCCAGAGAACTTGAACATACCACTGGCTAGCAGTCTTCTAATATAGATATATGAAGTGAAATAACAGCTCTTAAGTAAATGAAATATAAACTGTTGACATAGCTATTATTTATTTGAACATCAAAATCACAGAATAACATGCATGGAGGGACGTAATTGCCATACAGATGAGATTGCATTAGTCTGTGTCTGGAGAGGAGGTATAACGCTTACAACTTTCTAAATTGTCCTCGACGATTAGATCTTGAATAATATCTGGAGCATCAAATAATATTATGTAACAATCACTTTGTCATGACTGAATATTGTTGGGAGATGAGATTGCATTAGTCTGTGTTGGTTGGTTTTGTTCTTTTCGCTCTTTCTTGTATTTAACATCCCCTTCATCGATAAGTCACATCTTTGACGATGTTAAATGGAGCTCACTGGTATTCGTCGTTTGTCATCAGTTCATACCACGGGTGCTACAATGTATATTAGTTGACGTTTTACACATCAGATATATGACGGATGGTGCAAGCAATGCACCGTCAATTACTACAACAATTTCATGGGGACCTCATTTTTAATATAATTGTACTTATTGTTTAAAAATAAATAATAATGGGCTTTGGTTGCTTTGGGCCAATCTTTATTACGAATAAAACTTTGCATATGTGGGTCTAATAAAACTTTGCTATTCCAGTTCACCTAAAAGTTACAATTTTTTAAAATTGTAAATTCAAAATTTTAAAATATTTAAACTTAATGTGTAGTACCTTGCAAAGATAAAAGCATGCCTAAGTGAGCCAAGTGTGTGTGGGCTGAATTTGACCCCCTTTGTTCGGGTGCGGGTCAATGTGCAGTAACTTGCATTGCGGGTTTTGGTGCGGGCCAAAGCGCATATAGACACTATAGCGGGCATTATTAGATTCATATCAGTGTTATAATATAAATAAATGAAGTGAACTAACAATTCTTCGGTAAGTGAAATATAAACTACTGACATAGCGATTATTTATTTAAAGATGAAAATTACAAAATAGCATGGATAGAGCGACGTAATTGCCATACAGATGAGATTACATTAGTCTGTGTCAGTTGAGGAGGTGTAACGCTTACAACTTTCTAATTTGTCCTCAACAATTAGATCTTGAATAATATCTGGAGCATCATATAATATTTTGTAACGATCACTTTGTTGAGATCCCATAGATGCAAGCTGCTCTGCAACGCTGTTGTCCAGTTTTTCGATAGGGATCAAGGCTATTTTCATTCGTCTGAGTAATGCATATCCATCACGGATCTCGCGCCTCATCGACAGTGGAGCAGTAGTCTGCAGATGAAAGATTTTGCTGGCCTCATAGTTGGAGGTCTCAATCTTGATTTCTTTCCAGTCATTTTCATAAGCCGAATGAATACCTTGATAAATTGCCCACAGCTCACTTTCCAATTGAGTGACCCCATCAATTCTTCCTATGAAACCAAGCTGCCAGTTTTCATTGTCGTCGCGGCAGACACCACCGATTCCACCGGTATTGGTTACCGGTGAGGTAAAACCATGCACACTTATCCTTATCACTCCTTGAAGGTAGAGAAATAAATATCAAGATATATATCAGGTTTATATTTCGATTAATGTAGCAGGAAATAAGATATGTCATCGGCTAACTAATATCGTAGAATGTTGTGGCCGCATTACATTTTGAAAGTACTGTATATACGAAAACATGGTAGGAAACTTACTGCGAGGAGTCAAAATGGGAGGCGGAGGTGTTTCTTGAAATCGAGTTGCTGCAGTAACAAACATCGTGAGTGATGGACTTGAAGATGAGGAACTTGCAATAGTTTCATTGCTGGTTACTTCTTCCTCGGAGACTGCTCTTCTGTGTTTTGACATTGTAACGGCTTATTCTATGAATAGATAGTTTATGCTCCTTGTTCAGCTGAATAATGGATCTATAGCTTTCTTATAGAAGAGGTGAGATGAAATGCATGGTAGATAATGCCAGATAAAACTGGATAGTTAGTCCGTGATTTTGTCAGGCAATTTGTTTCTTTTTATTTGACTGTGTACACAGTCAGCACTCACTTACTGTCATTGGATTCATACGTGGCATGAAGGTGTGTATGAACGACAAGAGTTCCGTGAACTACGTTGTCATTGTTCACATGTCTGACAGAGGGTTTTTTATTATAAGTGGTATGGATATGTGTATATATGATGCTGACTCTGTGTGTAAACGCTATGCTGAATATATACGTTGCAATTCAATGTTTTCCAATATGTGCGAACTGACGCCGTATCCAGAACACTGAAGTTGCTGAAGTTTGTCATTAACAGATATACTATATTGGATGTGCAGATTATATTCAGTTTCGGACGAAAGAAATCGTGTAAATATTGAATTCACCAATGACGTTCTAACTTTATAATGGCAGAAATGATTTCTTTGTATTTACAGACGATGCTGTGACATACTTGTGAATGTATTGTTTTTTGTATAGTTAAATAAAAGAAGTCGATAATGTAAGAACCATTAGTAGTCGCTTTATTATTAGTTGCGGTAGAAGCAGAAAGTGATACAATTAATAACATAACACCATAAAGAGGAAACATCATTGTGAATAGTGCAATGCATTGTAGCAGCAATGATGCAAACATTCGGTGGTCTTTCTCTTCAGATGTTGAGCAGCATTGTCTTCGACTGTGCATGGAATATCAATTTGTCTACCATGCATACTGAACTTCCTTCACAAACCATTTAGTTACCCTGTGGTTGTTTGGCCGCGTGCATTTGAACACGCGAACATACACATTTTCATTTGCATTCTCCGTGTTCAAGCCAACCAGTAGAGCTTATTGTTCCTGAGAAAAGAATGCTGTTATTTGTGTACTACATAACTATGAGCAGCTGCATATTTCATATGAATAAGTACTGCACTGTGGTTGAAGCTGTTCGGAGCAAGTTGGGTAATACCTGTGGTGTCATTGCTGCCAGATTTTCAGCTGTGTTTCGGAGGAAGGTCTCCGCAGCCTGGCCGAGAATCATCACATCCATTATTCCAGTGTCATCTCGCAGTTCCACCATAACTCGGCATCTGTGAAAATGGTGTGTAATCATATTATACATGAATGTATATGTAATGTCTGAATTGGTAGTGTTCAATTATAACCAATGGATTTCGTAAATTTTAATGTATTCATCAGGTATGGAGTAATCAACCTGGGGCTTGTGTTGCATTGCATGTTATTACATACAGGACAGTATGGACGTCGACGTTCATGATTGCAACGGTTACATGCATTGAACCAAGTCGTTTGACTGGTCGGAAAGATCCGTGTTGATACCCTAAGCCAGGCTTCTTCATACATAGGCTTCTCAGCGTTGGATGAAGCCGAAGAAACAAGAATCAGAACGATGCATTATGTAATAAACATGGTTGAATGAAGTTAAATTATGATTAAGAGTAGAGATTGAAAAGCAAAGGGCAGATATATGCGTGAAGAAGAATTCCGTGGAAGATTGTGTGTAGAAAATAATTATTGTAAATTGAGAAGCCAAAAGTATACGCAGATCAAAAATAGTATGACACAGTTGGATATCCTGTAATTTCACACATTCTGTGATAACAATAATTTGAGGTTTTCTAACTTTACCATTGACGCACGAATATCTGCAATCTTGGACGGCATCATCTTCAGAATACAATGGATTTGTTAGTTGTATACTGATACAATTTCTGAATCTCAATTGTATTGCTTGCAATTTGATATTGATTTTAAACATGGGAAGCAGTTCTTATATAGTGAGTTCTTCCCTACCTGTGCTCGCATATTCTGCAATATATAATTAATGTAATTTCTAAATTCAAGGTAACCATTGCAAGTTGAATTTTCATCCCGTTATTCCATATGTGTTGATCATGTCTTGAATTGACAGTTCACATTCGTAGTTAATTTCTTGTGCAATTTGCAGAGATGGTCACATGATCACGATTACTTCTGCACTATCTGATCAACGAGTGCTTCCCAAGAGGGTTCATATATCAATGAGCTATTTGGAAGCTTGTCACCTAATTGCATCTGAAATTGAAAAGATATGCTCTGTAGAGACCTCTGCCAACCGTTCAATATCTGTGACTTTCTGTGTGCAGATTCAGTATGTAGGCAGGTGTATTTCTGCTTCGTCATCTGGTATATATTGCAACAAATGCATTATTTGAAGTTTGCATGTGTGGAATCTCAAGGCATTGAATTGTACAACAGCATGTGAGTGTTATAGTTTGATATTATTCAATCGGATTCGACAATTGAAATACTGTTGTTACTTGTGTGCAGGATTTGGCTTTATTATTACTGCAGCTGGAATTGTTAAGTTAGGTTGTGTCTGAAGATGCCAAGTTCATTTCAAATAAAAAGAACAGGGATAGTTACTTTGATATGTCACAATATATATGAAACATAATGTAACTTAATGCATTAGATATTAAGCAAACCATAGACAGAGCTTTGAATTACACGATACATGATGCATGTCATTAAAATAATAGTTATATCGCGACATTAGGTTGTTATGTTTTTGCAAAGATAATAACATAGAACAATACTGGAACAGGTAGCCAGAATGACAATATTAAAAGAGATGTCTGGTTATTCTTAGTACACAGAACTTTCATACGTTGAGGCTATGCTGGAAACACTTTCACCCGAAATTTTGGCATGCTCGGATCAACTAATTCCACGGCACATGCATCTCCAGTACGTACATTAGCGCTTCTGGCAAATTGATACCAAGAAACTCGTCTCTTGTCGCTGTTCTCTCCACCTGGGAATTTACAACGGCAGGTCCAAGTTGTATTACTGGAAGTCCCTGTAATGTACACAAGCGTTGGCCGCTCTTTCAAGTACGCCCTGCTGAACTGAGCTGGTATATTCTGTGATGCAAACATAAGGTTGTCAACCGCTATCATTGCAATTCAATGTAATACCGTTCTAAATGAAAGTTAATATTGAAAGTTTACCAGTCCGCCAGACGATTCCAGATGGGTTTTCTGTATTTCAACAGCGAAACATGGGTTGTTGCAGTGAGCTTTGTAAGAATCAGCCTTCTTCAATGCGCGAGTAGCTTCACGCTTACTCGCATTCGGAATAGAAGCTCCAGCACTATAATCTAGCTCCGATGTAGTGAGACCATAGATTCTCACTTTGAATTTCGAATGTCCCTTGTACTTGAAAGTCAGCATGTGCCCATATGACAGCGAATAATGTGCTGCAAATTCCTTCCACCCTGTTGTCAAATATATGTCGTTACCTCTACTTTTCATTTTAATCTCCCACACTCGGCCATCTGGGAGTACAAGCTCTGCATTAATCCCAAGATTGGATCGATGACGTTGCACGAAGTCATCTGACAGTCTCTGCAGTGAATAGATGCTTGACATCTTTAGTAAATCTACCTCTTATTACAATTAATATTAGTGTTATTCAATGTCATTTCTTTCTAAAAAGGACACATATACATGTATATATATATACACACACATATATATGCGACATAAAGCCTACCAAGTTGTTGTTATCTTCATCTCGATCCGTGATAACTCGGAAGAATTTCATTTCCAGATAGCTGCAAGAGGAATATAGTGATATGTATTACTGATTGTGGTATAGAGGAGACGATCTAAAAGATATGCATGTTAATGCGTTCTCTTTGTTCATGCTACATCAGCAATTGGTTGGGCAGAAGTTGCGATATGGGGATTGAAATACATGTATGATTATTTACTGAAACTATGAATGATTAATGTCAGTGCAAGTTAATTTGCACAAGGTATTTGCTCAGCTACGTCGTAATGAATTCACAGACAGATGCTATTTCTTCATAACTCTTCATACGTAAAATAACAATATGCAGTGGAAACTATCTGGTAGAAATTAATTGTACTTAGCATGATTGAATCTGCACCCTTTTTGTTTAAGGAGTTAGAGCAATAAGTTTTGTGTTTAGTGACGTGCTATTTTCCAAAAATTGAAATTTTTGGACTACCGTATTTTTGTAATAAATAATCAGTATTTGAGTATTCGGTGGCCTATATATATTAGTATAATATCCATAATTGGATAAAGTATGGTTGCTATTTTACGCACAAGGTTAATTGTATATATCTGCAAAGGCTGTCTTGTGAAGCTGCACGTTCCATATGACTGCAATTTAATCTATTAGTGAGATTAACAACAGTAAATTCATGAATCTAGTACTTAGAATTTCACAGCATGTTTTTCCTCGATCCTTTTTTTTTTTTAGTTTCTTTTTCTGCTCATTATCCAGCCAAATATACCAATGTGTGCCTTAAATTGAAACTGAAGATGAACTTCTTATCAACAAACATATTTATTTCCGTTCGGTACCAATCAGACAGATTTCGTCGCTACGTGGAGTTTACTATTTATAGATCAAGACATTGATAGCATATCTGGAATAGAAATCACTAATATAACATATGAAGGCAGTAGCACCCGATAAATGCCAATTAGTTGTTCACAGGAGGGAATGAATATGAGTAATGTAGATTTCTTTCTGTGAGCGATTATACAGACAAAGAAGATGCTATTTGGAATCAGGTACCTGTAGAGTGATGATATTAGAACCTGTGACTCGCAGAGATCTGATGACTCGAGTTGGAGAATCCGTTGCCTAAACAATCACGAATACGAATACTGTGAATAAGTAGATCGCTATGACAGATACGTTATGACATCGAGTACCTGTTCGAAATTATGATTGTGAGATAAGTTGGAATACCTGTTAGAGAAAAGTTAGAAATCAGAGAAGATTTGACTGAGAGGATGAAGTTGAAAGGTCTTCTTACCAGCACAACGAAGTTGGGTAGTTGTAAATTTAGGATGTGGATATTGTTTCTTCAAATCTTAAAGTTAGCTCTGCTTTTTAGGTATCAGTGATAAATTTTTATAATGTTATTTTTTATTGTATTTTATATATTGGGTGTCCATAATCACTATATTGATTCTCATTTGTAATAATCTTGATAAAAGGTTTTGCTTACTGACGTTACTTTTTAATGTTCTGAAGTAATGAATTTTATATAGTAAATTGTAATAATAACATATAATATGTGCCCAGTTATGACTTTGACAGTGCAGACAAATTAGGAGATCATATTTGGGTGTAAAAAAAGGAAAATAATAATAAAAAAAAAAGAGTGGAAAAAGAGGGGAGAAAAGCAAGGGAAAAAAACGAAAGAGATGTTACAAGTTGTTGACATCCCAAAATTATGAGGCATAAGTTACTACGAAACGGGTGCAACGTCAAATTGCAGAAGTACCGTAAAAACAACATTTAAACTCAAACATCCAGAATATCTTAACAGATTCATTTTCTACTGATTCTCTGCTGCCGTTGTTGGAGACCGTTTTCGCTTGGATCCCGATGATGACATGCTGGATGTAACCGACCGCCTACTGGCAATGCTCATTCGCTGCAGTTTTAGGAGAAGTTGCGTCTGGATCTCGAGCTGCTGTTGCTTGAGAAAGGTTACTTTTCCCAGTATTTGTATTGGTCGCTCCACTCGTTGAATTTCCTTCTCAGTATCTGTGATCATTTCATCAACATTTTTACCACTGTTGAATATTTTGCGACAGATAGCTGCTCCCTCGGCCTTCCTCTTGGAATACTGCGTGCTCCCTCGGCTACGGTTGGCTCAGTTGCAGTGTTAGGGAAGCTTTCCATTGAAATATATCTGTCATAATTTCGATAATTACAAACCAAAATAAGGCATATATTTCTAATGGTTATTTGTTGCAGTATCTAACTTACTAACGTGGACTACGAACACAACACACGTCGTTGAACTGGCAATACAGAAGTGGATACTACTCTTGCATCCAGATTATACTTCTCTTATTTATCTGCACATTGTAAAGTAACTTCGTTAGATTTCTGGTTGCGGAAACAATATTTTCAATTTATGCTAGTATATAGTGGTTACCTTGAAGTGTCGCTCGGCAGATAGTTGAAATAGTGGAATACTAATTTATATCTGTTCTTTCAACTTGGTCTCCAAGAAATTTCAGAATTCTGTTGACAAGTGTCTTCAACCAAATCTTTCACTGTTTATGAATACAGATAACAGCATAGGTGTAATGGGTGAGCTGATGCATTGGTTCCTAGAGAGTCATGAATGTCAAGCAGATTCTAGCAGCCACATGTCTGGCCTGCATGCAACCTGTGCTGTTGCCTATACTAATGGCTTACTCACATTGCCTTGAATTTTCTATCACAATGTGCTGCATTCATTTCAATAGCAGTAGGGATGTCTATTTTTCCCAACTGTTTCTTACTTTCTGTATACAAGCCATAAATTTCCACATATTCAAATTAATACAGGAAATATTAGTCATAGTATGCTTGTAATTTCGCGGAATGTAGCTATAAATTTGATACGTTGCATTTCTGATGATTTGTTACCACAGTGGTATCTTCTTGTTAAATGGATCGTAAAGCTTGAAGAAGCGAGGTGCTATTTCTTTAATGCCTGCAGTAGAATTGCTTTCCTGCTTAACAATACTGTGATAAGTGATTTCGGTGCACGTTCGATCCATTATCCTTATATCATAGCTCAGATTCGATCTAAATTGGAAGAAAACGAAATATCCCAAAGTGATTGAGTTGAACTTGGCCACAGTTTTCCACCCATTGCCAAGATACAGTTCATTATTGCCTGCAAGAATCATCGTGTCAAAGATTGCACCGGAGGGAGTTCGTAGCTGGACAATCTTTCCAACATCTTTCATGTAAACATCAACAAAGATACGGGGCAAGGACTGCAAGCGGAACAACAGTTGATTAGATTGCCTGCTTGAAATAATATTGTTAAGTTCCTTGTATGCATAACATGTACTTACTAACTATTTTTGAACCTAGGCATATACTGGTATTAGAAGCTTTATATATAAGCTTACCAGTTTGTCATTTTTTGGATCACTGGATACGATAACTTTGAAGAAATTCATACTGATTCCAATGCTGAGGCCTTAACTGCTAATGTTTGATTATAGAATGTAGGCTGTGTATACAAATGGCAACCACATCAGTTCTTTAATAAGTTCATATTGAATTACACACACACACAAACACACATTACAGTGACAAACCGGAAGGATCATAACATAGTTATGCATTCTCACAGTGACACAAACATAATGCGGTTCAAACTACCCAAGAACTCGTGTTTCATATATTTATTCATTTACGCGATTCAAATCTTTGGCATCTTGAGCATGCATACTTTGATGAAATAGTACATACAAGCAAAAGCACAGAAACAATATCGAAGGGAGAAAAACAGATTGTCACTATGGGCTCGCAATTGCAAACACTACAGATTGAAAATGTTGAATACAATAACACAAACAAGTGATAGCTGATTTCAATGAGTTGTGTACAAATATATAAGCAGGTATTCTTATGAACTTGTGCAAATCCTTTTTTTTTCATGTGATATTACAGATTGGAAGGAAAACCCTAAACGAAACGTACCTGAAGCAGGTGAATCTTGGCGGCGATACATAAGACTTGCAATATGAAAGGTTGGGTGGGAGGAGCAGTGGAGGGTCATGAATACCAAACGAAGTTTTGCGCGATTAATTTATTATGCTCGACTAAAATTGCAGTGGAGGCCCTCCTATTTGTGGATATTTAATATCATGCATATGATTGGCCGAGTTTAATCGAGAACCAATACATAATAGTAATTTGCTGGGAACTAATTGAGTCTTCGTTTAAGAAATTAATATATCTGCATCGGCGTTTAAAAATTATACGAGAGATTATTACGTATAAATTGGAGTTTAGTCTTGCATTGTATTAAGGTTGCATTCTTACTAATAACTGGTTTTATTAAAATCTTGTATTCATCAAACTTTAAATTGCTATGTCATCTATAACACCGGCATGATTTGTGCGCAGGTATATTTAACTAACTGCTAATTGCATTAAAACAATGTGTACATAATAAGTTTCGTGTAGATGTCTATCAAAGACGTCTATTTTGCAATGACACAACAATAATCAGACACTAAGTCGAATAATATATGCAAATACATGAATCATAGAAAATTACTGACGTCAGACAACATTGGATTGCCAGCAAACAATGCGAAGCTGGATATCTTAAAGAGATGGATGTGCAATGAATAAATATTAGATGTGGTGTAGGAAAATGTATGAAGGAAAAGCACCGATACTAAACAAACAAAACATTATATGTTATGTTACACATATGTTGTCCCAAAAGTGTACCCAAAAAAATACCCAGGTCTCTGCTATGATTGGATACATTACTTTACCCTTCCACTACAACATAACAGGACCTATATAGTATGGCATCTTCATATGCACAAAATGACTGCCATGTTTTGCTATGAAACTGCACAAAAAAATATTAGCAAAAAGCATAAAAATAACAACTGTGTAAGCACAAGTTGTTAATTTTATGCACTGCTGTCTCCAGGATGCACTGCTAAATGCAGTCCTTGTATCTACATACATATCTGATCACATAGTTTTACAGGCCTTCATCACAGAGTTAATTTTATGCAATCTCAACTTGGCGAACACTCCACTTGTTAAGCCAGCGTGGATTCTTGCTGCTGGATGGAGCCAGGCGGAAATAGAATCGTTTGTCTACCGCTGCATCATTCGCCTTGGACAACACATCGCTCTGTTCCTGCATAGCAATACAAGACGACTATATTAATTAACATCCCATGGAATCGGCCGCATTTCAACTCAAAACTGCGATATATGGGCATAGTTAGCTTACATCTGGAGTCATTGCAGACAGGATGACCGCACTCTTATTTAGCACTGTTTCAACAGCATGTCCAAATATAGCAACCTCAAGTTCACCACTGCCATCACCAATTCGAACTCCGAGGCGCCCCCTGCACGATATCAATTTGTTTACATCACAATTAGAAATCATATACTTACATGAGAAAGACCCCGTTGCTCACAAATGGACTATTGTGTATACAGCCATAGATCACATGAGTTATTGAATTGACAAACAATAACTTTGAAAAAATTATGTGGGATGGAACGCGGCGTACCATGGTGCAGAAATGCAGTCATTTTTTTCACAGCCTGGGCAAGCAAATACTTCGCCTAGCACGTGGTTAGTAGCCCGGTTGCATTTGTTGCATGCGGTATACCACGGCCGCTGACTACATGGTGCTACAACAACAGACACTCTCACCCAGACTTCATCAAAACCAGCCTGCTGCAATGCAAAATAACATTAATTCAATCGGGAATATCATAGATAAATTTGCACGCGATTACAATGCTAGACAGGACAAGTTACCGGACTACTTGGTAAGTCTGCAATCCTCACAAGTTTGAACTCAGATGTAGAAGTATTGACAACTTTCTTTTTCAGTAACATCTCAGGGTCACTAATAGCATCAATTTTCTCGTAGTTAGCATCACGCCTGCAATATCTTTAGATTGTTAACATAAACTACCATACGACAACCTATGCACTACATATAGGTAGATAATGAAGGCAGTTTACCAATCCAACAATTCATCGACCCGTGCATCAGGAACATCAGTCAAGAACATTGTAGACATAGAAGTTTTCAAGGAAAATCCTGGGAGACACAGGCAAAACCATTTATGAACATAACAGTAGGTACAAACATAACATATCATACGTCAACATTTCAGCAAAAGACAGCATGTTGATACCCGAGTATTTTGATGCCACAACATTAGTGACGATGACCACCGGCTGGGACTTTGCTAACTTGGCCAGTTTTTCTGCATCAGTGGTTGCTATCTCATCCCAAGCTGAAAGGCACACTGGACTCAATCTGTTTGGCAAGGCAAATGAAGTTAGAGAAAACAGCAAATAGATAGAGTGGATAAGATTCAGTAAGGGGAAGGGGAAAGACACCACATGATATCATCGATTACACAACAATTTTCAGCATCATAAACAACTAAAGACATCTTACATATATATAACATGTATGTTTCATATCTGAATTCCATACCAGTATGAACAAAACAAAATTGATGGATCAAAGGAACATACAAGTGTTGTACATGCTCATATTAATTTATCAGGCAAATCAAGAATATCTTTATTGCATACACTGATGGTTCATTCCTCACAAGTCACATTGTACAAGCTTAATGTTGATCTGGTATGCTTTCGTTCTTCTATTACTTTACAGAGCATAACAAAGCGATATTTGCAGTGTAGGAAACAATATTTAACTATACTATCGTTTTAAGAACTTCCACTGCCTATAATGTGATCATACCTAACTAACAAGAATAGGCGCAGAACAGGATATTAGAAGTACGCAAGGCACATCCAAGAACTTACGTATCGTCGACAACAACTATATCTCGAACCTTCGAACGAGCAATCGAATCCTTCCATGGCACTGTTTTCGGCGACATGACAGCTATGACTATCACTGCAACATCTGCACATGGATACATATATTGTGAGTATGTAAATTTTGATGGAACGAAGAAAGATAGCCACGACAAGCACAGCAATAACAAGCACAGCTTTCACACCCATCGAAGTGAAGGAAAACAGGCAATTGTATGCACGAATATTGTTCCGGAAAATCTTCGCTAGTCACATTGTCGGACAGGAGCAACTCCGCCAACGAATTTGGGATCTCATGGGGGGCAAGGACTACACACACCTCACTGCACCAAAAGCCATCTGGTTCGTACGCAAATAACTTAGCATCACAATGTGGACATCTCCGTGGAGAGGGCAGCATGCTTGGCTCCATAGGCGGGGGCGGAGCACCCCTCTCCCACTATTTCGTACGTCTCTGCCCTACACAACCAAATAAAAAACCAGTTAACGGATATCAAACCATAACTGAAAACACATATAAATACAAATGAAACCATAATCGAGAACAGAAGACTAACGGGGTGGCCGGGGAACTGGAGCAGCACCGCCATCACGACTATTACATTCACCCACAGATACAGCAGGAGATACGACAGAGGTCCCTCTATTCCCGGGAGGCGCATAGACAGTGTCTGGATGCTGTAATGAACCTAGCGATGAAGAACCCGACGCGCCTGAAGCAATATTCAGCAACCCAGATGACACGGCTGGCATATAGGACAGCACAGTATTTGGTAAACCATTATAAGCATCCAAAGCAGTACCATATCCGGCCGCAAAACCAACAGACGATCTGTTCAGCCCAAAACCCCTAATAGCCATGGAACCAACAGGCATGGGATACGGGGAAGCATACCTAGGTGCTTGCACACTACTACCTGGTATCGCGGTATAGTCAACAGAACCGGTAACAGAGCCCCTTACATCTGCATTGTGCACAGACAGGCTGGGATTCGCAATACGCCCCCGCGGTCTACCCAAGGGCCGCGGAGCTATGGCAGACGTATTACCTCCTGCAGATGAAGGCCTACTATTCGCATTTTCCGACCGCGGTCTACCCGGCGGCCGAAAAGCCGGGCCAGGAGTGTTAACTCCTGCAGATAATCCTGAACCACGTGCTAGCTCCTCCTCCACTAAACCCCGGCGAGTACGTTTCCCAAGACTACCTGCAGGCATTTAGAAACTACAGGCCACACACTACATAAAGACACAAACATCAACTAACTTCAACCACGGTAACAACATCACGGACACAAAATCTATACCAAATAACCAAGCAGTAAACAAACCATATTTCCACCGCAAATTCTCAGTCGCACCATCAATCCAGATTACACAGGATTTATACCGATTCCAACCTGACCGAGATGCCTCATTATTAAAATAAACGCACCAGCTTAAGACACTGAGCCAGCATTACACATTAAACCAGGTAAAAGTAACTAAACCAAACAAACAAACTAAAAACCAAAGGGATGGGAAGACACAAATCCCACACGCTGGCAAACCAAAACAGAAACACGGCAACAAACAACAGGCATGAAACTAAACACACACTGCCAACTCTAACAGATATGAACATACCAGATAAGCAATCAGACGAAGGCCCACCATCCGCATTTTCCAACCGCGATCTACTCGTCGGCCGAAGAGCCGGGCCAGGACTGTTAACTTCTGCAGATAATCCTGAACCGCGTGCTAGCTCCTCCCCCACTAAACCCCGGCGAGTACGTTTCCCAAGACTACCTGTAGGCATTTAGAAACCACAGGCCACACACTACAAAAAGCCACAAACATCAATTAACTTCAACCACGATAACAACATCGCAGACACAAAAACTACACCAAATAACCAAGCAGCAGACAAACCACATTTACACCGCAAATTCTCAGTCGCACCATCAATCCAGATTACACATGATTTATACCAATTCCAACGTCACCGAGATGCCTCATTACTAAAAGAAACGCACCAGCTTAAGACACTGAGCCAGCATTACACATTAAACCAGGTAAAATTAACTCAACCAAACAAACAAACAAAAAACCAAAGGGATGGCAAGACACAAATCCCACACGCTAGCAAGCCAGAACAGAAACTCAGCAACAAACAACAGGCATGAACAAAACACACACTGCCAACTCTAACAGATATGACCATACCAGATAAGCGATCACAACGAATTCCTTGCTCAACCAACAGCTGATCAACCTGCAAACACCAACACTGAATGTAAGCAAATGTGAATCATACTAACCAAGCATCATCTTATCAACTGGCTACAACCACCACATGCAGAGCCTATACGTATATATAGCACACTTCTACATGCAGTAATAACACCATTAGCCAACAAAAAAACCCCAGAACACACACATGCAAGCAATCAAACCATATAGAAATACCTATTTGTTAATCATCATCATAAAAAACACACATGCAAGTAAGTATTACAACAACCCACATGGCAGAGTAAATATTCATTCCACAACCAACCAAATAAACCCCCCCACCCCAACCACCAACTGCCCGAAAAAAAAGAAAAAAGTAATACCCAAGTCAAAAAACCCAATTCAACAACCCCACAGAACCTGACAAACCGATACACACACCAAGTACCGGATAACGCACAACCCACCATACCAATTTCTGGCAGCCGGCGAAAACAAAACCCACAAGCCGTAGAAAACACAGAGACGAAGAGAGACGAAAGAACTAACCTGGTGACAATAAATCAGGAAATGGCACCAACATCAGAAGAGCCATCTCCCACATACTTAAGAATAAATGGCAAAAATTCGACACCTGTCCCACTAACGATTGCCGGAAACCAGCCACAGCTACGCGGAGCATCGCCACCTGTCCCACCAAGAAGATCACCGACTACGAAGTTCATGTTCCACAGCCCAAACCAACCAGAGACAGTTCAAAAGACAATATCGCCCTTCAACCACAGCCTATCCGTTCCACGTCAGCAAGGGCATAACCGACCTTTTCTACACGTCACAATTACGTAGGCATTTCGCTGGCACTTGGTCCGAATTGGCAGCACGTTATTGGACCACCACTGCCACGCAAACTGGCCGTAACTTCTTTTATATAGGTAGTAGGATATAATCCTCACGGTTCGACTCTAATTCCTAATTCAGGTAAAAAACCGTTTAGAAACTTCGGATTAAAAGAAATAACATCCACATCTAGCCTAGTTTTGCGAGTGCTCTGAAGTTATCGGAGAAAAAACCCTAGGGCGACAGTAAGCAGCCGCCGGCGCTACAATGGCTTCTCGGATCCCGACGGAATACACGCAGACAGAAAACCAGACAGTTGAGTTCAATGATGATTTCTGTGATAAAGCGGAGGGCAACTTCGCCTTTTGTCAGATCGGTATGTTCATGGCAGAAGCGAGGATAAACTCTGAGGCTATGAGAGCCATGTTCAGGCGTATTTGGACCAATGGTGAGAAGGTAACGATTCTTGAAGTCGACTTCAATACGTTCCTTTTCCGTTTCCAGATCAAGAAACCATGGATCGTATCACCGCTGGGGGTCCATGGATTTTCAACAAGAAAATACTTCTACTTCAGGGATGGTCCCTGGGTGATCCCACTAAAGATGTCCCTTTCAAGAAGATTGATGTGTGGGTGCAAATCTTGGGGCTACCAATTCATCTAATTGATGAGGAGTCAGCCACAAAGATTGGATCCAGCATTGGATAAGTACTGTTCGTGGAAAATAAGGTCCACAGTGAGGATGAGTTCGGAAACTTTATAAGGGTTAGGGTTCGTCTCCCTATTTCAGAACCCTTCCCCAGGGCATCCATGTAAGGGTCCGTGGACAGAGAGAATGGATTGATTTCAGATTTGAAAGGATCCCCGCCATCTGCTGCTGGTGTGGATCAATCATCCATGATGGCCAGGAATGTGAGATACTGACTCCAGCAGAAAAGAATCAGGAAGAGGCAGGGTATGGCCTCTACTTATTGCAGCATCCAGCTACTAAAAGGAGGAAGCCACAAAGCCGACCACAAAGTCCAAAGGAAGACGAACGAAACATGGGGAAGAACGAGAAGGAAGAGAATGTGCAGGCCACGGTTCAACCGGGGAACAAAGACCTTGAAGCTCCCATGGAGGTTGATACAACTCAGGGGGGAGGGGAAGAGGATACCTATAAAGAACAAGCAGACATGACAGTATACCAAAACCCCTTAGCATCCGAGGAAAGCATAAGGGGTGAGGAGGATAATCCACCCCAACACCAAAGCCAAGCGTTAAAACCTCCGATCCAAACCGGAACCCTTGGCTCCAACATCAACCAGCACGGGACAAGCTCAGTCAAAGACAGAATAAGCAATCTTAACCAGGAATTGGCCAAGAGGAAAGGCTTGACAACAACTTTTAGCCCCCCACCCAACAGATCGGCTATTGATGTATTCAAGAATAAGAAAGGAAGACAGCTGACCTACCAGGGAACAACAGCTCCCACAGACAGCGGGAGAAACACAGGATCACATGATGACGTTAACGTGAACGAGGCGGAGACCGTGGAACGGTCCGCCGCAAACCAATGAGTATCGTAAGTTGGAACATCCGAGGGCTGGGCAACCCTCGGAATGTTCTAGCTCTTCAACATACGGTGAAGATTGCCTGCCCCAGTCTAGTGTTTTTGCTAGAAACTAGACTGTCAGAGCTGGAGATGGCAAAGGTAGCAAAAAAGTTTGCAAATTTCAAAGTTTGGTCTGTTAGTAGTCAGGGGCGTAGCGGGGGCCTTGCTCTTTTGTGGCGGGAGAGTCTCCAAATCAGAGTTAATTCAAGTTCATTGTGGTATATTGATTGTGATATCCATGATGAAAGTGTTAATGTATTCTGGCAACTTACATGTTTCTATGGCAATCCTGACCCACGACAAAGGCATCACTCTTGGGAACTTCGGAGGCGTATTTGAGGTAACAAATCTGGACCTTGGTGCCTAATTGGTGATTTTAACGCTATGACTAATGCGAATGAGAAGCTAGGAGGTAGAGGTTTCGACGAGCAAGGAGCCAATTTGTTTCGTCAAGTACTTCAAGAACTAGATCTTCTTGATTTGGGATATGTCGGCAAAGACTTCACGTGGAAAAGTAATCCAAGGAATGGGGAAATTATCTACGAAAGACTCGACCGAGTAGTTGCAAATGTGGAATGGATGACCACCTTTTAATCAAGAAGGGTTAACCACTTGACAGCAACAGTGTCGGACCATTGTCCGATTCAATTATTTTGGGATCCCCAAAAAACAATAAGTAAAGGTAACAGAAGGTTTCAGTACGAGGCCGTGTGGCAACAATACCCGAACTGTGATAGTGTAATATCGGGTTCTTGGCAGCATATGCCCTCACAACTCCCACTCCATGATGAGTTGGCTAACCTAGCGGCCAATCTTAAAGAATGGGAGAAGAGAGAGGTCGGGAATATCTGCAGAAGCATAGCTCAACTTCGTTCCCAACTGGATTTTGTCAAAAGAACTCAATGGAATAATACAACGGATATCGCAAGGCTTAAGTCTGAGATTAATAATCTCCTCCTAAAAGAAGAAGACATTTGGCTTCAACGAAGCTGGGTCCACTGACTGGAGAAGGGAGATAGGAACACGACCTATTTCCATCGTAAGGCCACCATCCGCAAGGCCCGTAATGCCCTGAAAGGGCTAGAAGATCATAATGGTAACTGGATAACCTCAGAGGACGGTATTATTAACATCCTGACAGATTATTTTAACGAAGTTTTCACTTCTACCAATCCTTCCCGTGCTGATATGGATGCATTAGTAAGTGACATTCCTCTTTTGTTAGAGGAGGTAAGCAAGATCTCATTAGACAGTGAATACACTAGTGATGAAATAAATGTAGCTTTGTCCCAAATGGGACCAATCAAAGCACCGGGTTTTGACGGTTTCCCGGCTACTTTCTTCCAAACTTATTGGAATGTAGTGGGCAAAGATGTGGTGAAAACCTGCCTGGATGTGCTTAATGTCAGAAGCAGCATGGCTACTTTTAACAAGACCGTTATAGCACTTCTACCAAAAGTTAAGCAAGTTCGGAAGCCCACGGATTTGAGGCCGATAAGCTTATGCTCGGTAGTTTACAAACTAGTCACGAAGACAATGGCCAATAGTCTCAAAAAGGTACTCCCGACACTTATTTCAGTTAATCAAAGTGCCTTCGTGCCGGGAAGGCTTATTACTGATAACATCTTATTAGCCTTTGAGTTATTACACTCTATAAAATATCGTAAGAAAGACAAGTGGTGGAGTTTTGCCCTAAAAATTGACATGTCAAAAGTCTACGATCGTTTTGAGTGGAATTTTCGTAAATCTTGTATGGTTAAATTTGGTTTCGGACCAAAATGGATTAGACTTGTCATGGAGCACATATCCACAGTCAACTTTAGCTTTGCATATGAAGGGAGAATTTGTGGAGAAGTAATACCTGGGAGAGGGCTGCGGCAGGGATGTCCCTTGTCACCGTATCTCTTTCTTTTGTGTAGTGAAGCACTGTCTAGGGGACTCTCGGCAGCTATGAGACAAAGATCGATCACTGGACTTGCAGCTTCAAGGAATGGTCCCAGAATCTCTCACTTATTCTTCGCGGACGATAGTATCCTTTTCTCTAAAGCTAAAGAGGAGGATTTAGATTACATTTTACATTTGTTACAAATTTATGAAAAGGCTTCTGGACAAAAAGTAAATTTAGACAAAAGTGCAATTCTTTTCTCCTCGAATGTTCAGCAGGATCGGCAAGAAGCTCTTAGCAACCGGATTGGAGTGCAGCTGGTTGAATCACATGATCGATATCTCGGTCTACCTACAACGGTAGGCAGAAGCAGGACATTAGACTTCAATTTTGTGATAGAAAAGGTGGAGTCAAAGTGCAAGATGTGGAAAAGAAACTCACTCTCCTTCCCGGGGAGAGAAGTTCTTATAAAAGCAGTTGCCCTATCAGTACCAACGTACACAATGAGTTGTTTAAAATTACCAATATCAATGTGTTAGAAAATCAAAGCCATTTGCATGAATTTGTATTGGGGACATGAAGGCAGTAGAGGCATCAACTGGATCTCTTGGGACAGTCTCAAAGAAAGCGAAAGTTGTGGGGGAGTTGGCTTTGCAGATATTCAAAGTTTCAATCTGGCAATGCTAGGTAAGCAATTCTGGCGGTTGATCAGCAACCCAGAATCACTACTAAGCCAGGTATTACTCAAGAAGTATTGCTCCAAATCAAACATCTTCAATACAGAAGCCACCTCTCAGTGTTCTTACACATGGAGAAGTATCGTCTCAAGCAAGAACATCATCATGGAGGGTATGAAGTGGACAATTGGCAACGGTAGTAGTGTTAGAGTTTTCAAAGACCCTGGTTACCAAGGAACTACCCATACAAGCCGATAACAGTGTCAGAAGATCAAGAACTGAGAGTTCAAGATCTCATCATCCAAGGGCAAGCAAGTGGAACACGCAGAAACTGCAAGAAATCTTGTGGCAGGTTGATATAGAGGACATCTTGAAGATCCCACTCCCTATTCAACCTGCACAAGACTCTCTAGCCTGGTGTTTCACCGAAGACGGTGAGTACAGTGTTAAGACAGGGTACCAGGTGGCCAGAAAACAAATCCAACAAACACTACAAAGTGGAGAGCACAGATCAAGCATAGCAGAAGCGGATTGGCTCAAAAAGTTTTGGAAACTGGAAATTCCCAAAAGATATCAATATCCGGCATGGCGAGCTTGGAAAAGGGCTCTCCCAAACAAATTAAACCTCAACAGGCGTAATTTAAACATACCCGTTTTCTGCGAATTATGCGGTGAGCACAGGGAAGATGAGACCCATGTTTTTCTAAAGTGCCAAACAGCCAAAGAAACTTGGGAATCGGCATTCCCTGGGCGAGATCTGCAAACCAGAAACATCAACTTTAGTGGCTGGTTCGAAGATCGTATGAAATCAGAAATGAAGACAAGGGAGAAAGCTCTTATCAGCATGTGTGTTTCGGGGCTTTGGAGCAACAGGAACCAGTGGATTTTCAACAAGAAGAAGACCCACGGATCCGAGATCTTCTGATCGGTGCTAGAAAGAACCGAAGCTTTTGATTTAGCGAGACCAAGGGAAAAGAAACCCCAGATACCAAGAAAACAACCTTGGAGACCACCGGAAGAAGGATTTTTGAAGCTAAATGTAGATGGTGCATGGAATCCGACGAGTTCCACCGCCGGAAGTGGAGGAGTTCTAAGAGATAGGAATGGCAAGTTCATCTCCGGCTTCATCAACAGAATTCCTTTAGGTACCGGCGCAAAATCTGCTGAATCTCAAGTAATTCGCGACGGTATAATGTTTGCCAAAGAAGCCGGTTGCCCGAGAGTGTTTCTAGAGACGGATACATTAGCAATGGTGGAAGAATGGAAGAGACTGGAAAATGGAAGAGGTCAAGTCGTTTCGGAAAGTGGAGTGATATTAATGGATGGTCTAGTGGCTTCCCGAGACTTTGAAGCGTTTTTTATCCAGTACGTCGGGCGTACTGCTAACACTGCGGCCCACCTTTTCGCGAAACTTGGATCCACAACCATGGGCCACAAATTTGGCCCGAAGTTGAGCCCCATTGGGCAGCTAGAGCACTTTTTAATGATGTAATGGGCCTCTCAAGCCCACCTGGTCAGTACTTAGTTGGTTTTTGAAATAAAAGTTTTTTCCTCAAAAAATAAATAAATAAATAAATAAATAAATAAATAAATAACATCCATACCAATATCAAAATAAAATAAACAAGAAAAACATAAACTCATCGTTTACTCTTCGGCTGCACGTGATCTTTCAAATATGTGGGCGTACCAACATTCTGCCTGGATCGTCGCAACGATTCCTCTGACACCTCATCCTAGCTACTGTCACCATCACTGTCATCCCGTCGCGGTGTAGTGATCACCGTATCAACTCCCCCGGTCTGGAAAACCAGCTTGTCCTCAAGCTGTAAATCAGGAAAAGAGTGTTGAATGTCCTGCATTGGTTCCCAAGACGGGTCCGCACCATCAGACCAAGACACTAACCATGCTGCTGAGGCTGTCTCGCTACCAAAATTGTGCGGGAACGCGTTGCCGCCACAGGCCGCTCCACCGTTCGGCCTTTGGAAAAATCACTCGGAAGAGACGCATGAGGCACAACCGCAGTCCCCTGAATATACGGACGGAGCAAGGATACATGGAACACATTGTGAAGACGACAATCGGGAGGAAGCTGCAGCCGATATGCCACTAAGCCGACCCGTTCCAACACAGGAAACGGTCCATAAAAACGTCGGGCAAGCTTGGTGGCCAAAGGCCGAGCCAAAGAACGTTGCCGGTATGGCCGTAAGCGCAACAACACCAAGTCCCCTACAGCAAACTGAACATCCCGACGGTGCCGATTCGCCTGATCCGTCATACGCTGCTGCATGCTCGTCGTAACAACCCGATTTTTTTTACTGCACCCTCGGCTGTTGTGGGATTGGAATTGACATAATGTCAGCTACGTCGACGTCCCATAAGTACGTGGGGGCTGCCTCAATCTGAGCAAAATGGAGAGTGTGGGTTACAGGCGAGTATCAGGAAAAGAGATTCAGAAGCTTAATCTGATCTAACTTCACAGCAGCACCTTTCGCAGCCCTAACAGCGTGGTAAACCCCAGCTTGATCCAGTCTAACAGCACGATAGGTGAGTACATGATCGATCCACTCATCCATTATTTCCAATTTGTTCACGAAGGCCTGGGTTGAGATATCAGTGTGTGGGTAGAACCCATTTTCAAGACCCAATCTCACCACATCCTTGGCGTCAATCAAGTCCAATTCTGCTAGACTGGGTGGAGGAGTTAGTAATAGCAAATCTTCAGTAGCAGGGTCTGGCAAATTCTTTAATTTGGTCATGGCATGATAAAAGTCTTCACCACCAAGATAAGGAGCTTTCTTCCACAGAGTCTTGGGAAGATCAGGGATTTCCTCAGTCTCCTTCACAGATTTGGTTACCTTTGTTCTGCACATTTCTACAACAAAGCCACAAAAAGGGGGGAGAAATATACCCACTTTCAATTTTTAAGCAGAAGTTCAAAGAGCAAGTCTTACGAGTTTTTGAAGAATCGGCTGGGTTCAGTTTCAAAACTGCCAAGTTTATGGGTTACAAGTTGTCTGATATGAATTTCAATTTTGAGAATTACCAGTTCTAGGTTCAAAATTCCAGAAAGATATCGTTTAAAAATTTCAATCTTTTAGGGTTTAAGAACCTTTTCTGCAGTTACAAGCAATGATGGGTTTCAAGTGTTTCTGGGTTTCAGATTCGACAGATTCAAAAGATTACAAGAGAAAGATACTCGTACGAGAAGCATTAAGTCAAAATTGAGTAAGTCAACCTTGTGTTTTTTAAGCGATTTGAAAAAGTCGATTTGCCAAGAAGAACTGGTGGTTGATTATCTGGATTTGCTCTCGGAGGTTTTCAGAAAACATTCACTCTAGAGAGAAGCAGTAGCTTGCAACAATGGAAGATGATGAGTATTTATTCAAATCCACTGAAGAGTCGCGTCCTTTCAGTGCTCGAATCGCAACCGTCACCGCCGAATCACGCAATCACAGGCCTATGCTGATGTCACGGCTAAAACCCTAGAGGAACAGAAGGCACGACTCTAGGGATTCTAGGTCATAATGACACGCACGGGGGCTGATTTCTCGGACATTTGAATTGGTGCGTAGCTACAACGCGCGCGCTGGTATTTTGCGCATTGAAGTCTATCTGATCAGAGTCTCCACGAGCAAAAAGGGGGATAATGTAGATGGTGCTTTCCAGATAGACAGATCACACCCACGTGGCAGCCATCCAGCACACCTAGTTGTGCTCCATACACACAGGATAACTACCCATGCTGATCCATGTGGGGGCTGCGAGACAGAGCCCTCGCGTACCAACACGGGACTTATAGGGACTTAGTGGTTTGGAGGCTAGAGTAAGTTCTGTCGTGCGCGTGCGACAACCAAGCTCCCGCACGACCCTTGGTAACTGCTTTGAGATATTTATGGCTACGTGTCCCATAAACCCGGTCAACCTCATAACGGTTCCGGTATATGCGGACTAAGTGCGTAACAGTCCTTATATATGTGGACGAACGTGCCGTTATGGTTAAGGTAATTAAGCCGCCATTAATGGGCGCATTAACCCATTAAAACGGTCACATTCTCCACTATATATAGGATCGTTAACACTTCATTGCAACGATCTAATCTTCTGAACTACACGGAAGCTCTGCCATATACTGTCTCTCTCTCTCTCTCACAGTTGCCATTGTCTTACTCTCTCCCTACACACTACCTTACATCCCTGTGTTTCCATTCTCTATTCTTGGTGTACACCTGAATCTTCCTCAAAGGATTCTCCCGTACACACATATCAAGAACCTTCCTATTGGCGAGCGAAACCAGCTCCTCATTGGGTTCCATAAGCGGTTCCATCGTAGCCCGTTAAGGATCTATAGTAGATAAAATATTGTCAAAATATAAAATAATAATATTCTGTACCTTTGTCGGGTTCTCAGTCCAGTTGCCTTGTTCATTCTACATCCCCATAATACTGTTCTGAGTCCTTCTGATTGACGACTTTCTGTGAAAATACCGAGTATGTTATCCCCCTTTTAAGTCACAAATCGCAAGACCCTTGTGTCCACATAATTTATTCCCGACGAAGGAGATAAGAAATTTGGTTCTTCACCTCTTTTGTCTCGGACAGGTTGTTCGAATTCTGAGGAAGAACACCAAGCTCCTCAAGTCTCGTGCGCAGCTTGTTGAGCTTCAACCGAACACTCCCAAAAATTTCTCTGTCCTACTTATGAAGCTTTGTAGCCGTGGCAGAGAGCTTCTGTCCAATCGAACCTTCTTCTTCCTTCCAACTGTTCGATAGGACTTGTTCGAAGACTTCATGTTCAAACCACATTGATTCGAGATGAAACCTTCTCTTTACTTTCTTAGACATGGTGTTACCCGGTCCAATAATTATCTCCAATGGAACATGGTCTGACGTGTCTACAACCCGTGCTCTACCGTATCTCTCGATCCAGTTATCCGTTGCTACACATCAATATGTGCGCTCCCTAATGGCTCGACCATCAGGTTGATTGTTTGTCCAAGTAAATTTGTTTCCGGACAGATCCAGGAGCTCCAGTTTGTGCAATACTCTATTGAAATCCTCAATATGTCTGAAAGTACTCTTCCACCCTCCTTGTCGCCATAAGAGTCAATAGCGTCGAATCTTCCATAACTAACCGAGGCTGATTAATGGGTCTCAGTCGTGAAAGCAACTTCCACGAGTGTTTTCTTTCTTGGCGAACTGGATCACCATAGAATCTGTGATAGTCCAAGGTTGCGCAAAAGCATCCAACATTACCGAGCCCTTAATGAAGTGCTTCGAATAACGGATAAGAGTAAAACTTACTTCGCGATCCCAAAGAAGAGCAAGACCTCCTCTTCTGTCTTCGCAATCAACAAAAATACCATTTTCATACCCACACCTGTTTTTCACTACCTCCATCTCACCTGAGTAAAGTCTGGTTTCCATCAAGAAAATCATATTGGGCTTCTGTTTCCTCACTAAATCGTGAAGAGAGGTAACGTTACGAGGGTTCCCAAGCCCCCACACGTTCCAGCTTAAGAGATTCATTGTGCCTGGCAGTGATGCATTAGAAACCGCTGCCAATCTCGCATTAGGGTCTTTAATGGCGCCCACTTTCGGGTTTGTAATCCTGATATCGTAAACATTTTTGTTGTTCTCCTTGCTCCCTCAACCTTGCACAGAAGGTACTAATTCATCCTTTTTGTTTGCTGTTTTGTTCTCCCTTTTGGAATCAATGTTTTGTCGCTTTACTTGCGCTTCTACTTTTGTCTTCATGGTGTAACCGTGGCTGCTCCAGGAAGAATCGGCTTCTTTTTTCTTGTATCGCTCCCCCATTGGTTCCTTTACTTTTTAATCTTTACTAGAAACTATGCGCGCGCCATCACCTGCCCCAAACTCGGTTGTGGAAATTTTAGAGCTTCTTCAGCCCCAACAGAGTTGTCATGGATTACAATCCCTGCCCGAGTGTTGTGCTTGCCTAAATCATCATCGTTCACCTCCATCACAGTGTCACTGCTTCGAGAATCTGAAGCATAACTCGATTGTGAGAATATCGAGTTTACATCCTCGTTGTCTGGGTCCTTTTCCACCTCCGGGAATTGATTCTTCTTGTCGTCAAAATCTAGTTTTTTTGGGGAGGGGGCCTATACGTCAACCAGATCCCATACTTTGGTTCCTCTTGTTGGAAAGATGCCCCAGATGCAATCTTTTTGGTATGAAAAATGTTTTTGGCTAGAAACATTCATTGTATTATTTATGGAGATATTTAATATAGATTTTTCGACAGAAAACCCCCTTGCAGTTTCAGTTTTCTGATATCCCGCACCAGCAGTTTCAATTTTGACACATAACCCCATTGCAGTTTCTTTTTTACTGACATCCCGCACATGCAGTTTCAATGTTGACACATAACCCCACTGCAGTTTCTTTTTGCTGACATCCCGCACCAAAATTTGGACAGTCGTTAGTAGTAGTTTTGGTGAGGGTTGTCAGCAAAAGAGAAACTGCAGTGGGGTTATGTGTCAAAATTGAAACTGCTGGTGCGGGCTGTCATCAAAAAATAAACTACAGTGGGGTTATGTGTCAAAATTGAAACAGCTGGTGCGAAATGTCAGGAAACTGAAACTGCAAGGGGGTTTTCTGTCGATTTTGTTTTTGATATAATGAAGTCCTTAGATTACAAATGTGTTTGTTTATCTTAAATATCCGTAGTCAATTATATTAATTAACAGGATGATCAACTAGAGACTAGTATGGGGTCGAATTGATATGGAGATATCACGATCCGACACATGGGTATGCATTAGGAGTAATAGCATACTGGATTGACCCACAACGAGAAGGCTACATACAAGTTATGTAAAGTCACAAGTGCTTCTCGTAGTGACAACGGTATTGTCATCCTTAGACTTGAAGTCACTAGATCCTCTAGTTGTGGAGTATTGTGTTTTGACATCCTCAAACGCTAAACCGTAACTGGGTAATAATAAAGGCATTAGTCGGGCACAATAAGGAAGCAAGCTTAGAGATGGTAGTGATGTAGATAGAATTTGTCCCTTCCACATAACGGGAGCAAATATCCATGGGTCACTCGAGGGATGATGCTTATAGAATGTCTGGCCAGACTCAGATAAATCAATATAGGATATTGATATTATCTGCATGAATAAGATTATTCCCAGGATCGATAAACTATGGATTGGATATACGAGTGTGACTTGTATGTCTTGTGTCCAATACGGATATAGACACAAAGGGATGAGACAATACAGGGCACGAGGTTATTCGGATGACTATTTCTCTTAGTTGGGTAGCGTGGATGTCTTGCTAGAGGCCTGTCCATGTTAGTAATTGTTACTACCAGCTAAGTAGAAATCTATGGGGTCACACTCCCTATGGATTAGACGGGACTTGGGAATTAATTAATATGATTAGTATGACTAATTTGCAAGTTGGACTAATCCGTATATGAGTAGGATTAGGAGAGGGGCCTTTATTTAGTTAAACAATGATTTGTTGGACTATATAAAGAACACTCCTAGCTTATTTTCTCAACTAATGCTCATAACATACGTTGAGTAGGATAAAAAGTAAGGAGAGAGACAAAACACTAAGAGGGCCAAACCCCTTAGTGTCGCCCCCTCAACCGTCGGCCTCAAGGAGGTGCCGCCCCCTCCTTTGCTCCGGTTCGCGTGATCTTCTTCTTATTTCTTCATCCCTAGCTAGCACAAAGGCTTGAAGGATCCGGATTCAATCCTAGGATTGGACTAGCCATAGAGACGTGAATACTATTTCACGAGTGAAGTCATCAAAGGAGAACCAAAAGGTATTACGATACTCAAACTCTTACTATCGTTATGATATCTAGACTTTTGATCCTTGGAGGGTCTTGTACGGATGCTTATTTGTTTGTTTCCGCTGCGTAATCCGTTAAAAAATCCTACACCTCTCTCATCTTCTTCTTTGTGGGTATGAACTGACAATTGTCACTATAGTGATCGATTCTTCCGCACCAAGCACACACATGTGGGATCCTCTCGTACTTGAAGTCGAGCCATACTTTGTCATCAACTACATTAATATACCGTCCCCTACGCAGAAATTTCCGAACATCTATTAGTGCTCGAACTCTCATATAATCCCCTCCGTCCCCAGAAATGATTCTCTTATTAGAATCGAGTATCAGTCTGAAAGACGCTATCACATACTTCTTTTTTTTCATTCAACATGAACCATGGCAGATTGCAAATCTGAACCCATACATCGATCGTGTCAAAAGTTATCTCCCTAACCAGAGTGCTTGCCTTCCATGGTTTGAGCAATAACACATTGCCGTGAAACACCCATGGGCCTCCTGCTAGTACTCTATCCATCGCAATCTTGGACGGAAAGATGAATATGAACACATTGGCTCGAGTCTCATTGTTGAGGATTGAGTCACCTTCCATCAAAATCTCTGAGAACATGATTTTCATGGCCCAAGCATTCATCCTGTCCGGTAGTAAGAAGGATCCGATGAGACAGTGATTATGGGAGTTTAGGGCTTGGAGGCACCTATCACGGTCGATCTCAAGGACGTCCTCCTCTTCTTCAATAAGAAGCTAAACTTCCTCCCCACTGCACCTACATGGTCGGAGTTCATGCCGCCGCCTGTTGATGTCGTCTTTACTGTATCAGTAGACTCCATTGATGAAGTTCCCGAGGATCGGGTTTCACCGCCTACTGTAGCTCCGAGTAACTCAGATTAGGTCAAAATTCTACTGACATATGATGATAGAAATATTTATTTTTGATTAATTAGTAAGAAAACAATAGTGAAAGTTGTCATATTTTATTAACAATATATTATAATTTTTGTCTTCACTAGTGGGCGCCCCGCGCGCGCTGCGCGCGGTGCGGCGGTGATATTTGTGTCGGTGAAAAATCTCACGTTGTCTCTGAATTTGAGTATTTATTACATTATTGCTGATCGCATTGTTAAATCATCTATTCCGGTAACAAACTCAAAAAGATTTCGACAGCAGATGGAGGCGAATGCTCCTTAATACAAATACAAACTATTAATTGAGAAATTCAAAAGAAATACAGATATAAATTCTTAAACGTTCATCCGGTGCATATTATCCTTTTTTGATCCGAGATAGCGTCATTCTGATCGAAATGCAGACCACACATCACAGTCTTTTGAAGGTTTAGACATGACCTTGAAAAGAACTGAGAAGCAAATGCGAAGACTGCTACGTCCAAGGCTCCATCAACCATAGCCGCTTCAAATCCCTAACGAACATTTGCAAATGATCACCTGCTGCTGTGTTATGTGATTTGTTTCTGAACCTACTGTGGCATCGTGTGCGGTTGGATTGGCTATAGTGGTTCGAAGGTGAAGAAGATTGCAAGAAAGTGAAGAAGTTGCAGCAAACCTTTGATCACCTCCGGAATCCAACGCCAACTTCGGAAAAATAAAACCTACAACCCAAAAGACAGCTTGGTCAATGGGAGGAACCCGTGAACCATACCCTCCATCACCAAAAGAATAGTTTAACCTAGGAAATCAAGATCATGTTCATATTATTGATGGTACTGAACACAAGTACCAAGAAAATTACAGGAGAAATATAATTTAAAAAAACTATTTGCATTACTCATCCATCAGAGAATGAAAACTTCTGCACTCAATTAAAGACACTATAATAGCCCGATTGACATGGATGTATCCTAACATCAAAATATGAACTGTATAGGCTGATACTGGTAGAACTTAAATGAACTCTATAGGCTGATACTGGTAGAAATTGAGAAGAAAAGTACCTTCCCACCAGCAATATCTAATGCCATTAGCTGCTCAGTTCTCTCCTCTACACTTTCCAGTAAATTTAACCGCTCGTTCATTTTCTTAGTTCTGGTCTCTGCCTCCTGCAAAAACTCTCCAAAAATGCACAAACAAATCACCCAACAAATCACCCAAGTAAAATGTGTTAATTTTCTATATAGTAGTTGGGTATTTATAGTGTATTCATTGTATTTTTGTAGATACCTGATCAGTCAGTGCTGAGATTTGAGTGAGGCTTTTGTGCAGCACTGTTTATACAGCCCTACCAAATATAGTTGCATCCATGATACCTGTTTCATGCTTAAGTTTTGCATACATACGACCACTGTAATTGGAATTGCGTAAGACCTAGGCTAATATCATCATAATTTTGTAAGATGCAGAAATATGTTTTTAATATGTATAACCTTGGTATAGTATCATGCTGACGGTCACGACCGTTATATCCTCCAGGTCGGCAAGCATTATACCATACTTGTTGATTTGTTGGCATGACAAGTATGGAGACTTTTATTATTGTTTCCTCATTCCTTCCCTGCAATAATGATAAGCAATGTTGTGATACTTATATAGAATGAAACATTGCTCAAATTGATTGCCACAATATAATGAAGACAGAGTATTACCAGAACTCGCTTAGCATCCGATATGTTGTTCATTATCAATGCTGTGTATTGTAGTATTGACGTGGTCTTGTGTCAACAGGATGTGCTTTTTCATTCATTTAAGACATTTCAGATCGTGAATAAACCTCCCACAAATTAGCACACGAAGGATACCCTCATATAGTATGTTGTACATTTGGTACAGCTCCAGACCATTTCTTTTGGTGGACCAACAACCAACACTATTATGCAATTATAACTAATCCACAACCTTCAGAAACAGATAAAATTACAAAAAGAACAAACCTGAACATATCCCAATATCCGAAAAGCCTGCTGGTGACTTCTCCGAGACCTCACGACAGACAGAAAGTTCCAGGCTCTCTTTTCCACCAGTATCCAATAAATCGTACAATGCTTCCTGCACATACAATTGTGACCTAAATTACTACATTAACAAATCCGAGTGATTGGACACTTTTAGTGAAGTAACTAACCCCAGATTCAGAATCACCTGAAGAAGGGTGGCATATGACACATATGCTTCTGCCCTCTTGCCATCTTAACTGTAGGATGTAGCCAAGTAGAAGAAATAACAGTGAAAACAAAATGAGCCAAAATTATATGCAACACAAATACCCTTGAACCAAAAACTGATTCGAAAACACTAATTATGCAAAAATCAGAGGATAAACACCGAAACCCTTAACTCACGGTAGAACTTCCTATACCAGCCTATCACCATGAACACTTTGCTAATATAACAACTACAACCATCTCCATAGCCATCTCCAAAGAACCTGTAATGTGCAGTCAGATTTAGTACAAAAGAACGATGACGTTGCATAATATGTACCATTTTTTGAAAGTGACAAACTTAACAGTGAAGTTCGGAATCACCATTTTAGACCGGAAGTAATTAGTTTCACATGCCAAAGCTCCACCGAGAAGTAACATGTAACTACATATATATCCCACAAAAAATGCAGCAAGTTAGGATGACTATAGTATCAGAGCATTTGCAAGAAATTCTCACACGTAATCCAGAGTATAATTATACACTCATTAATATTACCTTGCTAATTATACACTCTTTTCATGCTGAACTTCCACTATGAGAATCAAGTGAAGGAGTCACTACTTCAATAACACATGTAGACAAGCGATTTTGCTAGCTAATCCATGATTTTAGACTGTAAGTTGATTTGTGGGTCCGGGGAGATCACTTGTTCGTTAGGCAACAAAAAAGCACATATGGAACCTTTAAGTTCATTCGACTACGACCGATATGACGATCGGAAGTTCCAAAACACAATCAAACGTGAAAACAATGGACACAAGCTAAGGTAAAATATTGCTGCATGTCATGAAGAGCATGTATTGATCAACTAATGAAACTCACAGCCAGGTAGACGCACAACCCAGAGTGACAGAATTCGAAGAAGCTGAAGACACCGGTAGAGAGAGAGAGACAAACCTGAACCAGAGCAAACCCACACCATAACCACACCACAACTCAGCGGCTTAATAGATGCAAGCATGCAGTAACACGTGGCCGAGTCCACAGTAACTCCACTAAGCCGCGGAAGCGAAGCCACAGAACCGACCAAC
This sequence comes from Linanthus parryae, assembly GCA_023055425.1. Taxonomy (NCBI): domain Eukaryota; kingdom Viridiplantae; phylum Streptophyta; class Magnoliopsida; order Ericales; family Polemoniaceae; genus Linanthus; species Linanthus parryae. The sequence continues at coordinate 76,211,785 of JALGPY010000009.1, read as the reverse complement.
GCCGTCGCCATAGAGACACGAGAAAGACAGACCCGGAGAAGAAGCTGAACAGCTGCAGCTATTTTTGCCGTATTCTATGATAGTGTATAACTCTTTAATGCAACCTCTTGTGGGAATTGTATCCATGTACATGGAACAATAAATAGAACATAAAAACAGGATCCATGCAATGCATACAGTGGGTGCAGATTAGAAGAATTAATGGCCTCTTCATCTCCCAACACGATGCTGTTGCTATAAAAACATACCTAAAGCTTTGAAAACTATAACATCAGAATAGCTATGGACAAAAAAGAGGAAGCTGCAAGTAGACCTCCAGAAATTGTGGAAAACAAATTGAGTAGCAAAAGGAAGCGAGACGATGAAGTCAGGAAGGGCAAGAAGCTGAAGCATACTGTAAGCATGGAAAGTACTGAGAGCGGCAGTGAAAGTGAACCGGAAAGTTGGCATCAGCATGACTATGTTGTTGGCAAAGGATCCGAAACTACAGTTTACTCTGGAGGCGACGACGAAGACGATGCATGTGATAGTGATACGGCAAGATCTTATGAAAGAAATAAGAAGGCTATTTTAGCTATGTTTCGGCGACAAAGGGAGGCAGGACGTAAAAGCAGAGCAGAGCGACAGGAACGACTGAAAAGGAAAGGCGACAATCTTAATGAAAAAATCTCGAAGAAGAAGCGTAGAAAATAAATTAACTATTAGATCTTTATTTGTAGTATCTCATATAATTAAAATTATGGATCTATTACTTTGGTATCGGTGGCTATTGTAAATTTTGAATTCATACTAAGGATGTTTAATTTAGTTGATATTATCACATGATATTAATATAAAGAAGTTGGGTGTAATTAGAAGTCCAATGGGTTATGTATCATCTTATGCAAAATGTAAATTATCTAACCTCATCGCCAAATTTGGCGAATTTGATTTGATCGCCATCTTAATTTTTTCCTAGTTTTTAGGTCGTTGTTTGACAATTGTCACGACAACATTAAAAATTATAAACCTCATAAAATTGTATTGAATGTTCGGAAGAGGCTCAGATCTGTTGGAGTGATCAGCCGAGAACAAACCCACCGTGGCTGCGACTATGGTGGACAAAAGTCCTCCGAGTCGCCGTGCCAACACGTGGAACCGATCTCCGTGCTTGAATCATTTGATCGAGAGTATTCATCGTCACAGCCTCATATCAACCCAAACCAGGAGGAGACGAAAGTGCAATTTAGCCAAGCAAATATATATACCTTACTACCTATATATAAAGAGGATAGGCCTGTTACACCCTGGCGCCACTTCGCCATTTTTTACGATGCTGTTCCTTTGGTTGCCGCTACCCAAAATCTCAATGCTAAATATTCATCCAGGCACGACAACATTAAAAATTATAAAGCTCATAAAATTGTATTGAATGTTCGTGAGAGGCTCAGATCTGTTGGAGTGATCAGCTGAGAACGAACCCACCGTGGCTGCGACTATGGTGGACAACAGACCTCCGAGTCGCCGTGCCAACACGTGGAACCGATCTCCGTGCCTGAATCATTTGATCGAGAGTATTCATCGTCACAGCCTCATATCAACCCAAACCAGAAGGTGGCGAAAGTGCAATTTAACCAAGCAAATATATATATCTTACTACCTATATATAAACAGGGTAGGGCTGTTACACCCTGGCGCCACTTCGCCATTTTTTACGATGCTGTTCCTTTGGTTGCCGCCCACATCTGCTTCTGAAATTGTCTCTGCCTATTATCTGCCATAGCTATATACTGAAACCTACAAATTTCAGAGCACACCACTTTAGATTTTGTGTGGTGCAGGATTCAGAAGGAATTAGAACATTTTCCCAAATAATTATTTTCATGTACTTTTTGAACTTCCATAATCAACCTTAAGAAGACGTACTCATGAAAAACCCAAGTTATTTTATGATAGCACACCACTCAATTCACAACTTGTAGAATTACAAGAATAATCATCTCATCAAAGAAAACCTGAAAGGAAAATGAAGTGAAGGAAAAAGAAATAATAGAAACATCAAAGTTTCTCATTTCATGTGATCTCTTTGTAACCACCAACAAATTTATTCCCAGGAGGTTACTAAAGGCATTCACAAGAAAAATATGCAACAAAGCGGCAGTGCAATGTTTTCAAGATAAATAACAGTGCAACATTCTTTACCACGCTTAATCCGATCAGCTTCACATCCTTATCATAAACAGATTTATTATATTAGAATCGCTGTAAGAGACCAAATGAACACATCAATGAAAACCCAGAAGCCTAATTCTTCAATTGCATTCTCAGACTCAAATTAAAGCAGAAATAAACAACCAATTATAGTTCTTTGAGCATAACCCACAAGATTGACATGATCAGAGACTAAAAAACCACATTAGGGTATTGATTTAAAACTATCCAAGCTCAAAACTAAACAAAATTCAACATGCAAGCCCAGGGAAACTGAAATTGGTGAAAACAAACCCAGACTTTGAAGGTTCGTCTTTGACGGCAGAGTGACAGAATTCAAAGAAGCTGAAGACACCGGTGGTGAGAGAGAGACAAACCTGAACCAGAGCAAACCCACACCATAACTACACCACAATTCAACGGCTTAATAGATGCAAGCATGCAGTAACACGTGGCCGACTCCACAGTAACTCCACTAAGCTGCGGAAGCGAAGCCACAGAAGCTACCAACGCCATCGCCGTAGAGACACGAGAGACACAGGCCTCGAGAACAAGCCGAAGAGCTGACAGCAAGAAGACAGAATCAACCCCAACTACAGCCAACACACACAACAGGATAGCGAACTTTGAAAAGAAATCGCATACCAATAATGCTCACCAGTGATCTGGTCATTTGAAGCCAATCCATCGTGAAAATAGCAACCAACAACAAATCAAAATACATGAACTAACCATACATGAACTAACCTTGCATTTTTCTGTTTCTCAAACCAATGTACTTTTTCCTCAGAGTAAAATATGAATAATGATTCTCAGAATAGTAAGGAGAGGCTCAGATCTGTTAGAGTTAGCAGCCAAGGACGAACCCACCGTGGCTGCAACTACGGTGGCAAAAATACCTCCGAGTTGCCCTGCCAACACGTGGTTCGATCTCCGTGCATTAATTACTTGCTCGAGAGAATTCATCGTCATAGCCTCGTATCAACGAAAACCAACAACAGTGCAAAGGATTCGTCGTGTACGAAACTCTGCACCATTCCAACAAAGCAAGGAAATATTCGTTGTGAAACGAATATTTGCATCAACTACAGCCAACACACACAACAGAAACAGAACAGCAAAAGAGACAATTCGAGAAGCAGATGTCAACTGCAACCAAAGGAACAGCATGGCAAAAAATGCTGAAGTTGCGCCAGGGTGTAACAGCCCTAAATACAAAAACCACCTCACCTTTCCATTCTTGAAATTTCACAAACCTTGATACTTTAATTAGTCAAGAAAGATTGGTACATTAACCATGCCTATGACATGTATCTTCAGAAGATAACTTTTTACGAGACTACCAAAACAAAAATAACGGAGGCTCAGATCTGCTGGACTGATCAGCCGAGAATAAACCCACCGTGACTGCAACTACGGTGGCCAAAAGACCTCCGAGTCACCCTGCCAACACGTGGATCCAATCTCCGTGCCTGAATCATTTGATCGAGAGAATTCATCGTCACAGCCTCAAACCCACCGTGGATCCAATCTCTTTCTCAAACCATTGTAATTGTTCCTCAGAGTAAAATATGAATAATGATTCTCAGAATAGTAATGAGAGGCTCAGATCTGTTAGAGTTATCGGCCGAGAACGAACCCACCGTGGCTGCAACTACGGCGGCAAAAATACCTCCGAGTTGCCCTGCCAACACACAGTTCAATCTCCATGCCTTAATTACTTGCTCGAGAGAATTCATCGTCATAGCCTCGTATCAACGAAAACCAACAACAGTGCAGACGATTCGTCATGTACGAAACCTTGCACCAATCGAACAAAGCAAGGAAATATTCGTTGTGAAATGAATATTTGCCTCAACTACAGCCGGCACACACAACAGAAACAAAAGGGCAAAAGAGACAATTCGAGAAGCAGATGTCGCCGGCAACCAAAGGAACAGCGTCGCAAAAAATGACGAGGTGGCGCCGACGTGTAACAGGCCTATCCTCTTTATATATAGGTACAGCTCACCTGATCGGCCGAGAACAAACCCACCATGACTGCAACTACGGTGGCCAAAAGACCTCCGAGTCACCCTGCCAACACGTGGATCTGATCTCCGTGCCTGAATCATTTGATCGAGAGAATTCATCGTTACAGCCTCATATCAACCAAAACCAAAAGGGGGCGAAAGTGCAATTGGCTAGTTTACTGATCAACAAAAAGGATAAAGCATCAAAACATGGAAACTATAGGCCATAACAGGATAGCGAAATTCAAAAACAAATCACATAGGCGGTGTGGTTGATGCATCGCGCAACAAACTGCAAAGAAACATTCACAAAAGGCAAAGCAAATTACAAAGCATGAAAGTTGTCTGAAAACATTCACTGTAACCACCCTCACAGACTTGAAGACAATGCAAAAAATTGAGTTACCAATTACACCCAATTTGGTCACTACTAAGCGAATTGTTTAAAAAATTGATCAGCCCAGTAGAAATATCACCATTTAATAGGCTTTCCACCTGTACATCCCCTCCATGCAACATAAACCCTAGTGAAACAAAGAAAAGTACAGCAGAACAACGAAAATCAACAAAACCCATATCACAGCCTCAAATAATAACCACAAGGATAAGCATAAGCTTATTGTGCTTGAGCCTTGAGCTGCAAAAGGCACGGTTTTATAGAAAGCAGCACTCACAAACTTAGGCTACTACGCGACATCAGCATTATTTCAAGTCCGGTCTTAATTGGGTGCAATGCCTTCAACCCTCAATAATGATAAATACGAAGTGGAGGCTGTGGCAATACAATGGCACGTAAAGATTCGCACTGGCTAACCTGTAACGCATATATGTCTATGCAGTAATTTTAGAGGCTCAGATCAGTGAATGCGATCAGGCTACGATGACACCGCCATGGAGAGCTTATATGTAAAGTCTCAACTCTTAGAATAGTAGAGCAATCCATGCTCCAGATTCAGTCATTACTATATGTGGCATCATATCCTGCCAAGGAATAATGTATCGTTAAATCAGAGAAACAACTGATGGAAGTATTCAGGTCAGATTGTAACAATCCCAGTAATTAAGGGCGGAGTTATGAAGTTCGGAGTGGCGCGATACGTGCGTAGAGGTTTAGGAAAGCTGTGCTCAGAGAAATCGTGGTTGGAAGTCATGCAGGAGGTGAATTAAAATGCTGAAAAGTACCCGCTTTCAAGATAAATACCTCTTGCAACAAAAAAATTACTAACATCAAGCAATCATACTATCTACACATAATTAAGAAGAATTCAAGTTAGCAGTCACTAAGTACCTCTTATGCTTTATTTTGACTGCATTCTAAATTGAAACGTACATTTGACATCAGTTAGGCACACCTCAATAGTCTATACATGATTTTAAAAGGAAGGGCCACATTAGAAATAAATAAACCGTGCCATTAGTCTTGCAAAGTTTAAGACCTGAGATTATCCAGGTACAATATGTACCTGTAGGCGTGGCTTTGAAATGATTCCTGTTCATTTTAGTTAAAGAATTGAGTTATCTCAGTACCCACATGTAGTATCGCTTCCACTGTAGAGCACCAGCAGTAAAACAAAATAAATTGGCCGAAGAATAATAAAAAACCCATGAAAAATTGTGAAAGTGTTGAATAAATCAGAAGGGTTTTGGCTGAAATTGGAAGAGAAGAAACAAAAAAGCCTAAAAGGGTTCATTTTTCTCATCCATTGGTAAACCAAATAACAATCGGAACAAAAAGAATGCGTATCCAGACCAAAGTTGTACCCAGAAAAGGGTTCAATTCCATCTTTTCACCAGAATCTTTTACCAGAATCAATAGTCAGCCTCAACTTAGCTGAAACTTGTCTTCTCACAAAGCCATCTGCGCCTCTTCCGAATACTGCACAAAACAGAGAAAAATCAGTTCAAAAATCAAAATCGAAACATGCAAACGCAGAGGAATCAAAGCGAAGAAGAACAGAGGAATTGAAACCCAAACCCATTAGAACAGAACATACCCTATCGATTACACCACGGAGGTCTGTTCGGAGACGTGCACAGAGCTTCTGAGCGAAACCCTAACCACCACCTCCCCTCAGAACTCCATTTGTGTTCTCTAGAACACCGCCGGCACCACCGCCTGTGATTGAACTCCTAACGTGAGGCCAAAAAGTGTGGTGCATGTCCAGATCCGCCGTCGAGAAGATGCAGAGAAGAGGAGTGAGAGAGAGAGAATAGGAGCGAGAGAGAGAACCAGTGCAAGCTTCGAACAGAAGCTGCGGGAAGAACAAAGCTTCAAAGAGCGTCTAGAGGACACGCGAGAGGAAGGTGAAATGACAATACTAACCCGAGGTGGATAAAAAGAACAGATCAATTTAAAGGAGGGCAAAATGGATATTTTGAGAAGCAGATGTGGACGGCAACCAAAGGAACAGCGTGGCAAAAAATGACGAGGTGGCGCCGACGTGTAACAGGCTTATCCTCTTTATATATAGGTAGAAAGATAATTAATTATAAGAGTAAAAACATGATTTTGACTATCTTACAAAATAATGGGAAAAAAGTGTCATCTGAAGTACCATATTCAAAAATTTTCCTGGGTAATAAATAGTTTTTTAAATGTTCATCTTTCAACAATTATTTTCTTTCCTAAAAAATATATTTCTTTTCAGTCTTTTGAGTAAAAAGTTTGTCATTATTGCCTTACTATAATAATCCCTAAGATTTAACCACAAACACATTTTATGCACTAGAGTCAATACTTTCGATACTTAATGATATTTGGGTCATTTCTACATCAATCATTTATCATAGGAAAAGTCTAAGTGAACAAAATTTTATACAAAAAGTTGAACATAAAGGGATATGTATAGAAACATGTCATTAATAAAATTCCGGAGTGAAGATTATGAAGAAAATAGGAAAAATAAATATGGGTGATATTTAGACATCTACTGACATGGCATATGCCACATCAGTTTTTGTTCAAATTTTTGTTTGATTTTTTGTCCCCCTAGCACGGCTATTTATCATATTCTGTCTCATATTCTACAGCACTCAAACACAATAAGTCAGCATATTGTATCGGGCGTTATCCCACAATATACATATCATAACTCATTTTCCAGCATAACTTATATCCCTGCTTATCGATCCGCTATCCGAACGAGGCCTTAGATTTTACTACTACATCATATTTTACCACTACTATAAAACACGAAGTAGGTGCATTGCCTACTTGAATTTTTACAATTTAATGAACCAACTTCAATGCACAAGTGAATAATTTCCGTTTCTTTTCACTGTGCTCAATCAATGTTGAACTAATTTGTATAACTGCTTGCCAATGTATTCCCGGAACCTTTCCTTTTGACTTGCGTTGTTCCTGGTATGATATCCTTTTCCGTTTCAATCGATCAACTAATTTGTATAACTGCTTGCCAATGTATTCCCGGAACCTTTTGACTTGCGTTGTTCCTGGTATGATATCCTTTTCCTTTTCAATCGTCTATGTGGTATGAAGTAATATTCATTAATTTATTTATTTTTGTCGTATAACTAAATGAATTGTTGCGGTCATGGTCACGTACCGTGGGATTGAGGGAGGGTAGGTAATAATATAACATACATTTGAGGGGAGAACATGGTTCTAGGTGGTCATAATTAAGACATCAATCGCGATCATTGGTTAATATCGGCGAACACGAAAGGTTGATCGCAGAAAAGAGATGTCTAAATTCAAACTAAGTGATAGCATCACATGAGGAATCTCTCGAAACAAGTCTTTCACATGGTTGGACTAAAAAGCAATGGCATGCATCAATCAGTAGGAAGAGTACTTGTACCCATTGATTGAGACAATTAAGCTTAAACACAGCTAAGCTTAATTAGCGATGATCATGATGATCTATCGGTGCATGTCCTTTGTAAATAAAATTGTAGCATATGCGTGAATTATTGGGGGCGGGCTTTCTAAATCACCAATTAGTTGAAACGACATTGCAACCATACATACTCTAAAAAGGAAAAGATAGAAAAAAAAGGCGAGAGAGTGTTCATTACGTGTAAAAATTAATTGCCTGGTGTTGATGTGCCCTAAACTAGGTTAAGTTCCCTCAACTATAGTTCAAACCATCAAATCATAACACAAGTTAGGGTAAGTTGGAGGGTGATGTACTGGTGTGAGACATTATCTCTTGTGTGTTGTTACTTTGATTTGCTATATTGGGATGTTGATGCTCATGCATTCACCCAGTTTGGTCCAATTCAACATTTTCATTCCTTCTACTACATGCACCATCATGTTACTTCTAATTTTTTTCCCTTATGCTTTAATTAAACCCTAGTTTCTCATATTATAACTGTTGTGCTTAAACAAATTAAAGGTTTTGTACCGAACAAACCCTACAATTATACAAACGTGAACTATAAGTTTCATATATTAAAAGTTTAGATTTAGATTTTTAGATTTTTTCACTTTTTGCTGCTGGAGATGTTCTAACTGCGTGAGTTAAACAAATTAAAGGTTTTGTACCAATATCGGGCAATTATACAAACATGAATTATAGATGTTGATATATCATAATATATGTTATAATTAAAAGTTTTATGCCGAAGACGTTGGATGGGAACACATGACTATTCATGAACCCTAGCCATAGCTAGTCAAATATGCGTGTTGTCGTAGTCATTTTGTGTTTTCATTTCCGTATCATGTTAATTTCTTTCCTGTAAGTTGATTGAGAATCTGATTAATCAACGGATCGAGTTGAGTGTAAGAATTTTCTCATGAAATTAATTAGCACGGAGTTAGAATGATATAGAGCTAGCTTGAATTGGTTTTGTGCAATGTATGTAGATAAAATTTGGTAATTAAGAAGAGATGATGATCTATGAGGATCTTGAAAAGGGTGGAAACATATTCATCTTGAGTAGGTTGGTTGTCTTCAACACTATTTAGCAAAAAAGGGTAAGAATTAAATCACACACGTACGTACGTAAGTTACTTCCAAACCAAAACTAGCTAAGTTGAATTTTAACAACGAACACATACAATGATTCTCCACTGTTAACATATTGACCAATGTAACTTGGACTCGCAATTCTTGGAGCTATAATTCCATTTTTGAAGAATTCGAACACTTTAAAAGTCAAAGAGGGATTCCATTTTTTTAAGAACGCAAAATCCAGCCACTGTCTGCAGAACGACATATGACATGTACTCTAACCGATCTGAGGTAGTCTCATCTAAGGAGTACTACTGTTGCCTATTGACTTGAATCAAGCCATTCAGAAATCACAAGCAAGCAACAAAATTTTTGGTTATATGGTTTAGGTAACATAAACGAAACAAATTGCAACTTAAAAGTAGCTCGTTAATTAATTTATTATATCACACTGCATTAAAATTAGGACAATTTCTAATATCACGGTGTTTTATGTCGTCGCTGATTTGGGGTTTTCAGATGAGCAAGTTTTTTTTAGATAAAATGATAAACAAAACAGTGCTGCTAACATAATATTTTTTTTGAGGGGAATTGAAAACATAATAAAAATAGCTATCACCTTTTTTGTTTCTCTTTGGCCTTTTAAGTTGGATAATCTTATGCTTTTCTTTTTCATCCTCAATCGGAGGTAGAGGAGTTAAATCACTTTGTCGTATCGATATAAAACTCTGTATGCAAGTACTTTATTTCATGTCATCAGTGCTAGAAGGACCAAGTTAAGGAGGGACCATGATTTCATTATCATAGATTTCAATTCTGAAGTGATTCAAACCAAAAAGGTTCAGCCCGAAAGATGTATAACTTAATGAATAAGAACATCATAACGAACTACGAGCTACATAGGCATGCATTCATTAATGTACATATTAGATCGATAGTACTTGCTGATATAAATTAGCAATATTATTAGCGTATTGGATGACCACCAGCAAGCTTGTGAAGAAACAAAAAAATACGGAGAAGATAAGTAAAATGGTTACAGCTGCGTGAAGAACGACATATGTCTGCAAATGTGCCATGGAGAGCGTAATGGATGATATGAGCAATGTAGTATGTATGTAAATTTTTTTTTTTTTCGTAAACGTGCAGAATTTCATTAAAATAAAAGTAGTACAAGGGTGGCAAACACCCAACCTGCAAGACACAACCTGACCTGCAGCAGATAATACAACGAGATAAGCCTGCAAGACTATGATGACCTGCAGCATACATTAGGTAAACATTAAAATAAAAAAGTAAAAAACCCATCCACACAGTTTGAGTCTATCCAAAAGCCACCGATAATTAAAGTCTTGAGGCGGTGACACATAGGGGCTGTTTGGATTTAACGGTTTTGGGGTTAGGTTGAACCGTAATCTGTTGTCGTTTGGATTTAATGGTTGGAGTTTTAGGTTTAGTGGGTGGGGTAGAATTTTCCGGTGACCGGTTTAGTTGGAACCGGTCACCGGTTGTTTTTTTAACATTTTTTTTTGTCGCTAAAACTGCAATTCCCGTCACCACATCATCTCACACCCGGTCACCGGTCAAAATTACCCGGTCACCGGTTAAATTTACCCGGCCACCGGTAATCACGTCCGGTGACCGGGTCTTTGTCATGGTTGGGGTTAGGTTGGGTTCAACCTAACCCCAAAATCCAAACAGGCCCATAGGAGACAAGGCTGGCGGTGGGCGGCGCCGAAATCATTATAATTGCCGAATTGCCATTACTGTGCCGATGTTATACATGATTATTGTGAATTTGCAAATTGATATATGATTTATGTAAATTTTTTTAGACTGAAAATAAAGTGTATGTAATTGCTTGTGCACAAATGCATGGATCATGAATGAGAAATTAAGGAGAATTATACTCAATATTGCTGATTGCATATCCCTGCATATCATAATAGGCTGAGCCTTTATATTATTCAACTATTGGCTTCATTTTCGACTAATTAAATCCATCCGAATCAATAACTGCTGCATCTCCCCTCCCAAATTGATGAAGAAGAAGAAAAAATAAGAAAAATAAATAGAAATGAACTGATCGATTATTAGTATCGATCAAGTGGTACTAGCTAGGTATATATATATCTAGCTAGAATTCATAAATAAATGTTTAATCCTCTTGATGATCAAACATGAGGCTGATCACAACCTCAAAGACAAATCCAGGTGACTGAAATCCTCTTGAACATGACCGCCACCACCGCTGCTGCTCCTCCAAGAACCACCACCAAAATGGTGATCGTAGTCATGATGATGTTCGTAGTCCATCTGATGACGATGATGGTGATGTTCTGATCTCCCACCGCCAACACCACCGCCCGCAAGGGCTGTTGAAAACCTCCCTGCAGTGGCGGTAGTGGTACTAATGATGCCACGCCGGTGGTTGTAGCTTGACAATGAAGTGGTGCTTGAACCGCTCAAACCAGATCGATAATTGTTATTGGCATTTGTTGGTGAAGTGGTAGTAGTAGAAGTAGAAGAAGTGAGCTCTCTGCTCTTCTTGGCCAAGGTTCTTTCGAGCTTGTGGGCGTTCTGGTGGCCTCCAAGGGCTTGGGAACTGTAGAACTTCCTCTGACAGAAGTTGCACGAGAAAATTCTACCACCACCACCACCAACTTCACCAGCTGCTGTCGGGAACGGTGGTGGTGGTACTGATGATGACGAAGAGGATGTTGATGAACGGTCCAGTACGAGGTCTAGGTTAACCTCTTCCTCGTCCTCCTCGTCCATATGCTGCTGGTGTGATAGATTAAGGTTGAAGAAAGGGTTTGGTCGGAAACTCATTGCTAACTAGCTAGTATACCTCAATAAACTAGCTCTATATATATGTAGTCAAGCAAAGATGGTGTGTTCAATCAATGACTACTACTCATCAACAACAACTAATTGGACTATATGTCTCTCGAGAGCTCTCTCTCCTTCTCTCTCTATGAAGTGAATGTGAGAATATAATTGCATTTCTAGGTAGGTGAAGATGGGCTTAAATAGATGGAGTAGTTGCTGGTTAGGACTCAGGAGTGAGAATTAATTAGCAGTATCTATAATTCACAGTAACTTATTCTCACTTACAGTTGTTGTACCGGAAACTTTTTCGTAAATAATTTACTTTTAAAATCGTGATTAAAATTATTATCATCATTAAATAGTTATTTTTGTGCTTATGTGAGACATGATTATTTAAGTGAATGTGTTGCTTGTATATGAAAATCATTTTAGATAAGATGAGTTGAAATATTGCTTTTGTTTTGGGATTTATTTAACGCCAGAGACCATTTCATGTTCTAAATATATTGGATTTGATTATTGAACCCGAATAATGATTTGGAGATATCCATTTCTCACTTTGCTCATCTTTAATTTTACGGACAGCAGGACACATTTTCTTCAATAAGTGTAGCTTGAATTATTATTTTGCACAACTGTTTTAGATGGGCATTATACACTTATATTTTTTTTGAAAGAAGTATTATACACTTATATGAAAACCTTGTGTTCAAATTTCGTAATTTTTTTACTGACAAATTAATAGTTATTGAATTTTAAAGTTTGGGTTGCAATCTTGAATGTTTTACCAATCAGCCGCGGGTTTGTGTCTGTAAGTCAAACACCACTCCTTAGTTTTTAAAATTGTTTCATTAGGGTATTATGAACTTATACATAAATGTCGTGGCAAAATTTTATAACATTTCGACTTAAGATTTAGGAGTTATCGAATTATGAAGTTGGAGTTGCAATTCTGAATTTCCTAGCAACAAGTCGCATGTTTTTTATTATTATTATAAGTCCTCCAACTCTTGTTCCTTTATAAAAACTATTTTATTGGGTTGTAATATATCCTTACAGGACTCTTCATACCAAATTTCATAATCGTTTGATGAATGGTTTGAGAGAAATTAATTTTTGAACCGAGACTGTCAATTCCATAACATGATATATATATATATATATATATATATACACACACACCCGGTAGTTCAGTCCATGCACCAATACTACAATAATTCTAAACATACACTTATATAAAAAAAAGAAAATCATGTCAAAATTTAGATGTGTGATTTTGTAAGCTTCAAATACCTTAGCAGCGTGCTGTGCTATATTTGAAAATTACCTGAGTGAAAAAAAAAATTGGCTAAGATTTAATGTAAATCTCAAATTAAGCATTACTCTTCAACACATATGAAACTTTATTATTTCTTGGAAAAGGAAGACATATAAACCCAGATTCATAACTAATTTCATATTCTAATCGTATCTCAAACAGGCACTTAGTAGTAGTGTTGGGAATGGGAAATGATGTTAGGTGATCGATCATATCGATTTACAAATTACAGCAACCAGAAAGGGAAAAAGAATGAGATAATGGATGGTTAGAGAGAAAGACGGATACCTGCAATGAAAAATAAATCAGTAAATGCCAATTACTAAAAGATGGGATGATCAGTGGGCAATCGAAGGTTTTGTCTCCTCCATTAATGGCACTACCCCCACCCCCCTTGTCGGTCCATTAAACTCTAATAACTTAGTACTAACACTCTTTATTACCAACACAATCGACAAGTAGCATATTATTTGTGACTAAAGTAATGCAACCTTAAAAGGATTTCTTCATCGCCACTTTTATGAATCCATACACCTAACTTTGTTTCAGATGTTTTCTCTATAAAAGTTGAACAACTTTCATTTTAGCATGGTCAAGCACCCCGCGAGGTCAAGTAGTTATATATGTTAGAGCCACAAAAACTAATACCTAAAATTAACAGAAAACAAAGACAAAAGATAGCAGCTGGATACAGGAGGTGGAACATTGCAGCAAAAATACAATGGTCTATACTCTATAGTTATGTGATTCTATTAGTTTTCTCAATTTTGCCAGCACCCAAGTAGAGATCAGAACCCTTAAGAGGCACTCCTCAAAACCAAATAACATACTATGGTTTTGCTAAGATGAAGTTTATATCAAAATTACTACTAGAAGAACTTACGGATACAAACAATATTACAAAACCTTGAAGGGGGCTGAATGCATGTAAATTACTAATAATATCTTTTTTTTCTTGCTTTTGTGATGAGAAAGTAATTAATACACATTAGTTAGCTTTGATATCATGTCAAGGGACAAATCACAATGGTGGGTTTGGTTATTACTACTACTACATTTTGATTAACCAATGAGAGAGCAAAAGATCATGAGCATTTAGAAAAACCAACCCCTCTTGACTAGATTAATTGATCAGTTATCAATCAAATAATAGTGACCACCACTTAGTACCATACTGCTTAATTTTCCAAATCATAGTACAAGTAGCTAAGTAGTAGTATCATCATAGAATATTTATTAATCCTGTGGTGCATTGCATTGAACCAACATCTAAACTGTGTGCCGGTAATTGTTACTACCAATAATCAACATCATTAAACTAGCTAGCTAGTCATTTCGATATGATGTCCTTGTTTTCTAGACTTTTGGAACTAGAGAGATACGATTTCATTTCTTCCATCTCCTTGATATATCTGCAGGGGGACCGTACGGTTGGGAATGTTCCTTGCTAGGCTTTGCAGCTGCAGGTTGGTTGCTAATCAATGTCCATTTACAACATTAATTAATTGGTGTTTGTTTAGCTGATATACACTGCAGGTAGTAGAATATTTGATTCAGTTCACCTAATTAATTTGTCTGAAACACTCGTCTTCTTCTTCTCCTGTCTTTCATCAATTAGTTAGTGTCTAAGTTCAAAGTTCTTAACATTTGTACAAGAGAACCATATGCATGTACGCAAATATATTGTGGTGTCTGCATGCACTTAAGTAATTATGGCAAGGGCACTAATGAAAAAATACACAGATAAAATATGTCAAAATTGTGGTGTCTGCAATTTTTTGTAGTAGTTGTCAAAAATTTAAGTCGGGGCACTTGTCTGCTCTTGCCAAAGGATGGATAGTAGTTAGTGAGAATTTCCATAACTCGTGTCACCCCTGATAACACTCTAGTTCCGTCCCTAAGTATAACCATTATTGAAATCCCAAACACCTATGATCATATTCCGAGTGCACTAGTATGTTAATAGTTTGTTTGGTCTAGTGGTATCATTTGGGAAAAGACGTCGAGTTCAAGATCACCTCCCCTAAAGAAGTATAATATATAAAATTTAATCTTTTTTCGATGACAGCATTTTTTTTAGCATAAAATTATGGATTCATATGAAATTCGTAATGGGGCCCATAACATGCCACAATCTCATAGAAGGACAAGACCGTTTATCTTAGAAAATTAGATTCTCTAATGTTTGAACGATCTCTAATCCTTCTGCTGATTAGAATTTGAAAGCTATACTATAAATTAAAAATAATCAGTTAGCACTAGTACTAGTTAAATCCCATGATAAATATGGCAATAAATCTGTGCCGGCTGTTTGTAGTGCTAAACATGAACATATACAAACAATGGAGGGAATGGCACATGGAAACTCGAGAAAAATCAGACAAAATTAAACACTCCCTGACTCCCTCGATCCTTCAGCAGTAGTAATTAATTAATTATTAAAATCTTCCCCTCAAATTTTTTTTAGTAAAATCTAGTATTTTTTTTAGGTAACGCATCATTGATTGATGAATGAGGGTGGAAGAGGATGGATGCATGGGCTCTCTTCACTTATAGCAGTAGTAGTAGTGAGTTGCAGAATTAACAAAATAAATGCTTTGATCACTGTTTCATGCAGCTGCTGGTCGGCTACAATTTAATTTATTTTTACTAGTAGCTGCGGTGGTGGTGGTGATCGCCTACAGATTGCATGTTTCTACATTACCAAGACATATCATTATAACATATATTGCAGACATATACCTATTCAATTAACGATCGAATAAATAACAAATTGCATTCATTACAAAGCATATACACTCGACAACATAGTATGTCCTCACATATTCTTGCGTTCTTGGTTTAGGAGACCAACTGATGAATCGGGGAATCTATACACAGACATATAGTCAATTATGATCAAACATTTATACTACTCAACTCAATCGTACATTGAGCATATCTTTTTTTTTTTTTTTTTTTATTTAAGGAAAACCTTTTCATTAAAAGAAGGTGCTGGCCCTTTGGCCCCTTACATTATTTGGGAATTCACATAAAGCCCAATCTGGGGGTTGGGCTTTCCAATCCTTTCTGTCCATTATCTGAAGCTCATAAGCAGCGAAAATGTGGGCACATCTGTTGAGCTTCCGAGGCACGTGAATGCACCTGTGTTCGGTTAAGTTCCAGAGTATTCCTTCGCTTTCTTCAATGCATCTCCCTACTTCTGTTTGATCTTCCAGCTCTTTCTCCATTGCTCTGTTTCTCATTTCTCTTGCTAGAGAGAGAGAGAGAGTCCGTTTCAAATTGAACTTTGTCTAAATTCAGTTCCGCCGCCATCTTTACCCCCTCCGTTAACGCTTCTGCTTCGGCTGCGGTGGCGGAGAAGGTGAACGCAATGGGTTTAGCTCTCCCGGCGATGAAGAGATCGTTCGGATCCTTGATAACAACCCCAATCGCTGCTCTTCGGGTCTTCGGATTCCAAGCAGCGTCGGTGTTAATCAAGACCCAACCCGGTGGAGGCAACTGTAGAGTTGTTTCCCAGTGGGTATTCCAGATCTGAGTCGGCGATGATAAATTACTACCATGCATGTGCTCATCTAGATCTGTCAGGTACTCTACGACTTCTTTAACGATGGTTGTTGAAGTTGTGGTCTTGTTTCTGAAAAGACACTCATTTCTGCAATACCACAACTTCCAGATTAGGGCACGCATCTTCTCCCTTTCCTTTTTGTTGGCCTTCATGAATAGATCTGGATACCAGATCTGGAAATCTCCTTTAATTTGTTGCGCAAATTCATGGTCGAACAATAATCTCCAACAATCTCTGGATTGCTTGAAACTAGAGAATAGATGGGTTTCGGTTTCATCTTCTTTCTTGCAAATAACGCATTTTCTGTTGACATCAATTCCTCTTTTAATGAGGTTATTACGGACTGGAAGCCCTCGGTTGTTGGCTCTCCAGATTGGGTATAGCATTCTCTTTGGTAATTTTTGGTACCAGAAGAGACACCACCAGTCCGTTTGATTGCTCGAACTTCCTCCAAAAGGGTTTCTTTTTTGAGAATTCTTTTGGTGGCATAAGAGCCTGTACGCTGAATTTACCGTGTACGCCCCTTTGTCTGAAAAATGCCATATTAATCGATCTGGAATATTGAACTGGGGGATTGTGACTCTCTTGATTTCTTCTATGTCTTCTTGCCAGAAAAGACTTTGGATCTTCTGTTCATCCCATTCCCGGTCTTCGGTGATCAAATCTGCAACTTTCACCACTACGTTAGTTTTGTTTGGTGTCATGGGTTTGAAGAGATATGGCCTGAAAACGCCATGGATCTTTGAAGGCATCCAGGTTTTCACCATTCCCTAGCCTCCATCTGCAGCCACTTAACAACAACTTTTTGCTGGAGTGAATGCTTCTCCACAGATAAGAGCTCCTCTGTCCTTCCTCTGATTCAAGCAATTTTGTGTTTATGAAATATTTGTGCTTTAGAACTCTGGCATGTAGGGATTCTGGATTATGTAGAAGTCGCCAAAATTGTTTCCCTAACAAAGCTGTATTGAAACTTTGTAGGTCACGGAATCCAATTCCACCTTTTGCTTTGCTGAGTTTCATCCTCTCCCATGCTATCCAGCTGATTTTGGTTGTATTGCTGTCTGAGCCCCACCAGAACTTGGCCATTACAGATTCAAATTTGTTGCAAAGATTGACAGGTAATCTAAAACAACTCATTGAATAAGTAGGAATAGCTTCTACTACCGCTTTTAACAGTACCTCCTTTCCTGTCGGGGACAAAAATTTCTCCTTCCAGCTTCCAGTTTTGCTTTCTGCTCTTTGTAAAAGTCCTTGAAAGTTGGCTATCTTCTTCCTTCCAACTTCAGTTGGTAATCCGAGATATTTGTCATGCAGGGGCACCTTTTTAACTCCCCAACGAAGACTCAGTTGCTCTCCCACTTCCGCCGAAACATTACTAGAGAATACAATTGATGATTTCTCTTAAGTTGATTTGTTGCCCAGTTGCTCTTTCGTAATTCTGTAATAATGTAGCTAGGGCCTCCATTTCAGTAGTTGTAGCTTTGGCAAAAAGCATACTATCGTCGGCAAAAAACAGATGTGAGACTCTAGGTCCACCTCGCGACGCGTATGCTCCTGTAATAGAACCACTAGACATACAACTCGTGAGAGCACGTGAGAGAATTTTACCACAAAATAAAAACAAATAAGGTGCGATGGGACAACTGTAACACCCCTCGTTTCCCAAGCTTTCCGTTCCGGACCGGAGAGCCCAGGAGGGTGCTACTCAAAATGAAGCGGCGGAAATCAAGAACAATACATCCCATAATTATATATTACATACTGATAATTGTCTTCAACATGATGCGTACTATTATACAAGGTGAAATTAAACTAAGAGTTCGACATAATAAAAGTGCTACCAAATACTAGATAAGTTCGCGATTCCCTTATTCCCAGCTCCCAGCTCCTAGACCTGCGGGGGAATGAAACAAAGACCGCAGTTTTTCGAAAGTCAGCAAGAAATGCTGAGTGAGATACACCTTAGCATGTAAAAACAGGAAGGTTAAGAAAGGCTGCAGGGTCACATATTTAAAAAAATACAATTCAGGAGTAACGGAGAATGAGTATAACATCGTAAACTCAAAACAAGTAACAACATCGTCAAATAATGATAGTTTCCCCGTGGAACAAATTCTGTTTACCATGATACGTCATAAGCATCCATTCATATCTCTCACAAATCACATAGTCATCCACGCATGGCTTACGAATAACGTTTTTCCAAACACAGTAATCGAACTATCAATTATTGCACAGTACCCGGGTAGACCAGTGACCACAATCAGACATACTAGACCTTAAGTGTTGCAACACCCTCCTAAGAGCGTCAATCAAAGGAGTGGTACCTAGATGCTGGACCCTAGCCAACAAGGCAAAGAGCCGGGGCACACGAAGTCCCGCATTTTAGGGACCTGAGCCCAAGGGATCGAAACCTGAGGGGCACACGAAGTCCCGCATTTTAGGGACCTGAGCCCAGGGGATCGAAACCCGATAAGTAACATAACTGGTTCCGGTACATGCGAATCGTTTTACTTTACTCCGGGGATCGAACCCGAATATCTCTTTAGGGACTAAGCCCAGGGAATCATCACCCAATATAAGTAACATCACTGATTCGTACAACATTATGTAATTACTGCTTCCGGTTAAAGTGTGACTAGTATTTCAGTATCAAATACGATTTCAAGGATTCGAAAACAGATAGAACACATTTATCAAGTGGGGAATTAAATACGACAACTATTTTTCAATTAAGCAAGTATTTGACACGAAATAAGCTGGCACACAAGGCTAAGCATGTAAAACTCACCTGATGTTGACTCAGCAGTCAGTACGTAGGATGGTCGACAAAGCCTATGTCCACAAATCCGTCGCCTACAATTTATCAATCATCTAGTCACGAGGCCGATAATTCTTAACGAATAAATGCCAAATCCTATTTGAGTGCGCGGCTAGGACGTAAAGTCAAATCTAACCCTCACGATCCCCAAAGTGAAAATGTTAAGATAACATACCTATTAAATATCGGTTAACCCATAAAATATTAATATTTTACTTACAATTTATTTAAGAAAATAAGGATTAACACTTTAAAAATAATGCTAAAGTATTATTCGACAACTATTTATTATTTAGTATGAGTTCTACTATTTATAAGAAATTCATGACATTCATAAAACAATGATTTAAAAAATAATATATACATATACATTTCTTTTGTTAATGAAATTGTTTCCAAAATTATTTAATTTACATCTAACAATATTCAATTTTAGCAAGTTCAGATATCGGAAAAGAGACTATAATTATTTGAAACTCTCTATTTGTAAAAATTAAGGTGACACTTATAATGAAAACATTATCTTTATCAATACAAAACAATTCTTCTTTTGTTAACTTATTTTTCAAGATAAAAGTTATAACTCTAATTATAACTAATTTCTTATTTATAAAAATTTAACTTATTAATTTCATTATAAATATATATATATATAAACAAAAGTGTAATTTTGTTAACTTATTGTCTACTTCCCAATAAAACAAGCTATAATACTTAGTTCTAACAAATTTCTAATTTATAGAGATTTAACTATTTATTTTCTTTATAAACATATTTATTTATAATACTTAATTATTTACAACAAATAGTAATATCCATTAATATAAATAAAGTGGTAATAATCATAAAAGAAAAATGCAGTTTATGGAAAAAGTCAAGGGGCTCCCCCCAATATCACCACCACATGATCTAGACAGTTTCAGTTCTTACACTATATACCCTCCAAGTTTTCGAAATGACACTTTAACCCCCTAACATGAACACACCCAATCTCTTCGATCAAAACGTGGATTCAAGTCCTAAAACATGATTCCGATTACAAATAACGACTTATGGGAAGGTTTAGAGCATACCCACGCCAAAAATTTCGAGAAACGGCCGAGAAATGGGTCGGGTCGAGTCACGTCGAGGTCGCCGGTGATGGAGCTCGATGGCGGTGCTCCGGCGGTTATTGGCTGCAGCTAGGACCTCCTAGTGGTTGGTCGGACCTTCTGGAGGCTGAGGAGATGGAGGGAGAAGGCTGGGTGGCGACGGTTGAGTTGGGCCAAAACTCGTCGCCGGAAACAATGGAGTTCGGCCGGCGGCGAGGTGGTTCTGCTACGGTTTTGGCCGCTTTTTCTTCTTCTTTTTGTTGCTACTAGGGTCGAAACTCAGTGGGTAATCGTGATAGAGGGAAGAGGAGGAGAAAGATGGAGGTGGTGGCGGTCCTTGGTGGTTCCCGACGGTGAAGGTGGTCGGCAATGGTGGTGGCGGTTTCTATCGTTGCTACTGCTGCTACCTCTGAACAGAGGACAGAGAGAGGGAGAGACAGGGTGGGTGTGATCAGAGAGTATAGAGAGGGTTGATGGTGGTGTCGCCGGTAGTGGGGTGGTGGCGTTCGTCGGAGATGGCAGCGGCTCAACGCCGCTGCTGTTGCTGTGCTTGCTGGCCGTCAGAGGGAAAGAGAGACAGAGGGGAGAGGAAGAGTGGAGAGGAAGGTGAGGGTTGTGATGGAGTTGGTGGTTTTTGTTGGTGGTGATGGTGTCGGAGGTCACGGTGGTGGCTGGGTGGTCTCTCGGCCAAAACAGAGGGGGGTGAGAGAGATACGGGGAGCAGGGAGATGAAGGGGAGGTGTTGGTGTGGAGGTGGTGGTCTCGGGGATGGTTGCCGAAGAAGAAGGGAGGGAGAAGATATAGGGAGAGATAGACGGGGAGAGAGAGAGAGAGAGAGAGAGAGAGAGAGAGAGAAGAGAGGGAGAGTTGTTGGGGAACGGGAGTGTCTTGGGGTTTGGGAGAAAACACAGGAGAGAGTTTTTTTTTTCATTAATATTTAATTTACTTTTTATGTATTTATTCACTAGGTTTTAGACTTTACTCAAACTACAACTAAACCCACCTTAATTAACTAGTTTGTACTTTATAAAACTACAAATACTTCCCCGTTTAATATTTATACCTCACGAAAGATGACGATTATCCCTATGATGAGAACGGGGTGTAGACACGCAAAATTTGCGGCCAATTGAATAGTGCCACGTGTCTATTATCACATAATTTAATGGTGGGATCAAATTGCACTTGCTTTCAAAATTGCTATAAGCAATAATAAGTAGTGGACTAAACTGTAAATGAGATAAAACCTTATTTACAAGCAAAGACTGCTTATGGCGACGCCACGTCACAACATGACATGGCTATAAGTCAGCAAGTAAGGCCAATCACATGGCGCCACTTGTCAAAATGATGCAGCTATCAAGACTAGCAAGTTCGGCCAATCATATCGCGCCACTTGTCAAATTGATGCAATAAATAAATAATATTATTTATTTTCTACCTTGGCCAACAAGCCGGCCTATGCCTACATAAAGGGATCATCCCTAGGCATATGGAACACAATTACATCTTGCAAGGAGAGAGCTCTGAAGATCAAGCTGCTAAAGCCCTGAAGAGTTCGTCCATCCACAAGATCATCAAAGATCTTCGAGACCTTGGAAGATCCTACCCTAAGACAATTACATCTTGTAGGGAGAGAGCTCTAAAGATCAAGCTGCTAAAGCCCTGAAGAGTTCTTCCATCCACAAGATCATCAACGATCTTCGAGACCTTCGAAGATCCTACCCACACACAGTTACATCTTGCAAGAAGGAGAGAGCTCTGAAGATCAAGCTATTGAAGCCACGACGAGTTCATCCATCATCAAGATCATCATCAAGCCCTTCGAAGTTCTTCATCAAGTTCTTCAAAGATCATCATCGAGTCCTTCAAGCTGTTGAAGATCTCCATCCGCGTTCTTCAAGAAACTCGAAGATCTCCAAGCCGTTCTTCGTGTTCTTCAAGGCGTTCATCCAGTTCTTCATCAACATCGAAGACATTCACCCGTCCGATCCGAGATCAAGCCTCTAAAGCCCTCGTTCGACGTTTGTGTTCTTCGAGACCTTCATCGCGTTCTTTGTCAAAATCGAAGACCGCTCATCCGTTCGATCCGAGATCAAGCTGCGAAGCCCTCGCTTGACGTTTCAGGAGAAGAATCAGGGGATTTAATTTCTGTTTAGAAAATTATTATCAGAGATTGTAATCCACTTCATCAAATCATCAATAAAATATTTATTTGACACCGAATTTCTTGCATTTGTTTCCAATTGCATAAATTTGTGTGTACAAAAAATTTGTACACACAAATTTATGCAATTGGAAACAAATGCAAGAAATTCGGTGTCAAATAAATATTTTATTGATGATTTGATGAAGTGGATTACAATCTCTGATAATAATTTTCTAAACAGAAATTAAATCCCCTGATTCTTCTCCTGAAACGTCAAGCGAGGGCTTCGCAGCTTGATCTCGGATCGAACGGATGAGCGGTCTTCGATTTTGACAAAGAACGCGATGAAGGTCTCGAAGAACACAAACGTCGAGCGAGATCAAGCTGCGAAGCCCTCGCTTGACGTTTCAGGAGAAGAATCAGGGGATTTAATTTCTGTTTAGAAAATTATTATCAGAGATTGTAATCCACTTCATCAAATCATCAATAAAATATTTATTTGACACCGAATTTCTTGCATTTGTTTCCAATTGCATAAATTTGTGTGTACAAATTTTGGCACGCCCAGTGGGACATCTCTGCCCCTCATCTCTTCTCCTCAAGTATAAGTGTTCGTGATGTCTCCTACAAAGAACAACGAACTTCCATCTCTCAAGGCTGGAGACGCCAAGTCTTCAACTTCAGAATCAAACTCCGGAACCCAAATCACTGGTCCAATAACTCGTAGTATGGCTAAGGCCATAAAGAATCTCACAGCTGCAGGGGGTAGTCAAGATGGTTCACTAGATGTTGCCTCACAGAAGTCACAGTCACATGTCCCCACTCCTCAGGAGACTTCTGCTGCCAACAAGTCTTGCGAAGAAAGTTGCGAAAGCAACTCTAAATCCGGCACTAAGAGTAGTAACCATCAACCAACATGTGATCATGATGATGATATTAGCATGCATGTCATGACTACTAGTACGGTTCCCATCGAAGAGCAAGTTGCAAACCTCACCAAGGGCTTTGACGACTTAAAGAAGATTGTGGAAGAACGTGATGTGCAACTTGCAAAGTTAATAAACAAGCTCGAGAGTCGCGAAGAAGCAAGTCAGGTGTTCGAACACACCCCTAAGGCTCCGGAAGAAGCGAGAACAACAAACAGCGGGCAAGACGCACGACCTAGTGTACAATTGTCAGCCAATGGTTCCATTCCTCTCGATCAACTACAAGAGATCATCCTAAACACCATGAACGGGAAGCCTGGAGTACCCTCAACGTCATCTAAGTCCTACGTTAAGCCTTACACAGAAAGAATTGAGAAGTTAAGCATGCCAGACGGTTACAATCCTCCTAAGTTCCAACAATTCTCAGGCAAAGGAAACCCTAGGCAACATGTTGCCCACTTCATCGAGACATGTAACAACGCTGGAACCGATGGAGACCTTCTCGTGAAGCAATTTGTTAGGACCCTTAAAGATGATGCCTTCGACTGGTATGGTCAGCTGGAGCCAAGGTCCATTGATAGTTGGGGGCAAATGGAGCAGGAATTTCTCAACCGTTTCTACAGCACACGACGGACTGTCAGCATGGTTGAATTGACTAACACTCGCCAATGGAAAGATGAAAAGGCCATTGACTACATCAATCGCTGGAGGAACTTGAGTTTAAACTGCAAGGATCGTCTTTCCGAAGGTTCAGCAATCGAGATGTGCATCCAAGGCATGCATTGGGGTTTAAGGTATATACTTCAAGGAATCAGGCCAACATCATTCGAGGAACTTGCTACGCGTGCCCACGACATGGAGCTTAGCATCGCATCTAACGGGAGCCAAGGACCACCTCCTTTTGACGCGTGGAAGGGAGGACATAGGGAGGACAATCGTAAAGGAGGGAAGTTCACCATTAAATCCAACAAAAAGGAGTCCATGGCCGTCACTACGACACCCGTGAAGCTCTCAAGCAAGGCAAAGAATAATAACGCCGACCAAGTTAATTCCACCGCAATGAATTTAAGGTCTAGACCAACACTCAAGGAGTTGCAGGCGAAGGTATACCCATTTGCCGATAGCGAAGTTCCTACGATGCTCGAGCAATTGATGAAGATGAAGATTCTTGAACTTCAAGACTCGAAGCGACCCGAAGAAGCCAACAAGGTGAATGATCCCAATTATTGCAAATTCCATCGCTTGCTTGGTCATCCTACGACAAAGTGCTTCGTTCTTAAGGAAAAGATCATGCAACTTGCAAGAGAAGGGAAGATTGTCTTGGAAGAAGAAGTTGATGCAGCAACAACACATATGACCTCCATATCCCTTGAACCCGAGTCTCAAGAGATAACTTGCGACACTACAACCTTTGAAGACGATGAAGAAGAAGTAGATACACCCTCTTCGCCTAAGCACTCCGACAAGACAACTTTCCAAGGTTGCGGCGATGCTGCCATTGTGTTCACCGACGAAGACTTACTATTGGGTCGCAAGAACCATAACCGACCTTTGTTCATCAGCGGGTATACTCGCGAGCAGAAGGTTAATAGGATATTTGTAGATGGAGGATCAGCAGTGAACCTCATGCCTCTCGCAACATTGAAGGAGTTGGGGATAACCACTGAAGAACTATCACCTAGTCGTATACTTATCCAGGGATTCAACCAAGGGGGGCAAAGAGCAATGGGGGCAATATCTCTAGATCTCGTCACCGGAAATATGGTTTCAAGAGTTTATTTCAGCGTCATCGAAGCAAAGACCTCCTACAAAATTCTTCTTGGACGGCCATGGATCCATGAGAATGGCGTCGTACCGTCAACACTTCACCAATGCCTAAAATATTGTAGGAATGGTGTAGTGGAGAAAATTGTAGCTGATGAAAATCCTTTCACTGAAGCTGAGTCCTATTTCGCCGAAGCAAAGTTTTACTCTGCGCAAATTATCCTTCGGGAAATTGAACCTGTGAAAACTTATAAACTCACTCCTCATAAAGAAAGTGGTTCGTCAAAGGATGTCAAGAAGCGCGAGGAAGAAAAAGAAGTTGAAGTAGACGCAAAGAATAGTGAGACAATGTTGGCTGAAGCAAAGGAGACCACGAAAGCTATCCCCGTCTTGCGCTATAAGGCACGAAAGAGCAAAGACCCGACACTAAAGGATTTAAACTTGCCTCTTACAAGCATGGAAAAGGTTAAAGTTGAATCCACCATTGAAGGTTTTGTTCGACCAAAAGAAGGCCCAAAGGAGGAACATGGAGAATGGCCATCAAAAAGGACCATAGAAGGTTTTGATCCAAATGCCTACAAGCTTATGGAAAAAGCTGGATATAAGCCACATGAAGTCCCTTCCGCAGGAACAATTCCTACGGAGGCGTATGATCCAACTTTGACAACAAATAAATTGAATCCAAAAGGACGTGTGATGCCCGTACGTCGCATAGGTTTGGGATACACTCCACCATCTCTCGCAAAAATCTTCATCAAGAAGGCGACTACTCACTACATCACGGAAGAAAGTGAGCATCCCGCTACTAAGAGAAGTACATCTGTCTTTGATCGCCTTGGAAGAGATGATGCATGACCATCGGTGTTCGATCGACTGGGGGATCCGAAAGTATCAAGCATCCAAGAACCTTCGCGAAAGCCCGTTCATGAAAGGTTGGGTGTACAAAGAAGTGTTCGAATGAAGGCTTGCCAGAAAGATAAGCATAACTCTTCCGCACCGGCTGATGTCAAAGATATAAAGAGCACGATCCCATCTCGGATGAAACGGCGCACAATGATTGTCGTTGATGTTTCTATGGGATTAAAAGTCAAACAACAAACTATCATCGACACTGGGACCCCAACAAAGCTAAAGGAATTCTCTTTCGACGAAGAAAGTGTTGGTTCATCACTTCACATCACGGTTGTGGAAGATAAGATACAAGTGGAAGAAGATGCCGAAGAAGCTCCTCCAGAACTTGAGGAAGGCGTAAAATCCACGGTGGATGAGCTGAAAGAAGTCAACTTGGGGACGACGGAAGATCCACGACCAACCTATGTAAGCGCCCTACTCAATCCGGAAGAAGAGCAATTGTATGTTAGTCTCTTAAAAGAGTACAAGGACGTCTTTGCTTGGAGCTATAAAGAAATGCCTGGACTAGACCCGAAGGTGGCCGTACATCAATTAGCAGTCAAGCATGGCGCTAGACCTGTTAAACAAGCTCAAAGGCGCTTTCGACCGGAGCTCATCCCTAAAATAGAAGAAGAGGTGAACAAGTTGATCGAAGCAGGATTCGTTCGAGAAGTCAAGTACCCGACATGGATATCAAGCATAGTCCCCGTCAAAAAGAAGAATGGGCAAACAAGGGTTTGTGTCGACTTCCGAGATCTCAATGGCGCGTGTCCCAAAGACGACTTTCCACTACCCATAACTGAACTCATGGTGGATGCAACCACAGGCCACGAGGCGTTATCATTTATGGACGGATCTTCGGGATACAATCAAATTCGCATGGCCCCAAAGGATGAGGAATTGACGGCGTTTCGCACACCCAAAGGGATTTACTGTTATAAGGTGATGCCATTTGGTCTAAAGAATGCTGGAGCGACATATCAAAGAGCCATGCAGAAGATTTTCGATGACATGCTCCACAAAAACGTTGAGTGCTACGTTGATGACCTGGTGGTCAAGACAAGGGCGAGGAAAGACCATCTTCAGGATTTGAAGAGTGTGTTTGATCGACTTCGACGTTATCAATTGAAGATGAACCCGTTGAAATGTGCATTTGGTGTCACCTCCGGAAAGTTTCTCGGTTTCATTGTTCGCCATCGGGGAATTGAAATTGATCAGGCCAAAATTGAAGCTATTCTTAAGATGCCGGAGCCTCGAACCATCCACGACCTTAAAAGTCTCCAAGGGAGACTTGCGTACCTCCGGCGTTTTATTTCCAACTTAGCTGGGAGATGTCAACCATTCAATCGGCTCATGAAGAAGGGTGTACCGTTCGAGTGGGATGATGCTTGCAGAAATGCTTTCAATAGTATCAAGGCTTACTTGATGAAGCCTCCTGTGTTGGCAGCCCCTATCCCAGGAAAGCCTTTGATCCTATACATTACAGCTCAAGAACGGTCCGTTGGAGCCTTGCTTGCCCAGGAGAATGCCGAAGGGAAAGAGAACGCTTTGTACTACCTCAGTAGAATGATGACTCAATGCGAACTCAACTATTCTCCAATAGAAAAGATGTGTTTGGCCTTAGTGTACGCAATACAAAAGTTGCGGCATTACTTTCAAGCTCACACGGTGCATCTCATCTCCAAAGCGAACCCGGTTAAACACATAATGTCAAAACTGGTTTTGTCCGATCGACTCGCGAGATGGTCACTACTATTGCAGGAATTCGAGATTATCTATGTTCCACAAAAGGCCATCAAAGGGCAAGCCTTAGCGGACTTTCTAGCGGACCATCCGATACCAGCCGAATGGGAGTTATCGGAAGATCTTCCTGACGAAGATATCTTCTTTATTGAGGAAAGCAAGCCATGGAAGATGTACTTTGACGGGGCATCTCATCGCAATGGAGCGGGGGCAGGAGTGGTATATGTTTCTCCTGAAGGTGACGTCCTTCCATACGCCTTCACCTTAACGCAAAACTGCTCAAACAATGAAGCTGAGTACCAAGCGCTCATATTGGGGCTTGAGATGGCTATTGAAGCAAAGCACCACAAACTTCATGTGTATGGAGACTCACAGCTGATCATCAACCAGCTCCTCGGAGTTTATGAGGTTAAGAAAGCGGAATTATTACCTTTCTACAACTATGCCACTCGAATGATAGCATGGCTCGGAGAGGTATTTCTACACCATTTGCCAAGAAGAGAAAATAACCAAGCCGACGCACTAGCCAAACTCGCGTCTAACTTGACACTCCCGGATGCAGAAGCCAAGGTCCCCATATGCCAAAAGTGGGTGGTTCCCCCAATATTTGACGATGATTTTCAAATCGACCAAGATTCCAATGTTGTCTCGGTCTTAGAGATTGAAGAAGAAGATTGGCGCACGCCTTTAATCGAGTTTCTAAAGGACGGGAAGTTGCCTGACGATCCGCGTAAAAAGACTGACATAAAGCGTCGCTCTACACGCTTTATATTTTATAATGATACTCTGTATCGGCGTTCATTCGAAGGAGTTTTCTTGCGATGCTTGGGCGAAAGTGAAGCCATGCAAGCCGTTGAAGAAGCTCACTCAGGAATATGTGGGGCTCACCAATCAGGGCCAAAACTCCACTTTCGAATAAAGAGGATGGGGTATTACTGGCCAACTATGGTCAAAGATTGCATGGATTATGCTAAGAGATGTCAACCGTGTCAATTCCATGCAAACTTCATTCATCAGGCACCCGAGCCTCTCCATCCCACCGTTGCATCTTGGCCTTTCGAGGCATGGGGACTTGATGCCATAGGACCCTTAACGAAATCCTCGGGTGGACACTTGTACATTCTCGCCGCGACCGATTACTTCTCTAAGTGGGCTGAAGCTGTGCCATTGAAGGAAGTGAAGAAAGAAACGGTTGTGCAATTCATCCGCAACAACATCATCTACCGCTACGGCGTGCCTCGCTACATCATCACGGATAACGGGAAGCCTTTCGAGAATAGCCTAATGAGAAACCTAGGAGAACAATTTGGCTTTAAGCAGCATAACTCCTCCATGTACAATGCTCCAGCAAACGGTCTCGCCGAAGCGTTCAACAAGACCCTTGGCAACTTGTTAAAGAAAGTAGTCTCCAAGTCCAAGCGAGATTGGCATGAAAGGATTGGAGAAGCTCTTTGGGCGTATGATAACTCTCTTTTAGGAGTTATTATTATACTTTCTTAGTACTTGTATTAGTCTTATTTCATATGACTTCGATGTTATATTTGCACAAATATGTGAATTTGACTATTTCTAAGCCTAAGAGTGAAAAGTTGTGTTTCTAGCTTATTTGTGCATGTTTTCTCTCATATTTGCTATGATAATTGCACGGGTTGTTTAGTGTTGTGTATCTCAGGTGAAAGAGGTGCAATGGAGCTTATGAGATGCTTGGATATGCTTGGAATGGAGCTAGATGGAGAGGAGAAAAGAAGACGCACAAACGAAGAAAAGTTGGAAAAGTCACACAGGACCAGCCTGCACTCTTTTCGATGCCCAGGAAAATCTACAAGGAATTTTGAAGCAAGGCTTGCGGCATTGGAAAGTAGACATCCGTAGCTTTCCAACGGTATATGGTAGGCCCGAAGACGAGTCCGTATGAGGGAGAAACAGCCCGCGCAAAATCAGCAAAGAATTCTGCCCGGGAATTACAAAGTAGAGGGGCTGGAGTGCAATTTCGGCATAGTTTTATTAAAAAACGTGCCCAGCTGCTAGAAAACGGGGAGAACGACCTAAGGAGTGAGGATTCACGCATCTTTGAAGGTTTTGGAGCTACGGAAGAAGGGAGAACAAGCTTGGAGCAAGGATCTTCAACTACATTGAAGATTTTAGCGTTTGATCATCTTTTCTTCTTCTATTCTTCATGAACTCTATGATTTTGGATATGTTGAACCATATTATGTCTAGCTAAACTTCTCAAAGCTAGGTAATTGATGGAAAACTAGGGTTTGTTGGATGATTTTCCGGATTTTGGACTTGATGCATGCCTTGGCTTAATTCTATGAACGTTCTTGTTAGTTTATCTATTCTTGTACTTAATTCTTAGTGTTCTTGGCTTGATCACCCGTAGAATGTTACTTGTTGATAGAATTGCACGAAAGTGAATTCCTTGAGACGTGTTAAAGAATAGGTAGATAATCTTGTAGTTTCTTGAGACTGAGAGGAGATAGAAACTTGATTAATCGTGTGAGGGTAGTTTCAATTGATTTTTGTTAGAACTTAGTGAATTCGGTGGACCGATAGGACCCGGTGAACAAGTCTAGGAAATCAATTAGATTGTAGTGATAGACGGAGGTGGACCGAGAGGACCCGAAATCTATTACTTACACAAATTCACGTGAGATCGAGAGAAGATCGTGATGAGCATTACCCGATATAACTAGAACGTGAGTAGAGTGTTTCAAGCATAATCCGGAAATCGTTAACAACCCTAGGGATCATCAATTACCTAGTTCTTCCTTATTAATCGTATTACATCACAATTTATCTTCGTTAAAAGTGAAAATTCTCTAAAAAACGTGTAGTTACTTGTCATTTATTTTTAGTCGCTTGTTTGTGGGCGACAACTTTATAAAATCCAAACCCTTCTTACCGGTTACGTAGATATCTCATACTTACTTTCTAGTTAACTAATAATCGTAAATTCCCTTGGGTTCGATACTCGGAGTCGTAAAATACTCCACTTACTACTTGACCGTATACTTGCGTTTTAGCGCGTAAAGAATTCGCGTCAAGTTTTTGGCGCCGTTGCCGGGGAGTTTAACGGTTTATTAGTTGAGTAGAAATTGATTTAGGATATCTCTTTTACTTTTTGTTTAATTAGCTACTTGTTTTCTCACTTGTTTTTGAGTCTGCTTTTCAGGTCATCAGTGTATGTCCAGGATCCCTAGAGAACTTGTGCCCCCACTTGAAGACCCAGAGCAGTTGTACAGAGATCAGAGGAGAAGACAGAAACAGAGCACTATGGGTGATCAATTGACCAACGCGCAGCTCAATGAGAAAATGGAAGAGTTGGCGAAACTGTTGAATGATCGCAACGCCCAGACACCGTACAACAAGTCTGGGCAGGCTATTGTGGAGAAATTCCAAACGTCCACGTATGGACACAATCCGGCAATTGTAGTGCCAGACATACAGGCTGAGCATTTTGATCTCAAGCCAGCTACTATCCAGACAGTCACCAATCAGTTCCAGTTTTATGGGAACAAGGATGAGGATCCCAACGATTTCATTGGGAAGTTCAATGCTTATATCAAGACTGTGAAGTATAAGAACGTGACTCCAGAGGCATTGAAACTTATTCTATTTCCCTATTGTTTGAAAGGTGCAGCCGAAAAGTGGCTTGAGTCGAGAGCTCCGGATTCAATCACTACATGGGCTCAATGTGTGGATGAATTCATGGCAAAGTTTTACCCAGTTCAGCGGGTGATTCAGTTACAAGGTGATATCCTTGGTTTTCAGCAGCAGGCCCATGAGACCGTGGTAGAGGCGTGGGATAGATTTATGCATTTGATCAGGAAGTGCCCAAATCACGATTTTGGGGACTACAAAATTTTGCAGGTCTTCTACCATGGCTTAGAACGCCATAACCAGGAGCTGGTTAACAGAGAAGCTGGAGGCAATTTTCTGTACTCTGTTGACAAGGAAGGAGCATATGCACTTATGAAACAGCTAGCCAAGCAGGATACGCAGTTTTATGATTCTAGAAGACTTTCGGCATTGCCTGAGCCTAGAGATGATGAATGGAAGACTGGGATCAGCAAGATGGTGTCAGATTTAGCCAAGCATGTGTATCGGGATCATAAGCCAGTTGCAAGAGTAGAGGAGCAGGAATTTGATTCATCCTTGGCCCAGATTGCAAGTGAAGATGTGAACTTTGTGGGGGCACAAGGACAGCGGCAGAATTGGAACCAAGGGAGCTACAGACCAGGCACAAGAGATCATCCAGGTTTCAGGTATGGAGATCAGTCTGGAGCTATATATGCACCTGGGTTTCAGCACATGCCACAAGCACCAGTGTCGCAGGCTCCACCACCGGCTGTTGTAGCGCCAAACCCAGAGATTTCTGTACTCACTAAGGCGTTGACACAGTTGAGTAACAACATGAACGATATGACTACGACGGTCAATGCTATGTCTTCTGATTTGCAGGCTACGAAGACTTCTCTTCGTGCACTAGAGGTTCAAGTTGGGCAAATTGCAACGCAATTATCTGCTAGAGCACCTGGTTCTCTACCGTCTGACACAGAGAATGTGCGTCAGGTAAATGCCATTACCACTCGCAGCGGGGTTTCGTTGACTGATCCACCATACCCGAGCCATGCCAGAGCTGAAGCTTCAAAAGCTAAGGAGCATGAGGTCTTCGATTCTGAGAAGACACCTGTCATGGTCCCCCAATCAAAGGGCATGACTCCACAGGATGAGGAAAATTCCAACGAGGTATTACCACCACCCTCTTCTTCTAAAGATGTACCTTTTCCATTGAAAACTAGAAAGAAGAAGGATGACTCTGAGGAGTACAGGAGATTTCTCAATATTTTCTCCAAGCTACACATAAACATTCCGTTGATTGAGGCGCTGCAGAAAATGCCTAAGTATGCGCGGTTTATCAAGGATGCAATCTATGGGAGAAAAGCTATGGATAACTTTCAGACAGTGAAACTGAATGAGCAGGTGAGTTCATGTATCTTGCATGGGCTACCCAAGAAGAAGAAAGATCCAGGTAGTTTTGTGATTGAGGCTACACTTGGTGGGG
The DNA here is from genome assembly GCA_023055425.1 of Linanthus parryae. Lineage (NCBI taxonomy): Eukaryota > Viridiplantae > Streptophyta > Magnoliopsida > Ericales > Polemoniaceae > Linanthus > Linanthus parryae. Next base: position 76,178,490 of record JALGPY010000009.1, on the reverse strand, counting down.
CATATACAGGCAGGGCTCTATGTGATTTGGGGGCGAGTGTCAACCTGATGCCGCTTTCAGTATTTAAAAAGCTAGGTGTGGGGGAGCCTAGTAAAACCTGGATCAATCTGCAGTTCGCAGATAAGTCGTCCAAGAAGGCCATTGGGGTGGTAGAAGACTTACTTGTGTGGGTTGGTAGTTTGATTATGCCAGCTGATTTTGTGATCCTTGACATGCCAGTTGGTGACGTTCCGATCATTCTTGGTAGGCCCTTTCTGGCTACTGGTCGGACTTTAATTGATGTGGAGAATGGAGAGTTGATCATGAGGGTCAACGATACTGTTGAGACCTTTCAAGTTTTCAAACCGACTCCTCAGTACACTTATGAGGTGAAGCCAGACTTGCCATTTCCTGTGAAAGTTGTGCGTGGAATTTCAGAGCTGACACAAGGAGATCCGCCAGATCCTAAGGGTAAAGAATCGAGTGTGCAGGCGCACGAGGTAGTCATGAGTATCCAGCGCCAGAAGTTGGATGCAACACGACCTGCCAAACCACCTTTCTGAGCTTCATGAGGTAACTGGGTCGGGCCGTCGACCGTAAATTACAAGCGCTTGTTGGGAGGCAACCCAACGTATTTTTATGCTTTAGCGTAGAATGTGTAGTTTTAAATACTGTTGTGTGAGTTTTTAATTTTGTTTTGTTATCTGAGGGGTGAGAGAGCGTGAATTTGATATTTGAGTTGAGTCTCTGCAGATTTTGAGCTCAAGAACAGAAGAGGAACATGAAATTCAAGCTAAGGAACTGTGAAGATTAGCAAACAAAGCAAAAAAAAAAAAAAAAAAAAAAAAAAAAAAAAAAAAAAAAAATCCAGGAGATCGTATGATCAACATGTGAGATCGTGGGATCAGCAGGAATACTTGGAAGAAATTTTGACGAAAAAAATAGAGCAAACTCACTGGAGAATAATATCACAGTGGAGATCCTACGATCATCTCAGATCGCACGATCACAAATTGTGATCGCACGATCACATATTGAGATCACACGATCACATATTGAGCCAGCCGCAACAAACTCACTGTAATTGCCGATCACATACTTGATCGTGCGACCATCTCAGATCGTACGATCACATATTGTGATCGCACGATCAGAAACAAAGCAGCCGGCTCATTTAAACAGGGGCATTATGGGTATTTCTGGGTAAAAGTTGAAGACAAGAGTCGATTGAAGATTAGTTCTTCATCTTCATCGCATCTTCTTCCTCCCCGACGAGTTGTAAGCCGCCACCGCCGACAACCCAGCAACCCACCAACACCGCCCCCTCTCTCTGCCCCAATCACCGCCCAAGATCCTACCTCCGGCCACCAATCCACGGAATCAAAACAACCCACAACCAAGCAGCACCACCGACCTTCTGCAATCACCGTCTCCGTCCACCATAACCACCATCGAACCAGAAGACCGCTCCCTACACCACCATTCCCTCCTCTGTTCTTCGCCGAACGAAGCCCAGACACCACGAATCCACCATCGTCCTCTCCTCCGACCACCAAACCACCACAACAACGCCTCCCTCTCCGACCAGTACCCAAGCCATCGACCGACCGAAACAACCCAGAACCCCCATTTGAATCGGAAAAACCCAGAACACCGGCCACCATTCTTTCCGGCTGCTAGCTCCAAAAATCCGTATTCGCCGCCTTCTCCTTCTTCGCGTATTGAGAGAACCCAGACGCCGCCCTCTTGTACGATTGAGACCCATCTGTCGGCATCCATGATTACCGACCACCTCTGTAGGCCCAATCAATCGACCAGCAGCAATCACCACCAGCGCCTACAGCCACTGCCTCAAACCCAAACTCCAGCCACACGCAAATTCAAATCAAAAAAAAAAAAAAAACCCAGCACCCCCAATTAATCACCCTCCGTGCTACCATCATCTCTGCCTCTGGAAAGAATCGAAACCCAGATCCGGGTTCCAGTGATTTACAGAACGAGTTCCAGGAGTACTGGTGTGTATTAATTTTGATTAGAGAAAGTATGGGGTAGCTTATGGGGGGTCTGCTTATGGTGGGTCAGTTAAAGTTTTGGAGAAGTCAACGGTTCAGGAACTCATGTACTTCTCATATGGGCACAAATTGAGTGGGTCATACTGTGAATTTGACACAATTTAACAAGTGGGCTGCTAACTTGATATGAAGACACTTTAATGAGATGGAGTTGAAAATTGGATGAAGACATCGACCCCGGTGTGCCACCGCGCACTCGACCATCACGGGAGTTGGCATTGTCGCACGCAATGTGAGCTCGGGGATTCTTCATTCATTTTTAGTCAACAACAAGAGATCAATCAACCCCGGTGTGTTTCACACGCTCGACCGCAAGGGAGCTTGCATTGTTCCGGGCAGTGTTTGCTTGGGGATTGTTCTCGCTATCTCAGTCAGCACCTATCGGAGTTCGTCCCCGACCTGGTGTCGGTTGTGAGTATTCTTCTCTCTCTTTACTTACCGTTTAGGCACATCGTACTTGCTCTAGGATTTTATTTTTCGAATTCTAGGGAATTACTTGAGTACTTGCTTAATTTCGGTACACACAACTTGTCACATGCACATAGCTTGAATTATCTCTAAATTTATTGTAGCTACCTTCTTGTGCCATAGCTTTGACTCCGAGTAGAATCACCGCCCCCCGCATTTGAATGCTGAGTCTTCTTGGTTAATCTCTAAATTCGTTGAGGACAACGAAGCGCTCAAGTGTGGGGGGAGTTTTAGTCTTGACTAGCCAGTCAGTGTTTGCATCGCCATGTCTGCATATAGTTGTTCGTGTCGTATTGTGTCTAATTATGTGGTCCGTGTCGGGATATTGTGATAGTATGTCATATTGTGACTTGTTAGTCGTGTATATACTTGTTTGTGTTTGTGTTTAATATTGCACGTTTTCTTATTTGAAGTCTACCTACCCTATCGACTGTTTTGTGTAGTTTCGTTCGTGTCGGCTTGCATTTAGTGTAGGAACTATATGAAAAAAAAAAATCAAAAAAAAATTGAAAAGTTCAAAAAAAAAAAAAATTAGAAAAGATAAAATTTTGAGAAAAGGGCAATCGAAAGAGGCTAAAATTTGATAAATCGCGAAGTGTGAGGATTTTAGGCGTAGAGCATGATTTGCGACCGAGAGTGACGACGTGAGTCCCCCCTAGTAGGTATAGAGAGACTTTCTTTACGGGAGTGCCTACCTATTTTTAACACTTACGTGATTTTCAAAGCCAAAGTGTGTGCCTATTTTCTTACAAAAGCTGAGCTAGGTGTGAGCTAAACAAGCCGAACATCCATGTGTACGTCTTAGGTAGTCGCCAACCCGCCTCGTAGTGGCACACGAAACAGCTGTGCGAGGACGTGTATTAGAGCACTCACTGCTTTTAGAACTCACCTTGTAGGACCATTAGACGCCCCAATTTGAACCTTGGATTCTTTGCTAGCTTTCGGACCTAGGGTGACGATTCTTGGCCTTCATCAAAAATTGATTAGAATCACCACTTTAGTGCGTCACGAGGGGTTTGTGTAGTTGAGGGGGTTAGATGAGGGAGTGATTATACATTTCGTTGAGTTCTACGTCTCGCTTGCACTTCATTGATTATCTACGAGGGGATGCGAGGGTGAGTGAGTAGGCTTGCGCACTTCGGTGTGGCGGTGTTCCATGCCACTACATCATGGACACAGTTGTGGAGAGCCGTGAGTGCGTGAATCTAATACGCACGGAATTTGGTTGGGTGAACTTAATTGGTGGATCGTGCTAGGAACCGGTTTCGATTACTTTGGTGTAGGAGGATCGGTTGGATTAGGCACGAGATACATTCGTCTTTGGGACTACTTGAGAGGGGATATGGTTACATTCGAGTGTGGGGGTGTCGACTTTTGACTCCGGACATTGAGTGTGAGGTTGCGACGACTCCACTCCCACACATGTACTTCATTGATTTTGCGGCTTGGATTTGACATGGACTTTGATTGAGTTAGGAGGAGATGATATTTTTATGTGATATTCATTCATCGATTTACGTATTTCCTTCTCCTAGCATATTTGATTGTTATTTGAAGACCACTCGGATATTATTGTTGGATTGTGATGGTATTTTGAGAGAATCGAAAAAAAAAAAGAGAAAGAAAAAAAAAAAAAAAACAGGAAAGAAAATAAAAAAAAAAAAAATGAGAGAAAAAGGAAAAGGCGAGATTAAATAAAGTTTGAGTTGGAATTGAATTGGAACGAGTGGTGGAGCTACTTTGACGACGACGGTTCATGTTTCATGCACGACGAACGACGATGGCCACGGAGATCACTAGTGTACCGGGGTTTGAGGGAATTGAGGGCCGGAGGTGGTGAGCTTTGGGTTTTGGTTCCTATCATCGTGGTGAGGGTGTGTGAGATGTGGGTTTTGATGTGAGAATGTGACGCTTAGGACTTGATTTCGACGAGATTATCTTTATGTCCCTAAGCCTCATCATGTGAAAACCGTTAGCGGATTAGGAGCTCGGACCTTGGATGTGGCTTTGCCTAGTGTAGTCTCTTATTTCGTGGCACACGCGAAGAGGTAGCGTACTCTTGTACTTAGTAGAGTTAGGCTTTCTATACTAACTAGGGGAGAGTCTCGTTGTCGAGTTTAGTTTCAACTCATGCTTTGTTCCTAGGATTCTCATCACTCCATGATAATCGATTTAAGCCAATGGAGATTGCCCGATCTCAACCAAAAAGATAAAAAGTGTGTTTTGTGTATATATGTGGTTGTGTAGGATCGAGTCATAGTTGCATTTGCATCATATTGTTGCATTGTCGAGTCTTGTGTCGTTTGCGTCTTGAGTCGGCTAGTAAATAGTGGTTTTACTCGGGACGAGCAAAAGGTAAGTGTGGGGGTATTTGATAACTCTCTTTTAGGAGTTATTATTATACTTTCTTAGTACTTGTATTAGTCTTATTTCATATGATTTCGATGTTATATTTGCACAAATATGTGAATTTGACTATTTCTAAGCCTAAGAGTGAAAAGTTGTGTTTCTAGCTTATTTGTGCATGTTTTCTCTCATATTTGCTATGATAATTGCACGGGTTGTTTAGTGTTGTGTATCTCAGGTGAAAGAGGTGCAATGGAGCTTATGAGATGCTTGGATATGCTTGGAATGGAGCTAGATGGAGAGGAGAAAAGAAGACGCACAAACGAAGAAAAGTTGGAAAAGTCACACAGGACCAGCCTGCACTCTTTTCGATGCCCAGGAAAATCTACAAGGAATTTTGAAGCAAGGCTTGCGGCATTGGAAAGTAGACATCCGTAGCTTTCCAACGGTATATGGTAGGCCCGAAGACGAGTCCGTATGAGGGAGAAACAGCCCGCGCAAAATCAGCAAAGAATTCTGCCCGGGAATTACAAAGTAGAGGGGCTGGAGTGCAATTTCGGCATAGTTTTATTAAAAAACGTGCCCAGCTGCTAGAAAACGGGGAGAACGACCTAAGGAGTGAGGATTCACGCATCTTTGAAGGTTTTGGAGCTACGGAAGAAGGGAGAACAAGCTTGGAGCAAGGATCTTCAACTACATTGAAGATTTTAGCGTTTGATCATCTTTTCTTCTTCTATTCTTCATGAACTCTATGATTTTGGATATGTTGAACCATATTATGTCTAGCTAAACTTCTCAAAGCTAGGTAATTGATGGAAAACTAGGGTTTGTTGGATGATTTTCCGGATTTTGGACTTGATGCATGCCTTGGCTTAATTCTATGAACGTTCTTGTTAGTTTATCTATTCTTGTACTTAATTCTTAGTGTTCTTGGCTTGATCACCCGTAGAATGTTACTTGTTGATAGAATTGCACGAAAGTGAATTCCTTGAGACGTGTTAAAGAATAGGTAGATAATCTTGTAGTTTCTTGAGACTGAGAGGAGATAGAAACTTGATTAATCGTGTGAGGGTAGTTTCAATTGATTTTTGTTAGAACTTAGTGAATTCGGTGGACCGATAGGACCCGGTGAACAAGTCTAGGAAATCAATTAGATTGTAGTGATAGACGGAGGTGGACCGAGAGGACCCGAAATCTATTACTTACACAAATTCACGTGAGATCGAGAGAAGATCGTGATGAGCATTACCCGATATAACTAGAACGTGAGTAGAGTGTTTCAAGCATAATCCGGAAATCGTTAACAACCCTAGGGATCATCAATTACCTAGTTCTTCCTTATTAATCGTATTACATCACAATTTATCTTCGTTAAAAGTGAAAATTCTCTAAAAAACGTGTAGTTACTTGTCATTTATTTTTAGTCGCTTGTTTGTGGGCGACAACTTTATAAAATCCAAACCCTTCTTACCGGTTACGTAGATATCTCATACTTACTTTCTAGTTAACTAATAATCGTAAATTCCCTTGGGTTCGATACTCGGAGTCGTAAAATACTCCACTTACTACTTGACCGTATACTTGCGTTTTAGCGCGTAAAGAATTCGCGTCAGCGTATCGTACGACCTTTCGCACAGCTACACAGGCTACTCCTTATGCCTTGGTGTATGGAGTCGAAGCGGTACTACCTCTCGAGCGTCAAATTCCTTCACTTAGGATTGCAATTCAAGAAGATCTCACTCAAGAAGACAATGCACGCTTGCGCCTTGAAGAGTTAGAAGCACTCGATGAGAAGCGGCTCGAAGCACAACAACGCCTGGAATGTTATCAAGCTCGTATGTCGAAAGCATTCAATAAGAAGGTCCGAGTACGATCCTTTCAACAAGGGGACTTGGTACTTGCAGTAAGAAGACCCATCATCACCACTCATCGGACCGGGAACAAGTTTACTTCCAAGTGGGATGGTCCATATGTGGTACAAGAAGTTTACACTAATGGTGCTTACAAGATCGTTGCAGAAGATGGCTTAAGAATTGGTCCCATAAACGGGAAATTCTTGAAGCGTTATTATCCTTGAAGACCCGCATGACTGCTCCTTTAGTACGAGCATAAACTGCTTCAAAGCTCCTTTAGTACGAGCATAAACTGCTTCACAGCTCTGGCACGAGCATAGACCGCACCACAGCTCCTTTAGTACGAGCATAAACTGCTTTACTGCTCCTTTAGTATGAGCATAAACTGCTTCACAGCTCTGGCATGAGCATAAACGCACCACCGCTCCTTTAGTTGAGCATAAACTGCTTCACAGCTCCTAAGGCATGAGCATAAACCGCTTCCCTACTCCTTGCACACAAGAGTATAAACTGTGAACGCAACCCAATTGAACTACGCTCGACTTGATCCTGAATAAGGTACATAGGCAGCTTAGGGGCATCACCTCATGTTCAGTCGCAACATTAAAAAAATTAAGGCATTCTGGCACGAGGGTTGGATGTTTCGTGTTGCCCTTGCGAGGAATTGTGCAAGTCGGGCATTATGAGAAGAACTAGTGTAGGACATGGAACAATGTGTATCTCACAAGTGATTGGTCATTTTGAATCATGAACCTATACATGACGAATTCTCATTTAAAGATAATAAACTCATATCTTCAAGTGAGAATGTTGTGGAAGATTGTGAAGCATGTCCACATAACATATTAATGTTAATCATGTCATGAGGGTATGATCCAGCCATGAGAAGCTTCATACGCATGTGCATGAGAAAATCATAATGAAAGGAATGAGAAGAGGAAGACAGTGGGCATGATAAACAACTTAATCAAAGTCCAAAACTAGCTACTAGTGTATATGTTTGTGTGTATATGCATGACACACATAACTATACATGCACATTAATGTTGCTATGAACTCCTCAGAAAGCTTATAAATCCAGATTTCGCCGCTATACACAACCGTGACATCGCAGTAGGCGCAAAATCCCAAAATTTTGGCTTCATGAACTTTGCCATCTGACAAGACTCAAGTGAACGAATTAACATGAAACTTCCAGGCAGCGGCTAATTACATCTACCCCCTTAGGCTGTCCAGTGTCAACCAATAACCGACATAAAAAATAATACAACCCAGCTACATCGTTCTTACATGACAATGTCAGGGTAATTTGGACATCAATTTTCGTCGTCCTCGACTTTGGCACAAGCACAACGACGACGAGGACTTCACAGGGTCAGCTGCAGAGTTGTTTAATCTTTTAGTGGCAGCAGCATAACATCCTCTCGTGGCCTGTTCACGTGGCATAACCGGTAGGCATGGCAACAGAAGAGTTCGAGAAGGCAACATTGGCTGTCGTAGCTTGGTGGCTATGAATAAATGACGAATTCTATCACTTGAATCAACAGGCTGGTTCGCTTCATTAAGTAAACATGGTTGTTTGAATCGACACGGTGACTTCGTCACTAGAGTGAACGGCAATGGATACGGGCAAGGTGGCTCCAAGAAGACTCGGTCGCTTGCGCGGACGTCATGTCCAGGAGGGACATGGAAGTTCCGTCTCTTGAGGCTCCAAGAGGCTCGCTGCTGGGAAACAGTACCTCCGTCATTGGACGTCATGGCTACGTCAGACATGGAGGCTCTAAAGGCTTGATGCACTCAAACATGGCTCTGTTGCTTCAACATGATAGCTCCAACTCTTTACTGGACGTCATGACATGGAGACTTCAAGTGGATCCATCCTTGGATAAAGGACATCGCAGTTTCGTCGCTCGAACGGACACGCAGCTCGCTCGAATAGACGTCATTGTTAGATCAGACATGTGAACTCCAAAGACGCTCCATTGCTTTCGCACAGTACCTTTGTTGCTTGAGTGGATGTCATGGCTAGGCTGGGGATGGAAGCTTTAGCTATTTTGCTCCGTTGCTTGATCAAGGTGGGTCACCTGAATGATATGGCGAAGTCGGACGTAAAGGCTCCAAGTGGCTTTGTTTCTTGAACGCGGCTGCGACGCTTGAGGAGATATCATGGCTAGCTCGGACATGGATGCTCCATCTCTTTAACACGGCAGCTTCGTTGCTTGAAAGAACATCAAGGAAGCTCCATCCCTTCAATGAACATGGCGGCTCGGATGCGAAGGGATGTCATAGCGGCCTTTTCGCGTGAATAAGGACGGCGATGGCGAAACAAAATATGTAGTTGTTCGCCCTGCCAATACATAAAAGCGACAGCCGCAAAAATAACAACAAGGGTGGTGTGACAAGTTCATGAGCAGATGAGGCTTCGCCGTCCTTCACAAACGGTAGCAGGAAAGAGAAATAATGATAGCAGCGGCACGACTGCATCAGCGCACCAACTTGAAGTTACAGATGGCAGTTTGCTCGTTTTCATGTTCACCCGGAATTACAATGTAAAACGAAGCAACAGTGGAAAGCGGCGACATGGACGAGAATTGTAATCAGACGATCATCTCAGCAGCTTCAAGAACAAGTACGGAAGACTCAAGCCATAATCAGCTTCTTCCTACAAGAAGAACCAAAAGTAATTAGAATGAAGTTACTACAGAGTGCAAGAACAAATAATGCTCGTGGTAAAACTTGAGAACTACCACCATCTTTTTTTTTTTCTTTCAAAGAAAAAGGGGAAAAAGAAGGGATCGAGCATGCTAATTAAACACACATACAAAACCATGTTGTGGTGACTTCAAAGAGCACACCGTCCCTTATATAGGCACTATTAGGCGAAAAGGAAGATTCTGGAAGGTTTAGTCCCAATCAGAGGGAAAGAAAGAAATCTTTCTTTGTTAGAAATATTTCCAAAAGTAAAGACCCTTCAAGGGATGACAAATTTCTTTACCATGTGTTTGTGGCTATATAAAGAAGGACCTACTGGAGTATCTCATAGAATCTTACGTCCCTTCATATGGCTTTCATTAGTCAAGGGAAATGAACTCTCTTCACAGATTTAGCATAAACATTTACCAAAATTGTGAGTTCTATACTACTTTGGTAGAATTGGCGCAAGGAAATTTCAGAGCATTTAAGTGGTATGGTCCTTCTGAGTGGGCTCTACCGAAAAAAAAAAGAAAAAAAAAACAGTGAAAAGAAGAAAAAATAATACAAAAAAAAGGGTTCATCTCATTCGCTTCATTGACCTGTGTGGGTTCAGAATGAGAATACATGAAGGTGTGACTACTATGCCCTATTTCATCATCTACACAAGAAACCATTCAAGCGACTAAATCCCAAACCAAAGTGTATCGAGACTCGTCCGCTAACAAGCTCAAAAGCCAGCAAACAAGTCTCGAAGGGGCATTTGTAGACACGCAAAATTTGCGGCCAATTGAATAGTGCCACGTGTCTATTATCACATAATTTAATGGTGGGATCAAATTGCACTTGCTTTCAAAATTGCTATAAGCAATAATAAGTAGTGGACTAAACTGTAAATGAGATAAAACCTTATTTACAAGCAAAGACTGCTTATGGCGACGCCACGTCACAACATGACATGGCTATAAGTCAGCAAGTAAGGCCAATCACATGGCGCCACTTGTCAAAATGATGCAGCTATCAAGACTAGCAAGTTCGGCCAATCATATCGCGCCACTTGTCAAATTGATGCAATAAATAAATAATATTATTTATTTTCTACCTTGGCCAACAAGCCGGCCTATGCCTACATAAAGGGATCATCCCTAGGCATATGGAACACAATTACATCTTGCAAGGAGAGAGCTCTGAAGATCAAGCTGCTAAAGCCCTGAAGAGTTCGTCCATCCACAAGATCATCAAAGATCTTCGAGACCTTGGAAGATCCTACCCTAAGACAATTACATCTTGTAGGGAGAGAGCTCTAAAGATCAAGCTGCTAAAGCCCTGAAGAGTTCTTCCATCCACAAGATCATCAACGATCTTCGAGACCTTCGAAGATCCTACCCACACACAGTTACATCTTGCAAGAAGGAGAGAGCTCTGAAGATCAAGCTATTGAAGCCACGACGAGTTCATCCATCATCAAGATCATCATCAAGCCCTTCGAAGTTCTTCATCAAGTTCTTCAAAGATCATCATCGAGTCCTTCAAGCTGTTGAAGATCTCCATCCGCGTTCTTCAAGAAAATCGAAGATCTCCAAGCCGTTCTTCGTGTTCTTCAAGGCGTTCATCCAGTTCTTCATCAACATCGAAGACATTCACCCGTCCGATCCGAGATCAAGCCTCTAAAGCCCTCGTTCGACGTTTGTGTTCTTCGAGACCTTCATCGCGTTCTTTGTCAAAATCGAAGACCGCTCATCCGTTCGATCCGAGATCAAGCTGCGAAGCCCTCGCTTGACGTTTCAGGAGAAGAATCAGGGGATTTAATTTCTGTTTAGAAAATTATTATCAGAGATTGTAATCCACTTCATCAAATCATCAATAAAATATTTATTTGACACCGAATTTCTTGCATTTGTTTCCAATTGCATAAATTTGTGTGTACACGGGGTATAACAACAACCCTGACGAAGCCCTCGCTTGGGCATGATATTTCCAACCACTTGTCCCTTATAAGCAAAAGAGAAAGATGTCGTAGGAATACAGTCTTCCACTAGGCTGATCCATTTGGGTCCAAAGCCCAACTTTGCTAGGATTTTAGTAAGGAACGACCACTCCACCCGGTCGTAAGCCTTGCTAATATCCATCTTCATAGCAAACACCCCTTCTTTCCTTTCATTCTGGTTTTCATAGTATGGAGGATTTCAATTGCTGTGATAATGTTATCCGTAATTAGGCGTCCAGGGACAAACGCTCCCTGACTTTCTGAGATGATGGACGGTAAAATTTTCTTCAACCGGTTAGCCATTGTCTTTGAAACAAGTTTATAGATTACCGTGAAAAGACTTATAGGACGTAAGTCTGCCGGTTTTCTGACTTGTTTGACTTTTGGGATTAGAGCCAGGATAGTGTGATTGAAGTCTTTCACACTTCTCTCCCCATTCAAAATTTTTACCACACATCCCCCCACCTCTTCTTTGAGAAAGTCCCAATTGTGTTGGTAAAAGATGGCGGGAAATCCGTCGATGAACGGAGCTTTCAAAGGTCCCATCTGCTTTAAACTTTCCGTAATCTCATCAAGGTTATAGAGGGCCTCCATATACTCACGTTGAGCAATGGTGATTCCCTCTGTGATAAATTTTAACATATAGTCAATATCATCATTAGAGGGCGATGAGGATTTGAATATACCTTCAAAATGTTGGGATAGATGTTGAATGATGTCCTCGTCCTCTGTGAGCCAGTTCCCATTTTCGTCTTCAAGACCTTTTACAGTGTTTCTCGCTTTCCTTGCCGATGCCTTTTGGTGGAAGAACTTGGTGTTATTATCTCCACTTTTAAGCCATTGAATCATCGATCTTTGGAGCCACATCTCCTCTTCCTTAAGAAGGAGATTGTTTAGATTTCTCTTGGCTTGTCTTAGCTGGGCCGCTATTTGAGCAGTCTGCTTTTTCTTTTCAAATAAGGCAATAGCCTTTTTCTGATCTTTTATCCGTTTCTTCATGTTTCCGAAGTTGGTCTTGCTCCAAACTTGGAGCTTTTGTGCACAAGAACCCAACTTGTCTTTTAGCAGTTCCACCGATTGTTCCTATTGACGCTTAATCATCTCTCGACAATCTTCATCTTGGAGCCATGCAGCCTCGAAGAAGAATCTTCTCTGTCCTTGGAAACGAGTATTCTGCTTTTGGGGGTTGAGTCTGAGTTCAATTGGATTATGATCTGAGGTTGAACTCACCAGATGTGTAACTTTAGCATTCCCGTAAATCATCCTCCATTTGAGATTGGCAACCACTCTATCGAGCCTTTCTCTAATGTTGTCCTCGTCATCTTGGTTCTTACTCCAAGTATATGGGCTACCAACAAACCCTAGATCCTTTAGTTTGCAATGGTGAAGTGTGTCACAAAAAGGTTGGGTTTGACTTACCGTCACCCCTCTCCCTCCCTTCTTCTCCGATTGCGAGGTTATCTCGTTGAAGTCTCCCATAACGCACCAAGGGGCATCCCCATTTGGCTTCGAGCGTCGTAGTAACTCCCATGAATTGTGCCGGTCACTTTTTTCATGATCTCCGTAAAATCCTGTAAAGTACCAACTGGAATCATCATCCACGTGTTTCACTACACAATGGATATAGTGAATTGAGCTGGAAATTGAATTGACCTCCAATTTCTCATCCCAAATAATTGCAAGGCCTCCTCCTCTGCCTTTACAGGCGACAAAGTGCCCTCTTGCATACTCCACCTTTCTTTGAATCTGTCTCATTTCTTCTCCGGTTCTTCTCGTTTACATGAGAAAAACCAAGTTTGGGCGGGTCTCCTTTACGGTATCGCAAAGGGTGAGAACGTTTCGGGGGTTGCCCAGCCCCCGAACGTTCCAACTGAGGACGATCATTGTGATAGGCAGGGCTGAATCCCAGCCTCTGCCTCTGGTAAGATGGTGTTATCGACTGTCTCCATATTTTGGTCATTACCTTCTGTCATAGCTGTCACAAACTCCTCGGAGCTATTGGCCCTTTCTTCAGTGGCCTCCTCATTGTCATTAATTTTGGTACAAACATGGCACGTGGTGCACTACACATTCAATAACTGACACATATACGCACTAGGGTTCACCACTACCCCTATAGGTTATATTAACATACTTGACCATTTTCTCTCTCTCACTCACCTCACTTTTTTTTATTAAATGTTAAAATATGAGTGAAATAGAACACCGCGTATAATTTGCTCCATGAGCACATAAGAATAGTAGAGATAGAGTTTTGTCATACCACTCCGTCCCAGCTCTATCTTCCCATGGCGGCTGGGCTCGTGATTTAAGAGCTGGGACGGAAAGACCAAAATGCCCCTGTTTTTTCACACAAATAACAGAAATTGCGAGCCACCATCAAGCCCACCCACCAGCCAAAATGCCCCTGCTTTTTAACCTTTATACCCTTTTGAGTTTATACTCTGTATTTCTGTAACCTTTCTTCCCAATCTCCGGGTTACAGAAGGCATGTCATTTACCCACCAGCCACTATCAACACCACCACCACACACCACCCCGCCACAAATACCACCACTTTGCCACCAGAAACAAGAACATCAAGAGATTAAACAGTATCATATCTGATTTTTTTTTTATAACATCGGGTCCAATATTAAACCTTGTTGGTACTCAATTCTTTTAGAAATCCAAATAGTAGATAATAAATCAGAGGAGAAGATGGAGGAGAAAACAGAAGAGGAGGAGGAGGAGGAGGAGGAGGAGGAGAAAGGAAGAAGAAAACACATCTCGTTGTTCGTCTTCACCACCGAAAGAGAAGAAGCAAACAGCCCTTCCACCGCTAGATGTCCACCCCTTTCTGCGAAAAGAGAAGAAGAAGTTGAAGAAGAAGAAGTTGAAGAAGAAGAAGCAGAAGAGGAAACAGGTCCAAAGAGATAGAGAAGGACTTGCCTGACCTGGGTCGCCGTTGCCGCCGTCGATCTTCCAATGCCACCAACGCCGAAACCAGCACCATTGCCGGACCACCAACGAAAGACAATGCCGATCGACGAAGCCAACGACGCCACATTCGATCCTCCACGCCGATCTGAGTGAGATGGAGAGGAAGGACCAGATCGACGGAGAGAGGCTAACACCACAACCGTCGTCCGTCCACCTTGCCTCTCTCTCTCTCTAACCCCTCTCTCCCGTCTCTCTGTCTAAGTTGTGTGGTGAAAATGAGTTGGGGTAGATAATATTTGGGTAGATAAGGTTGGGTTGGGTAAGGTGAGAAAAAGTAAGTGGATATTATTTGTGAGGGTATTGTGGGCATTTTAACTATTTAAGGTTACCTAAAAATGAGATGGAAAGAAAGAGGTGGGACGTTCAAATAAGAAAATTGGGAAGAAAGAGGTGGGACGGAGTGGTAAGAATTAAGAGGTGGAAGGGTCTACCATCCCCCTTATTGTGAGGCCTGCTACAGTTACAAACAAGGGCCTTTCATTTAGCCCAAAAAACAACACTTACAAAGAAGAGGCCCAACTCAATCCCTTAATCTTGAATCACAGAGACATTCTTCACACCGTAACCCTTTCAATGCGATATGGATTAATTCATTCATATACTAAAACATTACTAGTATGTTATGAGTGGTTGTGTCAAAATTTATTACCACTATGTTCTATTTCTTTCTCTCTAATTTGATTTTTGTCACTATTCAGTGTGTCGCTTTAACAAGGTGATTTGAATAACAAAATGGTGCAATATTTTAATAATTTTTCATAGTCTTGTGATACATAAAGTTGTTCTATAACACGGTGAAAAAATTATCAAAAACCCAAATCATTTTGCTCAAAGTGATTTAGATACAAGTCAAAAAGTCTGGATGAGCAGAGAGTTGGGATGGAATGGTAACTACTAGTAGTAACTTCGAGAAATGCACAAAGAATAGTGGAGTTCTGAGTGTATTGAGTTGAGTACACCGTAACCCACGTACGTCCGGAAGTCAACAACACGGCGCATTTAATTGCAAGGACGATAATGGGTTTTTGGTATCTGAATGAGGCAGTTTGGGCTACAAGTGTAACTGAAGAAGACATTTTTGGATTCTCAGCCCACTATATTTCATTGATAAAGGGAAATGATTCTTACAAAGTAGAAAAATACCATTACAAAGCCAATAATTAAATTTACATATAAAGTGAAAATGTGTTTACATATAAAATTAGTTTAGTGGCTTTGCAAGGATCCACTTTGTGTTTTGTAAGAATCATCTCCTTTGATAAAAACCCAAACTTATTCTGGAAAAAATTACAATCTTTGAGAAGCGCGGATTACTGAATGATTACCTCCGTTTTTTTATGTATAGTGCTGGTTTGACTTTTCAACCCGTAACTGTGTCACTTTCACTCGGTGATTTAGATAGCAAAAGAATGTAATTTTTATGCAATTTTTTCATGTTGTTGTAGAGTAAAATAAAAGACCATGAATGAATTACCAAATTTTTGTATCGTTTAACTAATCAAATCACCGAATGAAAGTGACTAATTGAATAATGGCAAAAAGTTAAGTAGGCTGATACAAAATAAACAGATGTAGTATATAATACCTTAGAGGGTTGTTAAATAGTAACATCACATGCTACAATTTTCCTATCGTTGGTAACTTTTATAATACTACTACTCCATGGCAGACGTAGGATGTTAATTAAGTCGGGGCGATTTACATCATTTGGGTTCAACTCAAAATTTGATATTAAAAATATTATAGAGCGTAGATTTTATATTTTGTAGAGGCTAAAATATTAGTGTTTGTATTAAAATACATAGGTTACATAGGATTATAATAAAAAGTTTTGACCTTTGAGGGGGGCATGTGTAATATCTCGCCCCACATCGAGATATTGTGGATTGATATTGTGGATTATATCATAGGTTGTAACAAATATTAGTGTTTGTATTAAAATACATAGGTTGAGGGATTGTGATATCATGCCCCAGAGTTTGACATCTGATATATGGTAAACCTTGTGAATTATTACTAGCACCTTCCAGGCTTAAGCATTTTTATACGATGGTACGGATAGAGAAGTTACTGGCACAGTAATCCGCTCATGTTGTTACACCATGAGCCCGTCCCGCACCCCTATAGGTCTGTCACTACAACTATTATTTGTCATGAAAATATAGAGAGATCGGACTAGGGCAGTAATAGTAGTACAAGTGGTATAAATGCTCTCAGTCAAAAAATGTTAAGGAAAACAAATTGATGAATCAAATTCGAAACTGAAATATATACACATACGGATTATAAAAAGAATAGCTGGATTGAGCTCAAATCCTCAGGAAATTGTAGAGACCCAAGTTCAAAACCTCCTCCAACCAGCACCTTAAATGTAATACTATGTTGTTGTAATGAAATTGGTACACCTTCCTGATGAACAAAAAAATGGCAAAGCAGTCTTGATGGTTGGATGGAAAAATAAAGAGAATGAATGATCGAGTTGAAGGAATGATGATCAAGGGGGCGGGGGATATCTGAGCTGGAGGGAGACTTGTCGTTCCATCCTGAGCTGGCGATAGAAATTTGCTATGAACAGCTCAGCCTTCTTGTCCACATCATCATCTTCATCCGGGAAGCTTGTTGTTCTCGATATCCCACAAGACGAATAATATGATGATGAAGAGGATGATGATGATCTTGTGATCACAGCCGCCGCCGCCGACCCCACAGGTGAGCTTTGGTCGTCGATGAATTCGTTGGTGTAGGCTGCAGTCAATCCAGGCCGGTCGTTGAAACTCAAAGGCCGCCTGCGCCTGGAAGCTATGCTGAGCATGGAGGCGACACGCCACCGGTTGATGTTCAAGTTCAAGAGGAAGCTTATCTTCTTCACTGCTCTTCTTAGCCGGCCTAACAATCCGCTGCCACCACCTCCTCCTCCTGCTACTGCAGTATCCATATCAAATCAGACTACTAGCTAGCTTCGAGCTCTCTCCTCCTTCAATTGTCTAAAGCCCAAAAGGTGGGATATTAATTGGATGGATATATGAATTTGACAAGCATATAATTGAAACAATAATACTATGTTCTGGGGTGCCCAAGTTTTCTTGCTGGTCGATTGGTTAAGGGTCGGTCATGTCATGTCGAATGTTTATTAGTACTAGTATTATGAGATAAGAAGTTGATCATAATTAAATTAAATCAAATTAAATTAGCATCTACACCTCATGGGGAAGATTCGCAGCAGTTGGGAATGCGTGGCCGAAAGGACAACCCCACCCCGTGTATTATGACTTTGGACAGCCGCGTTTCCTGATTACCCATGACGACGACGACTGAGACATTCATTCATTTATTCTAAGTCGTCTTATAACTCTTAATTAATCGCGCTCGCTCACTCGCTATAGTAGTTATAGTAGCAGTAGTAGCATTCTTCATTTCTTCCTGCTCATGTTGTCATGAGTAGTCTTCACTCAAACGGCCCAAGTACTCCTTTATCCTTTGGGGTCTGATCCAGCCCAAATACACAACACTTGTTTAAATCTACCGGACCCATGGTACTTTTCCTTCCTGCAGTAGCCCAAACACAAGTGTAAAGTTAGATGATCTGGTCAAGATGACAGAAGGCCGGTTTATAACTTTTTTAATTACTGATACGTGCTATGCTCTATGAACTATGTCAATGTCAATATATTCAGGAGAGCCTATTCAAGCTTTGAGCACCTAACAACTCCGCTTGACTCGACTCGTTAACACCTTCTCATCTGTGAAAGATGCTAGAGAGCCTTGCACGAGTGACGTGACGCCAGCTTGACGATGTGATGTAGTAGTACTAGCAATGATATATTCTCAAATGCATCAACTTCTGTTTATTTGTGATTTTCATTCGCTTCATCTTGACAAGATACTAACCCAATGTCTTCTTGGGTCGGGAAAAAAAATTAAAAACGAATTCTCAATTCCCAACTTCCATTTTGACAATGGCTAACTTCATTTTCAAGTATGCAAAACTACCTTGTACTAGCAATTGGAAAACGTTGACCAAATTATTCAACTTTATGAGAGAAACTCTGCATGTGTGGTGTTGCATTGTATGTCATGTGCCATCCCTAAGTTTTAAGTGGCTCTTACGTTAATTAGGCTCTTCTCCATCAATTCCCACTTTCTTCCCTGCCTGGCCCTTTGTTTAAGTTTGACTCTACTATTCATTTCAGCCTATCAAAAAGACCAAACGCTCCTTGTTTTCTGGAGTTTCTTCATTACTTCTTTCTAACCTTAACAAATGGAGTTTTAATGTCTGAAGTTAAATAACTTAACTACGCCTAGTCATGCAGCCTTACTAATCAGACAAATCTCCAAATCCCTACTGCACTGCGAGCTTCAATTTGATCCACATGAAATGGGTGAAAAGACACTTTCACCTTCTCAGGTGTGACACACACCCATTCCAGTTTGGAAAATGAAACTTTCACCATCTCAGACGTGTCAAACTTCACAACACTTACATAGTGTCACTCCATACAACGGTAGGTCCAGAATTTTGCACAATGGCGGCTGAATTCTAGTGTTAATAGATTATTAATTTTTATGCAGGTTAACATGAATTTATTTCACAAAATGGATTGTGACATCATAATTTTCAAAAGTTGAGTGGGTGGTATAGCCCACACAACATATTACATGGCTCCGCTCGTGATTCCTTAACCTTATAGGGCAAATTTGTCCAAGAAACTACTACAGTGACAGTTCCCCACCAAGACTAACTAACTGCCGCCACACTTAGGCAATGTAGCTGTCTTGAATTTTGGCACAGTACTTAAGAGGTTAAAGTATCATTTACCAAATTGGAAGAGGTAAGAGTGTTTTTTGCACAAAATTGGAGGGGGGTGAAAGTGTGTTTTACCCGGCCCACATGAGTTAGGCAGTGATCAGAATGGGTGATTTGGTCTAATCACTCAATTTGGTTGGTGTTTGTGGTGGTGTTTCCACTCACAACACATGCAGCAGACCTTCCTTTATGGACTCAAAAAAGTCAAAAAATATAGGGGGTAATGGGTTAGTCCCAATAGCACGATATGCCCCCCTCCAAAAACGTTACATGTAAGAAAAGTTCCCTCTTCCCCGTTTACTTTATTCACCCAATTCATTCATTTCATTTCATTAATCGATCACATCATTCATCTCTTCCACCATCCTTCTTCTTCATCCCTTCAATGAAGCCCGGCAGATCCGAAGGCAGGCGATTCATCATCACGTCGTTCTTCTTCATCCTCTTCCTCTGCCTCTTAGCCTCCATCAACCAAGTCCGCTTCGATTCCTTCCTCAAGTTTGGCCGATGCGCCATTTCCCAACAGAATTCATCTTCCTCCTCTTCTTCTTCAGAGTCACAAAATGAAGACCATGATAACTCGACCAGTAGTATCATCATGTCCTCATCACTGCCGTCGTCTGCAGATGAAATCCGGATACTCCTAGGGATTCTAACTCTGCCGGACCAGTACCATCGCCGACACTTCCTCAGGATGATCTACGGTACACAGAAGAACACCCCAGGGGCAAGAGTAGACGTGAAGTTTGTGTTTTGCAATTTGACTAAAGAAGACCAGAAAGTTCTGGTGGCGCTAGAGATCATGCGATACGACGACATCATTATCCTCAACTGCAAGGAGAACATGAACAAGGGCAAGACATACACTTACTTTTCTAGCTTGCCCGAGATATTCAATGACACCGACGCGCTAAACCCGCCTTACCACTACGTCCTCAAAGCCGATGACGACACTTATTTCCGACTAGAGAATTTGGTGGAGTCATTGATACCATTGCCTAGACAAGATTTGTACTACGGATATGTTATCCCCTGCCCCTCCATGGATCCATTTATTCATTACATGTCTGGGATGGGTTTCTTGATATCTTGGGATATAGTGGAGTGGATTAGGGATTCGGATATCCCTAAAACCCGTTTGGATGGCCCTGAGGATAAGACGTTCGGGTCGTGGATGAGAGATGGGCACAAAGGGAAAAACAGGTATAATGCTAAGTGGTCCATGTATAATTATCCCGACCCGCCAACTAGGTGTACGCATGAGTTGTGGCCTAATACGATTGCAGTTCATCTGTTGAAGAATCAAGAGAAGTGGATTACTACCTTGAACTACTTCAACGTCACCAAAGATTTGAAGCCTTCCAAATTGTACCATATTCCTTAATTAGGAGGAGGACGAAGATAGCATGCACCATCACATTCTTTTTTTCTATTTTTGAGCTTATAATATTCAAACTGTCGTAGATTGAACTTAACACAAAGTTAGGCATTTACACTGTATCCTATTCTTATATCAAGTATAATCACATTTTTCCTACCGAAAAAATATTTATGCATCATTCTTCACTGATCAATTAGAGTCAATTTTACCTTCCAAAGTCGCGATGTGTCAAAAACACTAAAATCTCGTACATTTCACCTTCTATTGTTTAACTTTTCGTTTGTTCAAAACAACTTTTCGTTTGTTCAAAACAATGAAAGAGAAATAGGAGAATTAGTTGTCAATGTAGTACGTATATGCAATTATGTATATGATTATAAGAAGTAGTACGCATATTTTGAGCTACAAAATGTAAATGAACCTAAATATTCGACCCCTCAAACAAGGGGAAAGAGGTGGAAATGGGACTACTGATGGTTGGCTGGGGAAGGGGAGGGACAACTCCTCCTTTGGGCTTCGGAGTAATGCTTTTCTCCAAGAGCAAATATGAAGTGCCGTTTGGGTTTTGCTACATTGGGCTTCGGAGTATTGCTTTTCATGGCTTAATTTTCTATGGTGTGGTCTATCTTATATACCACTCCGTCCCACCTCTAACGCACCATTGAATTTTTCTCACCCGTAACTGGGTCACTTTGACCCGGTGATTTGGATCGCAAAATGATATAATTTTTTTGATAACTTTTTTATTGTTTTGTAGAATAAAAGTTACTCTACAACACTTCGAAAAAATTATCTAAAAATTGCAAAGTGTTGCTATTCAAATTATCGGGTCAAAGTGACCCAGTGAATAGTGGTAAAAGTCCAAATGGTGCAAAAGAGATGGGAAGGAGTGGTACTTCGTCTGTTTAGTCAGAATTTTTTCAATTGATTTTAAGATAAAATTCACTTACACCCTCTCTATTTTTGTTGATTTTTATTTACACCCTTTTTAGTTTGGAAAATTTCACTTACACCCCTTGAGATACTCACTTACATCCCCTTTATGCATTCACTATGCTAATTCTTAAATAACTTCTCAAAATCAAGTTTTCGAAAAATATTACCTCTGCAGAGGCTGCGAAGTCCAATCCAGCCCAACGTATATTCTCACATGCAAAATATTTGTATTATATTACTTGTTTCGTATGCATTCTAAACATGGTGCAGCTAGTATAAGCAAAAATTGAGAATAACCAAGGTAGAGTTAACAAAATTAAGGGTGGATTAACATTTATAGCATTTGCAAGGGAAAATATGTTCAGAAAAATGAATTTAGAAAGTTCCTCTACCAACTAACAGAGTAAATACACAGGCAATATTATTTGGTAGTCATAAGGGGTGTGAGTGAAATTTTCCAAACTAAAAGGAGTGTAATTGAAGGTCAACCAAAATTCAGATGGTGTAAATGAAAATTACATTGATTTTATGGTTCACGTTGACTATCTAATTTAGCTAGCGAAATGATATGAAAATTTGCTAATTTCTTCTTACTATCGTAGTGTTAAGAGGACCTACAAATTATGAAACAATTAGCACATTCTCGTATCATATCGTAAAAAAAATCATGAAGAATAGTCACTAGGCCATAATGCTTATTGAGCAGGTTGTTAAAAGGAAAATATTTCAAAATGGATGTTTGGGGCTTGTCGAGTAGCAACTCAAATCTAGATTGGAATACCTGGCCCTTCAATCCTACAAACAAGATTAAAGCATGTGGGAAACTCGTAAGGAACTCGATTTAAAGCAAGTTTTTCTACGAATTCAATTAGAGATAAAGCGAATTATCACTTATTTGTTTTCCAGAAAGCTCTTAAGGTGGATGGCATAGTTGAGATCCAAACGAATGCCAACAGACGGTGGCGCAAACTGCTCGAAGGATGGACAAAAGTTAATACGGACGTATCATGCAATACATATCGAACACAGGCGGGCGTCGCCTGTGTTCTTAGAGATTCCGATGGGATCTTTTTCGCTGGCCGAGCATACCTTTCGACAGATCAATCCTTCTTTTAGGGTTGAGAGCGATCAAGACGGGAATTGAAACGGCCAAATCTGCAAAATGCAGAACGACACTAATTGAATCGAATTCAAAGTTGGGAGTTGAGCTGCTACAACAATGGATAGAAGGTGTTCATTTGATGATATTCAGATAAAAGAACAGAGTTGCTCATTGGCTTGCTCGGAGAGGATTGTAGATTGAAGATACGTAAGTAATGGAGATGAATCGATAAGATTGGAGAGCTCGAGGTTTTCTCTTTTCTTAATCTTTAGTCTGTTTGTTTTTTAGCGGTTGTTGGTTTTTATTTACCCTCAAAATAAAAAGGAAGAGAAGTGTAGAAATGAACATCGGGGTGTTGCTAGAGTGGTAGAGCGTGAGAAGTCCCTGCATGAGGTCGCAGGTTGAAACCGGTCGACGACAAAACAGTTTCTCAAAAAAAGAAATGAACATCAGGCTGCAAATGAATGCGTTAGACCTCGTTAGAAGTTTTGATGAAGTAGAATTTGTACACGTTTCTTGTCTCAGTAATGAAGTTATAAACCTGTTTGCACACAGGTCCCTGCTAGTGATTCAATTTGTACACGTTTGACGAGTATGAGCTTATAGCCGTCAACCTGACTGAGTTACAAATGTACTTGATACATATCTGATGGGACTTGATGTTAACTAATGAAAACGAGTTTTCTCCTAAAATGGAATAAGACATTCTCGTATAATATCGTTTAAGTTGGTTAACTTAGACCTAACGATTTGGTTAGTCAAACAAAGCAAAAATTTAATAGTTTTTGTTGTGAATTGAGAAGACGAGAGAGACAGAAAATAAAGAGAGACAAATATGTGTAGGGAGAATGCTAGTAGATGTGTTTTATTCTCCAACCCTAAGCCTCCTTATATAGGCATTAGGTGGGCTTGTGGACCAGAATATAATTATACAAAATACACCCAACTATGTGGTGGATATTCACATTAGTCCAATTACATATTTCATAACACTCCCCCTTGAATATTCACCACTACGATGCCTCATTAAAACCTTGTCAAGAAAAACCCAGTGGGAAAAATCAATGACTAAGGAAAAAGAGTACATCGGTGAATCCTATTTGCTCAGTTGGTGATGACATTCTTCTGGAACGCATCTGGATAATCTTCGCAAGCCTCGTTAAAACCTTGCTTGGAAAAACCCTGTGGGACAAAAACCATAGCGAAGGAAAAAGAGTGCCGCGCTTTTAGCATTTCATTGGATCTCCCCCTCATTGGAATATCCTTGTACCTGACAAACAAAATCCATTGCAAAAACAACAATCTAAAAGAAATAATTAACAATCATAATTGATAAAATGCATATGCACCTAAACCTACTCGCGAGTGTACACTTTTGATTTGCTTCAGGCAAATATTATATCTCATGGTAACCAACCTCCATGGAATTACACATTTTTTATTTATACGATCGTATTGTAACTAGTTACATCATATTATGTTGTACCTTAGTCCCCAAGACTAAAACAACAATATCATCATTCTCACCACGAGAAGATTAGATTTATGAGAATTTATCATGAATACCATATCATGTTCTCATTTTGTAAGTCCCACGCTTAAAAGCGAACATAAACATTAACATAAATCCCACGCATGCCAGCGGATTTTGAACCTCAACATGAGTCTCACGCTTCATAGCGGACATATAATAACTACATAGATCCCACGCTTACCGGCGGATATGTAGTCTCTGCATAGTATATAATTCTGCTTCGGGTTGTTTGTATGCTCTACATATTCAAAATGATTGTACCCGAGCAATTTTCTATGCACTTGTTGACTTTGTTTTGGCCAATAACTATTTAGTCAACATTCTTCCCATATGATAAATCACGTGATTTTACAAGCGCTTTCTCAAGATAAACATCATCATTCATAGTAGGATCATACTATTTGTATTAAGGTACCTTTAGCTACTTCCAGAGCTATGAGCCTCTCCCAGGGCTATTCAATTACCAACGTTGGTTTTGATCCATTATGATGATGTATATATGAACCCCCAAGATTTCTCCAGAATCTTGTGTTCTTAATTTGTAGAGCATTTTAACCATATCCCAACATTCTTTTGGATGCTTTTAATTTCATATTCCTCTTCTAGAGGATCAAAAATATTTACACAAGCAAACCCATTTATGTTTAATTGTGTATACCCATATAATATACCCATTAGTTGAGAAGCTATCCATTTTGTTGGGATTTTGCATTAGTACACACCCGTAGAGACAATGATATTTTGGCTCACGTCATGCAATAGGACCCATTCTCCCCCTCATGACGTGAGCAATATGATCATAACCATAATGATATTTCGTTGATGCTTCAGGCATCAATTTGTCTCATATGTACCTTGTATAAACCAATCAATATTAAACAAAAATATTGACAATAAGCACTCTTTTGGACGCCGTAGTTCTCTAATCAAAGTTTCGCCAAGAAACCCAAAAAGAGACGTAAATGTCAATACTCTCATTTAAAAGTGAGTGGTTGTAGATTCTCTCTTCTGGGAGATATTTTGAAACAGCTTTATAACCCCATGTTATAAGTATTTTCATATTTTTCATAACTTCTGGTATGAAAAATTACTTTTTATGCATATAAAATGCTTTGTCCAATAAACCCTCATGGACTAGGAACATCTTCTGGATGCTCTACTTTGATCAAAACTAGCATAGAATGAAGAAAGTAATAAAAAAAAAACATAAAGCATAAACTGTAAAATAAAACGTTACCTCTTCAGGAGGGTCAGTCAAACAAAAATATCTTATGGATATCTAATAAGGCTATATTATGACATCAGGTCATAAAAAAAATAGCGTTGTAACTTCAGGTTACGATGATGACTTCTTGTAGTTCACAACTTCAGGTGTGAAAACGTAATTTTGTAAGCATAAAGCTTAACCCAATACAACGGTTATTCACCAAGACCTCTTATGGAGGTTATAGAGAAAATCGCTAGACATCTCTTCTGGAGATGTAACTAAAAGTATGACTTCAGGTCATGTAAAGAACCGTCGCAACTTCATGTTACGATAATAAAAATGATACTTGTGATTTCAGGTCACACTTATGTTGTAACTTCAGGTTACAATCACATCATCGTGTGACTAAAAAATATGATAAAGACAATATATGACCTCTTCAGGAGGCTTTACAAAGAAAATGTAGAACATCTCTTCAGCAGATGTAGATATATTATGACTTCAGGTCATAAAAAAAAAATTGCGACTTCGGGTCACATAAAATAAAATTGTACCGCAACTTCAGGTTACAGTCTCATCATCACATATAAATCACAACTTCTTGTGTGAAAAATACTTTCTATAATATTAGTATGGCTTAAATAATACTACCTCCGTTTCATCTGTTTCGTCTGCGTTTGACTTTTTAATCCGTAACTGAGTCACTTTGACTTGGTGATTTAGGTACCAAAACGATATCATTTTTTAACAATTTTTTTCACTGTATTTTAGAATAAACTTTTCTCTATAACACCATGCAAAGATTATCAAATTCTTCTATCGTTTTGCTAATCAAATCACCGGATGAAAGTAACCCAGTGAATAGTGACAAAAAGTGAAGTAGGCTGAAACAGGCGAAACAGAGGTAGTACATGGTTTCCATCAAAAATCTCTCAAGGACGTTCACTTTACATCATGATAACATATATTAAATTAAAAAATCAACCACGAGTAATACTTTTAATTAACAATAATTATCACAATATTTTGTACTTTTGATATGAAATTTGGTGACCTTATCTCTAGCCCTTACATAAACGAAAATCAAGGCAACAGTGCAAAATTAAGCTCAAACTTAGACCATACCATGGCAATATATTAACTTCTTTACAGTTTACAAAGAGGTGTCACATAGGCTTAAAAAAAACAGCAAATCATTTTTTTCTTTCGTGATGTAAAAAGGAGGCCAAGCTGGACGTAGGGTTCCTATATCTCCAGATCAGACACACTGACTTTGGGAAACGAAAACCAAGTGCATATTACCGTTTGTTTTATATCAATCAGTATGTTATTAGGTTTCTACACATAAGACCTAAAGACAATTTCAACTACAAAATCATTAAGCTAAGGAACACAACTAACAAACTTCGCAAAAGTCTAAACCGTAGTGAAGGACGAACCTTTCTTTTGTGGATCTGTCAGTAGAGCGTACGTGCTGATAACGTGTTGTGAATTGAGAAGACGAGAGAGACAGAAAATAAAGAGAGACAAATATGTGTAGGGAGAATGCTAGTAGATGTGTTTTATTCTCCAACCCTAAGCCTCCTTAGGGCATCTCCAATAGTAGTAAGTATTTTTTGCATGTTTTAAATTTTGCATGATATGCATTTGTAGTTTTGCTCCAGCAGTAAAATGCAATTTATACATTTTAAGTTATGAGAAGTTAAAATATACATATAAATGATACATGAGAGGAGAGAGATAGACACAAAATTTTGCATGCCTACTTTCTTGCTAGCTATTAATGGAGAGGAGGATGCATGTTCTGCAAAATGCATGAGCATATGCATTGTTTATTGGAGGTCAATTTTTCATCATATTCTTTATATTTTGCATTTTGCATAGACTATTGGAGATGCCCTTATATAGGCATTAGGTGGGCTTGTGGACCAGAATATAATTATACAAAATACACCCAACTATGTGGTGGATATTCACATTAGTCCAATTACATATTTCATAACAATTTTTAATTTTTACTTTGGTTGCCTAACCAATATTTCACCAACCTGGTGGACGGAGGGTGTAGGTCCACTAGGCAAATAAATACCACGTGTTACATTTGGAAAACAGAGATCCATTGGGGTTTGCAGGCTCGCGGAGTAGTGTATAATTGCCTCGATGAGCTCGGCGGCCCCTTCGCGTCGCTGACCTGTGTGTGTGCTTCTCAGGTTCTGCTTTAACAAGAAGAACAAGTCCTCATTCATCTATCTCTCTCTCCGCCTCGCCTCGCTGTGGTCTCGCCTGAAACCTCAACGAGGTACGCCGGCGATCATCTTCGCAGTCGTTTCTTTGTAAGCTCTTCTCCTCTTTCTCCATCTCTAAGCACGGCCAAGGGTTTCCACTTGGCTATAGCTGAATGAAATATATATATATATATAGCTGAATCGTCGTCGTCTTCTTGGCAGGGTTGGTGTAATTAGAATCTTCTGCGGTTACAGATGGGCAACGGTCCGGCACCGTTTTCAGAAATTGGCAAAAGAGCTAAAGGTATTATATTACTTACTAGTAGTACTACTCATTCCCCAAATGTATACCCTAATTAAACATCTAAGGATCAGCATTAACCAAGTGAAACAGATCGAATTGCAAACAAACTTGTGTGTGTATCACTACATTTGAGATCTGGGCTGTGAAATGTCAGGCTTGTATCTATCTCCTGAAATATTTGTTTTAGCAGCTTTGTTCCTTCTGTGTCATAGCCCACTATATTATTGTCTGATTGCAAACCTGTGTTTGTTTGTTGTGGTTCTTGAATTATCCTCTCTTGGTTTGTCCCGGCTTGCTGTTTTGATAACTGCATACAGTAGAATTCCTGTTAAGGGTCATCCTAAGGCCCAGCTGAATTGGCAAGTAAAATGTTGGCATAGTACAATGTTAAAAGTATTTTTTATTTTCTCCGAATGGTTGCGACCTGAGCAGTTGAGTTTCTTGAAATGGGAGACATGTTGCTGGTCTGAGATAGCTGGTCATTATATCTCCACAGTGCCTATTGTTTCCCGAGTAATTGGCATAAAATCTCTGGTTGTCGCGGGTCACATAAAAGACACGCACGCAAAATAAGTTGGATTGTGAGTCAGGAGTTTTCTGTGATGGCTTCATATGAGTATCTTGACCAAGCTAAAGATAAGTTTCTAGGATTCACAATTTCAATGATGGTATCAAGTGAAGACGCCATTAACTAAAACTTGGGCTATATTACTCTATTAAGTGACAGATTGGGAGGATTTGGACAAGCTAAGAACAAGGGATACCAAGTGGACTGGGAGTCATTAGCACGTGGGGATCTTAGTGGTCATATTGGGAGGGATAACAACATTTTTGAGAGAATACACAGAGGTTCCGATGTTTTTTTCTGATATGTCTGAGGAGGGAAGTGACACATTGGAGTTCTTTTTGGCACATGATCTAGTAGTGAGGAACACATTCTTGGAAAAATAAGGACGCACGCTTGATAACTTTTAAAATGCTAGGCAAGTGGCCTTATTTCCTACGAGGAGAGGCACTAAAGGATGTGCGAGGATTAGAAAGTTATAGTAGGTGAGAGTGTGACCACCCAACACAGGCTTTTGGTTTTGGACATGTCTATTAGGAGAGGGAGTATTCCTTTGTGTTAGGGGAGAAGAGAGAGGTGAAGGTTCTTGAGAGCTTACCGATCACCAAAAAGGAAGTCTATCATTTAGAGGTAACAATATCTAAGGAAATTAATTAAAATCCTCCTAAAATAGACGTACTATCCTTAAGGATCAAAAAATTTATATCTTAGACAATGGAAATAGGGCCTAAGAAAGCATTCAGGGAGGCCAGAGCAAGTATGATGGTTTCTATGAAAGGCTAATTCTAAGGATTGAAGGGGGACATTTATAAAATAGCAAAAAGTCAAAAGAGGAAGGGGAATGATTTGAGTTACGTGAAGTGCATTAAGAGGGTTGATGATAGAGTTTAGGTAAAGATCGGAATTAAGGATTGAAGGGGTTGAGAAACTCTTTGATAAAAATCATTAGCTCAGGGGATCTTGGACACATTCACTAGTAAGATTTGTGAGCTTGAGGAGAAAATTCTTTGAACAAAATATACTAGGAAAAAACTTTTGGTATTGATGGGATTCATATCGCAATGTAGAAGTCGCTAAGTGACAAAGGGGTTGTATGGTTGATTAGTTCTTTTGATAAGAGTTTGGATGTGTAAGAAAATGGTGGAAGAGTTCATTGGTGTCTTTGTTCAAGAACACTAAAGCTGCTTAGTTGTTGTGGTTTTAAACCCATGAGTCGCATAATGAAACTTTGTGGGCGTGTTGTTAAGAGTAGATTAAGATATGAGACAACAGTCTCTCAAATCATATGGGTTTTATGCTAAGGCGGTCAACTATGAAGGCCATATTCCTACGCAGATGCTTAATGGAGAAGCTTAGAGAGAATAAGAAAGTCCTTCATACAATGTTCGTAGTTTTAGAAGAAGCATATGATAGAGGGCCTAGAGAGCTATGTGGAAAGTCTTACTGAGAGAGGGGAATTATGGACATGTATGATTGAGGTGATACAATATATTGAGGTGATTGTGGACATGTTTGATCGAGTAGTTACTAGTGGTGAGGAGACACTAGAGAATTTCTCATACCTTTACATGTTTAATTTGGTAGAGGATGAGGTTACAAGGGTTATCCAAGATGATATCAAGTGGTGCATATTATTTTCGGAAGAATTTTGATTGATGAGATAGAGAGTTGGCTAATTAGTAAGTTGGAGATAGGATGCAAACAGTCCGGTTCTGTTCAAGCTGAAAATGTCCCAACATCGACGGTTCGGTTTTTTCTCCGCTCTGTTTTATGCGATTTGGTGTGGTTAAAGCTGGCGGTTTACCAATTAATACATATTTTTACTTAAAATTAGATATTTAACCTAAAAAAAGGAAAACTATTAAAAAAAAAGAAAAAAAAAATAGAGAGTAAAATTGGCTCAATCAAATCTACCGCGTTTTCTTGATATCCTAAGAATCTTTTATGCAGAACTTAAGCAAGAAATAATGAAATATGAGCGAATCTTTTATCTTTTAGATGAGGGAACAATTGTATTATGTTTTGTGTATATGACTTCTATGCAATACGGGCAAACAGTTTTATGCAGTTTAACCGGCTCAGTTTGGTTTGTGTTTTGTACGGCCTGTTCTCCTTTCGGTTTGCGGTTCTTCCGGTTTGAACTTGCATCCCTAGTTAGAGCCATAACGGGATAAATTAGAATCTAAAGGGGTTATGATTAGTTGGACCGAGACAGAGTAACTTTAGTTCCTGTCGGAGGGTAGGAGATGAGACAATATAGGTGGGCAAGAGGTGCCAAAGAAGGGTCATTTAGATATCTTTGGTCAATTTTACGCAGTGATAGAGAGATAGATAATCACCTTTCTCATAGGTAAAAGCAGGGTGGACGAAATGAAGACAGGGTCGCTAGTCACTGGACGGATACAATGGTGTACATTGGGTTGGCCAGGTCCACCATCAATATTTGTTTCCTATTACTATTTTCAATTATACTTGTTTCCTATTACTATTTTCAATCATTATTCATTTAGGTCACCTGAAATTATGAAAATGCCGTTGATTTACTCACTTCTGTTTTACACTTCAGACCCAGTATCTTGTTAAATTTATAGACCCAGTATCTTGTTAAATTTATAGAGGGCCCAACTTCTTTCTGTATCATATGTGTCTCTCCTGCTGAAATTCTTGCGCTGGGCCCCTAGGTGGAGGAGGAGTGCATCTGGAGTATTGTGTGACCGAGGATCCTGGATTGGTCTTGAAGGTACCCACTTTGACGTATGGGACAGAGTGTCAGGTGAGTGTCGACTAAGAAAAATATGATGAAAGAATCAGTGTAGACAATGCCAAGGTGAATGTGTGGTGAAATTAGGAAAAATATGATATGCAATGACACGATAAAAAAGAATTAGACGTTGCAGTTATAGGAGACAATTGAGCGAATCCAAAATCGATTGAGGTGGTTTGGTCATGTGTACTGTAGGGATGGACCAGTTAGAAGTGATATGGTTCAGATCAATAGTGCAGTTGAGGAAGAGTTTCTCCAAGATGGATCTCGGCAGGCACAATAAGACACAGCTTAATCAAATCAAACCTAAGGGAGGAAATGACTTTGGACAGTCGCAGCTAGAGAAAATTGATCTATTTAGTCGACCCTGGTTAACTTGAGAAAATGCTTTTTGTTGTTTGGAAATAGAAAAGTCCAAAGCTAAGTTGGTTTGTTGGTTGATTGGTTGGTTGTCTTTTATAGATGCTTGAACCTACTAGAAAGAGTGATAGTGGGAATAAGGACAACCATAGTTACAAGAATGATAAATGATTGAGTAAATCGTAGTCTAAGTGACCTCAGATTTCTTTTTAGGTACAGAGGAAAAAGGGAAGTACAAAGCGAGCAAAGCTGGA
Organism: Linanthus parryae; assembly: GCA_023055425.1. Classification (NCBI taxonomy): domain Eukaryota; kingdom Viridiplantae; phylum Streptophyta; class Magnoliopsida; order Ericales; family Polemoniaceae; genus Linanthus; species Linanthus parryae. The sequence continues at coordinate 76,146,676 of JALGPY010000009.1, read as the reverse complement.
GTCTGCAAGCATCTTAGCGAGGGGCGAATAATGTGGCTAGGATTTTTTGAGTGTTAAGTAGTGTGGGTCGATAGATCAGCATTCTTCTCTTTAATTATTTGATATTTTCTGTTATCCTAAACAAGCTCATAAACTTGAGTTGGAGTAGATCTAATAAAGGTTCTATTTGGTCAAACTATGTGTTACTAATGTAGAATGCAGCTCCATGCACCTGTGGCTAGCGCCTCAAGTTTTTGTAACCAGAGTTACTATTAATGTAGAAGTGTTTCCGTACCTCTCTGGTCTAAATAAGAGTCTGTTTCTAAGATTTGGTTACTAAACATCTTTCTAATGCCACAGTAGCATTAAATATGTGTCCTTCCGAGATAATGATCTCTTTAACATATGTTACCTTCAATACAGTTGCATGCCAGCTAGGGTTGTTTACAGTTTGGTTCGTCCTGTTTCGAGCAATTTGTATGAAATCTATAGGTTTTCTGATGTCCTCACCAAACTGAAACTTGATTTTACTCCGAACCAGAATCCGCATTGTCGCTTCTTCTAGCTCTTTGAAACAGGGAATGAAGATTTAGAAGTAAGATTCAAAGCAACAAAAACTCAATCCTAATCATGGAAACGCATCCTGACCTTTTGTCTTTGTGATGCATCACTGCTTAAATAACCATTAACCAATCTAGTACTGTACTTTAAATTCTAGAGCACCGTTTGGGGATTGGCGTGCACAAAGTATCTTGCATAGAATTGGGAAAGAAACTGGACTGATCAGTGACACGAGTGAGCCGGTGAGAGAGGAACCTTTTGGCTTGCATGATCGGTAACACTGGTGAACCAGTGAGTGTTTTTCCAAAATCTTGAAGATGGAGGTTTTATGTTGGCTTGTTATGGAGTGAGGAGAAACACAACTACACAAAGGGAAATAATGTAATGGTGATGGGAATGAGTTTGCAAGATCAGAGATGCAAGATGAGAGTGACCGGGGTTCTGTAACTTACGGAGGTGCATTTGAAGTGCTTAGGCTTGAGTTCACGGGAAAATGGGGGATATGGTGCGAACAGTATTGAGTTTATATGAAGACTCTGTTTTTTGTTCAGTTTTACGTGCCACCTCCTACTGCAGAACTGTGGTTTTGCTTACTATTCAGCAACCTGTTGTTTAAGCAAAAATTGTGTTCTCTGGGCCAGTCTGGGTTAGTTGTGTTGGTTTTGTTCGGTTCTGTACACCCTTACTGCTGGATCTGGACTCTTTTGTTGGCCTTATCGGTAACACTTCTTTCCTCGTATAATAATGACTGGATCTTGCAATTCCTTATGATTCTGCGATTCCGGAAAATGCAATTAAACTTTGCATCTCATATTCTTGGAGATGCACAATGTCGATTGCTTATTCAAACTCATAGAAACAGAAGTGAAATGTATCTTAAGAACTCCTTATCATATTTCTAGTGATTTTCTAGATGAACTAGGGTATTAAACTGGGCCTTAAAGGCACTATTCAATTGTCAATGTTAGTATTGTAGTGATAGTTGATTGAAATAAATGGAGAGAAATGAGAATAGTAGAAAGGAATGAGTGTTAATGTGATGAGGAAGAATGAGTGGAATATGAGTCCTACCAAGTTGAATGTGTGTGAATGAAGACAAAAGTGATCTAGTGGCTGTTATTGTTTTGATCCGATGGTCGTGAAATTCTTGAGAACTACCAATAAACTCGACCTTCAAATGTGGTGGCGATGTCACTAAGTCCTGTCTTATAGAATAGTTATTAGTTCTCTTTCTAGTTATATATTCATGCCGTAATTCCCTGTCCCAACTTAAAGATATTTTTCTTTTCCTTGGCAGATCTCTTGACCAAAGATTACAATTCTGACCAGAAGTTCACCTTTTCAGTTCCTAGCTCCTCTGGTTTGGTATGTCTGCATTGTTATAATTATTCATACTTTGTAATATGATTAACCCTCCAATCTATCTCTTTTAGTGCATGTATCTGAAAATGTGATATTTTATCTGCATCAAGGGTGGTTACACAAACAGGGCAAGCTAGATGAGATGTGTGTAAATTTGATAACTTGGTTACTACTTATTTTACTGAGTATATGGCAGTACGAAAGCTTGAAAAAGGCCTATAAAAGGTTAATTGGATACGGACACATGACATGTCAATTGAACATATACATGACAATGAGAAAGCACAAAAGCTAAATTTTCCTGCATAACTGGAATTCTTTTTTGTTTCCATGGTAATTTCAGATCAATAGAGTATGTTTCTATTGAATCCGTACGCATTCATATTTGCATCATTGTCAAATTCATTATGGTGTTTATGAGATAGGCAAAACTCCGAACTGTATTTATTGAAGTTGTATATACTTGATATGGGTGCGCCAAGTCAGGTTGGGCACCGCCACGAGCATCGTGCCACATGGAGCACGCAAAGCAGGGGAACATATCCCATCCACCTTCTGAGGGTTGACCACGATCAGGTGGGTGAGCCTCTGGCCCCACGGGCGTTACGCATCGGGATCCACGCCCTACCCGGACCACGAGACAGGGTCCGGGGCGCGAATCAAACGGTCGCGGTTCGAGGCACCGCGGCGCCGCACACACACCGGGACTGGGGAAGTCTAGTGGAGTGGACGCTAGAGTAAGGTCTGTCGAGATGCCCGCGGAGGGTCTCAGCCCGGTTGATTAGAGAGGGAGGTTGGCGGGGACTTTAGAATAGTAAGGTTAGTGCTAGCTGCAGATGGACCCCAGGTCCGGATCGTGTACTAAGAGACAATTGTCGCGTCCTGATACGGAGTGAGCTAACCGCCTCCCGTGATGCCCGGAGTCCAGGGGCCCCACTGCCACACAACCCATGCCTATATAATACCTCCTCATGCGCCTCAAGTGCACGATGACTAACAGACTGCTATCTGTAGCACGAGTTATGCATGACACACCCGAGCTGTCTCTCTCTCTCTCTCTCCGAGCTTTACTCTGTCACCCTAAATCCATAATCCACAGATACACCCTCACACAGAAGTATATTAGGTAAAGAGAGCCGATGAGAGAGTTTTGTGTGATAAAGAGGAAGACACTTTAGTCTCAACTGCTTGAGTGAGAATGGATTTACTTTGACTAGTATGTAACTATTCATCTTTCACTGTTCTTATACCGATGGTCACATATTCCCCCGTCCCGTTGAGTGTTAATATATGGCTTTGATGTAGTATTTGCTTCGTGCCTTAGACAAAATGCATTTTATGTTGTGTGTTGGAGATTTCACAACGTCCTCATTTTTACGTTAAACACTAGCTGTAACATACAAGGATAGTATGTTGCAAAACTGAAAAAAAGGGTTCTGCAAAATGTTTGTATTTCAATCTGACTTAATTTTTTGTTTATTCTATCCTGAACTGAGACTTATGTTGAGAGATCTTGCCCAAAATTTTACATCTCTTACCCATTTCTGAAAAGGAAGACTTCAATTCATTGTTCTCCACAAAATCCTTACACTGCCATATTCATTTTGTAACTTTTAATCTGCTATGTTATGATATTGCCTCATTTCGTTGGTTTCAACCTTCAACTTCTAATTGCAGGGACTTACAGCTACTGGTGTGAAGAGAGACCAAATATTTGTTGGTGACATAAGTACGCAGTTCAAGAGTGCAAATACTACAGTGGATGTGAAAGTTGATACCTATTCTAATGTAAGAAAATGAGGTTTTGCCTAACCAAAATTTCATTCTTTTTTGACTTCGTATTAAAGAGCATTCTAAAAATAGTTATTTTCAGGTCTCTACAAAAGTGACTGTTGGTGATATTTTGCCATCCATCAAAACAGCATTTAGCTTCAACATTCCGGATCACAAGTCAGGCAAGGTATGCTCTTTAATATCTAAAATGTGTTTTGTATCATACTGTGTAGGGATCGAGATTAATTTAGTGTTCTTTTACCTTATGGACAAGGCAGTACATCGAAACTCATTTTTTCATCATTCCTCTATGTCCTTGTAAAGCCTTACCAAGGCCCTGAGTTGGCTATCGCTAACATTTATTTCATACATCTAACATTTAGGAGGTTTTTAAACATGGAGCCGCTGTCTTATTCTCAATTTTTGCTATCCTTTACCCTTTCTAATTTCACCAACACCGGACAACAACCGGTCAGATGTTGACCAAAATCAACCTTCGCTATGCTGCCATTGGAAGCATTATCGCCGGTAGGAATACCCTGCAGAAATATTTGAGTTCATCTGTTACTCGTAGAGGACAAATGTGTACATCCCATGCTATTAAATAGTCTGGTTTGTGGATGACGTGTACTTCTTGCTTAACGTGCTGCGTTTTAATAAACCTGAATTAAGTTGGCACACTGTGAAGGCGTCGTTTAGCACTGCCCCTTCTGTTATTCACAGTAAAGTTCAGAGTTTTCAACTGGTTTGTTGACTCATTCAACATTCTCATATCTGGATGTTCTATGCTGCCATCTTATCTGCTGAAAACTTGCAATCTGGCGTTTCTTGTATGATAGTAACTTTTAAGCTTGGTTAGCCCTTTAGAACTGGAAATTTAGTTCTGTAAAACATCTCTTGCTTCAACTTCCTTGCGGTGTGCTGAATCGATATTTTTTTTCCAGTTGGACATGCAGTACCTTCATAATCATGCAGCCATCAATTCAAGTATTGGGTTGAATCCTGCTCCTCTTTTGGAGGTTGCTGCTGCACTTGGGAGCAAGGATCTAACACTTGGTGGTGAAATTGGGTTCGATACTGCTTCTGCTTCATTCACTAAGTACAATGCTGGGTTGGAGTTAAACAAAACAGATTTCTCTGTGGCTCTTGTACTGTAAGTATCCAAGAAAAGAAATTTCAAATAAATCTGTGAGCATAAGTCTGTTGATTTGTATATCAAAGTGACTATAATTGGAGAATCGGGACAGGTGCAAGCCACAGTGGTGTCACCTTTCACTGGCTTCTGCATTTGTGTGTACTTATTCGTGGGTTATTATTTATTAATATCAAGGGGGTCTTTCTGCGGAGGTGTAGGTTCCTAGTTTTCCTCGTTAGTTTGCTTTCTTTTAACACTTGTTTAATGTTTTGTGGGTGCTTCTGTTGTTAAGAAGGGGGTCTTTCTGCGGTCTACTGTAGGTAAGAAGAGTTTGTAGTTAAGGGGGAATAGAACACCCTCCTTTTCATGAGCTTTTCACGTCTCGTTTTGTGATCAATTGTGTTTTATTTCATCTCACTTATCTGGAAAGTTGAATCTCCCGTCTTTCTTCTTTTGAGGCTTAAGCAATTGAGAATCTGATGTAAGATATTGGAGTACGCTTCTTTGATTTTACGTGGATAGTGTAGCATGAGCGATCGTTTAGCGATGGGTGGTTTTATCTGGGTGTTGTTAAAAGTGCAACGTGAGGGTTAGGCGATGCCCAAGGGGTTTGTACGTTCAGTAACTGGAGTTATGCACCTTGCTCTGTAATTTCCTGTTTGCGGAGCCACGGAGTTTTTCAGGCTGGTTGTAAAGAATTTTGTGGGTTGCAGTGTGTTTAAGGATACCTATGCACATTTGGGTTTGATAATTTATTGAAATGCTCGGTGATTCTGTTTGGGTGCTGATGAGTGTTTGCTGCCCGATCTTCAGGTATTCCCTTGGGTGCTTTAAAAATGAAAGGTTTCAGGAATGTTATTGGTTTGTAGGAAATAGCAATATTTTACTTGGGAGATGCATTTATCTTGGATGGTTATTCTTTTATTTTTGCCAAGGGTTTGGGTGCTTGGGAACCTGAGAATGATATCAGAGCTGCAACAATTTTCTCCTACCCGTGTGAAATGCAAATTGACTCGCGTGGTCAAATGATGTTACTCTAGAGTTCTGGAACCCATACTCTATGTAAGTGCCAAGTATTTTACATGTTTACTGTAAAACTTAAGTTTGGGTTTGAACATAGGATTCTAACAGGAAAGAAACCCTAAATTTAAGGAACCAACTTTCCCACGTTGAGAAAGCATTTAAAATGGAAGGCAACAAAAAAGTATATGGAAAGCTGCTGGACAATATGTGAAAGGAAAAGCAAGCGTGGGGGAAAAGATAATTTTTACTTGAGCCCTTCGCTTGTGCATGCGCCAGGCAGTCTCTCTCTTACCGCACGCCAGAGCCACAACTTATCCAGCCATGGCTAACACCACCGATTGTTCAAGTATGTGCTTCATTTCATATTTGCTGTCATTGCTAAACAACCCATCTTCACCACTGACAAGATACAAATCTATAGTCGGTCTCCCCGGTTTCTTTCTACCGAATCAGGTCTCTAAACCCATCTTTCTTCGTTCTAGCATCTGGGTTGATCCTCAATGAGATAGGTGCTCGCAATTGTTCTTTTCTGGGAGGCTATCATTGGATAAAATGCATAATAAGCCTTAACGAATCCCTGTGAATTGCCAATCGAATAACATACTAACGTTGAATGGACCTAAATCTTAGAATGACACTGCAATCCAGAGAAGCCCGCACTTGACTCATCGAGTTCCACAGGTGTCGCCGTCTTGGTCTTGTAAGTTGGTGGACTCATCGTTTTAGTTTATCGACAGGAATCTAGGGTAGGTAGGAGGTTTTCCATTCTATTAGTGCCTTACTGATGAGGAATGATGAATGGTACCAGCTTCAGCTCTGTAGGCACTAGGCATCTATATAGTTGGTAGGTAGGTGGTTTTGACGGATTTCTTCCCCTTAATATCCTTTTTGAGGATTAGACATGCTGTGTGGCAAATTGTTACCACACGGCAAAATATTTCTCTTATAATTTGTTTCTCTCAGAGATTTATAGGATTCCGAGGTGGAATCGGTGTGTTGGTTTATCAACTTTTTTTTATCGGCATTCTGGAGAAGAGAGGTTATTTGTACTATACTTCTGTATATAGTATTCAAGTGTAGTGTAACACACTAGAGAAATGAGAAAGAAAAAGTATTTTCAGTGTTGTGTCGCTTTGACAGGATATGTTTGTTCTCTGCCTATTTCTTGTGCAAAACGTACTTTAGAACTGTATTTCAGCATAAGTATAACACACTTCTTTATGCGTAACACTTGCTACATTGTGTCTCTCATTTTGTAGTGGGATAATTTTACTCCATTGAAATGTTCTTAGTTACCTCTGTTAGTAAATGGTCAATATTCTGTAACTTGGGGACTGATGCAATGGGTGAGCTGAAATGTAGAGCTAAAGACGATCCTGTGTTGGGATGTTCCATTCACTGCCTCTGGCATCATCTTCTCATTGTGCTCTGCTATGTAGCCCGTTTACAATGTGTTAGGATGTACTGGAATGGGTGCATATACTTATATGCCAGTCCTTGCTGGAATCCCAGACCTCCAATCACCTCTTAAGTGCGAGTGGCTCTTATGGCCAGGTATTAGGAAAGAAGAAAACAGAAGCTTGTCCCGTGTCTCTTGTATTATTGCTTCTAGAAGTAGGTGTGTATTTCTTACTTGAGTGGGCCTTTGATGAGAAAAGTTCACAAGCCATGTGTTTTGCTCTGCACTAATTTTCTTTTGGCGCACATTCATAAGCTATCAAGATTGAAGAGCTCAACTTGTATAACCTGTGGCCCTAGGCTGGCTAGATGAACATTGGAGACTCAGACATTCACTTGTATTAATTTTAACTTTTTCATCTGTGCTGCTGTTTCCTTAGGGTTACGTGCTTTTTCCAGTGCATTGTCTTTGACCTATTATTGTATTCATCATTATAGGACGGACAAAGGTCAGACGTTGAAGGCATCTTACATTCATGCTGTGAATCCTCTGAACGGAACTGAGATTGCTGCAGAAATGGTCCATAGATTGTCGACATACGAAAACAGTTTTTCTATTGGGAGCTTGCATACAGTTGATCCATATACAAGAATAAAGACCAGGTTCTCTAACAATGGGAAAGTTGCAATGCTATGCCAACACGAGTGGAGACCCAAGTCTTTGATAACATTTTCAGCAGAATATGATTCAAGGTTTATCAGTGCAGCCCCGAAGATGGGACTTGCCCTTGCACTAAAGCCCTAAGAACTCCAAGTTTCCTTTCATGAGTGTTGCAAATTAGTGATTTCATCTAGTTGCAATTCTTTAAACACAGAGATGGTAGCTCTCTACGTACTGCAATTATCTCAGCCACTTAAGATAGCAAATGTATTGAAGGATCGGAGTTTTATAGAAATTTGTGGGTATATTGAACCCAGTTTTGAAATGTTCATACTACTTATATGTCAAGAGGAATGGATTTATTTTTTGTTTCGAAGACTTTGTATGCTCATCGTGGCAAATGCTCACACAAATATCTTCAACTTCCATGAATTGGAGTTGCGCAGTAATAATATCAGGTTAAAGCTGGTTTGAGTACTACTGCTGGTTGTGAATGGTTTTTTTTTGTTTGTTTGCTCCAGTGTGGCTTAACTGTTTGTTTGTTCTCGAATGTAGTACCTGTTGGGCAGATGATGGCGGTAAGCTTCTGGTGCATAAAGAGTGTTCTATTGAACTACTGGCCTTGTTTTCGCCATAAATTTCTTCCGTGACTTTCAGAAGTAGAATAACTTAAAAGGGGGTCATTTTGAATTGCCTGACAGTGAGTTTCGATCACCAATTCAGTGAATCACTATGGTGCTAATGTATGTTTTATTATTTGTTAGCGAAAGGTCGTTTAAGTCATTTTCGCTTGTTGCTTCTCCTTCTTTTTCTGTGGTGTTGAACTTGCATTATTTTACGCTAGCAATAAATCCCAGTTCTTTCTCTTCATCATTGATGCATTCTTCTCATATATTGTTTTCGGTGTTATCGACATGAAATGTTAACAAAACCGTGTCTCGTGTTAGGGTAAGTGTTACGACATCATAGCATCCCTCAGTTATCTTAAGATGCTTTAGCTTCCCACCAACTCACTCAGCCGAGAGCTCCCTATTTCCCGTTACCACAAGCAATTGTATAGATGTTCCAGTGAGCACAGTACTAACAACTAACGAGTAGGGGAAGTCAATTTCATTCAGTGTGGTGCTCAAGTTCATTGTCGTTGAGACGAATGCCATTCTCTTTTTAAAGATATTTTTGAATTGTAAATAGTATATATCATAGTTTCACCAACACTTGCCATTCGTTGGGTTATTAACGGCTTCCAGAAATTGTAAACTTGATAAACGAGTCAGACGCACACAGTTTTTTATAGAATTCAAGCAAGTTACCTTCTTCTTTGACTTTGCCACACCCGTATAGAGAAGAATAGGGCGGCCCTTGTGATTCACCGAGCCCTTGTAATCTCCATAGTGTAATTATTATTAGTGTTTTTTGCTTCTTTAGTCTCACGGAGTCACTCACTTTTATTGATATTATCATTGTTATGTTATGATACTGATCTCTTCCGTCCAAGCTGGAAGAAGCTCGGAGCCTAATTGACATTGGTTTAATTCATTGTGTCCTCGATCAAATTCGCTGATTCTTAAAGTTGGGGCTTGTAGTAGTGATGAAGTGCTCATGGGGGGTGGTGTGGTGATATGTATGGTCTTTCGGTCTTTCCTTTTATATGGGGGGTTTGTTGTGATTAGATAAAATATTAGAGGCGTCAGTGTAAATAAATAGAAACTTAGCCAGTTGGACTTGGAAGAGAAGAGAAATAGGTCGCGGAGCCCAACAACAGAAAGGAAGAAGAGAAGAGAATGCTGTTGTCGTAATTAATTAGTACTACTAGTCTCCGATCGATCACCATCTGCCTCCGGCAATCAATTGTCCAGATCTCATCGCAAAAATGTCACACAGCGATACGATACCACTGCAATCGTCATCCCAATCTGACATCGACGAGATCGAGAACCTCATCCACGCCAGCGTCCAGTCCGGCCCAGCCACCGTCTTGCCCGCCCGTCCGCCCAGCCCACCTCGGGCCTCGATCCCCATCTCTTCCTCGCCCTTCCTTCCCTCCAACCTCCCACCACCACCTCCAAAACCAGCCTCCTCCTCCTCCTACCAGAACAAGCCCACACCACCACCTCCGCCTCCGACGTCGGGAGGATCTGTTCATCAGTCCTCCAATTCAGCTGCGACTGGGTTCGGTTCGCCGCCGAACACTCTGACGGAGCCGGTGTGGGACACGGTGAAGCGAGATCTGTCTCGGATCGTGAGCAATCTGAAGCTGGTGGTGTTTCCCAACCCCTTCCGGGATGACCCGGGCAAGGCTCTGAGGGATTGGGATCTGTGGGGTCCCTTCTTCTTCATTGTCTTCCTCGGCCTCACCCTCTCCTGGTCCGCCTCCGTCAAAAAGGTAGTCAATAATCACTCCCCCTCTCTTTTAATTACTTACTTCAAGCAATGTGTTTAGATCTATTATTACCACCTTGCCCATTACCAACTGTGACTCTGGAAATCTTTGTTTGCTGAAATTCCTTGAATAACAAGCGCAGGACACTAGGTATGGATTTACAAATGATGTTTGTTTTTTAACATTTTGGTTCCGATGCCATATATATCCACAAGGAAAACTATAATGGACAAGTACGGGGAAATTTTGACTGCTTTCTACGGAATTTGAAACAATGTTATCAACTATTCTGGAGAGGACTACCAGTCTATTCTAGATATGTTCATTTTAGTTAAACAGATGTTTATTAGAATAATAACTAGTGTAAGAGTAGAAGAGAAACAACATTCTTCATGGCTAGGTTGACATTGTAGTGCTGACCGTAATCTTTTCAAGTGTTGGCTGTAATTCTTTGTCTGTTTGCGTAAATTGATCTAGTTTTGGTGTTTTCAAAATGAATATTTCCGTCCATAGCAAAATTTTAGTTAGTTGAAATAAATTAGAAGCTTGGTGAAAAGTCGAGGGTTGGCAGATGCTCAATCTGTGATAACAATGATCATGTGAAGTTTTGTTTACAAGAATTGTACCCCATCCGTCCAAGAATCATGTTTCCAGTTTGCAAAAATAGCTATCGATCAGGTTTTGGTTAAAAGATTCCGACCATCAACGTACAAGGCCGTTGGTTGACTGTTAAGTCCTTTTCTTTAGGGGCAAAGTGGTCACATTGACAGACATTCGAACACCTCAACCATTTTCATTACCTCCGCGAACAGCACCAGAACCACCACCGTTTTTGGTATCAAAGTACCACCTTCACCAGTGAAGCTTCAATAATTTTAACTAACAAATTTCTCCACCCAAAACTAGCTCAACCACTACTTTCATACCCGATCCAACCCGATAGACCAACATGATCCGTCCACGCCGATCGAAGACACAACCTACCCCACTAATTGCAGATTTTTTTTCCCATTGTTGTGAAGGGATTGAAATTGGGTTTTTTGGTTTTTTATCTGTACTAAATGGTTGACATAGAGATGTTACTTTGTTGGCGATTAAAGTGAGCTGGAGTCAATGTAAGGAGAGAGAGAATTTATATCGGAGTTAGCTGCATGGTCTAACATCAAACATGATAATATCATCACCCATAGAGGCTGTGGGGTGAATGTAACTGAAAGGTGTTTTATTTTACTTTTTGTGGCTGTGATTGGGTTGGTGGTGGATAGAGCGGTGGTAGTTGATATGGGCTTGATGAAAATGCCCTTGGAGTCTGGTAGGTGATGGACGGGAACGTTTACCAAAACCTGATTGATACTTTTTTTTGCAAACGATGAGCTGCAATCAGTTAGTTTTACTGGGTTATGCAATGTGTAATTAAGCCAATAAGAACCTGGGTTAGATATATGTTTGCAGTGTGAACAATCAAAGGGAGATCTAATAAGATATCAGTGGAAGTTATAGACCACGACGTAGTTTTTGAGTTATACAAGAACATTATGCAATAGGATTCAACAACTAAAAACCTTTTAAATGTAGCCTCGGTCAAGGACATGAGAATAGTAAGCCCATTTAGACTTTAGCACATCACACGTTGTAAGAAAAAAAAAATGCTTAAATTTCTATCTTCTCATCTAGTAAGCGGAAGTCTATTAAGTTTAAACCATCTCTAAATAGAAGGTTAATGGTGAAATTTTCCGGCCCACTCATTCTTCTTTAAAGGTTGATTAGTCTCTCTTCAAGTTCTGCGGTTTGCAGACTTCGGTGAGTGTCTCCAGCAAGATGAGAAAATGGAAAGCCCCGACTTAACGTGCTGTGAGTGGTCTTCTCGTGGAGGCAGGATTTTGGGTTTGGTGTGTCCTTCATTTAGAAAATACGTAAAAGTTTTCTAAATGATGAGATAGGAGAACTTAGTGAGTTTACTTTATAAAGTGTTCTTGATGCTCTTCAGTTTTTGCGATTGTACGAAAACTATTTAACAGTTTTGCGTACATGTTCCGTAGTGTTATTTTGGATTGCCATCCAATAGTACTGCATATTATTGTTCTCTTGGAAAAAAGTGCCAGCTATTTTCTATTGTTTTTTGTTTCTACAGTTGTCCTAATTCTTTTGATGTAAATGCCATCACAAACATGAATAGTTTCTTTAACTCTTCTTTTAAGGTGTGCCGCACCTGGGAGTACAATACAATCCAACTGTCAATGCAACTACACATTCAAAGTTTTTCTTATAAATGTAATAAGTGTTTTATAAAATTTAAAAAAAAATGCTTACATAGAACTGATAGGTCATACTCATAACCTATACAATGAAAGATGAAACTGAAAGGAGCAAAAAAAAAAAAAAAAAAAAAAAAAAACAACTATCACAAAGAATCCAAAAGCCCAAATAATATCCACCGAGCTGAGTGACATGTCCTTTGACGTAAGAATCGGATACAAATCTCTTCAAAGGTCTCTACACGTTTCACAGCCTCCGAATGATCCACATGACAACCAAAAAGACCAAGGTCCATACTCTCCCCCTCTCTCTGTCCACGCTTACTACACACCAAGCAATCAAAAAATCTAGATTTGTAGCAGGAACTACTCAATAAAAGTGTTTCACCGTGTCAAATTTTGCATGAACAACTTCATGCATTCTTTAAATGTAAGAAAAGTAAACACCTAATTCTAACTTCTGGCAAGAAAATAAATTTGTTGGTCATCTGTGGAATCTGGAACATTCTAAAGTTTGAGAACATGAAAAATGTTAATGAAAAAGTCACCTACCAGAGAACATGCACATTACACTGTGCGCCCTTGTGGATCTTAGAGCAGTGTAGTAGATAAGAAGAAATTGGTAACTCAACTAAAAAAGCTTAGGAAAAAATTTACTTGCTATTTGCAAAACAAACATCTGTTGGGTAACAGCAAGTTAAAATTAAAAGGGGGGCACCTAGATTTCTGCAAGCCATCTGTACTTGCGAGTTATTTGTAAATCAGGGCTGTCAGTAGACTGTGGGATTTGGGATACGAGGATATAGAATCAAGTTTTATAATAATTTTCTTTAGGTTAAGACAATAGAATGTCTGCTTTTATTAGCAGATCTAGATCGAGTTGTTGGATTAAGATAAGAAGATGAGATGTCGTGGTTTTTTTTTTTTTTTTTTTTTTTCACTGTTTAACCGTGCTCGATTTCATATTTTTGTGTGGTTTTAGGACGAGTATGAGTGGGAAGGGATGTAGGAAAATCTGATTTCCTATCTAATGTGAAGGAACTAAGATTCTCATATCTGATCCTTATCATTTCTTCAATTAATATTATTACCAATTTGTCCAAAGTTGTTGGATCACTCGCTCCTAATGATTTTCCTTTTGTTATTCTCATTATCCTGCAGTCTGAAGTCTTCGCCGTGGCATTTGCTCTTCTTGCTGCTGGCGCTGTGATTCTAACATTGAACGTCCTGTTACTGGTAATCTCTCTCTCTCTCTCTCTTCCTCTGTGCGTGTGTGTGTGCGTGTAAGTTGATTACTATTGCAACAACCTTTTAGATCCATACCACTGGATCAAAATTCTTAAGCCTCGAAGGTTCTAGTAGTATGAACCCACACGCTCCATCATACGAGATGTCTAATTCATGACTTAAAATGTTTGAAAGGATATCACTACTTGTGTGTGTGTCCTGTGTGGCTAAAAAGCTGCTGCCATCACTTCACTATGTATTATTGGTTTTATCTTGGAAGAAATGAAGATTTCTCAAAGAATCTTGGAAATCTGTCTCATAGTCAGCATAATGGGGGCACGGGAAATGCAGTATCCTAAGATTTTTGTTTTCTTATTGTATCCCTTACAGGATCGGTATCTCTATAAATTATACTCAAGATCTTGGTTGGTATTAATTAATGCTAAGGTTATTTGATAATTTCCTTGCAAAATATTCTGATCTGTAAACTTTGGACTCTTCTGCTCAAAAGGCCCATTCATTGTGTGCATTTTTTCTCGGATAATTTCGAATTGCTCATTTTGAAAAATGGAAATGTATAGTATCTTGATAGTCCGGCTCTGGTTTGACTGGAAAGTTGATGCATTGTTTCAGGGTGGTCACATAATCTTCTTCCAGAGTCTGAGTCTTCTGGGATACTGTTTGTTCCCGTTGGATGTTGGAGCGTTGATATGCATGCTGAAGGACAACGTGATATTGAAGATGGTCGTGGTTTGTGTGACATTGGCTTGGAGTTCTTGGGCTGCATACCCATTCATGAGCACTGCTGTGAACCCTCGGAGAAAAGCTCTTGCGCTCTACCCTGTCTTTCTCATGTACGTATCTGTTGGCTTTCTCATCATTGCGATTGATTAGTGCATCGGAAGAGGACGTAACAAGATGTAGTTATTAAAACTCATTGGAGTTGTGAGTTTTTGGGATCGAAATGATGGTTGTTTCACTTATCATATATGGTATTTTTTTTGTTCCAGTGCTTTCTAGTTTTGTGTTTGTCTGTTGACATCATAGAGCTCTGCAAACAGTCATCACTTCTATACATGTATGGAAATTTTAGCTACACTGTATCCTACCTTACCTGTAAAATTTGACTGCTTATATATATTTTTTGATGTCATACATTGCCTTTAAGAAGTCCAAGGTTACTATTTGTAACCGAGCGCATGGTGCGCTGTCTGAAAATTTGATAAAATAAGCATTAGAAATAGTATAGATGATCACTCTACTTGGAGGTTTTTAGATGAAAGGAGGGATTATTTTTGTTCTTTGTTTGGAATGAATATGCAGTCTAAAAGTTGTGTTTAGGGTAGAAACTCGCAAGTGTATATATCCCTACTACCACTATGTACTCTCCTAGCTAGGATCCTATTACCGCTATGAACCATCTCTTTGTGACATGTTTATTTGAATAAGAAGTATAAATACAAAAATTTGAAGTCGTTTATTTGCAAAAAGCAAATTATGAAGTCCCCGTAGCGTAACTATAATCAATACCAGATCTAAATAAATTGAAGATGAAGGGAAGAAAAAGATTCAGAATCAATCAAACCCCAGTGCTAAAGATCCATACCAGAACCCAAGCAATCGAAGATAAAAGGGTGGAGATAGTTGGAAGTTGGAACGTGGAGGACTGATTCAGTGAAAGCATGGAAACTCTTGTACTTCTACTTAAAAGTGATAACGGGAACCCGAAAAGTAGGACCCAAACTGCCTTGTATAGTCCCGAGAAAACGGGAACCCAGTGGGGTATGAGCTGAGAGGTCTGAGGAACCATAACAATGGGGGAGACAGGATAGTAAAACTATTAAACATAGAAGACGATATGAAACAAAACTCTGAAACATTTACCGTTTTAGATAGGTAGCATTGGGTAACTATGTAAGAGTATGTACTTTGTATGTAGTTAGCAGATGGCATGGTTGTTAAGATAAGAGTTAGCATCTGTCTCCATAGGTTCATGGAATCTGCTGAGAGTTTGTAAGGTGATTCCGGGCTCACCGGTTAATGAACTTGGGCATTGGTGATTGTGGAGGGTAGAATTCTGTGAGCTCTAGTGATCCAGGGGGTGTGAGCAAAGAGGTAGCGGCGCATACATAGATAGTACTCCAAGTAGATTAGTGGAATGAATGAGGTGCTACAACTACTACTAGTATATAAGTTGATTATTGGCCTCCTCCTATGCATGTTTCTTTACTATTATTGTCTAGAAAAGTGTTGTTGAGCTTGGCGGGCATCTAAAGGAGGAGTTAAAGAAGAGAACCCTAAACTAAACCCACTCTGGCCTTTACTCCCAAATTCCCAAAATAAGCCTAGCTAGTAGTTAGAGGGTTTAGGTTTTTCATTAATGGTAGCAGTAGATTAAAACCCCAGAACCCCAGATAGGAAGGATCATATGAGAACGTGAATACATGCACATACTGGAGTAGATGTTTGTCTGTCTGTCTGTCTTTGTTGTTGACGTGAGATAATATACTGCTGAATCTCCCTCCTTCTGGTATTATTGAGAGAGAGAGAGAGTTTGCTTGGTGGGTTAGCTTTACTTGCAGGAGTGGGGAAGATGATGGTGGATGTTCTGGGTTTTGCAGTCTCTGCAATTTCCGTAGACAGAGAGAGAGAGAGAGAGAGAGAGAGAGAGAGAGAGATTCTGGTTGGAACCAAAGAGGATGAAGGATGGATTCCAAAATCTCTCTATCTTACTTCTACTAACACCAATAATTACTGTTGCAGCAGCAGCAGCAGCAGTTAATATTGGGGTTTTATTTCACTACAGCAAAAGAAAAAGAAACACTAGGCATAGTATTGGTATATCTCTTGCCAGGTGGATAGAGGAGGGTATCCGAGTTTGTCACTAGACCTTGTTTTGGAGAGCAAAATCCAAACCCATCACACGCATATTACATGTCAGGAGCGCGACACCCACTCGAGCCATTTATCATCTGAGCTATGTACCGCCCTGGGAATAATAATGCATCAGATTGTTGAAACACTTCTTCTAATCTGAACCAACACTTTTTACCCTCTGACTGGGGTAAGATTGTTACTGAAATTTGTAATCTGAACTGGTCCAGTGTTCATCATCTCTCTAACCTGGTGATGCAGTGAGTGCTCTCATGCATGAGTTCCCATGAACCGACATGGCAAAGTAGATTAACATTCAACATCATTAACATAATAATAATGCAAACTGGTGAAATCACTAGACTCTTTATAGTAGTAGTAGTGAAATGAGGTGAAATGAAGATGAGCTAATAATAATAAAATTAGTACTACTACTCTTGGAATTGGATCAAATCAGCTTACTTTACCTTTTCATACGCCCAAGAGTAGCTCTTACTTCCACAAAAGGAAGGTTTATTATTGGCCGACACAAAAAGGGTTCTCCGTTAAATTAGTAGGAAGACAAGTTTAGATAAATGCTAATCTAGAAGGAGACTTTTTAGTTTGTTTTAGTATTTTTTTTTTCTTCTTTATCTGAAGTGGGAACCCACAATTGTTGTTATAAATCAGTTTAAGAAAATTCGACTAGTTCCTTCAAGATTAGAACTCCAGATTTTTAGGCAAACATACCAAAATTTTCCGAAGGCTTAAGAATGTAAGTTCAGTCAACTCAAATAAAACATGTCTTCTCTTTTGATAGTGGGTTTTGGGTGAGAAGCAGTTACCAGGTAGTACTAGTCAAACCCCAAGGGTTGGTCTAGTGGCAACGGCTTGGGACTTAAGGGTGTGCTCTGCTTAGGTTTTGTGGATTAGTTGAGGTAGGCGCAAGACACCACGGTCATGAAAAAAAATGTAGTACTAGTCAGTTTTCTAAGACTACTAGTAGTATCTATCTATATATCAATGCTGCATGCATGCCCACTTGATGGTATTCCTGCAATGTACTAGTACTTTTGCAGTGGTTTATGTATGTAAGTTGGTGAAAGATTTGGTTGGTTTCTGAAACGCCTCACATGCAATGCAACAGCATATATTCTTGCAGAGAGAAATCACCAGTGTAGTAAAATCTCTCTTGAGGAGTGCTTGGTTTAATTGTCTGTTTATAGCAGCAAGTAGTACTAGCAAAGATCTTGATGTACATTCTCACTCCACCCTCACTCTGTGTGTGTTAGCAGTAGGTAGATAGGTAGGTAGCTGTCCCCAACTAGTGTTTCATAGAGTTTGCAATAATACTACTCCTCCTCCTATGGTACTCAGTAGAAGTAGTATTTTCTCAAGTGTGGCCATGATAGTAAACTAGAAAGTGAAACATGAATAACACACTTATTATAGGCCCCCTCTTCTCTCTTCTTCTTCCCGAACTCAAACAAAATCCAAAATGCCAATTTGTCTCTTTGCACTTTCCTCTGCTGTTTTTCTTTGTACTTATTAGTAGTAAGCCAGCCGATCTCCCCCACAATCATCCCTTTTCAACTTTTCCCAAGTTTCTTTTGCTTTGCCTAAATCCTCCCTTTCCCTGTGGTCTACTACTACTTTAATAATCTAATCTAATCTAAACTATGAGGACTAGGGGGCGGATGAACCCTAAATTGTCTTGGTTTTTTGAAGGGACCTAAATTGTCTTGGTTGTTTACTAACAATTAGACTAATTGTATTTTGCCCCTCGAGTTAGGGGATGCCAAACAAATGATATAAATGCACCCCTTATGATGCAATAGATATTTGATATCACCCTAATACCGCACATTTTTTCTTCATGGTTAACATTGCAAAACTTACAGCTATCAATTACTTCTTCCATTTTGCTTTACTCTTCTACTTTTCTTTTTGGCCATTTTGTCAGATTCTTCTTACTTTTTATTTTGGGTATTTTATGTTCAAAGACTAAAATACCCTTCGAACACCACTACCCATTAACCCACCAACTACGCCGTTTTACAACCATTAGTGATGATGATGATAGAGAGAGCGCAATTCTTCACCACTCTTCCATCGATCTCCTCCATCTCCATCTCCATCTCCATCTCCGATTCTTCTCCCCACCACCACAGTGAGATCTCCCAAACCCAAATCGAGAGGCTCTCTCTCTGTCTTCTGATCCATCTCCGGTCTCCTATCTAGAGGATGGTGAGGAAGAGGGACGAATTTGACGAGGAATAGTTGTTCTGGCGGCGATGGCAATGGCGTTCCTCTTGTTCGAACAGTGTGAGGTGACGATGACGGATTTCTTCTTCTTACAAGCAACATCACAATAAAGAGTTATAAATTTTGGTACACAGAAGTGGTGAAAGTGTCAATTTTTCCAAACAAGGAGGGGGTAAAGATGTCATTCTCAAGCTAGAGTGGGTGGGAATTGTAAAAGAAGATTGGGGATATAAATGAAAATCGAGTAATGAATTGGATATTATATGTGAATAAAGAAAACGCTAATTCTGTTACAATGCCCCCACTCTATAAATAGCTAACCAACCTTCCCCCATGTTCTAAAGAAATCCCTCCTTCTTCCCTCTCTCTCTCTGATGATACATCGTCTTCTTAACTTCTTCTTCTTCTTCTTCCTCTGAGAGTGTGAGAAAGATCGAGAATACACACACAGAGAGGAAGACATTATTATCATCAATAATAATCGTCGTCATGAGAGAAATGTGGACGTCGTTAGCTTCAGTCATGGGGGTATTAGCCTTCTGCCAGACCCTCCTCCACGCCGTCTTCCCCCCGGAGCTCCGTTACGCCACCGCGAAGCTCTTCAACCGCCTCTTCCACTGGTGCTCCACCTACTGCTACTACGACATCACCGAGATTGACGGCGTCAACACCAACGAGCTCTACAACGCCGTCCAGCTCTACCTGAGCAGCTCCGCCTCCATCACCGGCAGCCGCCTCTCCCTCACCCGCGCCCTCAACTCCACCGCCATCACCTTCGCCCTCTCCAACAACGACCGCCTCCTCGACCTCTTCCAGGGCGCCCACCTCCTCTGGGAGCACGTCGTCACCGAGCGCCACTCCCAGACCTTCTCCTGGCGCCCCTTGCCCGAGGAGAAGCGAGGCTTCACCCTCCGGATCAAGAAGAGGGACAAATCCCTCGTTCTTGATCACTACCTCAACCACATCATGGAAAAGGCGAACGAGATCAGGCGCAAGAACCAGGATCGGTTCTTGTACACGAATTCCCGTGGAGGCTCCCTCGATTCGAGGGGCCATCCATGGGAATCCGTGCCTTTCAAGCATCCAAGCACGTTCGAGACGCTGGCTATGGATCCGGCGAAGAAGGAACAGATCATGGCTGATCTGAAGGACTTCGCCGGCGGCCAGTCTTTTTATCAGAAGACTGGCCGCGCCTGGAAGAGGGGTTACCTCCTCTACGGGCCTCCAGGGACCGGGAAGTCCAGCATGATCGCCGCCATGGCGAACTTCCTCGGTTACGACATTTACGATCTGGAACTCACCGAGGTCCAGACCAATTCGGAGCTCAGGAAGCTGCTGATGAAAACCAGCTCCAAGTCCATTATCGTCATTGAGGACATTGATTGCTCCATCAATTTGACAAACAGGAACAGTAAGAAGAATGCCGCCAATTCCCGGACCGACATTTCGAATTTGAATTTGAATTTGAACTCGCCGCCGCCGGAGATAGAGGGCGGTGGGGGGAACACGATAACGCTGTCGGGGCTGCTGAATTTCACAGATGGGTTGTGGTCGTGCTGCGGGAGCGAGAAGATATTCGTGTTCACGACGAATCATATAGACAAGTTGGATCCGGCATTGCTGAGGAGTGGGAGGATGGATATGCATATTTTCATGAGCTACTGCTCTTTCCCGGCCCTCAAGATTCTGCTCAACAACTATTTGGGATATGGTGATGATGATGAATTGAGTGAAGAGAAATTGAAGGTATTGGAGGAGGTGATTGAGGAGGCTGAGATGACACCAGCTGATATCAGTGAGTTGTTGATCAAGAACAGGAGGGATAGAGAAAATGCTGTTAATGAACTGATTGAAGCATTGAAGTTGAACAAGAAGAAGATCAAGGCTCAGAGATTGAATGCAACTACTACTACCGGTGGTTTAGGAGTGGAAGAGGAAGAAGAGCAGGAGAAAAGGGCTTTGGAGAGCCCCAAACAAGGCCTTGCTGGTGGTGGTGGTGGTGAGTTGGTGGTAGAGGAGGAGGAAGATGACAGGGACAAACCAAATTGTTGAAAGTGATTGAGTAAGTGATTATGTGACAGAGAGAGATTTTGGGTTAAATTAATTAATTAATTAGTAGGTGGTAACTAATGGTTATAGAATTGGAGGGACAGGGGAAGGGGAAAACAGTGGCTTATGCTTATCCATCTTACTCATGTATCCATCAGCAGCAGCTTCAATCTATCAATTCAAATCTTGTTTTAGTACAAATTAAGAAGTATAAATGAAACCCCTAGCTACCTAATAAATAAATAATGTATTTGTACAATGAATGGCATATGTTTTAGGCTCAGAGCGGTTGAGAATGCATGTGGTATGTTTGGGTACAATGTTGTGTTTTTGTTTGCCTTTCATTCTTCTTCATGTGGTGGTCTCATTCATTATTCATTCATGCTTGCTAAACTACTACTACTAGTGTGAACGAATCTGTGATTGTGTTTCTGTATGTATGCAAATTCTCCACATGCATGCTTTGGTATGGTAGTAGTTAGCAGATCGATCATCCATCCTACAATTAACAACATTAATAATATTGTTTGTTACAGCTGCTGTTTGGCTTGACTAGCTGGACACATGAACTGCTATCCAATGTGTGAGCACTGACAAATACCCCCTAATCACTACAGTTGCTGCTAGTAGTGGTATTTATTTAACAAAATACAGTTATGTTATGACAGTGTCATTATTTTTATATACTGCTAGTGTACTTGGCTGACTAGTTTTAGATGAATAATTAGGTACACCTAGGAATAGTAAATTACATAAATCCCGTGATGTGCTGACAACTGATATGAGCTCGCACACAAATTCTCACATTCTCGATCGTCAGCGTGTTAGCGACTACAACACTTCGACATTTTGACAGCTGAATTATGTCCCGCTTTAATAATTATGAGTGTACGCTATAATGTATTGGTCTCAAGATAAGAGCAACAAAACAAATGAGTACTATGACAACAAAGCACGCCTCAACACATGTTCGTTGCAGTACCATGACCAAGTAGAGATTCAAGTAGTAAAGTATAACCATTGGCAGTTCAAAGCAGTGAAGTGTGTGTGTGTGGGGGGGGGGGGGGGGGGGGGGGGGGGTGTTGCTCTCACTCATTTGTTTGGAACTTACAATTTATTGTGTATTTTATCCATCAAATTCACTTTAACCCCAACTAAAATCAAACAATAACCCTACTACTTGCGCTTATTCATCGAAATGTGCTTTTTCATTATTTACCCCAGCGTATATTTAAGAAACATCAACCTATTTTATTCTACACCGAGCCCTACTCATTTTAATGAGCTGGCTCAAAGTGTTTCTAGTGAAACATATGCTAAATTCGTAATAAGCAATTAATTAAAACCTGAGATACTGGAGTTGGCGTGTTCCTGGCATGCCTGTATAGTGAGACAAATTTATCAGTTTGTGACAAAAATTTAAAAATTATAGGTTCAATATGATTGATGCACATTATTCAACTCTCGTGCTCCGTCATGCAAGTATACCACAATTATGGTGAGAATGACTCCGATAAATACTTTCTTGAGATATTGGTGCTGAGGACAAACAAGGATTTGCATGAGCTCATAGCTGCTAGAAAGAAGGCATCTAGCATTTTATAGAGTACAGTGGGGAAGTAGTATTGATGATTCCAGCTTGAGAAATGAAGAAGCTAAAAGGCTTCGTCTCTCAAATTGTTCTGCGTCTTTACTTATAATGTGAAGACAATAATAACCACATCATCTCCCATGTAAAAACATGTTTATTTTTTGTTTCTTTCTTTCTTTCTTTTCATGGACTTTTTTGTCACTTTTTGTCAGCTGCCCAATAGTATGAAAAAGCAGAGAATCTCATTAGTATGCACGAGACTTTTTTGGATGGATGCTAATCTAAAGAGCTACTGCTGATGTGGATAAACTCAACACTATTTGTGATTTCCCTTTTTTCCAGACTTATTATAACTATAAATGGCAGCCAAACCACACCCTATAACACAAACATTGACAAAGCAGGTCCAGCTCGTGTTTATCAAATGGCCGACGTCCCATTTTCTTAAACATTCTTTTTTTTGAAGCAAACTTTTCTGAAACATTCTTGACAAAGCAAAAGCAATGTGAAACGGGCTATTATTGAGATTGGGGCCTACTCATAGCAAAAGCAATATGAAACGGGCTATTATTGCAAAACGTTGTATAGATTGGTCAGGTTTAATCATTGGTCGGAGCCAAGGGTATCAGTGCATCATCTGTGAGCTATATGCTCAATCCGCTGTGAGAGAAATGGAAAGTGGTGGAGCAAACAGGTCAACATTTTGAAAGTGGGAAGTATATTGACCGAAATAAGTTCCATATCCATAAGCTTCACTGAAATTAGATATCCCAAGTTTGCCCAAATGGGCCGTACTCAGGATAACATGCATACTTGTCCCACTAATGTGCCTGCTTGGGCTCTAAATATGATCCAAAGAGATGTAATATTATTTCATAACCCATCCGACATCTAATGCAGTATTATTGATTCTTAAAAAAATAGTTAATGGTACGTAAGTATTTTTTGAGGCCTTATTATTTAATTTAATAAATGGGGGCGGTATAAGGCCGACCTTCTCTAATGGGCAGAGAAGGCCCAATAAAAAGCCCAGTTTCAGCCCGTATTCATCATAGAACTCCTCCTCTCTCTCTCTTGCTCTCGCCTCGCCGCTAAACGTGGTTGGTTCCGTCTGCGCAGTCTTGTTCCGCAATGGAGCCCGACAAGGTAAAAACTCCTCACTCTCTCTCTCCTTCTCATTTACTTGTTCTCGTTACTTAATTCGTCCTTCATTCAAATTGTTCTGCGTTTTTTTTTTTTTTTTTTATGTGTGTTGGTTGATGTACATACGAGAGAGAGAGAGAGAGATTGTGTCTTCCAATCGTCCTATGTCTATGAATTTACACCCACTCGGTGCCTGCTCTTTAACAGTTGCTTCTGCCATTGTTCATGGTTTCTTCATTTTTTCTTGATTTATTGCTCAGTCGGTGACTGTTATTGACTTTGCTGTGAAGTAATACCACTACCTTTGAAATGGGGCTTGTTTATCCCCCTGTGTTCTAAGAATTTAACCCTAAACCCCTTTTATTTCAAAATCGTAGGCATCCCACAAATTTGAGAAGAAGAAGAAGTCTGTTTTGAAATGGAACCGAACAAATTAGACAGTGGAGATGAAAGCAGCACAATCTTCTTTTTTTTATCTTTATACCCTACTAGTAGTAGAATGAAACTCGTCTGCCTCATCCAAGCAGGAACCAATCATGGTTTTAAATAACGGTATCGGCCGACATATCGGTTCCGGTCGCGGGTAACGGAATCGGTCCGTATCGGAGAAACTGTAACGGGAATCGGGAACCGAACGCGTGAATGTTAAATAATCTTCGAAAGATGCAAAAAGGTATTTTCAAGAGAATGTTTTGTATATCAAATATATGTATAGTTATGTACTAGTTGTTTAGGCCATGCCTAACTAGTTTTTAGACAATTAGACTATGTACACTTCATTATATAGCAAATAAATATAATGAGTATACAGCTTATTGGGTGTATCGCCAGGATATCGGTGCGTATCGGCCGTTAGATGAGGATATCGGTGCGTATCGGCCGTGTCACTTGTGAATATGATTCACGGAACCGTATCGGGTGTATCGGACTCGGCCACTACCTTTTCTGTTAAATATCGGCCGTAACGTAACGGTAACGGCCTTTATTTGAAACCCTGGAACCAATACACCTACTACTTGTTATAACGACATAAAAGAGGATAAACGTTCCAATGTCGTGGCATGATCATACACGCTCACACCAAAATGAAGGCCTTGTTCTTAGCTGCTAACCCGCTCTTTATCGGCAAACCCATACGAATGTGCGTAACAAAGGACACTGATCTCCACTGTGAATTGTGCCTGTAGCGTATCTTTAACTGGTAATCAAACATACTAGCTATAAGTACTAGCACCGCCTCTATCAATTAGCCAGCAACCATTACAAAGTAGTTGTTATCTAAGCATACACTGTTCTTCTCCTAGAACTAATTAAGTAATTGTGTGGCTGCCATGTGCCTGACACAAAAGCACGCCACAAAAATCCTAACCTTTTTATCATTGTTTCTCACATACTTTTACACCTCGTGCTCTGTGTTTCCCCTTGAAGTTTGCTGGATAGCTCGGAAGCTTCCAGAAATTTTCTCCCTGATATGCCAGTCTCCCCACAGTGGTAGAATAAAATGCTGCTGCTTTTATTTGGTGGTCTACCATATGCATCGGATTACTGGGTATTCACCGAACCAGTACTACCGTCTGCACATGTCTTAGTAGAATTCCCCTTGCCAATATAGCTATAGCATTCATATCAACAGCAGGACTACCACTAATCGGATGCTACTTTTGCAATAGCTTAACTAGGATTTACCAAGGCTCTGTCAAAAGTTTCTGATCTTTGACAGAAGCGAAACTATCATAGAGTCTTATAAGAAATTGCATAACACAATCTTCATCCTCAACCACAATCAAGAAGCTAATAAATCCACTCACAAAATTCTTCATTCCACCTCAAATGCATAAAGGCAAAGGTTTGAATTGTGCCAATTCATCCCAAACTCCTCTTTTTTCGGTGAAATGTGCCTTCAATGGTGAATACTGTCTGTTTGAGTGATAATACAACCTGTGTTAACTGAAACACTTTCGGGATGGTTCTGAGAGAAATGTTACGGTAAATCAAGCCACGTTTCCAAAGATGTGCATTGATACCGATTGCTAACAGCATTCGATAGCCAAGATCCCAGGACATCAACATATTATCACACCTACTCTTAGGACCATATAAAGGAATCTCAGCTGCTTCAGGAATTGTAGCATTCAAAGCAGCATTCAATGATTTGTGCCATGTATGAAATTGTCTCTAGTTAACACTTGCAACAGAACACTGCAGTAATCAAGAAATCTAGAGTAACCTAGAGCTCCGATTCCGTAACTGAAATTGTAATTTCAGAGAGAGAAACGAAATTGAACAAAAAACGAAGAGTGATATATTACAATGAAAACTAACTTAAAATATGAAGATGAAAGCAACACCCAGTTCCTATAGAATGAAGTGATTGGGGTTCATTTAACTGGAGAACTCAAATAAGCTGAACAAGTTATAAAAGTAGTGAATTTTTTTTCCAATGATGTGGCATTATCCTTCAGGCTCAGACCACAACAACGTCGTTATCCTTATCTGCCAACCCTCTTATTTTCAAACTGATGACATCAAAATTATCGCGTTTCCTTTTGATTTCACTGTAACACTCATATTAGTAATCATTTCATAGACTGTTGCAATTTCTTGGGATCAAGCTGCTGGAACCTTGATACTAATGGCAAGTTTGGCATTGCAGTTACATTTATCTAAAAAAACTCCTGAGGATGGTAACTATCTGTTGCTCCCGGAACTCTCTGAAGAAGATCCTTTTTTCGAGAAAAAGAAGGTACACCTAAATCCATTTTATTGGTTCTTTGTAAGGAAGTCATTCTTCTGCTAAGATTATATGAATATTAATGTTATGCATTGAAACAGAAATTATTGAAAGATACTAGATTTCCTTTCCAAGGACATGTACTCCTGGAGAGGAGTTGTTCTCCTGATTGGCTGAATGAATTAATGGAATCGCTGGTTCAGTGGGCAATAATCTTATGCTCGGATGAAGTAAGCTTCTCTTCTTAAGTGTGGGCGTTTAAAATGATAATTTATACATTGATTAGTATTTAGTATTTACCTAATAATCTGTTACCTCTCTGTCATATAGTTGTCTTAGATCTTCCTCTCCTGTGTTGGACTTGAGATACAAATTTAATTTGGCAGGCTGTTCCACTATAGTGATGAAATTTACTTATGCAGATCGAACTTTATTTTGGTGGTGTTGATGTAAATTCTTCTACGAGAAGTTACAATCCAAGAGTTGAGTTGGAGGCGCTGCAATCAATCATTTCATGTATCGATAAAACTCCTACTGATAATCATACAGTACTTGCTATTCTTCAAGAGCTGCGGAGAATGGCCATTAACATGATTGGAGAACTCGGGCATGCGACTGGATTGGAGACAAAAATTGCTGCAAACTCTTCTTGTGACAGGGAGCGCCGTCTATTACGATGGGGTGAGAGCAATGGCGTTCGAACAAAATTGGAGGTAGCTTGTAAGTCTTTGTCATGCTATTGCTTGGCATTTTTAAATATTTGTAGGGTACATGGTTCCCGAATTATCTTCCCTATGTTGTAGCCAAGTTAGTCAACCGTGGTGAAAGCTAAATTGATGCGTTACAGATGTTGAGGGGGCCGGAAGAGGAGCCATAGCTACTGAAGATCTTAAAGTTGGGGACATTGCATTAGAGATCCCCGTTTCTGTTATCATATCTGAGGAGCTTGTGCATGAATCTGAAATGGTATGGGTTAATATCTTGAGCTAGTATGGTTAGATCATATTTTCTCAAGCAGTGTTAACCCTGAATCGCTTGGAGGTATATTGAACTGAGGAATTTATTTATTTATTAAAGCTATAATAGATGGATAGCATAAATTGTGAGCTAAAAAAGCTTTCCTATAGAGTGAAAATAGACACAAATTTAGAGTCAGAAATAGTAACTGACCATGCCCAAAATGGTTTCCATAATGTTAATTCGCATGACAACAAAGAAAACCGTGTTAGTAGGATCAGTAGTATTCTAGATGTGCTCCCAGGGAATAGAGTTGACAGGCTGAGCTTCATGCTAGATGGTTGCAGCTTCTGTTGCTAGATGTGTTTGTAAAGAAATCATAAGCAGCCAATTGCAAGCCTCTTTCTTTCCACTGATGTAAATCATAAAACAAAACTCACCATGGACATCTCATGAATGATGAAATGAAGACTATCTAAAATCACCGATTTGTTTAACTCCGTTCCCTTCCCTTCTAAGATTTATCAATCAACGAGTGAGCTTCTTTCTTGTACACAAAATTCATGCCAGTAACTCTCCGTTAAAAATTAGCAGGCATCTGCGACACACACAGCGGGGGTTACTTCTGACCGGGCTTCAAAGAACATTCATACTTTTTTCCTGTGATTGTTCTCCTCCAAAGACTCCTCGTCCTCTGGATTGCATACCTGGTCAGCCATGGTTACGAAGCTACATAGAGAATCCAGCTGTCATGTTCTTTTTTATTTCTTTTATGAAAACTTCCCATCCTTCTAATGCCATCACCAAGTCCTCTTACAATAGGCAAACATCGTTTGCCAATCAACTTGGTGCTTCTCATTGTTAAGAAACCACGATAATTTTCTCGGGAAGTTGCTCATCTTTTGGCTACGGAGCTGGGAATAGGAGAGATGCAG
The DNA here is from genome assembly GCA_023055425.1 of Linanthus parryae. Classification (NCBI taxonomy): domain Eukaryota; kingdom Viridiplantae; phylum Streptophyta; class Magnoliopsida; order Ericales; family Polemoniaceae; genus Linanthus; species Linanthus parryae. The sequence goes on along the minus strand of JALGPY010000009.1, from coordinate 76,118,398 downwards.
TGTGGAAGACTTCACAGACCTCTGCAAAATTAGACTGGCCTTAGAAGATATTACCTTTCTCTCTGTCTGAATATGCTGTTGCATTGATCTTAACTGTGCAACAAATAGCTTTGGCCTGGAAGAGCCAATTAAAGACCGAGTATGAGTTTTATCTTGATGAAAGTTTGGAGCATTTGAACCAAGTATCCAATCAAGGTCCTTGTCATTGGAGGAGTGTGAGAAATGTTGAAACTTTTTTCTAATGATAGATGTCGTATAACTTTACAGTTGAATTGTCAGAACCGGGGATTTGTTATGTCTTTGTTTCTTTTTGGCAGTACCCTATACTGGAAAAGATTGATGGTGTTTCTTCTGAGACAATGTTGTTATTGTGGAGCATGAAGGAGAAGCACAATCAGAATTCAAAGTTCAAATACTACTTTGATGCATTACCTAAAGAATTTAATACAGGTCCCATCCTCTTGATCACTTTCTTTCTTTTCTCTTAGACTTCTTAAGTCTTACTGTGTAATCATGAGGAAGTATCAGATCAGGTTTTCTCTTTAGTTCATCTTATTACATGAATAATTAGCCACTTTATAGTTTATATTGGTGTTCTATGTATGATGTTTCCCACCTATTTCAGAAAAGTTTTGAGACATATAGGGTAAAGGTGTTCTTTTGTAGTTATAGGTGATTCATCTATGTCAGAAAAGGGAAGTCATAGCTTGAAATAAAAATACTGTCACATCGCGACGAGCCTACGGCGGAAGATATTGAAATAGTGTACTGGCAGGATCTGATGGTCGAATAGATATAAGATACTATGCATACAGTATTTGGGTCTGTTCATATAAGAGAAGTGATGCCCTCTCCGTTCCATTTTGCGTAATCATTCTGTGGTCATAATGGGTTTTTGATTGTCTGTGTGCTTCAGGGTTGAGCTTTGGAATGAAAGCAATCATGGCTTTAGATGGGACATTGTTATTGGAAGAGATAGTGCAGGCTAGAGAGGTAATTAATCATTTTATATTACTATTCTAAAAGTTCGGGTATCTCAATCTATTGTGACAAATAGCTCACAATTGTCTATATCTATACATTAATTCTTCTTTACTTAGAATTGCTGCTCAGCAAGGTTTTATCATTTAAAAAAAAGATGTTTAACTAGTTTTCCAGGGTACAGTACACTGACTCTATGATACCAGTATCTTGTCTCCAAATATAAGCTGAGTAATATTTAATAAGGACACATTAGTACATTACTAAAGTATTTTGTAAGTTGTTTGAGCTGTGTTCTCATTTGCTGCAGCATTTGCGGACCCAATATGATGAGTTATTTCCTGCTCTGTACAATGATCATCCTGATATATTTTCACCAGAGCTCTATACGTGGGAGCAGTTCTTATGGGCTTGTGAGCTATGGTATTCTAACGGCATGAAATTAATGATTAATGGAAGGCTACAAACATGCTTGGTGCCTATAGCAGGCTTTCTAAATCATTCTGTAAGTTACTCCTCTCACTTTGTTCTTTCTTACTTCTCAAGTTCACTTATCTTACTCGTTAGATAAATGATAGGGGCATCTGGTTGCTGCAGTGAAGTTTGTAGTTTGGGTGCAACTAGTTTAGCAATTATTCAATTTGTTTGTGTAGATTTTAATTCGCAGTAGGCAGTAAATTAAATACCCATTGTGATCTCTGAACTATTTATTTTTGGGGTAAAAAACATCCATCAGAAAATATGTAGGTCATGAAGTCATGCTTTATGGTTGTTGTTGTTGTTGTTGTTGTTGGTGGTGGTGGTGGTGGTGGTGGTGGTGGTGGGGTGTGTGTGTGTGTGTGTTTTTTTTAAACCCTTATAGTGAGCTTCTCCTGCTTTTGAGGGAGAGAGACTTAACTGGGTTCCTCGATTAACCTCCCTGTCAATAGATTTAGCATGTAACACTTTGTATAAATCACAAAAGCTCAGGGTAAGGCAAGCGAGCTAGTTGGTTTATGTGTTAATGTCTTTCTCCAATTACTTACTGAAGTTTCATCTTGTCTAAATGCAGCTTTGTCCTCATGTATTACACTATGGTAAAGTAGATTCCTCTTCAAACTCCTTGAAGTTCCCTCTGTCAAGGCCTTGCAATACAGGAGAGCAATGCTACCTCAGCTATGGAAAGTTCTCTAGTTCTCATCTACTTACCTTCTATGGTTTCTTACCACAAGAAGACAACCCCTATGACATCATTCCTCTTGGTAATTTCTCTCGTTTGGTTGACAAGTTTTATACAGTCAATATGTCTTAGGATACTTGCAGATTGTGCTTAATTGTTAGATGTAGTTTATAGATTGTACTTGCCATCCTTTGGCGGGTGCTTCTTGTGTGTGTGTTGTGCCAATTTTTTGTAAAAAAAAAAAAAGGGGGGGGGGGGGGGGGGTGACTATAGATAGTCTGAGGACAATTAGTTAAAATCATACAATAATTAAGCCCGATAGTGATATGAATCTGTGTGAACATGGTATTGATTTTGCGTCCAGCTTCCTGTCATGATACCCCGGACACATTCTGCCCACAAACTGACCCACATAATCAAGCGATAGTGTTATAAATCTTGACTTATTATAAGAATCAGACTGACCCGAATAATCACAGGGAACATTTTTTGGGTGGAAATACACACTCTGCCCACAAATGGTTACAGGGTTACAGGAATTGAGAAATCACGCTGTTTAGCCAGTAATTTGAATTAGAAGTCTTTGGGCGGTTTTCCTTAACCTCAATTGATGATGGCTAGAGCTGCACTTCGTCCTTTAACATGCATCACTACCGCCTTCTGATTGACCGGAGAAGAAGATGGGAGCTATAAACTCACAAAAAAAAAAAAAAAAAAAAAAATTGCAGCAATTTTTAATAAATTTTCAGCATCACATACAAAAAAGAATGAACTGGATCACTCTCACATGAGGTTGTGGGTGCTCCTGTGAAATTGATCTGTGCAAGCTCAACCCAATACAAAAAACCCGAAATTGAAATCAACTGCTGGGTAATCCGAAATTCAGAAATAGTAGACATGAACAGTAAAGTAGGCTAGAGACTCACCCCGCTAGTGCTCAGCAATCACTCTCGAAGCATCTGATGCACTTGCTCTTCAAGCACAGTTTCAGCCCGTTCTCCACCAACGCCATCGGCAAGACGAGGGTAGTAATGCGCACTAAGCTTCTAGGGCTCCACCTCCTCGTTTCCTCGCTTTGCTGTCTCTCTCTTCTCTGCCTCTGAAAACCTTCTCTTGGAAGCTGCTCTAAGAAGAAGCAGTAGCACCAGAAGCGGTGGCCCTGGGCGAACTCGCAGTCCTCCTTTGGCGTCGTCGGCGGTGTTTAACCGGTCAAAACCGGCCCGATATAACCGTAAAAAAAACCGAAACCGAGGACCATCAACCAAGCCCGGGACCGTAGGGTTACGCGTTCGGTTCGGTTCGAGGATAATGGGAACCACGGCCCGGCCCAAAACCGGTCCAAGAAAGCCCGAAACCAAACCGGTAAAGTCGCTTAACCGGCCCGAACCCAAAACCGGTCGGATAACTGAAAAAATTGAAACCTGCTATAGCCGTTTATGACTTGTTACATCACATTGATTTTTTTTTTTCAACCGTTGGAGGCAACGGTAAAGTGTATTTTTTTTTTTTTTAGTTTTTTTCACTTTTTCACTTATTGCACTCACCCCCTCCCAATTACTCCTCTATAAATACCTACCCATTTCTTCATTCATCTTCACTCAAAACTCACTCAACTCTCTTAATTTCTCTCATTCTTCCAACATTGTGAAGTTCCTCCATTGAAGCAATCCATCAATCTCTTCCATTGAAGCACTTCATCCAACTTCATATTGCAAGTTTTAATTATTGTTTAGCATATAATTTGTTTGATTACTTGCTATACTTGTTTTCTTCACTTAATATTTATTTTTCCAATCTTTTAACAAAAAATGAGTTTACACGTAGACGAAAACCGGTTGAGGCCCGAAATTAACCGAACCGAACCTTTTCGGTTTACCGCTTACGGTTAATCGGTTCGGGCCGGTTAGCAGATATCCAGGACCGGTCGGTTCAATTTTTTTTGGGCCGGTTACGGGCCCGGTTAACCAAATATGCAGAACTAATGATGGCAGGTGAGTTGACCTGATGCTCCGCTAGTAAATTCTACGCATTAGTAACACCCTAAATACTATTTGTTTCCTTTTCAATGTGATTGATAAATATTGTATTTGTAGGTAACACAATAGCAGACCCGTAAAATAGATCTCTTTTGGTTCCTGTAGTGGATATGAAGCAAACTGTATGTCCTTTGAGAAAACATAAAATCAGAATCCACACGACTCTACGGTAGACCTTTCTGAGTTGATTGGCGTGGTCCATTCTATAAGTCGAATGAGTTTCTTTCTCGTCTCTACGTTGAATGGGTTTGTCCTAATGAATGAATGTTAATATGATTCTTTTGATTGCAGATATAAAAGCCGCAGAAACTGATTGTTCTGAAAATGGGTGCACTATATCTGACTGGACAAATCACATGGTGAGGGGTACTTGGCTCTCCAAGAACCATAACATTTTTTATTATGGGCTGCCAACTCCATTACTGGATCATTTCCGTTCAGCTCGATCTCATATGGTCCAAACCGATAACAGCGTAAGTTTATCCTCTTTTAACTTCTATATTCTATGGGTTTGTGCTCTTGAAACCAGAGTCTTAAAATCTAGACCTTTGCTGTTGATTGTTAGTCTTTGGAGTTACGTGGCTCATTTTTCCAATTTCCATCTCTGTTCATCTTTTTACTCAATTTGATCCGTCACTTTGTCATTGAAATGGAGCATTTGAAAGTCTAGTTGACTGTTGATAAGCAAGTTTTGGACATTTTAGCCAACGACATGCCTCATTGTTGTAGTATTTTGATGATAGCAATTTGATAAGAAATCACAAATTGAATTACTCGTGTCTTTTTGCAACATTCGCTAAAAAAATAAATGGCTTACTAATTCAGACACAGGTGAGTTTGGAAGTTGAATTGGAAGTTCTAGAAGACATACGCTTTACCTTTGATGACATGTTGGAGACGTTGGGGGAGACTGATCTTGATGATAGGTAAAATAATTCTCTCAAGTTGCAACCCATTGTCTAAGAATTTAAACCGGACACCCTAAAGCTTATGTTAAAAGTAAGTTGTTTATTGTCTTTTAAACAGTTGTAGTTGGGATGTAAAGCTGGCGATGGAGTTCAAAGAAGTACAGAGAAGGATAGTGTCCTCGATAGTAACCTCATGTGATTGTGGTCGCAAGTTGGTGGAAGCTGAAGTAAACAAGTTGAGGATTGATAAGAGGACCAGCTAGATGGCTGATACTAGTGTCTCTGGCTACAATTATGAATTGGCAGCTCAAGTCGATCCTAATTATCGTATCTCCTTCCTCCTTTGTATTTCAGTAGGCCTTGATGCAGTAGTAGGAAAGAGACCTAACATAGAGGCAGATGAGTCTGGATGTGTTATTTGGGCTGATGACTGAGTCATCGTCCTGTCACATTGTGGATGGATGGTGGAGTTCTTCTTGTATTGCTTCCAACATGGGCGTTATTTGTGTGAGACACGCGGACATTATAATGCAATAGTATGAGTCAGAATAGTGATTCGAGTGCTGGAAAGGACAAAGGAGATTAGGGGAATAAAATAGAGGATTATCTCAAGAAAGAAAAAGGCATGGGTTTATTATCCTGCCTGCCTTTGGATGTGTGGTTAGTAATATAATTACCTTTTTCTGAAGGAATAATTAAGTGGATTGGTGGGGTATGGTTGAGCTACATGATTTTTGATAGTAATTTGTTTAGTTTTTTTTTAGTAGTGGTAGTAATATGCAAAAGGCAAATATAAATGTGGTGTTGCGGTTGGAAAATATTGACTCTTGATTTGTTTATGTAGCAGTAGAGCTAGTATTCTTTCATTCAGCAGTGCGGTTGGTTGATTGGTCAATGATTTGGAATAATCTTCCATCATCATATGCAAAAAATTAAGAATTGTTGATATTATTTTTTAGATTCTTTTATAGTATTGAAATGCCATAGGGCAAATGGGGATTGTTGGGGAGATTGTTTTTTTGTTTGTTGCGGCTGGCAATTACAAAGAATATGATGATGAATCTCAGGACTAAATGAAATGAGACCTCAGGCACTTATATGATCTTTGTTTGTTTGTTCCATATTTTTATTATTTTTTGTTGTATACACTGCTAGTTTCTGGCTGGAAGATTGATCTTTGGCCGTCGTATTATTGCTGGAGGGAGTTGGAAGTGAGGGAGTGATTGCGAATAAATGAACAGCTTGTTGGTTTTCATAATTAATCACATCTGGCTTTGTTCTATTTAGTATTAGTTATGGTGCGGATGAGTAGCAGCTCAGCGCAAAATGTGTAGTTTCTGGGCTGGCTGGCCAGAAGATACATATGATTAACCCAACAAGACTTGTTGGTAGTAGTCTATTTTGTGAAGCACATTAGTAGAAGTAATATCGGTGGAAATCGTTCGTTTCTGTTGGGGAGGGTTGTTGTTTCATTTGTTTGCAAGTTTATATTATATTATTATTAAATATTTTTGTAAAAAAAAGGTTTACTATTATTGCTGCTCGTCCTAATCCTCCTACCACTCATTTATTCCATTATTATTGTTAGGTGAGGTGTATTTCTTCTTCTATCTTTCTATTGGAGCCTCCGCACCACAAAGGTTTTTTTTTTGGTTATACTTTAAAGAAGAAAAAAAAAAAAAGAAAAAGGAAAAGGAGCACAAAGATACGTTGCCTGCTCCCCCTCCCGTGCGTGCTTCTGTTGTTGCTTTTATTATTATTATTGTGACTTCTCAACTCCAACTCACCCACTCTTGTCCTCCATTCTCAACCAACAATGCCGGTTTTTCTCCGGTATTTTATAACAAATATCTCTTTGGTGTGTATGTATTATATACCACCGATGTTATTATATTGGGTATTAAATTCTCGATAATTAGACACAAATATAATTTTTAATGATTCAAAATGGGATTCCGAACCCGTGGTCATAGCTGTGATTTCTTCTGAGTCATCATATGAGTGAGTAGGCGCATTTGATTGGCCGACGTTGAGTTTAATAAATACACAAGCCTTGACATTACTGGGCCGTAATTTTCCTACCTAGAAACATTAGTGTACTATTTTTCTCAGTATCTTATAAACTTTTAATTAGTGGAGTAGTGTCTAGAAAGAGAGATTAAAAAATACTTTTTTTTTTATTATTATTATTAGCATTATTATTATTACTACTTCTGTTTAAAAGGAAAAGGGAAGGCTTACGAAAGCGGCCGTGGAAGTATTATTTGCAGAGAGAGAGAGAGATTGGGAGAGATCAGAAGGAAGGAAAGAGAGAATCGCTGAGACGTCTCTCTCTCGTCTCGCTTACCCTTTCTTCTTCTGCTTCGTCCAAGCGAAGCGAAGAAGAAGACGAAGACGGCGAGAGGAAATCTTTGCACGAACGCGACACAGATTGATTGAATCTCGGTCGGTGGGAGGAAGGAGAATCGGAGATGTTGGTTGCGAACAGCTTCGATCTATGGCAGAAGGATTCCTTCTTCTCTGCTGCCGAGGAGGTCCAGCACTCCGCAGACATGTATGTCTCCTTCTCTTCTATCCTCAATTTCTATTTCCTGTTTCTAATGATAATAATCCCAGCAGCTCCAGGTAATAACAACATGGAGATCAAAACTGCCTCATGTTATTCTTACACTCCGGTGCTGTATTACTACTGTATATGCTAGGGTTTAGCCCAATTTCATCCCTAATTTATTATATACTCTCTTAATTGAATTACTATTCATGACGATGATCACAATAATAGAATGGAATCATCCTTCCGCACATGGGAGAGACAGAACAAGGACGGCTTATTAACCTCTCCAGATTCCGATCAACTCTGTAGGGAGCTCCAAACTGCTCTCGGCACCGCCAAATGGCAGGTTCAATCAAACCCCCTTTTACCTACTCCCATCTTCCCCAATTACAGTATATATAGTTTAATCAAACTCTTCTCTAATTCTGTTTTTGTTTCTTTTCCAAATTAATAATAGTTGGAAGAGTTTGAAAAGGCTGTTAGGCTAAGCTACAGAAGAAGCCGAGTTGACGAGTTCACCATGTCCAGGCATAGCCAGTTTGTCGACGTCATACACACCCAGATCTCCCGTGTCGAAACAGCTCTTCAACAATCCTTTAGTCACGAGGAGGACGGTAACCAGCCCCTCCGATGGGTACACTTAAACGAAGACGAATGCAACGATTTAGCTGCTTTCCTCTCTGGACCTCCTCCTGCAACCTCACCACATGTACTACTTCACGGGTCCGCAAAGCCTGGGACTTCCAGAAATAGTTCCTCTAATAGCTCCCGCCGAAAGAACTCTCCTGTAAAACGTAAAGGACTGCTTACTGCCGAGGCGGCCTTCGCAATTGACATTCCTTATTGTACAAATGGCTCAGCAGATGTTACTGATTCTAGCGGGAGAGAAATTTTGGGATCAGGGGACGGTAGTTGTTGTCAAGCTGCTGACATGGAAATGGTGGATGCAAAGAGAAGCTGGAACTCCCCTGATGTTGGTGGTGCTTGGAAGATTGTAATTCCTGATGAAGACGGACAAGATAGAGCTTTGGTCCCTTGCTTGGACGCCACACCAAAAGACAAGGGGTACTCCAAATCTGTCTTCTCGAGGCAGAAATGTGGAGATCGATCTGACGCAAAAGGAGGGATGTTAAGTTATTCCCACTTTAGAGGGATCAGATGGATCAATAAGGTAAGATGCTATCAGCGATGGTTTTAAGTTCGTACTTAGTTCTTTCATGCTCTAATGAGAAGAATAAAAAGGCAATGTTTTACATAATATATTTGCATAAAGTCAGACTACTTGACAACAATACCATCATCACTTCTCTGCAGGTATTGCGACGCATTGGCGGTTGCCAGAGGCAAGTCCAATCCCATCCATATGTGAGATTGACTTCTTTCCGGTTGAAGCTTGCTTTGCTATTAATCTTTTTTATTATTGGTGAGTCCCTCCCTCGTGGAAAACTAGTTTTGCTTACACATATGAATGATGAGTCCCTACATAATTGATCTTCTTGTTATGCTGGTTGCTGAAGGATAGGACGAGAGGTAGTTCCAAGTTTTCCAACCACATAGGTGAAAGATATTAGTTTCCAATGGGATATTGATTCTCCAAAATCATTTGAGAGTTAGTCCGAAATCTTTATAATGTCCCACCTTCGATCTTTTTCCTCAGGTTCTATCCTATAAAGTACTTTTCTACTTCAAGCTATGCCTTCATCCGAATCAACTTGCATTAATAAAATTTTAATACTTAAATTGAGGTTGAAAGTTATCAGTATGAATGAATTACCAGGAAAAGTGTGAGTACCAAATATGGCTAATGCTCTAGGACTCAACTTCTTTCCGTGCCTGTAAAGAATTGGTGCACAACTTATCCTCCAGGAGAGAGAAATGTACATTTCAGAGATTTCTCAGAGCTTGTTAATGTTAATCAAGAAGAGAGTTGATCCACTAAGTAAGTAAGACAGAACTACAAACACTGTTGGAGCCTTGATTCTAAATGAAAAGTCAGGAAAAAGGCTATTAGAAAGAAGATGAGAGTACAAAACTCTTAACTCTAATATTTAATCTCAAATAATCTCCCTATTCTCTTCTTCGATATTCCTATTTACATAAAGAACACAATTTTAGCAGATCTTATGTTGGGTGGAAACTTCTCTTAAGCTTACTTCTGTTTTACTTGCAGTGCCTTTTCTGCTCTATTCTACTTGATGGGGAGACGAGAATCAAGGTACTTCTCTTCTCAAATTTACTATTTCCTTATTTCTGATATTTGATGCTCCTGCTGGATTTTAGCACATGCGCCTTTCTTTCTTACCCATGCATTATTTCCCAACCATATTGGTCTCTTTCCCTTCCATCTCATTTCATTTTGTTTCTTGCTAGTGCGCCCCAACCTGAGGGGGGCACTACCCTTGATTAGTTTTGGCTCCCACACACATCAACAATGCAAATTGCTAATGTCACTACTTTAAGCAATAGTTCTTTATCCAAAACCACACTCACACAATATTTCAACTTCATGGAGTTCCATTTGACATTATCCTGTTTATTGGGAAATATGGGCAATTGAACCAGGGATATAAGATCATACTTTATACCGAGGTCAAACAATTGATTCAAAAATTCAATGGGGGGCCTTGGTACTCACAATACAAATTTGTATGATGCAACTCCAGGTTTAAAGATAATTGGTTTAAGCCCTCAAACTGCCTAGGAGGCCTTGACTGGTACTCGCAAATCGCAATAAAAATTTATGACAGATTTGCAGTCTTGAATCTAATTAGTACCTTGACTGGTGGTATTCATATAAAAATTCATATGACACAGATATGCAGTCTTGAATCTAATCAGTACCTGGCTATTTAGATACTGTTAATACCGTTACAACTCCAGGTTTAAAGAGGATATTTTTGGTTTTAAGCTGTTGGACAATCAGTTTTACATGGCTGCAAACATGGCACAAAGGGAGAAAAAGAAAAAACGACCTAACAAAACAAATAGTGAACTGTGATCAATTATATATACTCCAATGAAGAAAGAGGGGCGATTGATGTAGATTAACAAACCTACATGAGAGTGACCAGAAGGCCCAATTAAGTGGAACAAGTAGCTGCAGATAAATGTGACTAATACCAAAAACGAAAAGAGGGGAAACCGTGAACACGTACCCTGCTATATGCCTATATATATGAACTTATTCTTCTTATTTCAGAAGTATTGCTACACTACATTCACTTTCAGCCATCAACATAAAAGTGCAAAATCAACAAAATGAATAGAGGCAGGGGAAAAAAGATACTAAAAGAGTTACCGAAGGAGATATATTTGAGAGGAAAATTAGTGAAAGAGCTTAGCGAATAGCTAAATGGGCTACCAACCTGTAATTGTTTAAGTTACCAGCATAAATAATGAAATCTGCAATCATAAAGTTCTAATTCAGTTTGATGTACATAAAGTTCAATAGGATTGGCATCCGAGATAAGTTCCTTTGGCAGTGACCAGAACTGTACAGTCGAGCAATCCACAATCAATTAAAAAAGAATTGGCTTCCGTTCATTTGTGTCACTTGTAAGCCAAGTTCCTTAATGAGGTACTTCATATGCAAATAAGTGTAATGACTGGGCTTGATAAACAACAAATAAGGCATAAATGGGTGCAAAGTGCAAATTTACCAAAGCCCTTTAGGTAGTGAGAATGAAGTGAATGTCAATACTTGTAATGACCAACCCTTCGGGGTGTAGTTGAGTTGGTCGGGTGAGCATTCTTAAGACTTTGGGCATTTGCCGTGAGGTCTTGAGTTCAAACATTGGGACAACCCAAGGGCAGCCTATTGGCCTTCTCAAATGCGAGCCTGTCAGCCCGGGTTTTCTCAGGCTGGTTTTCCTCTCTAGTGTGGTTTGCAGGCTATTGCATTAGAGCGGAGGTTTACCCAGTGCGCACCCGAAGGGTAGTGGCTGCGGGTTCACACGTCATCAAAAAAAATGTAATGACTGGGCTTGATAAACAACAAATAAGGCATAAATGAATGCAAAGTGCAAATTTACCAAAGCCCTTTAGGTAGTGAGAATGAAGTGAGTGTCAATACTTGTAAGAACTGAACTCAAATAAGAAAAAACTAGTGCCTTAACATCTTTAACCAAATCACTTTTCAGCCCAGTCTATAGAAAAACTCATAGTAGATTGGAAATGGATAATTTTACAGACTGATTGAGTAGTATATCAAGCCTGGGAATATCAAGGCAGGAAATTATAGCCTAACCAAGTAAGAACTCTTTGAAAAAATGAGTTTCGTGGAAGAATCTATAAGTCTGATCCATAATAATATTACGTCGTTAGTTAGATAAACTCATGCAATGAAATTTATTGAGCATGATTATCATAAATCACCACAGAGACTTCACAGTTGAACGAGTGCACTAAGTCTGTATAAAAAGAGCCTATCATATTCAATAAATTAGAGTTCATTTCATGCAGATTAGTTAACCTTTTTGTCACGAACATACTAAGTAACAGTGATAGCGATGATAAACCAGATATGTGCTGTTGAGATATGTTCCACATCGTGATTGTTTGAGCCTTTTAGTAGTTAATAAGTTTTTGTGCTACTCCCCTCACTGCCAAATGGTTTTTGAGGTGGAACCCTGTGTTCTTCTATGGTGTCAAAGCACAGGCTAGTTATTTTGTGTTGGTCCAGGACCCAGTTATGTTGTACACGTGTTAGGCTTGTATGGGGGCGTGTTGAAATTTATCACACATCAGGATTGTTTGAGCCTTGTGTGTAGTTGCTAAGTTCTTGGGCAATTCCCCTAGTGGCCGATAGTGTTTTTCTTTCTTTTTTTTTTTTTTTTTTTTTTTTTTTTTGTGAGGGAAAATGCCCGATAGGTTTTGAGGTACCGTGTGGTTTCTAACATGTCCAAGTAATGAAATTAAGACTTTGCATCTTAAGAATACAAAATCATTGCCGGTGCTTACTTCATTCAGATCCTTGACAACTCATGAGTCCTGAAATAGAGGGTGATAGCTGCATGAGTTTTCAAATTGCAGAATCAAAATATTTAAGTGTATGAATTGGTGGAAAATGTTAAGGAATGTTTTCAACAGTTTGTGTGAGGTGGTTTAACTAAATCACCTTGTCACCTAAGGCCTCTTTGCCTAATAGTACCCAGTTGAAGCTCGAAGTCTCGGGAAGAAAAGAATAGATCAGGCCTTTAATGTAACTTCTAACATAGCTGCCGAAAAGAAAAGAAGAATGAATCATGTTTCTCATATTTGGGCATACACAGTTCTCCTTGGTCCGTCGTTATATAGATTTGTTTCTCTACTTGTATTTGTTCTCTGGATTCAACGTCTGGTAGTATTGGTCTTTGATCACCTATCGGCTTCGACATGTGCAATACTTTCATATGCAGTAAAAGGATAAATTGGTCTTGATCACCTTATATGCAACAAGGATAAACTTTGGTTTCTAATCTTTGAAATGTGACATGAATACAGGGATTCTCACTGTGGCTGCTGCACTTTGATCCTGCTTTCTTATGCATGTTTGTAGCCGCCTGGAGCTGTATGGTCAACACAGGAAGTGTGTGTTCTCTACATAGCCAGTGTTTTGTATATGAATTCAATAGTTGATGCAGTGAAACCATACTGGAATGAAATTGCAAAACATTTTACTCCCCGTGTTTCTGATGTGTCTAGGGATGGCAGTTCGGGTAGAGGTTTCGGGTTTCGCCCTAACCCGTACCCGTTCGGGTTCATTTCGGGCATATATAATAGCGGGTTCGGGTGGGTTCGGGTGCGGGTGGACTAAAACCCGGTCGGGTATGCAGCGCCCCACGGGTACCCGAACTTACCCGAACTCGTGGGTGGGTAAAATCAATTTTTTCTCATTACCTCTGTTTTGCTCTGTTTTTTTCCAACTCGTTCCACTGTATTTATCTCTCTGTATACTTCAAATTCGATGTGTTTCTCTTGCCTCATCCACTCCTCTCCCGAAAATCTCTCTCTGAATCTTCACCCATGATCTTCTCAATCTCTTCCTAAACTCTTTCTCTCTCCCTCTTAATCTTCACCCATGATCTTCCTAACTTCCGTCTCTCTCTCTCTCTCCCTCTCAGTTTTATTAACTTCCGTCTCTCACTCTCTTTCTCTCAGTTTTAGTAACTTATCTTTCTCCCTAATTTATAGGATAGTTTGTTTTGTTTTGTTTTGAACATTTACTTGTTGATAATTAGTTGCTAAAAACTCTCTCTAATTCATTTTGATATTCGTTTTGCAAAACTGACTTGTAAAAGATCTTTTCCTAATTTGTCTCCTTTATTTAGAACATGATCTCTCTCATATCTCTGTAATGGATAATCTTTTTTCCACGACTGAGTTGCTCCTAAACTGTTTCTAATTTGTCTCTCCCTCCCTCTCATAATTTGTTCCTAATTTCTCTCTCCCTCTCTCTCGTAATGGATGGTTTGACTTGTTCATAGCCATTGGATTCTAAAAAAAAAAAAAGAAACAGAGCCAATGTCAACCTACAGAACAGAGCGTAAGGTTCAAAAACGTGTAAACAGATCGTCGGGTTTAGGGTCGGGTCGGGTCCCAGTAGAGTCGGGTACGTGATTTTTCGGGTATGGGTCGGGTTGGGGTTAATGCATTTCGGGTGGAGACGGGTTTCGGGTTTCGCGGGTTTTGGACCGGGTCGGGTCGGGTTAGCCAAAATTGGCACCGAACCCACCCGATTGCCATCCCTAGATGTGTCCATTGAGAAATAGCCTGGCCGTACAAGAGAACTCCTTTCCAACACAATTATACCCATAAAAATTGTTTTTTTTTCTATGTTAGTTTATGTAAATTGTCCTTCAGATAACCAGTAAGTCCATATAACTACCTCTCTCGCTAGCGTCGATGTAAAATGCTCCCTTAGCATCATTTCACCTGATACTTCGGTTGGTGTTGTGAAAATCACCCATTGCAATGGCAACAAAACTATTTTTTTGTTGCCATTGCTTCGTTGATTCTTTGTAATGTACTTTTAGCGACAAAAAGGGCGATGAACAAAGTTGTTGCTAATGATTAAATTTGCATCAATGCACTTAGCGACAAAGGGGTCAGACAGTTTGTCGCTAATGCTTCGAAGCGACCAAAAGGGACGAACAGTTTTGTAGGTAAGTTACTCGTTTGTGACCACTGATCAAACTTGCGTCAGAGTACTTTTAGCGACAAAATGGGACGAATAGTTCTGTCGCTAATGCTTCATTGCTCCAATTTGAATCAATGTACAATTAGTGATAAAATGGGACGGACAACTTCGTCGCTAATGCTTCATTGCTCATTTGTGATCAGTGATCAAACTTGCAGCAATTTACTCTTAGCGACAAAATGGGATAGACAGTTCTGTCGCTAATGCTTCGTTGCTCGAATTTGCATAAATGAACATTTAGCGACAAAAAGGGACGGACGGTTTTGTCGCTAATGCTTTGTTACTCATTTGTGACCGCTGTTCAAACTTGCATCAAAGTACTTTTAGCGAGAAAATGGGACGGACAGTTTTGTCCCTAATGCTTCCTTGCTCCAATTCCCATCAAAGTATAATTAGCGACAAAATGAGACGGACAGCTTTGTCGCAATGATTAGTTGTTCATGTGATCAATGATTGATCAAACCTGTAATTATGTACATTAAGCGACAAAAACACAAGGACAGTCTTGTCGCTATTGCCTCTGTAATCTAGGCAATTGTATTTCTACTGACAAACAGGGAGGGTATTATTGCTTCATTGCTCCTTTCTAATAAATTATCAAATTCATATTTTACTTTTATGCTTTGTAGCAATTGTATTTGCGACAAATAGTTGAATCTTCAAAACGAATTAGGATAAAATATGTAACATGGTCATTTACAAGAAAAAGCAGGTTGTAACCAACCACTGTAGCCATCATTTTGCTATGAACACGTTGCTTCCTGCTGCATTTCAACTCCAGTCCAAGCATACCAAATATATCCATGCCAAAGAGATTAATTACAAAGGATACTACAACTAAATTTGTGCCGCCAAGTTTCTTCACATAAAAAGCAACAGCTTACATTGTCGACAAATACTATTGCCAGCTTGCAGCCCTCCAACCTTTCTTGCATCACAATTGTCAACTGCTGATATATTTCTGCTCTGGTCCAAAGCATATGGAGCATCTCAACATGGACATCACGTCTCTCTTTCAAATGCCTTGACTCATTCATGATTAAGCCGCAACAAGTCTATCATTATTTGTACCTAAAAAATAATTCAGTGACCTTTTAGTCGAAGGTTCAAGTAACAGAGACACATGATTGTACAACAGATTAAACATATGCATTACACATACATTTATAGTAAAACAGAGGCTACACTCATATCCAGAATAACGTACAAAGATTATACTAAGTTGGGAAATTTGGAGAATAAAACTCCTAAAATATGATCGCCCAATTCATTGTAATTTCAGACACGCCATTTTAATTTAACGACTGTTATGTGTTTGTGGATATAATTTATTGTTGAAATTAGTTCACCTGAATTTCTGTTGCTACCACCAACCTACTTCAATCACTCCCAAAAAAAATAAAATAAAATAAAATAAACCTACTACCTCTCTGCGCTCTAATCTCAAATCAAACCAAACTGAAATTTTCACATCATCGAACTAGAACACACACGCAAAGCATTGACGACCAAAACCAACCCCAATCAGCCTAAGGGCCCCTAAAGAGGCGAGGCATCTTTTGTGCCTAACATAGGGGTCAAAGTGTCTTTTTAACTGGGTCGTTACCGTTTGGCAATTATGAGGGGTCATATAGCCTTTTTCGAACAGAGTGTAAGAGTCTTCAAGCCAAAACCTAGGGGGTAAAGTGTCTTTAACCCTAATATTAGTGATACATTTGCCTATAACGTTCTCTAGAGATATATGATGACAATCATATCAAACAAGCTGAGTCGAAGTCTTTTGCAAAATGGCAAGTCTTAGGAGCTGTGGAACAGCTTAAGCTATTATACTGGTTTGTACCAAAGAGAAATGAGAAAAAGCACATGAGATATATATGCTCAACTCGCTGCTCAAGATTCTTCACACAGATCGGGATATGACTATGAGGAAACCTATTATCGTTTAAAAGCAATTACATTTAGGTTCCTCATTAGTTTACTAGAAAGTTTAGAACTGCGTCTAATGGGATGTAGTCACCACATATTTATATCTATCTCTTGACATTTATTAGAGGAGTGACTGTAAGCGAAGTTTTAAGACTGGATCGGACATCGAACCGCAGGGCATTCATTTGGGGTTCAACCAATCGGCCGATAGTTCAACCGGTTGAACCGACGTGTATATAATTATATAGTTTATATAAATATACAATTGCATAGTTAAAATATAACATGAAAACCTAAATTTGACCAATAGGTAGATCAGTTTACACAAAAATAACATCATGAGTTATGAGAACATGTGCTTTTAACTTTTAAGTCAAAATTGAGTAAAATAAAAAAACACAATTGTATCCATGAGTAATTTAATTTTAAATTTTCTATGAGAACAAATTATATCTGAATGATTAACTGTTTACTTAAGTTTTAATACAACAAAAGGAATCAAAGAGAAAAAACAAACAGAAAAAAAAATGACATATAGATAAAGTGAACTTTGACCAATACGTAGATCAGATTACACAAAAATAAGTTGTATGAGTTATGAAAATGTGTGCTTTTAACAAAAAAATTAAGCGAAAATTTGGTAAAATAAAAAAGCACAATTATATTCATGAGTAATTTAAATTTTCTATGAGAAAAAACAATATCTAAATAATTTAATGTTTACATAAATTTTAAAAATTACAACAAAAGGAATCAAAGAGAAAAAACAAACAGAAAAACAAATGACATATAGATAAAGTGAACAAGAGGTATAGACATGTGTGAGCAGAGAGTTATGATGTGCACTAGCTGATTGTATTCAAACGGTTACAACCTAACAAGTAATCAACAATAGTGAAAGAAGTACAGAGATGGAAACAGACATATCTAGAAGCAAACAGATGGTGATTTAGTAATCCATACTAGAAATATCTAGAAATATCTAAAAGCCAAGTGTGCAATAGAAGAGGGACACGGTTTTGTGGGGGTATTTTAGTAATCCATACTACTGTAGTGCACTGTTTGCAGGCATGGATCCTTCTACTTATACTAGTCCTATTAGTATAACCCTGAGTGAGGCGGCTGTGATCCCGGAAGTTCTATCGAATAAGCATAAACAGATGGTGGCACGAAGCCTCTTCTGCATACATGGGTCGCAAGTGGGACAACAACCACCTGCGACAAATCGTATTCTAGCCTCCAAGCCACTAAGTCCCCTTGTTCCCGTGCAAGTTGTGTTGTAATGTGCGAGGGGGGCCTGTCTCACGGTTTTCAGATGCTGACATCTCCTGATCTGGTGTGCATGGAGCATCATATGTTGGCCAAATGTAGGCTACATATAGGTCCACATGGCTGCGGACCTAGACTGTATTTTGGACTATCTACATTAGTCCCCTTGAGCATGGATCAAGCTGCGTTGGGTTCAGGTGCACCTTTGATTGAGAGATCGGTGGTTGCAAAGCTGAAGTTAGGTCGTACTTACGCTTTCCTTAGCACTATTTGTGAAGACTGACGCAGCTTCGCAGTCCCCTAGTGTTGGTCAGTCACCTTTCCACTAGCGGTTTACTGTAGAGTAGCATTTATGTCAGGCTGTGTGACGTAATGTCAGGTGTGCACGCAATCCTTCAATGACTGATCCGACGGTTGACTAGTGTTCTTGACTGATTTGATTGCTGACGTGGTTAAAAGTCTTAACTTTTGTGGCGGTTCATTTGAGAGGTTGTTTCTGCGTAATCGTGTGGGATCCTCTTTGTTGTTCACGCCACGAAGGGGTACAAATTGCTTCGGACCACGATATGGTAAGTGTTCAGTAGTGTAGAAGGACACACTCGTTTTGTTTTGCTGAACATGAAGCCATTTCTACGCTGGAGGATGTGTATGCCTTGTTGGACATTCCCTCTCTAGGCTTGGTTGACCCACTAAAAGGCCTTAAGTCTCCAGAACAGGTTGCTCTTTTCAACCGTATGGTCTAAGGTGTGGAACTGATGTCGGCGCGAACTTGCTGATGACCCCATATTTGCTAAATCCGAGTCGAAGAATTAATAGAAGCGATGGGTGATGTGTTTCTTCAAGGACTACGCGGGGAAGGCAGGTACCTTGGAAGATGACAAGCTTCCTTTCGTTGTCGAAGGGGCTGAATTTGAGGACTCTTTGTGCCTTCACCGTTATTTGGTTGTCTAGGTTTGTAATCGACGGTGACCCCTGCTATGCTATTTATCCTCGTATTCTTGCTTTGGTCGTGAGCCTGGCCCTTGGTCAGAGAGTCGTGATAGGACCTTTGTTCTTAGGGACACTGTACAGGAGACTACATCAAGTGGTGACTTCTACTGATCAATCTCGAGGAGGGTACGACTTGCTTTCTTACCCTCCTGCGGCGGTCACAGGTTGGGAGACCAAGTTGAATAAGAAGGGAGAGCCCCGTCATAGGGCCCCGCGTTCGTCGAGGTGGTTTAGCACGAGGGCAAGGTTTCAAATATCGTTCTGTACCATACCGTATCGGGCGATTCGAAATGATAACAGTGGGCACCGGTACTGATTCGGCCGGTACGGCACTGTGCGGCTACGTTCCGCCATGGATTCTCAGGAAGCTTTACTAGTCAATTTAAACAGACAAAGCATTTTGGCAGCATAGTAAACAATCTCCAAGCTTTGTGAAAAAATTTAAATGTTTGGACCAAGCGCAGTTACTTAAACATCATATAATGACCCAAAAAGGTCCCAAAAAAAAAGGAAATACACCAACTATGCTAGGTTATCTCAATCTGGATAAGATTTTTTCCTAGGCTGAGAATCAACGAGTGAGAAGAAGAGAGAAGACGAAGAAGCAGAGGCGACGACCGTACGACGACCACTGTATTGGACTTCGTACCTCGCCCATTGTGTTGATTCGATGCTAGAGGATTTGGAGAAAAAGCTTAATATTCATAGGGTGACAATCAAAAAGGGAAGAAAGGTATGTACTTTCACATACTCTAGACCGATGGTGCTTACTTGGATGAGAGAGTTCACTAAGGGAATTAAGAGGCCAGCTGTCACAAGATTTGTCGTGGCATACTTGACTTTGGGGAGACTAAATGAGCAAAAGGGTGTGCCTTGCTAACAATGTTCACATCTTACAAGTGGATAAAAAGCAAGTTTGCATAAGCTGTAAAGGAAAAAAAAAAAAAGTTCAAGCCATTGTGTTGGATACTCGAGATTTTTGGTTAAGTGTTCTTAATTGTTTAAAAGTTGACACTCCTCTTATCAACGTCCTTCGATTGGTAGATTCGGATGAGAACTCCTCAATGGGATTTCTCTATGAGGCAATGAATCGTGCAAAGGAAGGAAGAGCCTCTAACTTCAAGCAAGTCAAGAAGAGGTAAAATAAATTTATAACTAAATTGGTAATCCAAGTATTTTGTTTCTTTCACTTTTTAAAGTTAATAGTCGATATGCTCATATGTCTTGTTTGCTATGTAGTTATGAGCCTATTTGGGAGATAATTGATGAAAGATGGGAAACTTCATAAGCCCTTGCATGCCGCGGTGCTTATATTAAATCCTCATTTTCGGAACGCTCAAAACTTTAAAGAGGTGACCGAGCTGAAACTTGGGCTTTTAAGTTGTATTGATAGTTGGTGGAATCAAGGGGGGAGATACACGTGATTGATCTCCAAATGAATGCATTTAGAAAACCTAAAGGCATATTTGCAAATGAATATGCCGTCGCATCAAAGATTAAAAAAAGTCAAGGTTTGAGAATGTTATCATTTTTTTAGAAAAGTTCTAGTATTCATAAATCATACCCAATTGATCGTTGACTTAGCAAATTATTAGCTCTAATTTTTGTAGCTCATTGGTGGGAGGAGTATGGAGATGAATGTCCAGAATTGCAAAGGTTTGCTATTCGAGTTTTGAGTCTTACATGAGTTTTTCGGGGCGCGAAAGGACTTGGAGCGCAATTGAGATGGTGCACTCTAAAAGGAGAAATAAGTTCCACCAAAAGAGGATGAACGATTTGGTATTCATCATGTATAATATAAAGTTGAAGGCAAGACATGATAAAAAAACGGCAAAATCGGAACCAAATGTCAATTGCTTGGATGATGTCCCCTCAGATGATGAATGGATAACGGAGAAAGAAAATCCCATTTCGCCAAAGAAAATAAGTGGCTAAATGTGCTAGATAGAACCACCCGGAATGACATTAGGAGTAGAAGTGATATGGACCATTAGACCATGGCAAGAAACTTAAGAGAAGCTTGTAAGTCTTTGCTTCTTTATCTTCGTGTTTTTCTACCCGTTATCTTTTGGATTTCATTATTAATGAGTCATTTTGTTACTAAATAGGTGGAAATGAGGAGATGGGGGTTTATGAGTTGAAGGTTAGCGACGATGATGATGGTATAGAGGACATGACTTTGGATGATTCTTGTGACGAAGAGCATAATCGCGAGATTGATGCCCTAAATGACCTAAATGATTCTAGCGTCACAATTCTTGATTGACAGATATGCTTTCAGTCATGTTTCTAGGATTTTGGTGTTAGCTATTTACTAGACCTAGCATTTGCATCTTTTATTGTTTTTGGAACTTTCTAGGTCATCAAGGATGTGTCGTAAACTCGTAATGCTATGCTTTTTGCAATCGTCATTGACTATTTTAAAACTTCTTTATGTTGTTAACTTCTTATGATTTTATGATGATATTGTGTTGTGGTTTTAATACGTCTCTATGGTATAATATCGACAAATTTAAAACATTAAGAACTCGAGAATAAGTCATTTAAGTAGTCACACTATCAATAAAAAAAGACCACTTTTGGTAGGATCTTATGATCCGCTCTGATCCTACGATCCTTGATCCTGTGGGGCACTCTATGATCCTACGTAGGATCGCGATCTTGAAAAACTTGGAAGAAACTACTGACCCCAAGCGTCAAAAGTTGGTGCTTTGAGCCCAGTTGTTACTTCTAAACGTTCTTCACGTCGTAGACGGAAACGGTTGAGAGGGACACATCTACTTTTGATAGTGAGAGAAACACCGAGATTGAAGTTCCCATCGCCTCTCAGGTGAGCTTGGGATCGATTGCTCAGCGTTGTTGTTTCCTTTCTGTGCTATGTAGGACTAACTTGTCTGATGGTACTTCCTTTCTAGTTGCGGTGATAAATGAAAAACATGATGACGCATCCCTTGCGGATGCCATGAGGGCATCTAGAGAGAAACATCAGGAAGAAGAACAGCGCATGGTTGCTGAGGAGGAGGAGCTGATGGCTCGAGAAGCGAGGGACATCACTGCTGCTGAGGAAGCTAGTTTGAAAGAGGTTGTTGATCGGGCTACTCACGAGCAAGAGGAAAATGACCGAGAAACCCTTAAGGGGATCACTAGGGATTATTCTGATGGTGAGTTGTTTGATTTTGCTTCAACGAATTTGAAATGGCTTTTGGAGTCCTTATGCATGAGGTTTTTCGCGCGACCAGTGAACTAAGTACGAGAACCCTAAGGTGAGGACTTAGTCAAATATAGTCGGTATCCAGGATGTGATTTCTTACTAACTCGGAATTTTCAACAAGGCCTGCAAGGAGGGCTGCTATGGATAACCTCATCCGTTCGGGCGGTAGGCATGTTTCTTCGAAGCCAGGGGTAGTAGTTAGTGTTGGTGCGGTCTGGGCAGAGGCTAGCATTAGGGATTCAAGGGCTACTAAAACTGGAGCCGCGGACGAAGATCTTGAAGTTGTTGTTGCATGTTCCTTCTATTGAAGTTGATCATTCGGCCGCCAAAGTGGATATGGAGAACATGGTAGTTGATTTTGACGCTACCATTGGCGAAGAAGTAGCTCATGGCCCAGCTAGCCGAAGAGGAGGTAAGCTCAATGGTTTCTCTTGCCCTTTACTTACCTTTTTCAGCACTCCCTCTTGTTTCTGAGTTGTGCTATTTTGTTGGTTTTGTTGTAGAACAAAGTGCGACAGCTGCAATCAGGGAGCTCAGGAACTTATGGAATCTTGTCTTGGGGACTCTCCCATGCGTGAAGTAGCTCAAAGTCAGGGCCGAACTCTCACGGATGGGGGTTACGCGAGAGTGGATTGAGACGTCCCAGCTCTCGTTGATGTTGTTGCTGGGATTGATGCT
Source organism: Linanthus parryae (assembly GCA_023055425.1). Lineage (NCBI taxonomy): Eukaryota > Viridiplantae > Streptophyta > Magnoliopsida > Ericales > Polemoniaceae > Linanthus > Linanthus parryae. The sequence goes on along the minus strand of JALGPY010000009.1, from coordinate 76,095,509 downwards.
AACGTCCGAGACACAACACGAGCTCAGGTGTTTTGTGCGATTAAAGTTCCTACTGAAGTTCCTTTTGTGAGCACTTCCACAAGCGATAAGGAGGCAATTTTACCTGTCGGACTTTACGGGAGTTCAATCATGACCCTTGCTTATGCTTTCCCTTCTTTGCTTGCGGCATCGATAGTCTAATGCCTTGGGGCAAGAAATTTGCTGAGAAAGTCTCTGCAAGAGATGAGTATGACATCCCTACCCGACATGATCACGGTGAAGATGCAGCGGACGAAGGTTCCTCATATGTGTGAGATGATGAAGGATGTGCTCATCATGAAGGAGAATCTCTCGCTTGTTCTTAAGCTTAGGATCTCGCATCCCGAGATCTTTGTTAATGTTCTGCAACTATCTATAAGCTCGAGGTGTTGGGTGCTACATGAAATAGCTACTTTGTTGCAGTTATTATCAGAGAAGACTTCAGAGACCACCTCCAAAACAGAAGCTCGAACCTTCGTAAGTCAATTGTGAAAGGTTGAGGAAACCTCAGGAGGTGCGCTACACCTTCAGTGGTTGTGAACCAGGCGGTAAGGGATGTCGAAGCTCATAGCCATGAAATCTACGAGATGCAATAGCGACTTGTGAATCTTAGCACAGAGAGGTCTTTGACTTATGGTTTATTAGACTAGAACTTTGTATAGTTAGGGCATTGTTTTTGTGGCTGGTATTGATTTTATGATCATCATTTTGACAATGTGTTTAATTTAGAACTCTTAAGTTTTGCGTTGTGCGTCGCTTATTGCAGAAAGTGTATTTTTCTACAATAGTTCCTTATGCAAGAAATTCGTATTTTGCTGCTATCATCGATAGAATTTAGTTCCATAGGCAAGGAACTCACATTTTGCGTCCATCATCCATAAGCTTTAGTACTTTAGGCAAGGGATTCGCATTTCGCTTCTATCATTGATAGGTTTTAGCTCCTTAAGCAAGAAATTCACATTTCGCTGCTATCATCGAAAGGCTTTGGTTCCTTAGGCAATGAATTCACATTTCGCTGCTATCATCGATAACCTTTAGGTTCCTTAGGCAAGGAATTCACATTCGTTGCTATCATTGATTGGCTTTGGTTCCTTAGACAAGGAAATTACATTTAATTGCTATCATCCACAGGCTTTAGTTCTTTTGACAAGGATTTCGCATTTATCTGCTATCATTGATATGCTTTAGTTCCTTAGGCAAGGAATTCGCATTTCGCTACTATCATTTATAGGCTTTCATTCCTCAAACAAGGTTCGGCGTTGATGAGAGAAAAACCATGAGCAATGTGAAGAAGGCAAGATGTCTATTACCTCACATGATGACGGAGTTTGGGCATTTGTAAGGCGACCCTTTATGGGTAGTACTTCTTTAGCCATTTTATGTTGATGGAGCTGGGTATAGTGGCTTCCCGATGCATCTTAGAATTTTGCATTATCCGCTATCGGAGGCTCGCAGTACAAGATCTCCTACTTGCAACTTTCGAGGTTGGACATCTAATTGTAGACCCTGCTTACTCTGGGAGATATTTCTCATTATTTTGTTTTGCTTAGTCTCTTTTCTCTTCAAGCAGATCCGGTTCATGATATCGGTATTTCCAGTTCATGATATCTGTATTTCCAGTCGTGCGCGCGAAGAGCTTGTCTTGCTGAAGGGATTTTCTACCAAGTAATTTGTGAAGGGCGTTCCCCAGTCTTGATAATCATCAATGGTGCATGCTTCAAGCATGTCGCACACTAGGCTGCACTTTTTGCAATGGGCTTGCAGTAGGGCTACTTGCGAGCTCATTTGAGGGCAATAGCATCCTTTTCTTTGTAATCTTCTGTACAGAGGGATCTCATTTTGCCCACAACATTCTTTGTGGACTTATTCCAGGAGAGACTAGCCTTTTGCTTCAGTTACGCGTCTCAAGAGGATCCCTTCGCTGCCTTTTGTAATCTTTGCTGCTCTCGCCTTCTGCGATGATGCCAATTATCTTTTTCCTCCAATCTCCCTCTCGCACTTCGTCATCTTGTTATGTCATACCTTGGATAGAAGAGGGAGTTGTTTTGGTTTGAATGAGGATGGTTGTCGGGCATTAATCCTTGGAGACCATGGATCCTAGCGTAGCGAGAGATTCTGCGTGCAACAGATATGGGTGTATGCTCATATGAGACTGATTCACAGCTAGTAGTGAGTCTTTGAACCGTTGTGCGCTAGCTTAGCATATTAATCTCTTTCAGTGCGAACTCTCCAGATTATTGCTTCACTATAAGTGTGGAGTCTCCTATTGTGATCAAATGTTTGATTCCCAAGTTTTTGGCTTCGAAGAGTTTTGCAATCAAAGCTAAATATTATGCTTCGTTATTGGTGACTGAATCGAGTTTCTATGACATTTGCACCACTTCGACCCCTGTGATGTTAGAATGATTCCCGCACCACCTCCAATCCTTGTAGAGGAGCCATCGCAGCTCCGAGGCCACTTTCCCTGTACTTGATGGATTTCCAGGTCTCCTGGAATCTCCGCTTGCTCAGGTTTGGGAACTGTGCGAGCATATCGGCGACAGAATGGGACTTTATCGCTTTAGGTCTTGCGCATGTAATGTGACTACTGACGGATGGTACCACAGTTCCAAAATTTTCAGAGTACCAGTGTACCACCGATGCAACGTTTTAAGATGTGATTGCCAAATTCACAAAAAAACTGAAGTACTGGTATCATGAATGCGATTAAGCCATTATTTTTCAAGATCAAGTCAGAATGGTTTTGAATTCCCAAAAAAACCAAAAGGTTGAACAAGTACAGCATTCTCCAGCACCATGGACATTTTCTTGCTCTACAAATTGCTACTTTTCAAGAATCTCAGACTATGAAGTCTCACAGATGCAGATCACGTCGCAATTGGCAAAAGAATTCCAAAACCTTTGAACACCAAAGACAAAAGCCTCTTCCATTTGCAAAAGCTTAATTAGATCTTCACTAGCACATAAAGATATAGATGGATCCCAAACAAATTAACTATATCAATCTAATCTAGGTATCAATTTCAAATCTTCATGCTATAAAGAACAGGCGCGAAAGACAGCAACATGGAGCAATCAGCAAATAATTAAAATGTCAAGTTGTAAATTCTTTGACAGAGTATTCAGCAAATGCACGCCTGAAACAGAATATGGACAAACTTTTAGCACTTGCATTGTTACCTTGACCATGGAATAAGGGTTGCACAGAAAAATGATTTGCTCGTCTGTTGGGTAATTAGACCAGGTACATGAAGCAAAACCCATCCGTGTATGTCTACTGGAACTTCAATTGAATTTGATATAAAGAAACTCCTCCGACTCTGCTACTACATTTCTCTGTAATCTTTGACCATAGAGCCTTCTGAAATGATAAGGCAGGCCAAGAACGTCATCAGCTTAGATATGCTGCAATATTAGTAAAGACACCAGTGTTAAAAGAGGACTACAAGCTACTCTGTCCATTGAAGTTTAGAACTGTGTCCATTGAAGTATGAAACTATCACCATATAATCCCTTTCCTCAAATTTACAAAATTACATGATGATTCAGAAAAAAAAAACATGTGAAGAAAGGATACCAGCTTTCCTATCATTTGTTTGTCCAGTGAAAGAGCATGGAATTAATCAACCTTCCTAGTTCCACCCAGTGCTTACCACTCATGGAATCCTAATCTCTCAACAAAAACAGTTCAGAATTAGCACATTCGGTCCAAGACTAGTAATATATCAAGGATGACAGAGCGCAAAACATAGACCATCTACAATACACACAAGTCTGCACAATGACATCATTAAGGGCTTGACTTTACACTCAACATCACTACTTAGTACATACACGTTTCAAACTTGATTATTTTCTTGATCACGTCTAAGTGCTTTTGAACATCCGAAACAAATGCATAAGTGAAACAGTTAAAACATTATAATGTCTGGCTTTAGGAGTCGCTATTCTTCAAAAGCCAACTCTCAGTACGAAGTCTAAAGCTACAAGCGATGTTGCACAACGGTTTCAATGAGGCAACAACTTGTGGACATGGATAACTATTTGGCAATTCCAATTGCAAGAGCTGAATTCAATACACTAAACGAATGCTGTAGTAGGTCTTGGATCTCTATCAAAATAAGTTGCAATAGAACGTATATATTAATTCCATATCAATCATACTAGAAAGGCTAAAGAGGCATGAAACAAAGAGCAACCGTTACTAAACAAGTAGTAATAGCAGCTGATTATTATTAAAAATAAGTCAAGTTGTCAATCATTTCACTTTTCTTTCACAAATGCACTCATGAGAAGGATATGAACAAAAATGGTTACCTATCTCTGCTGGGACAAATGTTCCAACACGTGCTCTTCCACTGGGGGAAGTTCCACTCGTGTACGAGAAAGCCATCTCTCTCCGAATCACCCTTCACACCCTACAATCCCTTCCCTCAAAATCACGAACTCGCATGACGATTCAGGCAAATGAGGTGCAAAAACAACGTGAAGCTTCCTTCTTGTCCGTCTCCGGACAGAATCACCATCAACCACATCCCCGCGTTCACTCACAACCTCCTCATTTCTGGACAAGAATATCCTGGAATTAACACAATTGGACCAAGCCAGCCCCAAAGCAGGAGAAACCCGCCTTCCAGAAGTCACCAAATCGCTCAAATTCCCAACCCTCATCCCATTCAACCCCTCACTCGATCCCATAACATCAACCACTTGATTAGTGACCACAACGGCAACACCAAACCGACTCGCCTGACTCTTGAGCTTGCTGGAAATCCTGAAAAACAGGGAAGCCCTCTTCTTCATATCGCTAAGGGTATTGTCAAATTCAGACCTGAACACAGCAGCAATGGAATCGATAACAATCAGCCTGACCGGGAACCGAGGCGGCGGGTTCTCCAGTAAGGAATCGACCTTATGCAATACGTCGAGCAGGTGGTGTGCAGAATGGGCAGGCTCGACGAAGATGCGGTCAAGAGGGTCGTGGAGGTGGGGATGAGAGGAAGTGAAGGCGGCGGAGAGGTGGCGGAGGCGGCGAGAGGGGAAGGGGAATTCGGTGTGGATGTAGAGGGAGGAGGCGGAGAGGGGAGGGAGCTGGGCGGAGAGGAGGAGCTGGAGGCAGAATTGGGTCTTGCCGGAGGAGCTCTCGGCGACGAGCTCGGTGAGGGAGTTGCAGGGGAGCCCGCCGTGGAAGAAGCGGTCGATGATGGGGCATCCGACGGTGAGCTTCTGGGTGGGTGCGAGGGAGAGGTTATGGAGGAGATCGGCTGGTTTCATCATGTTCTTGATCTGATCTGATCATCAATCGACGGGAATGAATCAATGGACTAGGGTTTGGGTTTATTGGTCGGAAGAGTAGAAATTGAAATTTGAACCTGCACTAACAGAGCGCCAATTTGGTCTCTCTCTATCTAGGGTTTCTTTTTTAAGGGAAAATCAAGGGTTTAATTACGTTGGCCTAATTAGCAAAAACTGAAAATAAACATTTAATATGCCATGTTTGGATACTTTAGTTTTTTTTTTTTTTTGAGAAATCAACCGATGTTATTAATTAGAAGGGAAGACTACATCTTTCTCGATACATCTACTTAGCCAGCTGGGCATTAACTCTTCCCACACGTTTTCAATTCTCGAGACCGCCGCGTGCTGTGCCAAAGCGTGCGCCACGCCATTTCTCTCTCTCCCCCACTTTTCTATCTCGAGACTTCTGAAGTGTTGAAGATGACTCATCAGTTCCTCCATCACCAGTTTTACTCCGCCTTCGTCTCTCTTCCTTCTTCCTTCTCTCCCTTCGATGATATCGTCAATTACTTGTGAGGCATCTCCGATGAGTTTGATTTGACGACTTCTGAACCTGAAACACTCTTTGATGGCTTTCAAACACGCCTCTGCTTCGGCGTGTCGAGCACTTTCACATCTATTGCTCGGTCCGGCCCCTGCTAGTAGGCCTCTGCCGTTGCTATCGCGAAGAATGAACCCGGCTGCCGTGTCCCCGGTGTTTGGATTCCAACTTGCATCAAAGTGAAGATAAAGTTCATCGTTCTTCTGGGGCTCTTCCTTCCTCTGCAAACATTTCGAAATTAAGCTAAGTGATTCTTCTCGGCGTAGCTCTTGCTCTTGGATCTTCCTTCTGATGAGTTGTACTAAAACTTCTGTTGATGACTCGTAAGCTGTGAATTTTTTCCTATTTCTGCCATGCCACACTCCCCAGAGGATGATGCAATATTTTATTAGATCTGCTCCTTTTAGTCGATTTATATCTGCTTTAACTCGGTCTGACTCTATTGTGCTTGAATTTTGTAGGAGTTTCAACCCATCTGCTTCGGTCCAAATAGATCTCGCTGAGGGGCAGGTGAAAAGGGCATGGCTTGTAGTCTCCGAGCCCATGCCACAAAGGCTGCAACAGTCCTCAATCTTCATGCCTCTTCTCCTAAGGTTTGCTGTTGTTTGGATACTTTAGTTTTAGTTTTTAGTTCAAACGATTGTATTTTAAAAGAGTAATGCTATGGAGCACGAAAAAAGTTTCCGGACTGCGATAAGATTTTTTGTCAAAAGTTCTAAAAAATTATAAAACTCTTCTTAAAGTCAATCATGTCATTTTTGCTACTGCGACAGACATTGTACATTTTATCATATGCGACATCCATTATATGAGATTGGAGTATAAGAATGCACAAGCAACGTCGTTAGTCTGATATAGTATCGAACAAGGATTCGGTTATACTACTCCCTATTTAAGATCTTGGCTCATTTTGTGCCATTTTGTTTCCCAATTGATTTCAAACTTTTACATCAGTAGTAAGTAAGTTGTTTTAGTTTTAAAAGTATGACGATATCAATGGTATTTATCTTTGTCAGAGATGTACAAGTTAGATCAAACAATAGAGCATTGCATTGACATAAGTCATATATGTTTGGAACTCAGACCTCGCATTCTGCATTGCGTGATAGTTTTCTTGGGTGATAGTTTTCTTCTGAGAACACGATAATGGAAAGACCCTCTTAATCGTTCGAAAATGGAAAGTGTTAGTGATGGACGGATTCATAGATCGGTAGATCCATTATGCATCTACATAAACTTATGATGTTGTTTGTTTAAATAGCAATCAATGGCCATTCTCAACCACAATTTCACAAAGAAATTACTCGGTACTTTAACAAAGTAGTTCACGAACAAGACTTTTGCCACACTTGTGGTTTACAAATGTTTTCTATTTCTATGATCTTTACCTACTTTATGAATATCACTCTTTTGGGCTTTATATAACCACACAAGCATGCGAGCGAGAGTGCATGCAAAATTGACCCACCCACCAGTTTCGTATCTCAATCAATCCTAATTCCTACCCATCTAGTCAATCTCTCCATTATATACTCTTATTCAAAGAAAAAAAACAAACGCCAGTTCTATCTTTCATTTCCTCTACTTGTAGTTGAGCCACGACTCTAAGTATCCTCCAATTTTCTAGATCTCTGAAATAGTGGAGAAAGTAATTCGCTGGTTGTGTTTTTGCTGACCAAAGTCGCTGATCAATTTGAAAAGAGCACAATTAAAAAATTGTACTATGAGTCACTAGCACACTAACCAGCACAACACTGAGGTCATATGTGAGTTGACCAATAGCAAGGGCCCATTTTCTATATGTGAAAGTCTTATAGCAAGAGACATCATAGAGAAGACTAATGTGCTTAGGCATGTTAGTAATAAGTACTCCTACAAACTTGAGAGTTACTGCTTATAATAAATAATAATAATACTATTACTAGTAATGGCGGATCATGTCATTGTGGTGACAAAAGAAATAAAGGGCTTTTTCTCACTCTCTCCAATTAGAAGAATTTAGAAGGCACCATCATCATCATCGGCCCTCTTAAGTATCTTCTTCACTGTACATTACCTTCCACTCTACGTAATTAACAGACATCCATCATTCCAAACTTCTCTTCGAAGACAAACCCTAAGTCATATCCTATCGTTTCCTGCAATGACCTTCTTGCCCCGCCACCCACCTCATCCCCAGTAGGTAAACGATTAAACTCGTAGCATCCACATCAGGGGCAGTTCAGGAATAAGACGTATGACAAGCCTGCGGCATCAAACCGAACCCCGTCGTCGAGACAACAGCCACACTTGACGGCCCTTTGCAGCTCAACACCCTCAGTAGGTCCCACGATCTCGTCCGCTTAACTGGATACCCGCTCCCGCTGCCGTCAGAAGAAGGCGGGAACATGGTCGCTGGAATCTGGCGAACCTGCCTGCTTCTTATGTCTTTCAGCTCCATTTCTACAGGAAACTTTGCTAGCCCCAGCATGAAAACATACCAAGGGGGTTTCGCCCCCTTCTGATTGGAACTACTATCATACCTGCTGGAGCTGCTCCTCACTGAAGAGTTCCGGTTGATGATGTCAGGGACGGCGATGCTGGGGACTCTCCGCAGGCTTCTGTAATCCAGGGACCTGCTGCTTTGCATGATCCTGGCCTTTGATTCATCACTACTAATGCAAGTAGACTTCAGCGCAGACATTGACTCAGATCGCCGGTGATGAAAGCTCTGACATTTGATCATGGGGTTGAGGGTTCGAGGAGGATGCTGTTGTTCTTTGAAGAGAACAAGCTTACCGTCGGATATTATGTCTTCCGCATTAGACATGCCGGAGCTCAGATCATCACTACTGAAGAACTCGAACAAATCGGTTGTTGGTTCAGAAGATGATCTGCGGATGATGTCATGACTCGGTGGGATGATGCTCTCGCAAGTGGCGCCCATGGGGAAATCACTGAGAGATATCGCCTCCTCTTCCTCTTCCTGACATGCTTCTTTCTGATCTTCAGTGTCAACTTGATGATCCATTAATTAGGAAAACAGATAGCAAACAAACTCTTCCTAGAGACAGAGCAAACCTAGCTAGGAGATAAGAATTGAGAAAAAAACTATGTAACTTTAAGGAGAGGACAGAGAATGTTCTATGGCTGTGATGGAACAAGAATAAAACATCTCATGAGGAGAAGATTTCCAGGTGTTTTTTGGTTTCTATATATCTTGCGTTAAAGTTCAGAATACTTTACTTGGTTCTAGTGTGACATGCAACATGCTGCTCTTTTAAGAGACCCTAAGAGGCTCTCAATGGCCCAATCTGACTTCTTCTCAAATATCGCATTTATATTACTATTTCATTGGAAACCCTCAAATTAAAAATTATCCCAATCTACTAGAAGCCGCCTTTTTGCTACATTGTTCCTGATACGGGGAGGTGAAGATTTTGAGTACTACATACCCACAAAAATAACCAAGTTTGCTGGAGGACTATATTTTCTACTACAAAATATTAAGAATAATAAAATATTAGTCTTTTTTTGGAGTTTTCTTTATCTCATAGCGATGACTTCTAGACAACAAAAAACAAAAGGAAAATTGCTGGCTACGACATCAAGGCTTCTAGAAGGAATTATAATCAACCCAGAGAGAGTGGTAGACCAGTCTAGTAGATCTACCTCCGTTTCGTCATAATCTTCCCAATTGACTTTAAGGATCACTTTGACCGACTACTTTAGCTAAAGATGTGATACGAAAATGTGTTACATCTCAGGATAAGCAGATAGGAGGAATAGGTTCTAGAGAGAAAGGACAGTGGCTGACCAGGCAAGCATTTAGTACATTTCAGCAGGAGGGGGGCACTACTGGAGGTGGATGGTTCTGGACCACTTCTGATTTGCATGTGATTCAAGTTTACTACTACTATTCTTGTTCTAGTTCAAGGTCTCTAAGTGGAGGCCACGTGTTGTGACCCAACTATATTTGTAGCCTCTCAATCTTAACCATTCATATGTGAGTGAGTGAGTGAGTTGCAATGGAAGGAACAATCCCTATCTGTGAGTGAGTGAGTTGCAGTGGAAGGAACAATCCCTATCTGCATATGTTGCTTGAATCACGAGATTCTAACATGATCTACAACCATTCTATGCCCCAACCTCTGATATTGTATACTTCCAGCTTCATAAGGAACCCAAAGAAGACATAAGATACTTGAGAAATATTTCTTTCAACAAAGTAAATTAAAGAGGCGCTACGATGATAGGGTTATAGTTGTGATATAATCATCAACTCATCATCAACAAAAATTAATACCAATTAAAGAGTGTGTCACATACCTTGTATGCATCCTAACAAAGCGGACAAATATTGAGATATGAAGTAAACTAAAGGAATACAGGTCCTCTACGAGGATTGCGACCTGTTGCTGTCTGTACAAGATGTGGAAGTTTGCTTTGATGCTTTTTGGGAGAAGACGTTGAACTCTGGCTTCTGGATCGAAGAAACGAACTTGTAGAGCTGATCGTTAATACTAGTTTGCAGCACTTGAGGTGAGATCAAATCTGGTCTTCGAAGAATTTGAACTGTGGAGCTTCCAATAAGGTTGATCTGTTAAAGTAAGAAGATGTGTTAAACCATAACCCAAACGATAGAAGTATAAGATAGCAAATTGTGCTCCTAATCTGAATCAGAAGAAGGATTTCCATCGAAGTTATCAACATAAGTTCCTAAATCATGACAATTATTTCATTATAGAGAATCTTTTTTAGCTCAATAGCTGAAGAAAAAGAACTTGCAATTTTTCTCTTAGTGTGTTTGGATGCGGCATCAAAACACGGAATTTCATCAAAAAGTTTTATGTTGGTGCAGCAACAATGAGCAGAGAGCCCCACGAGTTACGACCACCACTGTCCACCGCTGTGCCACAACTCCGGCTGGCACCCCTACCATTGTGGGAATTCTGTTACACTGTAAGATGCACCACCACCTTTAAGCCGCCCATTGCCCAACAAACACCTCCCCCGTATTTTGCTTCATCACAAATCTGTGTCTAATGGCTGGTAATTGGATAATGTGGTTACTGGACAACCATGAATTTCAATACCCCATAAGGCCTAATTTGTTTGTTTCATTAAGCCCAGATTATTATCCAACCCATGGATTTCAATACCCCCTCATTTCTAAGCCCATCATTTTAAATCCCACCATCTCAAAATTCCATCTTTTTTTTTTTAAATCTTCATCCAAACAAAATAACAGAATTCCACCAATGATTACCTAGCTCCTCTGACGTAGTTGGAGGATGACAGCGTAAGCTTGATGGCAAACATTTGAAGGTTAATAACTTGTTCACAAGAAATTTCTGTGTGCAATTCTTCATATTGAAAAATAAACTGCTTCAAATGGCAACAGCAACGACCCAAATCTTGAGGCACTTCAAGTTTATTAAATGAGCACATCAGGATAATACGGTAATGCTGAGGTTACTCTTGCCCTTTTTAAGAGTCATTCTAGATGTGTAGAATTGTGTGGTTGAACTTTTCCTTGGCTGTAGATCAATGGATGCTGAAAATGAACAACCACGAGGAATCTAGCAATGATATCTGAGCATGGGATGAAATATTAATGACTGGTTGATTCACTAATGCAAGAAGCAGGGAACTTCTCATCATAATCCAAGGTAACCTAATGAATTGTCTTACCCCTATGTTCGAAGCTAGGTTGGGAGTAGAGACATGTAAATTTCATAAAAAGCTCAGTGCCTCTCCCACTTCCAAAAAAAGAAAAGACGGCAGATTCTGCCTTTGTAGACTCTTTCCTATAAGTTTTATTGGGTTGCTACGTATATTGGCATCTGAGGAGCATAGTAACTACATGGTAGGGTGCAGTATGAATGTGCTGCTTCATTACCAGTATAGCAGTTTATTGCAGATGATGGAGTTTGGAGAAGGATTGAGGAAATGGATCGCTTATGGTGCGTATTAAACAAAGGAACTCTCGAGTTATGGAACACTGACAGTTTTGGTCAGTAGTTTCTTGTTCAGTGAGAATTAGTAGCAAGGGTATTAAGTTATTAACCATCCATACCAAGAGAGTGTGCAGCTTCGTGGTAGCTTCCAGAAATTGGTTCTAGCTTCTTTAGCCAAACAAGGGGTGGTTAAGACCTTGTAACTCAATGCCCCAGGACAAAGCACTGCATTCTACTTTGGCCAGGAAAAAAAAAAGGTAGATGCCGAAAGTGGTCCTGGAGTGTCATATCTAGAGTGTGGTTATTGGAGTGACTATTAGTTTATGAAGTGCGGTATCCATTTCTTTGTTTATATGATGATAGGTAATGGAATGAGAGTGAAGCAGCTGAACCTTCAGTCGGATCTTCTGACGGATAAGTAGCTGAGGAAAGGTGAGGGTCATGAGATTGACAAGATTGTTGGCTCGATATGCAATGCGAACTTGGAGGAAATAGGGGTAAGGAACATCAAGTTTTGAAGTGGACCGGTATTTATACAATTGGAAGCGCAAAGTGAGAGGTTTGCTTATCCTTAGAGAGTAACGAGTAATGAGCATATATATCGGGAGACTATATGTAGGATGGAGTAGACTATTTTAAGCTGGATGGACAGACTTTAACGCGAGCGAACTATTTGTTACATTCTTGTACATGATAATGGCATCAGTTAGGGCTCATTGTATTAAGGATACTGGGAGACGTAGTACGTATGATTGAGTGAGCACCAACGCCCCGTATTCCACTGGTGATATACATATCGAAAAGCATGATAAACAATTGGGGGGTTTAGTTTATAAAATTAGCTAAAAGATAAATCAAAGTTATCATGGAAGACATCAGGAGAGTCGGTTGGTGGTTTCAACCTAGGTAAAGGCCAGCCACAAGAAAAAGAAGTTGACAAAAATGTGGCAAGAAGAAGCAAAGGATATAAATGCATAGAAGGAAATGTGCAGGCAGGGGTTAGTCTTTTTTCTTACGGATTGAGAAGCGGTACGGGCGAAAGCTTTAGCGAGAGGCACAATGCAAAACCTGTGGAAGGCAGACAGACACAGCCACAGGGATATATATAAATCAATGAATGAATCAAACCGGTCAAGGAGAGTATGAAGGTGGGGAAACAAACATACATTCCTCGTCCTCCGGAGAGGGCTTCATCAGAGGGGCTTTGCCATTCATCCAATCTGCAAGCAAACAAACAAACAAACAGATGGATAAATTCAATACACCGCGGGGGGATTTCGAATTCGTAGCCCTTTTTTCTTCTGTTGGTACGGCGTCGGAGTAATAAAATAATAATAATGAATTCGGAGAAGAAGAAGAAGAAGAAGAAGAAGAAGAAGAAGAAGAAGAAGAAGAAGAATTACACCCAACCGTAGCGGCGGTCGAAGAGAAGGCGTTTGGAGCTGCTTCGTCCTCCGCCAGTTGAAGGAGGAACCAACTTACCATGAGGCTTCTCCATCTTCTTCTTTCTTCTACTTCCCGACTTCTTCTTTGTGAGTTGCCCTGTTGTTCTAAGGCCCAAATCCAAGGGGACAACTAATCTTCCAAATTCGTGCTTAGTTAAAAAAAATACAAATTCCTGAAAGTCAAACTAGAAATACACAGACGGAACCGTATGGTACTACACAAGTCAAATTCTAAGTTTCAGCTAACCTAATTTAGGCGCGTTTGTTTTTCGGACTATCCGGACTAGACTGGACTAAATTTTTAGGATATAATAAGATAGGATTGGATTGGATTGGATTGGATTAGCTATAATTAATAATGTGTTTAGTTTTATGCAGTATTAATTCAGTATTAATCCTGTTAATACCCTCATGTGAGAGGGTACTAATTTGGGATATTAAACACAATCTTTTCACTATTTAGTACTCACTATTAAAATTAGTCCAGAACAACCAAACACAGTATTAATTAATACATAGACTATATTTAGTCCAATCCAACCTAATACCGCTAATCCTAGAAAATCAAACGTACGGCTCGAGCAGGCTCTTTTACCATACAAGTCATTTTTAACCAAATAAGTTCTCCAAAGACCAAGCATACAAGTCAAGTTTTAACCCAACCAATTCTCTAATCCATGCAGCATAGTATTGAAGAAAGCGGATGAGTGACAAAAGAAATCAGACTTCCTACAAATCCTGACGTGTCCTGTGATGTAATGATTAGAGCATCGTGTCAAATTTGGAGTGAAATTTGCTCTTGCTCTCAAAAGGCTGAGCTCCTATCTCATTGATCATACCCGACAAGATTTTAGGTTTCACATTTTACCACCGTCACTCATGATGCAATCCCGAATAAAATGCGGCACAATTTCACTCGCTTTCATTTGTACTTACTACTTCCCACCTGTCAGTACAAATAACCCAAAAATAGAACAGCAAGTACTTAGTAAACACACACACATTGACTAAATCTTGTAGTTCTTTCTTTTCGTTTGCTCGAATCCTGACATGCAAAAGTGAAACGAAGGTGGTATTTCTTGTAGACAACCATTTTCGGCCGGAAGCAAGAAGCAGATTTGCAATAGAAATTGTTAACCTCTTGCCTCACGTTCACCAAATACACTTGCATAACGACAACACCCCTACATGGCAAAACCTACGAATCTGTAACCAAGTTCATCACTATAGCGTCTACATATGTTTTTTTGCAAATACACATGCATACATAGCGAATAGGAGCTTCTTTCTTGGACCAGCTCGTGCAATTGCTTAGGCTCGAAAGGTCACAAAAACCTGAGACTCACAGCTCTGAGTAACATAAAACAAACCTCAGAGTTCAGGAGGACTCCAGAAAGAATTGAGCAGTTGTTGTTATTATGAAGGGGCGCCCAGATAAGAGGCAAGTCGTAAAATGTCGCTGAAGACTCCACCAGCAGTGACTTGTGCACCAGCACCAGGTCCACGAACAATTAGAGGCTGCTGGTTGTACCTCTCAGTTGTGAAGGCTATGATGTTGTCAGACCCTGAAAGCTGCGCAAATGGGTGATCTTTCTTGTATCTTCTCAGTTCCACTACCCCCTTCTCATTTAACACATCCACCACCCCAACATATCTCAACACCTATTATTTATCAAAGGGAACAAAGTAAGAAAAGTTCACTCGACACACACCAAAAATATTAGTCAAATACTGCTATCCTGCATATAAAAAATTAGAAACAGATATGCCTTCCCGATATTCTGGGCAGCTACATGGATCAACTGCTCCTCAAATAAAATTTAGACGTCACAAAATTATAATTGCCTCATTAATGTTCTTAACCACCCTCCAGGTAAATGGACTTACTTTTGACAGACAAATTACGGGGTCTACAATTAAGATTACCTCAGACCAAGTACCTTAAGCTAAATTTCCTATTGTTCCCTTTCTAGTTTCCTAGTTATCTTTTCATAGCTCAACCTAAAATACGAGACACTAGACCAATGAAAGAAGATGAAACAAAGTGCTTGAGATGCACCCGTGTAACAACGGGGGAATGATCAATGCCCAATTATATCACACTCCGCAAACATGAATAAATTTCCTCCAAGCACTGAAAGGATTGATATTTCACCTCACTCTTTCCTGATGTTCTCAATAAATTGGAAGAGCAAAGGACTTTCTTTGAAACCGTGGGACAAATCTGAAAACTTCTAAAATACTTTCATGTGTTTCATGTTGTGGGAGGTTCGCATCTGAATTTCAGCCTTCCCCTTACCCTTTGTTGTTACAGTTGGATGGAAAACACTACTTTATTCCTACGAGTCACACCCTATATCTCTAGCTTGATGTTTAACCCGTCCAACACGCTTCCAGCCTAATCATGGATCACTCTGTAAACATGCCTAGATTTGATTGAGTTAGAACTCATGCATCCGGCATCACTCTACTTAGTATCAGCTCTTTACATTCCAAGTTCATCTCTCTCCACAAATCTAACTTACCAGTTACCATACCCCTCAGGCCCTTAATCCCCTGTTTTATTCAATCAAATAAATAACCTATGAAATGAGATATACTATTTTTTTTTTGGGTACATAATGAGATATACTTTCCAAAAACTCTTAAATGCAACAATCATAATAGCAACTATGACTAAGTTCCTGCGCTAGGAATCAGGCTTTTTCCATTGCAAATCTCCTGGATCCCTCCTATTACCCTCACAATAGTCAAAGGTAGAGCCAAATGTCTTTAATTATAGTGTGACTATACTAGGCCTGACACTAAAAAAGTTCACATCAAAGAAACTCGTATTTTTTCCCAAATTTTCCATAATATCCCCATAAACTAAGACATCTCTTTCCAGGTCCAAGAACAAACCCATTTGAAGTTTCCAGGACTTCTCAAAACTGTGGTAAACCAATATTTGCAACACCATCGTGGCATCGTCACATCAGTTTAAAAAGAAAAAAAGATCTTGAACTTGTGAAAGTTTACGATATGGTAGCACATATAATATCACCAATGTCGTCTTGTTGTCCACTATTATCCCGTAAATAGAAACAGTAACATTTTCCATTTGACAAGTGTGGTGTCTTCAAAAGAAAGCATCATAAATAGCTACGGATGGGAGTCTATACACTGCCTAACAAGTTACTATAGAACCTCAGAAGATCCACATATATTGACATAGCCAATAGTACTAAAGGGACATACAAACATGCTAATCTTAAGAGATTAGGAAACAACTTCAGCCAATGCCAATAATAAAAAGTTTCCATCGAAAGACAAATCGGTGGAACAAGTTTTCATAATTGAATTCTCCCAAAAAGCCTCTGGGATTCTGGGCAAAACACTAGTGCTGTATTTCTTGATCAATCACAAGTGCACACGAGAGAAAATGATGAGGATACTTTGGTTTCATTATCAGCTTTCTGTAAGCTATTTCTGAACTTATTAGGAGATAGATTGTGATCTATTCTGTGTGGCTTTAGGAATATATGCTAAAGTGAACTAGTGATCAAAGTCATAGAGCCCTCTTTGGGGAGAATGGCAACACAATTCTTGATCTCGAGGAAGGGAAATCCACCATGGAAAATGTGGATAGCAAAAAAGGATAAGATAACTTGGACACTCACTTTATCGGTAGTTTCTGCCTCTCTTGGGCGATTCTTGGGCTGAGGTCTTACAGAATGTTTCACTTGTTGGGGAAGTTACACATCCCCGTATCTGCTAACTATCCAGTGACGGCTTACAAGAAGAGAGTAGAGACTAGGTTCTCTCTTGTGGGGAGTTGTTCCCGACACAAGTGCACATTCTGGGAGGTTGAAGGAGAAACTCTCGTTCTTATCTTCTTTGATTACATATTCTTCTGACATTTTGCTACATACTTAGCTTCCGGCTTGATACCTATTCTTGCCCCTTGGGATGGCATGGTAAAGTGGCTTGGATGAGGTCATGAGGACACATTCGCATGATGAGTCTTCCGAAAACTCATCATTACATTGAGGTATCTGCAACTGTGGAAAGTAAAAAGAGACCAAGTGAAGTTCTAACCGAAGAAACTGAAGACGTAGACACAGATAACTCTTTCTCAGACAAAAAAAGGGAAGAAGACACATTTATTTGGAAGATACCAGAGATTTGGACTTATTTAAGTCCATTCTCTCTTAACTTTGATAGCATTCTGCATTGTTTCACATTGTTCTATATGATGTATAGTTGTGTGAGTTTAGCTTCTTTGTGCTTATGGAAAAAGGCTTTATGGTGATCCTATGCCTCGGGAGGATTAGTCTCTAACTATCGGCTTGGGGACACCTACATTGTTCTTTATGGTGTACTGTATAGTTGTGTACGTTTTGGTAGCTTCTCTGTGCTTATGGAAAAGGCTTTATTGGGAGAGGCAAAAACCCACTTAGGCGATCCCTATGCCTCAGGAGTCAGGAGGATTAGTCTCTAACTATCGGCTGGGGGACACCAACTGGTTCATCCATAAAAAGAACATTGAACACACAGAGTTTCACCAAATACTCACTTCCCCAGCAGCCTCTGCATCCTGACGTTTCTTCGCTATGTCTTGGTCATATTCAGGCAGTTGTTCGAGAAATTGCACAGCAGATGCACTATCCTGAAACACACTTACAGAACATGAATTACAAACTAGTTTCCACAAGATAATGTACGATTGAAAACCAATCAGTATCATACTCTTAATGGCTCTGGGACCAGACTTTGGATCGGGATATCTGAAAGCTCCAGCTTAAGACCGGATTCTCTGGCAAGAATTATCACCTGAAACATGACAACCACGTGCAAGTATAAACACATTTGTCATGTGTATGTGTGTTCAAATTACTTGTGCACTAATGCAGCCACATGAGAGTAATATCCCTTTTTCAAGGATAAATAGGGATTTCATAGTTTCAGATTAATAAATAAAACACTGCTGGGACTATTTGTTTGCGGTCTATAAAATAAGTAAAAGCTGAGTTGATAGTTAATCACAAATCAAAGATATCAAACTCATCCAGATATCAAGTGACGAGAAACAAGATGGAAATGTTAACAAGATCAATTTTATTCTCTTATTCTTTTTCCTTTACTAAAATGGATTTTGAACTCAGAATAACCAGACCACAGCAGGTTAGTAACACATATACATGTATCAATCAAAGTTAAGTGATACACACATAATAACGAGTTTTGTTAGTTTGAGTGCAGAGCCTTGTATAAGGCATTGATGAGCATGTCCCAACAAGCATGATTACGGCCTATTACCTTTCTGGCCACATCTGTTCCAGATAAATCATCCCTTGGATCTGGTTCAGTGTATCCAGCCTCCTTCGCTTCTCCTACCACCTCACTGAAAGCACGGGAGCCAGTGAAATTGTTGAAAATGTAACTTAGAGTGCCGCTGCATCAACAAAACTCGGGTCAGAAGAATTGGCAGAAAGTAAATTAGTTCAATATTTGTACAGCCATGCATGTAAATCATTCAGATATCATTTACTTAGCTAACCTGAAAATGCCTTCAATCCGCACTATTTTGTCCCCAGTTTCAAGGAGACCCTGTAAAGTGCTAATGATTGGAAGACCAGCACCTACAGTAGCTTCATAGAAGTAGTGCGTATAGGATTGACGTTGAAGAGCTCGTAACCTCAAATACTGAAATTAGAAATCAATGACGTGAATAGATCACCAACAGAGTCGCAGATATTCAGATAAATCTACTATTTTTTTGCTCTGAAGTCTGAACATAAGAACTTCATTCAGAAAAATAAGTTACTAGTTAGAATACATAATGCTTTAAGTTCAAACACTACAACTTTTTACTCAAGCAATTACAATTGGGGTATACTACATCAGAAAATCCACCGTTACCTGATCGAGTGGTCCTGAATTTGCCTTCTTATTTGGTGTAATTACGTGAATCCCTCTTCGCAACCAGTCATAATAATTGGTCGCAATACTGGAGTCAGATGTACAATCTACGAACACTGTATTGGGTATGAAATGATTTCCCTGCACATTATGAGCAAATTTCTCGAGGTCTGCTACTTCTCCTTCTTCCTCTAGAAGCTCTCTCCATCTAGATAAGTCAATACCCCTGTAAATAGATATGAACATGGTTAAGATGGTAACCCTTGTAGAGAAACGAGTCCTGCGTTAATTCACAAATCAACAGCATATACTGAATTTTCAACTGAAACACAACACACTTGCATAGAATAACTTGTGAATTGCTTTCCTCCGTAGTCCTATAATTGGGTTTCTTTCATGATGTTTTGGGGTTTCTCTACGATATGCTTCCCTTTCCCAGCAGGCTTGGAGACTAAAACAGGAAAGAAGCTACAGGGTTCTAATGGAAGTTCAGTGCTCATTATAAAGAAAGAACTCCTTTACATATCTTCCATTTCTCTTTAACCAAAAAGCGGAAGAGAAAAGGGAAGTCTATAGTCTATTTCCAGTATTCAGATGTATAGTTTTAGAGGGCAGTGCCAGTGAGTTAGCTCCTCCAGTTTGTAACCCAGGAGAAAAAGCTCATGCGTGCAACAAAATCAATGAAATTATGTAAGTGCTTTGGAGATGCCTCCAAATGAACAAGTCTTAATGTCCTATAGCTAAACAGGCTAAGGTCTTAAAGACGAAACTCTCATAGAGCTAGGGTGTAAATAAATTTACTTGACCCACCCCCCACCCCCCAAAAAAAAAACCCGACTCATCCAACACAATCCAATCCAAATTTACTGGATTCTGGTGGATTGAGTTGGTAGCGGTTTATATTTTAGCCCAAACCGATGAATTGGAATGGATTATGGATTTAGTAAGGTAATCCAAATTTTTAACCGAACCAATCCAACATACATGTATAGTCATGTCATTGTACACATTAGTTTAGTAGTCGACTACTACTCTAATGACACTGGTGAACAATCCCCATTTATCTCTAACACTACAAAGGTTTCCTTTTGACTTCCATATCCGGAATAATGGAAGATAAAATCCCATTTCTTTCTATTTCTTATTTTTTACTTATGTATTAACAATCTCAATTATCTCATCCTGTTTTGCTACCATAAATTTTTGTACTATACTCCAATACTATTCACCCGATCAAAACGCACCTAAAATTCACTTATGTATTATGATCATCACGATAAGAAGAAATTATTTACGTAAAATATAATGAAGCATAACCCATTCTATCCACCCAAACCGAACCAATCCATTTTAATGGTTTGAGTTGATTTTTCGGGTAGTTGGCTTGCTTTTGGTTTATGCCTATCAAATAAAATTCTATATGGATGGATGCTAATTCTCCTCTCAAACCGTCCAAACCGAACCGGGTACACCCCCTTACTTACGGCACTATTCATGTTTTATCTCTCTATTGTTTGTGTGGGGTAAGACCATAAGACTTGATGAGTATTTAACTAGTAACCTCCTATGTGAAGTATCAAGTTCGCTTACTTCCACGTTTTACCAACAGAGCTGCCTTGAAAGGAAAATAAAATGAAAAAGATAAGGAGAAACTTAATTGTGTATCCCTTTATTCGAGGTAAAATCATTCACTAATATATATATATATATACACACACATTGTCAAATCGATCATATATATACAGATAGTATGTTCGTGTGTTTATATATACACGTTAAATAATATATTAAATCACAGTCATAGATAAAAATCTGAAAACAACACTTAAAATTTAAGCATATGGAACAGCATCAAACAGTTTTTCCCATCCAAAATTAATGGTTATCAAAAGTAGCAGTAACATGGCCGGCTCTATAGTACGGCAGTTCAATATCTCGCTTAGCGGCTCACAGTTCCAGGGGGCTCAAAACGGTTAAAGTGGTTTTGTAAGTTTGGTGCATTAATAATTACTAAATCCTAAATTAATGATGATCTTAATTAATAGGAAGCCTTTTTCTCAGTCTAACCGGGGGCGGCTACGTGGATCAAGTGACTGCATTTGCGTTTTCCCAAGCTCATTTCCTCCCTTACGTAATAGTCTAATTTGACTAAGTCGTGTCCTGGTGTCTCTAGCCAGATTACATTTGGTCTCCTTGTACCTCATCTACAAACCTCGAACTAAAAAGTATCACTTCTTATAACCAGGGCATCCGACGGCCAATGATACACATAACCAAACCACGTCAAATGAATCTCCCTCATTTGGTCTACCGTGCAACGCGCAACGTCTAGATTCTTTCTAATTGTGTACTTGTGTATCCTATATTTCCTAGTTAAACCACTCATACACCTTAGCATTCTCATTATTGCTACACTCATTTTTTCTTTATATTTTTTCTTAATCACCCAACACTCCATCGAATACATCAGAGCAGGTTCTACAGTGGTTCTATAAACCTTACCCTTCAACCTAGCCAGGATCCTACAGTCACACAACACTCCATATGCACTCCTCTACTTCATCCCCTGCTTTCATACTATGGGTAACATTGTAGTCTATCTCTCCATCACTCCTCAGAATAGACCCAAGATATCTAAAATTATCCTTTTTTGTCTATTCCAGACTCCAGATTGTTCCATTTTCACACCCCGTCTCCGAGGTGAGTTATTGTTGGGAACTTTTTTGTATAATTTTACGATACTTTATCTTTATTTTGATTAATCAGTGAACTTTTGGGAAACATTGGAATAAGTGATGAAGACTCTGATATGTTTTACCTAATCTTTAGAGTCGTAAAAATTGGACCATAAAATTTGATTCTCTATCTAATTGAAAATTTCAGATTTTCTATCAGTTATATAATAGTACGTACTAATGGATTGACTCGAGAATAACCAATGAAAGGTGAACGTGTTGGACGGAAAGAGATGGCCTGAGCAGTAACTTTCAAAAGCTCAGTAGATACTATCTTTCAATTCTACTTCAAAGAAACTTTGCTATGGTTCAGTGATTTAAAAATAATCTCCAGGGCATCAACTAAAGTCAATTTCAAGATTTAACTTACGTGTCACTCAAAAGCATTCTCCTTGAGCCAGCGATACCCATAACACGCAAGTCAATGTTAAACTTTTCCTTGAGGGCTGCAGCCTGCCAAAAAGACCATGTGTATCAGGACAGCAAAAAAAAAATTGCAAGACAAGCATGCTGAATCTTTCTAGACTCGTATGTGTGGACAATATATAGCTTTAGTATTACTTTACTGTTATTATTAATTATTGTCCACAGTATGCTCCTCCATCCAATTTTATGCACGTCATTTGTAAGTTTTTGGAAATGCTTTTGGTTAATATTGCAAGATTGTCCTTTTGTCTCTATTTGAATAGTTTTCTTCACAAAAGCAATCATGTAAAAGTTTTTATTTATAAAGCCTGATGATGGAATGAGGAAGAATGGGTTTGCTTAATGGTATATGACATAACACATGAGACTTCAGAAAAAGGAAATGAAGGAACAACGCACTAGGACACAGAGAATACAAGCTGTTCTTGAAATTAAACACGAAAGAACAAACATAACTGAATGAATTATTGTAAGACTTCACTGTTATAGATAAAAGCTATATTTATAGCCTCAATAGGAAATACGTTTCTTTAATGATCAATCATTTTGAGTATAGTAACTGAAAAACTGTTAGATGCAATATTATAGTGAATTAATATCATTTTATGTCGACGAGTCCATCGCGGAAGTTATGTTTCTTAACAGGTGTGACTGCTGAAACAAAATATGCATAATAGAATAAAAAGGAAAATAGACTAACCTGATCCTTGAGCTGTTCAAGCAAGGTACCACCAATTAACCCAGGTCCGATGATACCCATTGCTATTGTTGTTCTAGAGAGATAAAATCTTGAGTGAACAGCTCTCAAGGCCCTCACGCAGTCTTCTCGTTTGAGAACAACAGTGATATTGTACTCTGAGCATCCTTGGGCTATGGCACGGACATTAATATTAGCCTGCAGTACAAATAATTTAACTACCATGAGAGCTCAACAGATTTCATGAGATGCATCAATATACAATTTTTTAAGCTGTCTACCACATGAGTAAAAGTTATTATCCATCAAGCTATAAGCATCTAGCCATCTACTGAAACTTTGCGGATTGAGATAGCAGTGCTAAACTGAATATCTTATTATGATGATTTGCACTATTGTTGATCCGACAACTCCAGCAGCAAATTACAAGTTGACATTACCATGCACCTACATAGAGAAAGTTGGAACCACCACCAGGGAAAATGAAAAGCTGATACATTATTACTACCTCAGACAAGTTTACCAACCTTAGCAAGCGCATTGAAAAGTGTAGCACTGACTCCAGGAGTGCTGGCCATTTTTTGGCCAACTGCAGCCAAGATGCAACAGTTCGGGATGACTGCAACCTGAGAAAGCACCAATAACTTAAGAAGGCATCCAAAGAAGACACTAACACGAACTGAGCAAAACGCAATTGTTTAATATTGTCAGGTATTTATAAAGTTTAAAGCTATACGAGATGCACCGCGTTGAAACAATGAAAAATAGAAGGATGCACTATTGTGAACTTCGAGATGCTTGAAACTGTACTCTCTCTCTCTCTCTCTCTAATGAAATTCAAGATATATAGTGCTGGAGAATAGTGAAATTCAATCTTTAATCTCTCTCAAGAAAAATTCAATCTTCAACAATTATTATTGAATTAACTATTTGAAAAAGTTGAGAATAAAATTATTTCAAATTAAATCTTCTGAGGAAAAGCTATTAAAAAAACATATAAAGGGGTAAAACTAGCAGTACTGGCACTCGGTACGGAGAAGATAATAACCCCTTCAAATATTTCTATGAACACATAACCTAACTTAAATGTTTATACTTGTCTTGACCCTGACCCAGATTCGTAAGATAACACAAATTCAATACCTGAGAAAGGCGCCCAGCACCAAGAGCTTGACTAAATCTAGACTGCAGTGCCTCAGCAACAGCTTTTACTTCCTTTTCCGGGACAGCAAAACACACGGAATGCTCACTGCTAGCCTGCACTAAATCGAGCATCAAACTTGAAAATTGCACCGTAGCGAAGCTTAGAAGAAAGTAGAAAAATAATATACCTGAGATATCATGATAACATTAGCTCCCACGTCTTTTACTGCGGCAAAAATTTCACTAGCAGTACCAGGAATACCGGCCATTCCAGTTCTGCAAGAACATAGTCCAGGATAAAGCTTGTTGAGATTGTTGTTTATCCCACATTGGAAATTAGTAAAATCTTATGTAAGGGTTATAAGATCCTGGGCCACGCCCCTCACTGCCATTTGGTTTCGAGGTGGAACCACATGAGTTCTTGACATGTTTAAAGCAGTTCAGTTTCTTTGTTTGAAGTTGCTTGGTGCTACTATGCATGAGGAACGCTTGTTAAGAATATTATTGTTTATCCCATGCGTGTGATTTATAAAATCTTGAGCTACTCCCTGCCAAACGGTTTTGAGGTGGAAACCCATGGATTCTTAAATACCTTACATTTCTAAAAAGAAATAATCACATTGAGATGAAAAAGACTCACCCCTCAACATTAACAAGAGCTAAATTATCTATTGTAGCAAATCCTTTGACGAAAGATTCCAATCTCTGGCCATCTTCTAATTCATCAGTAGAAGGTCGGCAGATAACTGTGCCAGGTGCTGAGAGATTGAAAATATTTCTTATAACTATGGGAATGTCATAGCGCATGACCGGAATAATGGTTCTCGGGTGTAGAACATTAGCTCCGAAATAGGACTGCGAAAAACATTTAAACTATGTCATCAAGAATGTGAATTATTGTGTCATCAACCTGCACTGGAAGAAATAAGAGGTCCAAGCTCACCATTTCCCAGGCTTCTTGATAAGATAGTTTATTCAGTACTACAGCCTCATTAACTGCAGAAGACGAAAAATAACACACCAATGAAACCTTAGGTATTGTAGCCAAGGAAATGATAGTATAAATAAAGTCAGCCCAGGAAAGAGTATGGCTCAAATCCTCTTTCATAAAATGTCACAAGGACAGCACTGGCTACCACATAATTAACAAAACACTTAAATGTCTCAAATGCATAAATAACTTGTCCACACGCACCTTTCCTAGGATCTGCACTATAAACACCATCAACATCTGTCCAGATTGTGACTTTACGTGCCCTAAACAAAGCCCCCATTATTGCTGCAGAGAAGTCACTTCCATCTCTTTTTAACGTGGTCGGTATATTTTGAGGAGTACTAGCTATGAAGCCGGTTATAATTATTATATCTGATGGAGTTTGTGAAAACCATTTCTCCAGCCTCTTTTCAGACTCTGAGTAATCTGGATCTACGTGATCAGAACCAGTAGGATTTACAATAAGGACCTCCCTTGCGTCCATCCAATTACAATTCTTTCCGCTCTGCAGCAGAAAACGTAATGTAAAAAAGCAGTAAACTTGGTATAAAATTTTCAATCTGAGAGTGGCATGCTATCAATGAGTGAAGAGACTACCTTTCTGACAAGAGCCGCAAGCATCTGAGCTGACCACAACTCGCCATGACCAACAACAAAATCTGTAAAAGATTCTGTTGCATGACCAGCTGCAGGACATAAGCATGTAGGTCGATAAGCTCCCAAAACTAAACATCTACTATTCTACACAGTAAATTCCAAGAACGATAAAGAAAAATGATAATAACCAATCAAAAATAGATAAAGGAAAGAATAGATGTTACAAGACAAGAGGAGATTATTTATAAGAATGTTCCTATCCGGGGCATCATCTTGCCCATTTATGCATCAGGATAACTGTAGCAAAGTTTGCTAGGAGGTGCTTATTTATAAGATCATCTGTCTAAGCTGATTTATGTTAAGTATCTGTGGGGTTCCACCTCAAAACCAATTGGCAATGAGGGGAGTAGCCCAAGACACTTATTAGCTATTTTAGCTCTTCGTGAAGGTCCGATGTGGGACATCTTAATACGCCCCCTCACGTGTATGCATTCGTGGAATGTTACACGTGGAAAATCATTTTGTCGGCTTACGAATCGGCTTGCGATTGGCGACATAGTGGACCTTGTAGGAAGGTTCCTACAGGCTCTGATACCATGTTAAGTATCCGTGGGGTTCCACCTCAAAACCAATTGGCAATGAGGGGAGTAGCCCAAGACACTTATTAGCTATTTTAGCTCTTCGTGAAGGTCCGATGTGGGACATCTTAATAATTTATTCAGGCACATTCTGGCACTTAGTATCTTCCCATATCAAGTGGTTGCTCTGAGCCAAGGCATTATATCACCACAGCAATTGGCACTTAAAAGAGCAACACACGTAGCATAATGACACATGCACAGATTCCTAAAACATTACACGATAGGCAAAACAATACCTGGAAAAAGGTTGAGAGTTACACACTGCCAAAAATATTATATTTATCAAGTTTATTTTCGAATTTCTTTACTGTCAAGAGAGCATCCATAACATCGATTACTGAGGTTTCATGGGATTCAAAGGGCAAAAAAATTATCTTAATTTTTCTAAAGAGTGTTTGATAAGTGCGAACTAATTAACCATGATGTATATATAAACTATGGTTATCCAGCAGTCAGCACATTACCGTAAAACTACTCCTAGCAAAGTAGCATTTCGAAAACTGGTTATACGTAATTGGAGGTTGATTTTCACAAAGTTTGGAGATTGCTTAGTATGCTGCCAAATTGACTAGTAAAGCTTCCCGAGTATACAGAATGACAATTAAAACCAATCTTCTCGACTACCTATATAAATTGCACGAAGCATGGCTTTAAGGTTATTGATGTCGTGATGCAACCGTGACAAGAAACTAGCCAGCTCATCCCCCGCGAGTAGATCAAGTGCAGTTGACTTATGCTTTTCTAGAACAGCATCTACTGCCACTACATAAGACTCGTCACGTGATTGTGCCCTGTATATAAGATCATACATCATGTCTGTCACTTTTGACATTGCAGATACAACGACCGCAGTGCGTTCTGAAGGGTCGGTACTGATTATGTCAGCAACATTCCGAATTCTTTGGGAGGTCCCCACACAGGTACCACCGAATTTGTGAACAGACCATACATCACCCTTGGGGAGTTGATCTATTTCGAAGGATGATTCCCTCACAACATCTGACAATAAATGAGAGTAAAGCATATAAGAAACCATCCTCGTAAAGTTATTGCAACTGCATGATAGTCTTAGTTTCAGAGTGATGTGAAATGAACCTGTGACTGAAGCAGAAATGCGAAAGGTCGACAAGTTCCTTCTACTCCATTGACAAAGAAAATCCATTCTGGAACAAAGATGTAAAAGTAAAAGTTCAATATTGAATAAATAATGGGGAAAGGCCCAGGTATCGAGACCTATACAACAATAACAAAGGTGTAGAGATAAGCTCAGGATAGGCAGACGAAGTAATCAGGAAGCATAAACTAGTCAAGATGATAGGTAAAACCGCAAAATTTAAATCTACGCGGCTAGCATAAAACAATGTACAGTAAAATATCAAGTAGAATAAGAAACTAACTATTGTCATTCCTTCCAGTCAAATTTAGTAGGTTATCCAAGTCAAATGCATCTAAATCCTTTTCCATAAGAGGATGACAGCAATTCCACTATTGCCGACAGTAGAGTCGCAACTTCCAATTCATACACGACTGCAGCAACATCGGTGAGGTTCACATCACTCTGAGATGGGAGCCGTGTTGAGTTATTGCACAGTCCATACATGTGGAATAAGCAAGATAAATTGGTGTAATACATGTAGATTGACGGAATCTGATATCAACAAACAAGTAATGGTTGAAATGTGAAAGAGGCTCCTGCTGACTAATTTTATTTGGCAAGGAAAGGAAAATATGCTAAGTGAACCAGAATACAGCAACCAACTAAATCAAACCCAGTCTCTTTTAAGCTGGTCTCGGCAACATTTTCCAAAACAACCAGTTCATTTTAGCTACCAATTAAACTAAGCATGGGAAGACCATGAAAATTCAATAGGGAGCACAAGTTCAAATCAATCTTAACACGCCAGTTTAAGCATCATTAATTTACCAGATACCCTATATATCCTCATAGGCTACCAATTATTGCAGGGAAAGAGAGAGAGATGAGATGACTAACTTAGTAGTAGCCACCGGAGGGGAGCATCGCCGGAGAGGGACAAGTGAGATGCGTGATGAGTCCTGCGGAGGGACGACATTGCCCTTGGAGGAGGAGGAGAGAGAAGAAGAAGAGATTGGCGCCGCGAACGCCATTGATGGAGCTGTGTGATTAGATTTCGTTCTCTCTCTCTTCGTATTGGGGGAGGGTGATTGCTGTGATGCGGCGAGAGGGTGTGTGCCAGTAGTAGACTAGTAGTGCTACTGGCAAGTGTGTGATGAGAGTGTGAGAGAGATGGAGAAAGAGGAGAAGAAGAAGACGACAGAAAAGGAAGAAAGGAGTTTTGGTTTCTAGTGGAGGAAAAGGAAAGGCATGGATATTGCTTAATAAAACTCTGTCCCCACCCACCCCCAAACCCATCTGACCTTTGCTTCTCCTGAAATACCACTCCGTTCCCTTTCTTTCTCCCCCTTTCTATTTTTGTCCGTTCCCTTTCTTTCTCCCCCTTTCCCTATTTGGTAAGTTTTTTGATGCAAAAGGACCATTTTACCCCAGATCAATACCTCACTTTCTTTTTTTAATATTACTGTATTGAGTTTGGGCCACCACTGAAATCAGATTAGTGGCCCAAATCAACCAAACAAACCTATTAATCCCACTAAACCAATCTACACTAATCCAACCTACCCTAACCCAAACCCACTAACAATTGATCCAGCCCAAAATAGGCTACACATAAACAAAACTGAAACGTTTTGTTCAGTTAACCCTCATTTCGTTACCCTCATTCTCTCAGTTCCTCTCTATCATCTTCTCCGCCTCTCTGTGTCTCTCTTCTACAACCGATGATTTCCATGGTTTCTTGCGGTTGATTTCTTCTCAGATCGCATCTATAATCGGGGATCAATATTTTGAGCTTTGGTCGATGTGGACTACGTCTCTCGACCCCTTTATTTTAATTTGCTTGGTCGCAACCTCCCCGAGTTCGCTCCAGTACTTAGCTCTCTGGCCGCAAGAAATCTTGAGGGGTGTCGACACTTATGGTCTGGTAGCCAGTTATTAGTAGATCTTTCATGTGTCAACATGATAAAAGATGTATTTCCAAGTCGGACATTTACTGTTTAAATTTGAAAGTCCCGATTGGACAAGGAAGGAAGTTTGGGAAGGTTTCCCTAATTGAGATACTAAAGTAAAAAGAGTTTGGGAATGTTTCCCCACAAGTGAAGTGATAAAAGGAAAAGATTGGTGAATTCTTATTTCATACTTATACTCTTACTCGAATTCTTTACTCTTCAAACTTATGTGTTGTTTTTATAAACTGCTTCATAATCTGTTTACATGTCTGGGTGTTGCTTACTCAGTATTTTCCGCTGACTTTGGAAACTGTGGTGTTTCTTTTTATTTCTGCACCACAGGTTTAGGTAGAAACTTGGAGTAACGGGAGCGCGACTCGACATACATAGGAAAAGTTAGTAGATCACATTTATTTACTTTAGAACTTCGGTTAGACTTAGAGATTTCTAAATAGAAATAATGCCCATGTTTGTGGCGAGACAAGTTTCAAAGTTTTAATTATTTAAGGATTTGGTTTGGATTTTCTGTTATAAAATCTCCTTGTATCCGGGTTTAATCTCGGGTACGAAGTGACATCCCCGGACTTCCGGCTTGATTGTCTTGGGGTGTTACATGATCAATGGTCATGTCGTGATTGCATTGTTGCATCCACGTACGAGGGAGTAACACCTCTCATAGGGGACGATGTTGGGAGGTTGACGACAATTATATGAGTACTCTAGCAAGTACACTAGGTTGTCAAGTAATACCACTTAAATATCGCGTATGATCGAGTCCACAAGGAGAGTTTATTTACTATTCACGAGAAGTTTCGACTTCAGAAGCTAAATTAACGTACTGAAACGCTAGTTTGAATGGTTTCTAATTCAACTAACAGGAAAGTACTAAATTAAACGAAAAATATTTTCGAGGTTTTAGTTGTTGGTATTTAACATTGCGAGAAGTAACTAGGTCAAATGTGGGTCTCATGGGGGTGTTTTTAGGTTCCTAAAAAGTAACAGGAACACGCAATGCAGAGTTATGCATATGTCATGCACGTTGTAATTATGGTTACCTCTCGGTGTCTCACAATGTTACATCACGATTAGTGACAGGGCCTCTCGACCAACCACTACCAATTGTTTCTTTCTAGTCCATTCCACGTTGCACGGTTCAGTGGGGCCTCTCGGCCCAACACTCACCGAATAGTTGATTCTAATGGTCAATACTGTGTTCAAACGATTATTCCTGCTTTCGTCACCTCTTGATCCTTAGGTAGTCGGGAATAGTCACCACTCACCAGCTCTCACTCATAAGTAAATTTAGTGCATCACGCTCACCAACCTAGATCACTATTATTACTGGGTAGCTACTCGAACATGAAGAACTTACATGCATAAGATGAACCGGAACATGTGAACACCATTCCACATTGATTTGTAATTATATGATTTAGAAATTAAGTTTTATTAATGTACACGAACATCTTAATTTTATATAAAAAAAAAACTATGTTATGTTTCAAACTTAAAATATCATACATACATGTATTTCGAAAATTCATTTAAATTATTACACTTTTTACAAGTAGAACAATTATTACACCTTTTACAAGTGAAGTTTCAAGATTTTTCAATCAAGTCGAGTCAATAAGTTCAAATTGATTTGAGTCTAGCTTATTACCAGTCCGTCCCAGTTCTTTCTTTCCATCTGATTTTTTTGACTCGTATCTAGATCACTTTGACCGGGTGATTTGGATAGCAAAATAATACGATTTTTTGATAATTTTTTCACCATATTACAGAGCACCTTTTACTCTACAACACCATGAAAAAATTATCAAAAAATTACATCGGTTTGCTATTCAAATCACCGGGTCAAAGTGACCCAGTGAATAGTGACAAAATTCAAATTGGGAAGAAAGAGCTGGGAGTGGTATCTTTTATAAACCGATCCGCACAATTGACCCAGTGGACACGAGGCCAAGGTAAATAAAGCCCTCCAAAAAAAGGTGGGGAATATATTTCGTTCCACTGGCTAATTCGAAAGAAGTTCTCGTACTATCAGAGAAAGAGGAGAAAACACGGGACGATATCTATCGGAGTCAGTCGTCGTACTTGGTATTGGCAGTGACGACGGACGATTCAATTAGCACCGGCCCAGACGACAACAATGGCCAAGGCATCAATCAGCCATGTTATCTTCGACATGGACGGATTATTGCTCGGTATATATACCCACCTACTCAGATCTACTTCGCTTTTAAACAGTAGCCTTGTTTGATCTTAGTTTTAGTTTCTTTTCTTTTGAGGGTATTCATCCTTGAATTTCCACTACACTGGCCTCAGATCCATATATATACATATGCCAATTTGTACACACACTCTTACTAGTTTTCTTTTTTGAAATGCTGGTTCTGTTGCTCATTTTTGTAGAATTGACAAGGATATTTGGTAATGGACATTACCATGGATGAATTGCTCATTCATGTTTTTTGCTCTTGTTTTGTCGGTAGGAGGATTTTCATGGATAGATGAGTTTATAACTCAACCACTCACCTGCCTTTGATGGATCCAAATAGGGACAATTGGGATGAGGTTTTAGTACAAATTTGCTAATCCAAATATGGGTCTCATTTAACATACTATAGGGAGGATCATTAGGATAGTTCAATACGTATTATTATATATGCATTAACAGTTTAAAGCAGTGATCATCATATTCCATTTACGGTACAGAGGAACTATGCAGCTTTAACCAGGATAACAACTAACAAGGAAGCTGCTATTAATGTATTACCATTAAGAATCCTTATTGATTTGGAGGGTTTGGTGTCTATAACGTGTTTCATTGTCCGGTTTTGTCATCCCCATTGCTAGGACTGGTCATTTGTTGGATTTCATGGATACCATCCTTGAGGACCGTCTTTTGTAACGCTTCATTTTTGATTTGTTTGATAATTTTTTTATTACCCTACGGAATAAAGCCGAATTACTGACTGCAGATACGGAGAAATTTTACACCCAAGTCCAGGAAATGATACTTGCAAGATTTAATAAAACATTTGATTGGTCCCTCAAGGCAAAAATGATGGGAAAGAAAG
The DNA here is from genome assembly GCA_023055425.1 of Linanthus parryae. Classification (NCBI taxonomy): domain Eukaryota; kingdom Viridiplantae; phylum Streptophyta; class Magnoliopsida; order Ericales; family Polemoniaceae; genus Linanthus; species Linanthus parryae. The sequence continues at coordinate 76,063,006 of JALGPY010000009.1, read as the reverse complement.
CATTGGAATCTGCTCATATTTTTGTTCAAGAGACTGGAATTAGCGACTCCCTTACAGCTGAGGATTTTCTTACTGAAAGAGAGGATACATTGAACAAATTGTTCCCAACTAGTGACCTTATGCCAGGTATTATCTTCTTTTAACTTTGATATGTTATTTTTTTGTTTCTCCAAATATCTGTATCAAAGCTTGCACCTTGTCTGGTTATTTGTCAGAAACCCTAACGGAATGAGGGTTTTTACAAATGAAAATTGGAGAATCAGAGAGAAAATTGATAGATAGATAGATAGAGAGAGAGAGCGTAATCATAGAGAGAATCAGAATCCACATGCCTTTCTCATTCACCATTGAAGCTCATAACCGTTTGCTTCGAGCAACGGAATGACAGCTCATAAAATGTAATGAAATTGCTTATCGAGTTCATTCAATTTCATTTCAACTTCATAGCTAGACGATGCCATCTAGTGCCAATACGGCGTTGTTGGACTAAAAAAAAAAAAAAATCAAATTTAACAAACGTCCATGGACATGCGGTCCTTTCTTGCTCCATTCATGACAGTCCATCCTCCTTTCGAAATTTGTGACTCCACAAATCAATTATGGGAATTGCGCCTTCAATTGATTGTACTCCTCCCATGTTGCCTCTTCTGGAGCTCTGTTGACCCACTGAACCAGTACCAGAACGTCAGAATATCTCCCTTCTTTTCACGAACTTTCCGTCAAGGATAGCTCGAGGTTCAATCAACAATTGACCTTCTGGACCACCTACAGCAGTGATAGTTTTATTGTGATCAACACTTGTCCATGAGTTTTCTTAAGCTGAGAAACATGGAATATTGGGTGGATTCTAGCTCACTCTGGTAGTGCAAGCTTACAGGCTACCTTCTTGTGCAGAACTTGGAAAGGACCATAAAACGTGGCTGACAGCTTGAGGCTTCTTCTAATCACCGCAGTTGTTTCTCTGTATGGTTGTAACTTTAGAAAAACCTGCAAATTTCCTCTGTCCTGTGCTTATTGGCAAAATTCTGCATCCTTTCTTGAGCTTTGGTGATGTTGTCTTTGATTTGTCACAAAATTATCAGTTGAAATCCCACTCTTGTTCAGCTCGTGGAAAGAGATGTGTTTTGGGGAAAACCATATAATACTTCATATGGGGCGAGTTGTAAGCTAGATTCGTTAAGTATTATACCACCATTCTACTGAAGACAACCATATTACCCATTGATGTGGTCTGTCTGCAGTTATACATGTCAAATAATTCTGTAAACATTGATTCAACCTCTCTTTCTAACCATCACTTTGAGGGTGGTAAACACTTGACTAATGTGATTTTCCCACCAATGGGTTCTCGCAACACATGCAATCTGTACACCTGATCAAAGTAAATGTGATCCACATCTGCTATCGGGTAAAGGTGAGTGAGTGCAATAAAGTGGCCATGCTTTCAGCATCTATCCACCACTACCAAGATTTTGGTTTTTCCATCAGGTTTAGGAATCCCTCGATAAAATCCATACTATATGCACCCATGGTTTATCAGACATGGTGGGACATTCTCCACATTCATTCTTTGACAAGTGTCACACTCCTTAACCAATTTCTTAGCTTCTGTGTGCAACCATGGCCAAAAGAACAAATTGCCGGTCCTCTTGTAGGTCCCTGAGACCCCTGAATGGCCACCCATTCCACTGTCATGCAATTCCTTGATCAATGTCAGCCTTAGGGACCCTGTGCAACTCACATAGATGACACTCCCTTTTTCTATAATCCATCCTTGAGCTCGACCTCCCCAGCTGATGTAGGATCAAATGCTGAGCTGTACCGACCGCTGCTGAGTCCATTCATCCTCTTGGTAGAAGTCAACCATTTCTTGGACCCATTTTGGTGACTACTGTGATAGCTTGACTCATAATCTCCTCTTCTGGTTGTTTAGTTCACAGTGCAGCTTGGAGAGAGCATTGGCTGCTAGATTCTCTCTTCCGTTCTTGAATTTAATAGTGTAATCCAGTCCCATGAACTCACTCTCCCACTTTTGCTGGACCAATGTGTTTTGTTACAGAAAAAACTTGATACTGAAGTGATCAGCCGTGATAGTGAATTTTTTCTTCTCTAGATAAGATCTCCACTTTCCAACAGTTTGCACCACAGCCAAGAACTCCTTCTCATAGGTGGAAAATACAAGTGTTTGTTTAAAAGTGCCTTGCTGAAAATGTTAATTGTCTACCACTTTGCATCAAAACAGCTCCCAACCCATTGTGACATGATCATTCTCAAGAAAAAGGGCTTAGTGAAATCAGGTAATGGCAGTATTGTGTGTCATACATAGCTTCTTTAAGCTAGTTGAAGGAATTTTCAGCTTGAAGACTCAATTTTTAAGCTTCCTTCTTTAGTAATTATGTGAGAGGTCTAGCCAATATACCATTGTTTTTGACAAACACCCTGTAATATCAAGTGCGCCTCAAAAATCCTCTACGTGATTTGATGCTTGTAGGGGTTGACCAAGTTTTCATAGCTTCTATTTACTGGGGATCAACCTTCACTCCTTTGCTTATCAAGTGCCCCAAATATTCAATTGTCTTGCATGAATGCACACTTGCTCAATTAAGCAAACTAAACTGTGTTGTGTGAGCAACTCAAAAGCTTGGGTAAGTGCTGAAGCTTTTTTTTCCTTGCTGTAAATCAAGATATCATTAAAGAAGACCAACAGAGACTTCCTTAAGTAAGCCTTGAAAACTTGATTCATCAAACTATGAAAAGTGGCTGGAGCATTTGTCAACCCAAGTGGCATCACCGTGAACTCACAGTTTTTCATGAGTTGTAAAGGCAATCTTGTACATGTCTTCCTCACCAGTCTTCACTTGGTGGCAGCCAGACCTATTGTCTAGCTTTGAGAACATGGCAGCTCCATGCAATTCCTCCATGAGCTCATCGTAAGGGAAAGATCTGGTGCTATGTTGAATAACCCCATTCTGCAGCATTTCCTTTACCAATATCTCAATTTGCACATGAGGGTATCTATAGGGTCTGAGGCACACTAGTTTAGCTCCTTCTTTGAGTGGACACGGTGGGAGGAGAGACAAGAATTCCCTATAACCATGTGCTCACCAAGGGTCGGAGTTAAGTCCGTACATTTTCACTTTAGGGATGGATTTGGTTACAAGGAGTATTAACAGACACTGTAGTTTTGATTGATGTAGGAAGGAGTGGGCTAACCGGTAAGGTAGAATTACGTAGGGATAATTTAGAATCTAAAGGATTTAAGATTAGTCGCACCAAGACTAAGTATATGGAGTGTAACTTCATTGGCCATCAGACAGTGGGAGAAGAGGTAATGACTATTGGTGGCCAAGAGGCTCCAAAGAAGGATAACTTAAGATATCTGACGTCGATTCTATGTAGTAATGGAGAGATAGGCAATGAGGAGAAGGGTGGGCTAAGTGGAGGAGTTCATCTGGAGTTGTGTATAGGGTTCCGACTAGGTTTAGCCGTTGAGGGCAGGTTTGAGAAACCTGCTGTAAGTGAATGGGATAAGTGTTGGGAGATTAAGACAAAATACTAAAAAAATGGTAGTGTAAATGAGAATGCTAAGTTAGTGAGTGTGTAACTAGGAAATATATGATACACAATGATACAATCAGAAAGAATGTAGACGTTGCACCTATCGAAGGCAAAATGAGAAAGAAATGTTTAAGGTGGTTTGATCAGATATATCCCAGGCCATTGGATGCGCCGGTTAGGAGAAGTGATATGGTTCATATGGACGGTGGTAGACGAGAACCAAACAAACTTAGGTAGCGATAGTAAGACACAACGTAGTCAGTTAAACGTAAAGAAGAAATTGAGTTTGGATGGACGAACTGGCGACGCTTGATCCATGTAGCCGATCCCGGCTAAACTGAGAATAGAGTACGTTGAATATTTTTTATATGTGTTTTTGAATTTTACGAATATTTAAACTTTTCATCTATCTGCATATTTTTCTCGAGCTTCTGAAAATTTATTACGCTAGTGTCCTTGTCACGCATGTCTCATGAGATAGGTATCAGTGCTTCCTAGTAAACCCTGTAGTGAAGCCCCCTTGCATTCGGCGACTATGTAGACAGTGCAAAAGATGAATCTAAGAAAATCATGCACCATATATAGGTTGTAGAAAGCATGAATACTTGTGACCTTTTTAAATTTCTGGTTTCCGTTGGACTTCATTAGGGAGTATTAGTAATGCGGCAATGTACATTAAAAAACCTCCCAATTTTGTGACTATCAATCTACTAGAATTGGTGTATCTGCAATTTCATTTGGAATCATGTCTGAAGTGGGATATGAGAAGGCGACCTTTAAGATTATGGAAGACAGGTCTTAATGTGTTATTATGTCTTTTAATATTTCATTTTGTAATCTCAGGTTGGCTAAATCATAGATGCGTGACCCGAATTGTACTTCGAATAAGGTTGAGTTTCTGGTGTAGTTGGTACTTGGTTGTGTGCGGCTTCTGTCGGGGTTGTGTGGTGAATAATGTATTATCATGCCTACTAAGGTTTGGTCTCATTCTAAGAAAGACTGCTAAGGTTTCGTTTTGGTCTCCTTATAAGAAAGAGTGGCAATGTTTTCCGTCATGTAGCTTATACTGCATGAATTGTGTCCACTTCATTGCTTCATCTTGTTCGATTGATATTTCCACAATAAAGTCTTCTTTTAAGGCTGAAACTACTTGGTGTCGTGTATAGTTTACACTTATTGGTCTAAGTCACCAGTTTGCAGTGGGAAAGTGAGCGTACCTGAGCATCGGCTCTCAAAATTCACCCAATTGTGCCTGCCCAATTCTGGAGGATTGAGGTTCCTATTCTTGGCTTATGGATTAGATGACATGGGCTACACTGTTTTTCCCGGGCTCCCAAAATTATCTCTTTAAAGGATCATTCATGAGGTAGGTAGAGAAGGAGAACACTAGGCATTTGAAGGCCCAAAAGGTTAGTCTTCAAGGATTCGGGATTAAAATCGATAAATGAGAAGGGGTGGTCTCTTCTGGTTTGGAGTAAAGAGATTGAAGAAAGTTGCATGTGTTCAAAGCTGGTGGATTAGAAAAAGCCTAGAGTTCTCTGGCTTACTAGGGCACTCTAGAACTTACTCCTCTTAATAAGGTTTCTATTTCAAACTAGAGGAAATATTTAACTATAGATCAGTGTGAGAATAATGGGGTCAATGGTTAGTCCATTCTCCAAATGTCTTGTTCTGCTGTCCTTCATTTCATTCTCTCTGAAATTCCCTGTTTCAGTGCTCTACATATACTTTATGCTCAACAGAAGTTCACAGCACCCATAACATTGTATTTTCTTCGAACCTTGGGCAATTAATGCAGACTCAGACTGGTGCAGACATGTATATGTTGGATGAAGAGGCATTTCAACACTCCTTTATAATAAAATGTGAGTCGAGGCTATTAGACGGGTAAATTTGGAGTGTAGGAAATAGTAACTGATGCAGGACATGGTGCAAAATGCAGGTGAGAGTAAAGTGTACTAGGCTTTTTGCAGTTTCTAATAACTAGTCAGTGAGTTCTGTAACTTCTAGGCGAGTAGACTGCCACTTGTAAACTGAATGCCATAGTTAAAAGTTTATTTCTAATCCTTCCGTTAATCTTCAACTTATGCGTTCTTTCCATGTCAAGCTGTAATGTAGGTCCAATGAGAAATAATGAAATATCTAGTCGTGCTTATGCTTCTGTTTAGTTTTTATTTATTTTATTCTTATTTTCATTGCTCTTCTAGGAGCAAGCCGTTTGATCAGACACCTCCATGCAAAAGGAATACCAATTTGTGTGGCAACAGGGTACTATTCTTCCCTTTTGTTCCTTATATTTACTTAACTAGCTTTTCACTTCAGGTTTTATAAGTTGAAGTTGAAAATGGTAGAACATATATGTTGGCATGTTTTGAGTTTGCTTTCATCTGTGTACGAACCCTTGTGTACTGAGTGGAATCACATTCAGAACTGACAGTAGTGTTCTTTCCAGTTCTCACAAACGGCACTTCGAATTGAAAACACAAAGACATCGTGAACTTTTTGAGTTGATGCATCATATTGTTCTCGGCGACGATCCGGAAGTCAAAAAGGGAAAACCCTCGCCTGATATATTCCTCGCAGCAGCCAGAAGATTTGAGGTATCCGCATATGAATGCTTTTGTAATTCCCCATGTTACATATGTCTATTCACTAAAATTTGTGATATTGGCTTTCCAATTCTGTTTGTCGCCATCATTGTTTGAGATACTGAGAATGATTCATGGAAAATTGTGGCTGAACAGGGTGCCCCGATAGATACAAGGAATATTCTTGTCTTTGAAGATGCACCAGCAGGAGTTGGTGCAGCCAAGACTGCTGGGATGTAAGTGACATAATTCTTTCATTGTTGATTAGTCTGAATGTTCATAATTCTGCAGTCATATTCTAATATAATGAAAATGTTGTTGAAACAATATGATATCACCTATCTAAATTTTTGTGTTAGTATCGGGTTTATGCCTACTGTCTTAAAAGTACTTTTTTTTTACTTCACAGCAAATTAATAGCTTGCATTTTGACATCCGATGCTTGACATATCACATTATTTATTTTCTTCCGGCGCTTCACAAATACGCAACTCTTTTATTTAGTTGCAATGCTTGATTGTAGATGTAAATAAATGAAAAATTCTATATGTCATTGGTTGAACTCATTTGCTGGTTGCTGAGTCTGTCACCATGAACAATTGCGTGCAGGTTTGCCGTTATGGTTCCTGATCCCAGGCTTGATAGCTCTCATCATGGAGCTGCAGACCAGGTCTTGAGCTCCCTCTTGGATTTCAACCCTAGCGATTGGGGTTTGCCTCCATTTGAAGAAGCATCAGCCAATTAAATTTGCATATCCATAAGCATGGTATGTCAATGAACTCAACCTTGATTGGTAGACGATTCCGTTGATTGCCAAGATTGTTGAAAGGAGTTGGTTGATTTGTTTTTTCACAAGTTCTTACTCTTATTAGTCGTGAACTAAGCTTTCTAATGATTGGTAACTGGGAAGTTAGAGGGTGTAATGCCCCTTCTTTTAGGTGATTTCTAATCATAATTTTTGAATCCCATGTATTCTATATACATTGCACGCTGAATATTTTTCGGCGTGTTTGCTATATACAATGTCATTGTAGTTCAATTACGCCATGGTTACATGTGTTAGATAGTGGTTTAATGTTCTTGGCCTTAGTTTGTTAGTGGGTCTTTCTATGAAGCAACATGGTTATACGGAAACCAAATCGTTTCGTCCCAACTCATTCTATGCCACGAAGATCTGGAGCTTTGACCATGGTTCTATGACATGAAACACTTCTCATAGTTGGGAATGACCGTTTTTTTTTTATTCAATGGAAACATTATAATTTTCAGCTCAATAATACCCTAAGATTTTACTGTGACTTACCAGAACCCATTGTCCTTGCATGACTCTCACAGAGTGCATACGCATATCATCAGCGTCATGATTATTGTTACTACTTGGTCTGTTTCACCAGACTCTTCTCAGTTGACTTGAAGGAGGTCTTTTGACCAACTTATTTAGCTAACGATATGATACAGAAACTTTTCAATTTTTTCATGAAATTGTAGTGTTAAAAAAAAGATCTACAACATTATCAAAAGTTTGACACATTTTTGTATCATATTATTAGCTAAATTAGTTGGTGAAAATGGACTGATGAATAGTGCACTGGAAAGACTCTGGCGAAACAGAGGCAGTATTATACTATATGACAGCTTGGTGATGGAGTGACATTTAAACTGCTCAAAGCAGGCCACTAATGTGGTCTACTATGAGTTTAGGAATCAGCACTTGAGTAAAATATTGTTCAACTCCGTATCTATCAAGAAATAAATAAAAATAGTAGCACTCCTATGGTTATGTATTCCCTATGAAGAAAAAAAACATTTACTATGTAGTTAGTACTGGTAAAATGTTTTACAGATCCCAAAACTGTCCCCCGAAATTGAGCAATTTTGTTTGGATCTCCGACAGGAGATGGGGAAAGTGGTGGTGGTCATACTCCAAGCTGTCTTCGCCATTTTCGCAAGCAATCTTGCAAGTCTGGCGATTCTCTGTCTCTGTGTGCATCCTGTGTTATGCAGTTTCCCAGAAACAAAAGTTCTAGGGATCTGGTTTAAAGAAAACAATTATTAGTATTAGTTCCAGATTCTATATTAAGTCGATTAAAAGACACTCTTAGACACAGGAGACTTGTTACTTTGATGAGAAATGGGTATTTATCTTATGCAGGTGTTTACTTGACTTATCATGCCTTGTTATCAGAATAAGTTATTCTCTGTTCGGAACCAAAATTGGACAGAAATGCGAACGAAATTAGGCAAATAAGACCACCACCATATCTGCATAGTCAACACTTATTTTGGGCCGCGTTATCTATTCCTAGAAGTAGCTGGCTACTGAACTTTATATGATTTGATAGTTACTGAAATACTGGACCAGCAGTTCTAGAAGAAACGAAAAAAATCATATTTTCTGGTCCGTGTTCTTTTTGGGATCTGGTGGTCAGCCTAGTATTTAGTTGTAGAAGAAGAGTAGAGTTGTCTACATGTGGTCCAAACCCGCACACCCAATCCCAATCGACATGATACCAAAGTCCATGTTAGCTATGAGCCACAATTCAGAGAAATTAAATTAGCATTAGTTTGTTGGTGACTGTTGTGTCGGTTTCAGCTTCATAGTTGCTGCGTTGCTGGTGTCATTGGTGACTTGATGTTCATCTTTTTTATTGTAATTCATTTTGGGGAAAGCTTGTTCGCCTAAATAACATCATTAGGTTCTCTTTGCACATTGATGAAACCATCATAGGTTGGTAAAAGTTGTAAGTCAGATATTATAAGAAGGTAGGAAAACATAAGGTAAAGTTCAAATGCCTTTGACATTGATTCAAGTTTAGAATGCTTCAGGACAATTCTCCTTTCCGGGACATCAATTTGTTACACAGTACTACTAGTTATATGGTCTTGCAGAAGGGAAATAAAAAGGGGTGCAACAAATCACTTGTGTATTAGAAAAGGACCACACTCCTTGATCAGTCACCATCTCCTTTGAGTGCACAAGTAACCAACACATGACTCTGCCTTACTTGAAATCTATCGCTTCTTCATTTAGGACTGATATAGAGTCTTGTTCAAAGCTAACGGTGGTAGTACGCAACTTTACCTTTTCCTTGATCTAGTCGTTGGCTGGCTGAACTGATGCTTCGTTATTAAATATGCATTAATGCTATAGGGAAAAAGCCATGAATTGTCTTAACTGCCAAAAAGGTCCTATTCAAATTGGACCATAAACCCTAAGACATTGATCTCTTACCAGCTGATTAGCAGAAGGTGTCAGAATCACATGTAAATAGTATAGTACTATGCACGGAGTCGTCAACATGAAAATGTTTATCTGGATCATATGGGAAGTGGTGTTTGTACTTGATGAATAATTGGATCAGATCAATCACTCACACACAATCATTGATTATTCATTAAGAGGTCATTAATGGTTTGGGGAAGTTGATTGAAATTGAAGCACCTAATTATTTTTTATTTAGTTATTTAGATGTCTGTCTCACATGTAATTTGAAACACAGTAGTACTAAGTAGCATTTTCCTTAGCACTACTTCCCTTTCAATCTAGGATTGAAGTTTAAATTCTTCATTTTCTTCTTCATCAATTGCTGCTTCTTAACCGCTGCTTGATTGTTCAGTACCAACAATTAAAACGCAAAACACAAAGGCTTTTTATTAAAATCAGCAAAGAGGCTAGGAGGAACTCCACATCTACAAAAAAGAAATTTCCAATCACAGAAAGAAAGCTGTTAAGAAGCTTCTTCCTGTCTTCCTTTTCTTGAATCTGTCTTTACGGGCAGTACTCGAATTCTCTTTGCAACCTTCACAAAATCTCTGGAAAGAAAGATAACGTAATAAACCAAATGCATTAGAGAACGAAAAGAAGATTAGAGAAATTGTTCCTACGATTTTCTTTGTATAGTTGTAGTAAAATTTATAGATAGAAACACTAATAAGTTTCCTACACTAAATTACCATGAATGATGTAATTACGTGTACTGCTGTAGTAAAAAAATGATAAGTGTACTTACTTCCAATTGAGGTCACCGGCAAGAAGGAGGTCATTTTCCATGTCCTCATAAGCAATGAGGTGACCAGGGACAGCATTTGACAGATCAAGATCACCACTGCCGCCACCACCACCGCTGCCATCATTCTTCTCACCCTGCAACCCAACTCCGCCAGCATCACCGTCAACAAACATCTGTCTGAGGGCCTTCGCCAGGCTTTGGTAGCTCGAGTGTTTGTGGAGGCTGATCCTTTGGCAGATTGACCGCCCTTCCAGCACCACAGTCACCGGTGGCACCACTGATGAAATCAACCTGTCATCGGCTGCTGCAGGAAACCCTTGATGAAGACCATTAGGAGGAGGAGGAGGTAGAAGGTTGGCCATAAAGGAGGAGGGTGGTGGGGGTTGGGGTGGTGGTGGGGTTGCACCACCAACAAGCCTTGTGTAGAAGCTAGGCGAAGCTGAACGGTGACGGTGTCGGTGGTGGTGGTCATGGATGATGGGGGCGGATAGGCGGTCTTGCCACCTTCTCCTCTTTAAGGATTCTTCTTGTTGTCTTTGTGAATGCTCAAAACTTTCCATGGTCTTGTGTTGGTTTCTCTCTCTGATAGTGTGTAGGTTTGAAAGGGGTGGTGGTGGTTTAGAGAGTGTTGAAAGTGTTGTATATAGGAGGATGAGCGGAGGAGAGAGAAGGAGAGAGAGCACAAATGTCGGGAGAGTGTTTGTGAAACCGACCCAGCTATGTAGCGTTTTGAGCTCTTCTTTCCCAGTCCCAAAGCTAGCTTATAAATGTGTAGCGATTTGACAGCATATATCTCTTTTGTCGCGTTTGGCTAGAGCGCTTGAGTTTAAAACTTTGACAAAACCCGAGGGGTTGCACATTGGACTTACTCGCTCAAATGTGAGTCTGTCTGTCCTCATTTTCTCAGGCTGGTTCACCACTTAGTTGTGGTAATGAATGCGAGTCCCCACGTCAACAAAGGGAAGCGGAGGGAAAGTATGCATATGCAACTTGTGTGTGTTGTTAGAGAGGATGTTTGCCAAATGTGAATGCCAAAATAGAGGTTGCTGCTCAATAGGTACATGAAATAAAAAAAATCAGTACTATGGTACTAGTAGTAGTAGCATTAAGATTTAAGGGGAGAGTATGTTATTCATGGGGATAAGGGTAAAAGATGGGATTGCTTGAGCAAAAAGCAAGCCAAACTCGTCTAGGACTTGAAGAAGAAGAGTAATGACTGTAATAAATCAATCAATTAATTAATTATTAAACAATGCAAAGGGGTGAGTGTTTTAGGGAATGCACGATCGAACTTGAAAAAGGAATCCTCTTCTCTTGTAAATTGCATCAGACAGACAGTAGCAGCGCTGCGGTCGCCGAACGGCTCGCAACTCTTTTTTACTCCCTCCTCGATCTCTCCTCTTTTCTTACCTGCGATGACTACGAGTGAATTGGTCGGTGTTCATGACCACCCCCAAACAAAAACAAAATAGGAAGACATTCATACACACATACTAGTTGTTTCTTCACACAATTACAATATACTACCACCCAACACCACCACAACCACCGCCAACACCAACCAGTTACTCATTAGACATCATATGTGTTAACGAAATAGCAGATACACAACCACTCTTTTTTGAAAAAGACGCCATCATCTTCCCGTAGATACTCGAAAGTAGTGAAGTACAACCAAAACATGGGTCACTTCAATTTTATTTACTTCTAGTAATAGAGTTGGTTGATCACACACAAAGAAGATCAGCTGAGCAGGTACTTCCTTCGAAATTGTCTGTTGCATGTGATTTCTGAGGTCATCATGACTAGGTGATTTGAGTAGATAAGCATGAAATATAACATACGACCTCATTAATCTTTTTTGTAGGAAACCTCATTAATCTTTTCGCTACTGTGTGGTCAGTCATTTTAAGTCCTCAACATCATGAAACATTTGAGTAGTTATAGGTCTCCTTTTGTTACACAAGTTGCAGGCAAACATGACGACTTATAATTTAGGAAGAAAACGAGCATATCACTAGACCGATCATAAAACATTTTAAGTCTACAACATTATGAAACATTTGAGTAGTTCTACGAAAAAGTGTTTAGTAAAGACACTTTTCAGGGTGATTCCCAAATGAACTCGTGATGGGCTCGGCAGGTGACCTAAACAGGGAGGAAACAACAGTAACAAAAACACCAAAAAAGAAAAAGGAGGATGAAACATTGGTAGAGAAGGATAATGGGCAGGCCTACAAAGCCTACAACAGCAACAACAGAGTCAAACAATATCAGCCAGTGTGGTTTGCACTTTGCAGCCTATTGCACTAGAGCAAGGGGGTCAGCCTATTGCACTAGAGGGAGGGGGTTTCAGTGCACACCCGAACAGTAGTGCCTGTGGGCGCCCAAAAAATAAACAATGCTCAACACAGCACTACTTGCTCCATAGAATTCTGTTTCCAGTAGCAAAATTTGTAGTATATTGTTTGATATTTCCTCCATCTATAGTGAGTACCACAAACATGGTGAAATTCTGTAAATGCAACTACCACTACTATTCAAAGCCAACATTACAGCAATTCAGCTAAGCTCTATAAGACATTCGAGCGCTTGTTGCTCCCTCAACAATACAACGACTACTATCATTTCTCGGTCGTTTCTTTTTATAATTTCTACACTAGTATACAAGTATAAATCATCACCATATATAGAGATTACACATAGGTTTTTAAAAAACCCCAACAAGAAGAATAAATCAATACTTTCTAACTACTATCACAAGTATAAAAGGGCTAGTAGTAGGCTCTGCAGGCTTCCGATGTTGCATTCCTGGTGACCTTAGATGAGTACTTGTATACACATTTGTAAGTATATATTCCTTCCTTGAGAGAGCCGATAGAATAAAACAATAGATGATCGACCAATTACCACACATCCCGCAAATATCTCCCACTTGTTTGCAGATCCTTCACCACCGCTTCCGCCCTGCTGCTGTCCATGGATCCCTGAAAGCCCCCCAAAAACCATCATTTCATTTAAGTCTTATTATTTCACCACAACGTTTTTTTTACTCCAGGCTCAAACCCTTTCTAACAACAGTTAAAAATGGAAAGAAGCTATTCTCTTCAACATAAAGCAATAGTTCTATATTCCTTCTCGTGTCTATAGAATAATTCCATCAAGGAGTTCTTCATTTTATTTGCTTGCATAAACACAAGCATAGATGACTACTAAGTCTTTGATTTTATATCCATGTTGGATGAGTAATGTATAGTACAACTACTAATAGTCTTCCTGGACTTGCTGATTCCTAGGCTACAACTAGAAAGCTATCCAAGTTGCGAACATTAAATTATTCAACACGAGCACGTACCTGCTCTTGCACAATAGTGTGAAGAGTGCGGTGCACATCTCTAGCCATGCCTTTCGCATCGCCACACACGTATATGTATGCTCCCTGTGATATCAAGTCCCAGATATACGAAGCCTGGTACCCACCAAAAACAGCAAAAGTCAGTACATACTTGCACCATCTAAAAACATACGCCACAAGAATATAATAATTTATGGTTCCATAGGATAGAAGGTTTACTTTCTCAGTCATCTTATGTTGAACATATTCTTTGGTAGCACCCTCGCGCGAGAACGCAACAACGAGCTCAGAAATTGCACTATTCTCAACGAAATTGTTCAGCTCATCCTCATAAATATAATCCTGCAAAGTGCGTTTCCACTCAAATTAGTTATGAACAAGTATGACATGGTTTTATCATACATCCAACTCCAAATCACAATCACAATCACTTACTGTTCTCCTATTTCTGCATCCGAAGAATAACACAGCAGGTCCTAGCTCAGCTCCAGCTTCTTTCAAAGCTAACCTTTCCTGAAACCAGACTCGCATGTTAGCCTCAAAATGAGAAGCAATCATAAGGGAGTAAGACGAGACAAACAAGTTCACACCTGCAAGAAACCCCGGAAAGGAGCCAACCCGGTACCAGGACCAATCATGATAATTGGCACTTTAGTATCAGTAGGAAGTTTGAAGTTCGATTGCCTGACAAAAATGGGTGCCATACTGCAATCATGACTTCCATCTTCTGGTACAGCACTCTGTAAAAAGGGCATTCGATAGATAGCATTAGAAGACTGCATGAGCTTATTAGGTGAAATTCTACCACACAAACTTAAACGTAAGATACAATTGACTGACTCTTCATTAATCACCCTCGGGAAAAAATTCCTACAATTTCATCTAAGAAGATAGGACCACAAAATTTCATCAAAAGCTAAACAGCACCTTCATCCAGGTTGAACAAATTCCTTTGTGAATCCGTCCTGTTGGCGTTTTATCATACACTAATGCACAAGTGATATGAATTCTAGACGGCGCCATCCTGTAAAAAAAGTTACCAGAAGTAAGCACACAGCAATAGGCCAAATTATCCAAGACGTCTATTATTCCATGATTTTCCTGATAACTTGGACGAAGAATGAAGCTGAAACAGATATTCAATTTTCGGGTGTCTTATGTAGCATAAGTTTCTGAACACTACCAAGGTCATTCAAGATTCCCAGTAGTAATTTTTCTTTTAATCATTGCTACCAGTGTAGAGAGACTGGTTGGACTTCACCAAACTAAGAGCAGAAACAAGAGGAATGGGCAAGTCCGAAGGTATTCACCTTGAGGACGATGAAATTGAATAATATCTGGGCTGCAAGTGTGGGGCAATTGCTGCAAAAAACACTCCAAGCGGAGGCCTGGCAGACGGGAACTCTGCCATCACCTCAAGTAGGCTTCGCTGATCTGAAACTACCCATTGTGCATACTCATCCTACAAAAGAAGAAAATTTGAAACGGTTTGAGAAAAAGAACAGCAAGATCTAGTTGTTATTATTACGAAAGATCAAAGCAAAATGATGACAAACCTTCCCAGCAGGAGATGCAAGATGTCTTAAACGGTCAGCTTCACTTGGATCAGAAGCATGAGTTGCAAGGGCAATCAACGCAGACTGGAAAAGACATAAATATTATAAATCATACACAGGTCGTGCGATTCATGTCCAAGAAACGCCTCCCTAAACAGTTATTGACCTACCTTCTTGGGAGAGCTCAGAAGATCAGCATATCGCAACAGTGCTGTCCTTACGGTACATGGTGGAAAAGGAGGCGGCAATGTGCTTCCACTCACCGGTGTTCCATCCTCTTTATCAGTGTGCATCGAGAAATATGTATCTGGGGATAAATCCAATAGTCTTTCTGCCTCTACTGCAGTTTCAGTCAAATTCTCACAGTACACACCAACATGATCTCCAGTTTCATAGCTGTTGATAAAGAAAATTGTAAGTTGAAGAAAATGATCGATAATGTCTGGTATGCAATCAATTTTATCTACAGGGTCAAGGAAGAAATTCCAATGATCATACTATAGCTGTGTATCCACTAGAAATTTAAACTAAAATGCAACTTACGCCAGTCCAGTGCCAGCAATGTCAAATTCCAGATGGGTGCAAGATCTGTCAGAAGCTGGAGAATGAAGCTCCTTTCTCACAGCTACTCTGGCACTTCAGTTAAAAAAAAAGCATTTGTTAAGTTACAAGAAACAATTTTTGTGGTTAGCAGCTAAAATTCAGGATTTCGAGAACTCTTATTGGTACCTGCATGGATGCTGTGCATCATGAACAGCATGGCCATTTGCGAGACCCGAGCTCTTGTCCGATATAGCTGCATCAGCATGGTCATGGAATACAACACGGTATTCTGGAACAGTAGCAGTGTAAGGAGTTGCAACAGTTGCATCGTCCTCATCACGCAACAGTTGATCCAACTCTGGCCACACTAACTCCCGCCTGAGAAATGGGTTATAGTTAAGATACTTTTCTTATTACGCACAGCACCAATTAAAAGGAGTAACAGAATGAGTCCGCTTTTCTTTACAGACAGAAGGCTACTATATTTAGTAATCAGTTTCAAGGTTACAATTTTTGGATGCGCATACCATGCAGCGAAGTCATCCTCAATGCATTGATCGTCATCACCAAGGCCCAAAGGAACAAGGCGCTTCCCACCTGCAAACAACAAATTAGTATGTGTTCAAGCGAGATTTCCAATGCAAGAATTAGAAGAGAAAGAGCCTCTACTGCAATAAAAAAGTTAGCCCTTTTGTCGATTGTAGATTTCAATAGTGCATGAATTTAGCTACTCACAAGACATCAACCATTCAGGCTGATTGAAGATAACCTATTCATCGATAGTCTGTTTATAAGATACAGCAACATAATATTATTTTGATTTGATCCTCGAGCGTTTAAGATATTTGGTGTATGATTTAAGTTACTATCTTCATGCCATTAAGAAATTCAGACTGCCTAATGGCATCAAGTACTAGTACCTAAATATAATTACAATATCGAAGTAGCATATATCATATTGGACTATTGGCTGATTTTTCTCCATGTTACCATAATATAGCCATCTTGAATGCTGTCGTACTATGACATATTTTACAAGTTAATTGTATGTATGTAGTACCTACATGCATGCATCACTACCTATTAATGCGCCAGAATGTACGAATCCATGGGGTTCCACCTCAAAACCAATTGGCAATGAGGGGAGTAGCCCAAGACACTTATTAGTTATTTTTCTTGTTCTTGAATGTCTGATGTGGACTTCTCTACACAGAATGTGCGGCGTGATACATAGACATGTCTAACTGTAGCATCAACTGTCACAATAGATTAGCTTCTTCTACACGGTTGAAATGCTTACTTATCGAACTAGTTATGAACTGGAAGAGCTAATTAGCACGCGGAATCAACAGTAATGTTCGAATGGTCAAATCATTATTGTAGAAGACCTTAACAGAGAGATAAAAAAAATACCCTGCTCAGCGAGGTTTTTATCCACAACCTTACCGACCTGTTTTACCATAATAAACATAAACAAAAAGATTAGAATCTTCGCCAAATAAAATTGGTATATTTTAGTTAACAAGGGATGAACATATTAAACACAGACCGTGTTGAAATGCTCATATTGTTTATTGCCGAGGCCAAAAACTCCGTAGGAAAGATTTTGAAGCCATTCTTCCTTGTCATTCCCCTGATAGAAACCACAAAATCAGTCCAACTATCTCCAAAATCTAAGTCACAATCACAGATAAAGAGAGATCCATCAAACTGTACCTCAGTAAACCATTTATAAAACCTGGCAGCATTGTCGGTCGGCTCGCCATCTCCATACCTGAACACAAAACTAAGTTAGTTCGTTCACACATACAAAGCATATAGCGTAATCCAAAAAGCTCAAATGCTTGAAGTGTAAGAATTGGGCACTCACGTTGCTAAGAAGAAGAATGCAACACTTTCTTTCTTCAATTTCTCTTCATATTCTTCGTCTTCGGCAGCATAATCGTCCTATGACATTCATCATTTCCAAACAAGAACATTAACACCAAATCACACCAATTAACTGAACAATTAAAGCATATCACAGTTAAAAGAAATGATATTTTGTTCCAGATTGAAAATCTCACAATATCAACCACTTTGAAAGTGGCCTTTTCGTATCTGGCTTTCGCCTCCTCCGCAAGTGCCTGAAACAATCACAAATTCACAATTACAACCACAGCAATTCAATTCAATTCGATTCAATTCAGTTACACAATCAAATTCAACCGAAACAGATATCTATCAGTGAAAACCGAATAGGAGTAGGAAACGAACCTTGGCGAAGCCTTCGGCAGTACCGGTCTGAGTACCGTAGAAGATAGTGACCTTCTTCTTGCCGTCGTCGACCTCAGCCTCGTCCGGCGACGTCTTGAGCGACAGAGGCTGAAGAGACACCGCCGGTTTGGCAGATTTCGAACCGGAGGAGGATCTCCGCCAGAGAAGCACGGCGAGGCAGCCGATTAGGACGGCGATGGAGGTGGTGAGAATCATGAGGAGGAGGTCCTTGTTTTGGAGGAGAGCGGAGTGTGTGGAGGTGGAGGAGGTACTGTTGGATTGGTCCATGTTTCGGCCGTTGATGATAGCGGCCATCAGATCGAACGGCGAGACGGTGGCTGATTGCATCTCCTCCATTGCTTCCGGCGATGTAAACGAGGCAGAGAAAGAGAGAGATTACTTCTTCGTCTTCTTCTTTTTTCTTCTTTCTTTGTCTCTGGTTTTGGTTGTGAAGAAGAGGCGTGAGTTGTATGTATGGGTAGTGAATTTGGTGAGGTTGGAGAGACTCTTCTTATTTTCTTCTGCGTTGGCGTCTAAATAAGTCACACACGCACACAGAGGATGAAGAAGAGAAGAGTGAATGAAACAAATAAATAGAAGAAGATGTGGTTGGTTTGGTTTCGGTTTTAATGGCAAAAACCCTCCAACGCCTACCAACCCCGACCCTAGTGGTCATACAGACTGGTGCCATGGCGTTTTCTCACTTTGAAAGTCAACATAAAATCATTTTGGACTTTGGAGAGATTATTACTGCATAGAAATGTCAGTTGTTTTTATTTACCACTTTAGTGTTGTGTTTGATATTTCAACATCATCTTACATAGGTGTTAGATTCTATCTTCTGGGGTAACTCCAATGGCATTTTTTCGGTTTCGTCTGCGCATGATATATTTGCTAACAACTGTTTAACCGAGATAGGCGATCCCTTAAGTTGCCAAAATTGTTTCTCCATTGGTGATTAATTTCAATGACTTTAGACAAACTTTGGCGATTAACGCTCCGTTTGGTTGGTGGTTGTAAAATGCTTTCCCCTCTTGTTGGAGGTAAAATATTTTGTTTTCCCTAAAATGATGTACAACAACTCATACTAACACCTCCACCACAACACCACCAATAACCACCACTACCACCTACCTCCACCACGACCCATCGCCACCACCCACCTTCATTGCCAGTTTGCCACTGCCGTCTAGGCCGACCGTTTTGAGAAGTGTCAACCAAATAAGAGAAAATAATTGCGGAGAAAACTTTTTCACACAAAATATTTTATGCGTAGAATATTTTCCCATGTAATTTTTTTACTGCGAACAAAAGAGAGCCTAAATATGGCTTCTATGGTATTGTGTTAGTGTTGGTGATTTCAGTGTCATCGGCCATTTGTGTAATCGGATTTACTTACGACTAAGTAGACATTGGCATTACGTTGTACACGTTAGGAGGTGTGGAGTACACGCGTGCACACAACTATGTTAATGACTTGGACAAGGAACTCGCGGACGACTGCGGGGGTTCGGGGGCGGAGCCCCCGACGGGGGTCCGGGGGCAGCGCCCCCGGTGGGGTCCAAGGGGCAACGCCCCTGGCGGCGGTCGCGCTGGCCGGTCAGCGTGGAAAAATTGGATTTTTGACGTTTCAGTGCTTCACAAAAAACGTCTCCGATTTAATTTTCTGTTAAAAAAACGGACTGAAATCTGGCGGTTGTAACCGCCAGATTAACCGCCTTCTCCCTCCCTATTTGTCAGTTTGGTCGAATTCAGAAACACAGAGGAACTCATATTCGTTCTTGAATTCTCTGTTTTATCCGATTGGAGATTTCGTGCACAACGCCGAAATACTTTAATCTGAAAGTGATATCACGACTCAGAGATCATCCAAGTTCAATCGTTCTAAACACCACCCAGTTTTCCTACAGTTAGTACATTGTTGTTTATGCTTGAATGCTTGGTTGGTTCATAGACATGTGCTTTAATATGACATATGCCAATTATCTTCTGCTTCAAAAGCTGTCTTATGATACACTGGGTGTGGTAGATGTGTTTTAAACTTTTTTGGTAAGCCAAATTTGTACTTGCTAATTTCTTCAACCATGGGAATTTAACTATAGATTACTTATAAAAATGAATAAAAATCAAGAACTAGCATATTGTACTCCAACTTTAAGAAATTTAATGTTGTGTTCTCATGGCTGCATTGGTGGACAAATATGAGTCCATAAGGGCATGCAATCTTAATTTGTCATAATCCACACTCATTGTTATGGAGCAAATATTTGTGACTTTGAACTAACAACAAAATTGGGCATTTGTTCTGGGCCACAAGAAACCAAAGGTTAAGCAATCAAATCCAACACTGCCCACCTTTAGTTTCTTAACAACCATAAAAAACCAATGGAGAGTATATGAAGTTCTAATAACTACACGTATATTGGAAAGTATACACAAGACCATTATAGGTTTGCTATGTCTCATCCTGGCACATGAAACTTGCTTAATCTCTTTTATGTCATTCCAGTTTTATCAGATGTCTCCGAAAAAGTCTTTTGTTAATTTCTTTAATTAAACAATAGTATAACACGATATTGATGTTCGACCTTGATTGCTCAATACCTATAAAGCTAAGGAAAGTCTTGACATTTCTTGAACTGTATTCTCCCTGTTTTATTTTGTTGGCCTTTTGAATGGAATTAAATGCTACAATAATTTTTGATAAAAGAAAGTCAAAAGAACAAAACAAGAACACTAGTGGAGTTGTAGCTAGCTGGTACCATAAATGAACGGGGGGCATTCCATTTTTGCAAAAAAATGTAGTATTGAGGTGTGCTTCAGTCCACCACCAATCATTCAATGTTCTAGTGAATGAATTTATTGCGAATGATCAGTTTCTTCGTTGGCAGTTACCATATGTTCTATCTGCTCCATTTTCAGGAGTATTTTCCTTTCCCAAGACAGAAAATCTTGAAATGAGTGCGTACCATAGTTTATTGAACCCGGACTAGAACGGTCAGGCCGACCGGTGATCCGGCAAATCGGACCCCTGACCGGTCCGGGTCATTACTTGGTTCGTAAATGTCAGTGACCCGGTCAGATTCGGTCATACCAGACAAGTTTGTGATCAACCCGGTGACCTGGTCCGAATTAACTAAGTTGGACTAGTTATGTTTACATGTTTTAAGCATTAACAAAAAATTAAAAAGCTCGTTTAAACATTTTATTTAGCGATTGTGCGATTTCATTCATAATAAATGTATAGAATGTTAAAACAACACAAATTATTGTAAAACAGAAAAGACATAAAATCATTAATTTTTGAGTTATATGCCATATTGATATATTTCACTACAAATATGTACGTTGGAAAAATAAACTACAAATATGTACTCCCTCCATCTCAATATGTTTGTCCTATTTGTCCTTTGACTTGTCCCAAAAATTCTGTCTTCTTTGGAAACTCAACATCTTTTAGCACCAGTGTTTTTAGTCTTACCCTCCACTAATTAGTTATTGTATTCTTTATTATATGGACCTACATGTACTATTATAATTAGGGAGCTGATTCTTACAGAGCAAAAATTTATTCTTACAAAGCCACTTACTAGAGTTATAGCTAGAATGACTACTATACCCCTCTCACCAAATCAATTTCTTTCTCTGTCTAAAATCCCAACTCTCCACAACTACCACCATGCCCAGTGTATTTCTTCCTTCACGGACATCAACTCACCCCCGAACTCCCAACACCTCCCTCCCAACCATTGTCGATCATCCTTTAGAACATACAGTCACTTGAGGTCTCCAATAGAGTTAATGTGATTGAAGTTGGAAAATAAGAAAATAAGGTTGACAATTTTGACTACTATTTCGGGTATTCTAATGCCGCTAGTACAGCACGAAAGAGATAAGAATCCCCATTGTCTAACAAAACAAAAAAAATGAACCATGTCATCTCTTTTTCACAATGACATAATATCACAAGACTACAAATAAGTGAGAACACACTCTCCGTCATGTATGAAGTTTATTTTCTGTTGGATTTCGTTTGCAATCTCTGTACCTTCAACTAGTACTCTGTTTTGTAAAAATTGTGGAAGTAGTTTGGAAAGAATAATTATTGTATCATCTTCTTCAGTCATATTGTTACATATTTGCTTATTGTTGCTCTATGCATTCCTTGCACCCACCATTGTTGGCCAACGACCTTACTCTGTTCTTTCTTCGTCAACGACATTACTGTTCTTTCTTAGTCAACGACATTACTCCGTTTTTCTCTGTCAATAATATGATGGTATCGTCTTCATTAATAATTATGCATCGGTCATTAGATAAAGCATACTCCATCTTTCATCTTTCATGAGTAGGATTAATCAAATCAAAACCCATAAGCCGAAGAGCATCCCACAGTTGAACTTGTCGATGCACAAAACGGGCACGAATAATACGCAGGAGAGAAGCGACCGAACAAATCGCCGGTCTTGGACAACATATAGTAGAGTGGCCCACTATTTCGCCCGAGACAATTCAATAGTCGACCTGTTCACGAGTATTGTGCATATTGATTTTGATTATGCTAATTATATAACCTTCAATTAGCTATTAGAGAAGTCCAGTTGAGAAACACCCCTTAATTGTAAAACAAAGTATCCCAAGTAGATGTAGAGAGAGGACTATGGCGAGGGTTGTATAGAGAGGGCGTACACCTAGAACGAAATAGATTGTAACAATGGTTGAACGGATGTGGAGACCTCAAGTGACTGTATGTTCTAAAGGATGATGGTTGGGAGGGGAAGGTGTTGGGGGTTCAGGGGCGAGTTGATGTCTGTGGAGGAAGAAATACAGTGGGCATGGTGGTAGTTGTGGAGAGTTGGGTGGAGATTGGGGTTTTAGACAGAGAAAGAAATTGATTTGATGATAGGGGTATAGTAGTCATTCAAGCTATAAATCTTGGTGGTGGCTTTGTAAGAATAAATATTTGCTTTGTAAGAATCAACTCCCTATAATTAATATGAAGAGTAATTTTGGCAATGCATGAATTTTTTAGCATATTTTTACGTACACTACATTAATATGTGTAAAAAGTGAAATAACACAAACATTATGGGACGAAGTGTATATATGATTAATAATTTGTTGCAGTGACTCACCGGTTGGACTGGCGACCCTATATCTTCGTCGGGTCAACCACTGTATGGTGCGTATTACTTCCTCCGCTTTATCACTTTATTTATGATTTGAAGTTTGTCATCCGTAACCTAATAATTTGGATAGCAAAAAGAAATACGGGTTTCTAGTGCTCTAAGAGTTAGTGAGAGGATGATCAATACTAATGCAAGATATCATTGTCGAACAAAAATGAAAAATGTGCTAACTTTGCTACAGAACACCACATCAGTACATCACTAATTTTTAGAGCAAGAAATAACTTATCCGTGAAGTTCCATAACCTATCCCAACTTTCCTGATTAAAAAAAAAAGAACCTATCCCAACATTTCTTCTTTAGGCTTCAAAGTCTCGCCCAGGTGTGTCAACAACTGAATCTGTTGTCACTCTCCATGTTTTGACCAGCTTTTTTTTAGAGTTACATAATTTGACCTGTTGAATTCATTCAAACAACTTTTGATTCTTAAATTGGCATGTTGCAGGCCAAAAACCGAGTTACGTCCAACCAAAGTCGACAAAAAATGGACTTGACATGGTGTGGAGTACAAACATGTCTAATACGGATTAAGCGGTTACGTCAATGGAATATTCTGGGCTTCTTGAAGTGGAAATTAAGATAGAAAAAGGTATGTATCCATTTCTTAAGGGCTTGGTAATACATGTACTAATGCATCCAAAAACCGCGTAATTACTTAATAAATAAATGATCGCCTCTAAAGTAATCTTCACCATCATATATATATATTTGCGAATCATTCGATTCTCTGGAATTAATCAAATCCCAAGGAAAGCTAGATTAAGTGAATTAGTCACTCAAATGTCAAATAATACAAGGCTAACATGTCGGATAAGTTAAACATAACTCCCCAACTTAGTAATTAAACATGATCATCGAATTGCATCGTCTAGTGCTACTTTACATGTTGCCGTGACCGTGGATTGTCAATGTGTTTCTTGAGCATGCACAGCGGACTGCAGGCTGTAGAAGTCAAATTAATGTTTCTGAGATGCGAGTACCTTAATTTTGTGAAGATACCTTCCGAAGAAAAAAAAAAAAAACCATCTTGAAATTGAATTTTGTGAATTAAGATAGAGCCCTCATATATAGTCCCTTGGAAAACAAATTTTATAAGAAAATTTAGCTTTAAGGTTCAATGCTTTACGTCTGCAAGTTATCTTATCAACACACAACAAAATTGTCAACCTTTACCTCAATATATACACAACATCTCATACAGAGAAGATTTCAAGATCATGGATTATCATAATCAAGTCAAAGAAGTTGTAGTTGATGAACATAGCAATGGTTTCAATTTCGGAAACAGCAGCACTAGGTCGATGATCAATCTCTATGAAAGACAATCCTCAGTGAGCCAATCTTCAAGAATCTATTTCCCTTCTATGTCACAAGGGGTTCCATTTCAATGGGAGATGCAGCCAGGCACATCCAAGGATGCACCAGAAAACGACGTCTTGCCGCCACTTACTCCGCCACCCGCCTTGCACAGCGCACAACTACCGCCAAGGCCGCCACCTAATAGTGCCGCCCACGACCACCACAGCCATCGTTCCACTAAGGCTGAGTTCTTGTCAAACAGGTGGAGGACATGGATTGACAAGAAGAATAGGTCAAGTAGAGCCACCAAGAAACTCCCAAATGATCATGAGAGCTCAAGGTTTTCAGAAACTAATGTTGGTTCATCATTAGTGGCTTCCACGGACTCGTGTTCTTCCTCCTTTTCGTCTTCATGGGCCTCTTCTTCCTGCTCCTATTTTCCTGCTGCTGAATCTTGGGACATTGCAAAAATAATGGTAAGTAATTTTTTGGGACTCGTATGACGACTACCTTAGTTTTTGCAATAGTAACATTTCCTTACATTGTTGTAACAAATACTACCTCCGTATCTCCTGAATCTTCTCAGTTGACTTTAGGGACGCCTCTGTTTAACCTGATGGTTTGGTTAGCAAAATAATGCATGCATTTAGTATAATCTTTCAATGCTGTTAAAGTCAACTGTGAAGATTCAGGAACAATAGACCCAATGTTACTTTTCTCCTTATCTAGCTAGGTAGTTATATTTTTCTATGTTAACAGGGTGATACGAAAGATGACAATAACTGCATCTGCAACGCCCAAGGAAAAATAATTTCAAGAGATTCTTCTGCTAATCAATATTCTTGTCGGATGTATTACCGTGATCCGGAAGGAGTTTCATTCCAATGGGAGGAGCAACCGGGGAAGTCGAAAGAACCACACCAACAAGTGATCATTCCACCACCAAGTCCGCCACCGGCAATGCAGAGCCAGGGGTTACCTAAGCCTAGCATTCATGACCACACAATTTCAAGCCCAGAGAGAAGAGTTTGGTTTTGGAAGATGATGAAGAAGAAGAAGAAGAAGATGAAGAAGAGCAACAAGAACCAACAAAATAAGATGCTGAATCAAAGAAGCATTTCTTTCATTGATAGACATGGAAGCAGCAACTTATTAGGAACTTCAAGGGCTACTACTACTACTACCACCACCACTTCAGTCATGCATTTGTGGAGTTCTTGGAAGAAAATGAGGAGCTTTGCTGACATTCTAGGTGGTTTGATTAGGAAGCCAACTTAATTTCTTGTATAATTTTCAAAAGAAAGTAAAAAGGGAATTATCTCCGGTCCCTAGAGTATTCATTTATCAAGGTATAATTTCTTGTATAAGCATAAATGAAATTTCGATAAACGAATAACCTCGCCGAATGGATAATTTTCTCCGGTCCTTAGAGTATTCATTTATCAAGGTATTACTGTAACATGTGTAGGGGGTGAAATATTCCAGTACTTAATGTATTTATTTCTTTCTATAAAATGAACTGTGATTCATCTGCCACATATAATAACACATGAAACGTTTCTTCGAGATATGGAAATGAAGAAACAGAGAATGTTAATTCGTTGAATGGAGTAAACCGGGTATTCATTAAATGAAGTTTTACCAACTTACTACCTCCTATGTAAACACGTGCGGGATTCGATTCAAGAACATGATTATCTTGTGGTCTATAAATTGATCAACATAGTTAGCACTTAGAAAGGATTGTTTCATTTCTTTGCCTTCTCAATTACGCAAATCCTGAACAATGACCAGTAGTACGGTGTATTCGCCTCCTAGTGTTATCCCCATGGCGTCAAGCCCTCGCCCAATTCACAATCCCACACTTCTGTTCCAATGCCACAAATATTGCTTCTCATCAAGTAAGTCCCTCATTGCTATCTTCATTTTCTTTCGGTGGAAATATGTTTAATTTTAAGGTTATCTACGTACTTACGTGCATAGGTCTTACTAGTCCCTAGGGCGATGCTGTATCGCAACATCAGTTCGAGGTTTATGCCAAAAGTTGATTTTTCTTCTTCTTAAACATATGTTATCTGTACCCGGCTTCATGGTTTCTCATACTGCCTCTCTCAAAAGTCAAAAGTCAAATAACCAGCTGTTTGAGAAATTATTGCTGATATGATGTTCAGTAGAGCATCACAGCCACACACAGGTAGAGATGCATGAGTTTGGGACAATGTTTACATACAGACTCTTTCAACTGCCGATATTACAATTTCACCAATTTGAAATTGTCTGAAATTGTTTATAAAATCTTATCTACTGGCTGTTTACAGGTACTAATTGGCTGGTGAGAGGAGAAGGAGAAGACAGTAGGGTGGTCAGCTTCCATGGCTTGGGCAAACCTGTGACCAGATCTCACTTTCTAGGTATGTAGCAATTTGTTTGCATAAGTAGGGAAATAGTTACATTACAATTCACACTACGGTGTATGCCTTCGTTTATACGTCTCATCATTTGGGTCGGCCCAGAATAAATGTCACATTTTTCAGAAAGTGACACACTTTTTCACTTGCTTGCGTACATTTTCTTTTCATGTCGCTATTTCACGCTGTGCTTATCAGTAAGTATATATATATTCATCTAGTCCTATATTATGTTTCCATATTTGTAGGATGTGGAGTTTATGTTCCTACGTACCGTCAACCAACAAAAAAGGCGACCAACTATTTCAAGGATGAGTTGCAGCTTGACGATTGGGAAGTTACTCGGGCAAGTCACAATTTTGTTTTTGTTTTCATATGTCACAGTCCAGTGTAGTAATTATAATTGTGATGTTGTTGTGTTTTGCATAAATAATTTCCTAAACAGGTTTCTCCTCTGGATGTGATCGAAAAGCTAAGGAATCGTATAAAACATAAGTTGGACACAATCGAAGGAGGAGAAATAAACGCATCCGCTTACGACGCGGCGTGGGTAGCTCTTGTAGAAGATGTTGAGGGGAGCTGTAATCCTCACTTTCCTTGCACCCTCCAGTGGATTGCTGATAATCAGCTCCCAGACGGCTCCTGGGGCGACCGCCTTGTTTTCTCAGCTTACGACCGCTTAATTTCCACTTTGGCATGCGTAATCGCACTGACAAGATGGAATGTTCACCCTCGACGAAGCCAGAAAGGTAACTGCCCCAAACTCTGTATACATGCTCTCTGTCCCAAAATAAGTGTTCCATTTGACTTGAAAAGTCAACTTTGACTATTTGATTTCGGTACAGAGGGAACCTAGTCAACCTACTATAGTACTCACTGCGTCTCAAAATGAGCCCATTTGACTTACCACCATTGATCAATTAGCATCAGAGTTGACCTAAAACAGTCAAACTGGACACTCAGCCCTGCTTTCTTTGCCTAAAATAAGTTGACTTTTAACATTTTTTTAAGTTCTAAAAAAATTCTAATTTACTCATTTTTGTTACAATTTATGTTACGTAACTTCTTTTACCTTTTTATAAGACTGAAAAAAGTCAGTTTTTTCTAACTTCAAATTTTCTTACTTTTTACTCCTTAAATTTCCTTTTTAGGAGCTAAAATAGAACTTAAGTAAGCAACATTTTTCTAAAAAAAGTTACTTACAACTTCTTAAAAAATTTAACAACATCAAGTAAACAATTTTTTAATCTTTTTCTAAAAAGAACTAAAAAGTTCCTAAATTAGGTAAGGAAAACAGGGTCTCAATCGTTAGTATAGTCAAACTAACTTAGATTCGGACCTGCTTGATAGGATTGGAGTTTATCAAGGAAAACATATACAAACTCGAAAACGAGAAACCACAACACATGCCCGTGGCGTTCGAGGTCTTGTTCCCGACACTTATGGAAATGGCTCAAAAGTTGGGTATCGATGTCCCACACGACTGCCCGGCAATGCAGGAGATTTATGTGCGCAAGACACTAAAGCTCTCGAGGTACATATTTTCTGAGCTAATTAATGCATCGAATTTAATGGAGAATTAATTTACATTGAAATAAACAGGATACCGATGGATGTACTGCACACGACGCCAACGACACTAATCTTCAGCTTGGAAGGGATGCAAGGCCTGGACTGGGAAAAGATTCTCAAGCTACAGTGCTCGGACGGATCGTTCTTGTACTCGCCAGCAGCTACCGCCTACGCGGTGATGCAGACGAGTGATAAGAAGTGCCTAAGTTATTTAGAGAGGATTGTTGAAAGATTTGGCGGGGGAGGTATGTGTATATACCAACTTGAAAGCTCCCCTTTATGTAATATATTGGGGGTGTTTGGATATTCTGAACTTTGATATATCAATAATTTGATTCGCACATTCTCTTTCATCACCACCTCCATCCATCTGAAATGGGTGGCTGTGGTGAAGAGAGAGAATGTGAGAATCAGATTATTGATATATCAGACTTCTGAGTATCCAAACAACGCCGATTTATTTCTGATTGTGGATTTCTGGTTGACGAGTCCTCTACTATATATGCAGTGCCATTTGTTTACCCGGTGGACTTATTTTCGCGCAACTGGGCCGTTGACCGCCTCCAACGCCTTGGAATTTCTCGCTATTTCCAAAAAGAGATTAGGGAATGCATGAGTCATGTCTACAGGTATTGGACTGAAAGTGGAATATACACGACCCAATACTCGCCCGTCAAAGACATAGACGACACGTCCATGGGATTCAGGCTGCTAAGGTTACATGGCTTAGACGTTTCCCCCGATGTTTTCAAGCATTTCAAGAACGGAGACGAGTTTTTCACAATGGCAGGACAGACAACAGAAGCTGTCACTCCCATGTTTCAGCTGTACCGGGCGTCTCAGCTCTTGTTCCCCGGTGAAAAGATCCTTGTCGACGCCAAAAAATTCTCCATCACATTTCTGCAAGAAAAGCAAGCCAAGAATGAGATATACGACAAATGGATGATATCCAAGGACTTGTGTGGCGAGGTAGCGTATGCTTTAGATGTACCGTGGTATGCAAGCTTGCCCCGATTGGAGACCAGGTATTACCTAGACCAGTACGGTGGCGAATCCGACGTCTGGATAGGGAAGGTCTTGTACAGGTTAGGTATATCTATCTATCTAGCTATAAATGTTATCGTTTTTCCATCTATTTATTGTTGAGAACTGTTGTTTTTCCCATATCGGGACTCAATCTGTTCTGTCTGTGTCTAATAAGATAGTTTTTCCACTGTATTTGTGTGCAGGATGGGTAATATAAACAACAGAGATTATCTGGAGCTCGCGAAATTAGACTATAATGCTTGCCAAGTGGTGCATCAACTTGAATGGAAATCTATCCAAAAGTATGTATACATTTTCTGATTACCTACCCATTCATAAACAGACAATAAACAGTTAAATGGTTAAGTCTATTGGACGAAAAACCATTTGCAGGGTCTAATAATACCTATATATGTACAAGGTGGTATGCAGGTAGGAATCTCAAGGCATTTGGGATAAGAGAAGAAAATCTTCTGTTTGCTTATTTTGTGGCATCAGCCAGCATATTTGAGCCAGAGAGATCACAAGAGAGGCTTGCCTGGGCTAAAACTGCCATCTTAGTTGAGATGGTTTCGAATTATCTCGGGAGAGAAGACGGATCTTTTATTCGGAAGAGGAATTCTTTAATTGATGAAATCAGTATTTTCTCTATCCGATACGACCCCAGGAACAGGTAAATAAATTTCTAAATTCTGGTCAAGGAAAATGAGGAATTCAGTGGCATACTAAATTAAATCTTGTGGATTCACAGATCGGAGACGGCCGTTCGGGAGCTCGTGGTCACGTTGTTTAGTACGATAAAAGATTTTTCGTTAGAAGAAGCCGTGGTGGAGCGACCACACGTTCACAGTCAGTTATGTGACACGGTGAGTCATTGGCAAATAAGGTTATAAATGTCTGGCGGCAAGGGCGGAGCTACATGGTGAAAAGTGATGGCTATAACCCCCACTTAAATTTTTAAAATCGGAATTTCACCCCTATTTTTCTTCTCTTTTTCAAGCCTAATCCTATATAAATTTCATAATAGCCCCCACTCGACTTTACATAATTTGTTTTTATATGAATTTTGCATTTTTTTTCAATTTAACCCCCACTGTAACGAATTCCTGAATCCTCCCATGTGTGGTGAGATAATTCCTGATCTGATTCACCATATGCCAATGACTCCCATTGTTACATATAATGTATGCAGTGGAAAAAGTGGCTGACAACATTGGATGAAACGACAGAAACCTACACGGAGGTAGCACATTTAATAGCACGCACCATAAACATTTGTGGCGGGCGTTGTGTTTCAGAAGAAACATTGTTGCATCCGGATTATAAACGTCTGTCCCACCTGACGAACAAGATCTGCAGCCAGCTCAAACCATTAGGGAGAAGCAACCAGGTTAGAAAACTAACGTGGTAGATTTATTTTTTTTTTTTTTTCTCTCTTTTCTGTGTTCAGGAATAATGCAAGATAATTAACAAAAAAAATGATGGTCAGGTTAACGGTGATGCGGATGCAATAAGAAGCCAGATGATGAGCGGACACGTTGAAATCGAAGGGGACATGCAGGAGCTGGTTCAACAAGTGCTCATGGACTCGTCGAACAGCATCGATTCCAACATCAAGCAAACTTTTCTCGCAGTTGCCAGAGGATTCTACTACAGGAGCTTGTTCGCTCCGCATACAATCAGAATGCACATCGAGAAAGTGCTTTACCAGAGTGTGGTTTAGTTTAGTAAGTTGGTATGTGTTATTGTGTCCGTAGTTTCGTGTTAGGAATGTTAATCGGGTACACTATTTTAAATTGTAATTTAGAAATTTATTTTGTTCACATATTATAACAAATTTGCAGTTGTTGAGGATATGGAACTCAAATCCCATATTCACAAAGTAATTTTCCAATGTTTTCACTAATATGGTGTGTAGCTGATGAATATAGTTTTACAGTAAGTTTTTTTAATTAATTTTTCCCATCCTATTCTGTAAGACTCAAGTATTAAAAAAATTAAGTTACCTGTGTGAAAGTAAATTCATCTTATAGTTGGTAAACTTATAGATTTCCCACGAATATATGAAATATTATTTTTGTGAACTTTCATATAGCTTAAAGGTAAATTTATCTGTGACATAAAAATCATATTCGTTGAAGGAATAAAAAATAAAATGAAAAAAGAGCGCAAGAAGGATGTTTTAACAAAGGTTGCCTCTCTACATAGATGCATACAAATTCATCGTACATTTGATGCTAATTACAGTGATCGATCACCTAATGATAACTCCAAAAGGGCATCTGATAAATTTCTACAAAAAACAAAAAACTCTTGGCAACTCATTCATAAGTATTAAGTAGCTATCTAGCCAGGTACGTAGTATTACAATTTGATTGACAACGAGATGAATCGTTCAAATTAGATTAGTTAGAATTACAAACCTTATTCATATCAAATTTTGTCGTCGCATCTGGTAAATCTAATATCACAAGTTGCATACCTTGATAAAAAATTAACAAAGTGTGGTTTAGTTCAGCCTTTTCTTCATTATATATTATCACTATCAATGGATGCAGCATCGGCCTAGAACACGGAGGTTGACAAAAATTATCTAATAAAATCACAAGTTGCATACCTTGATAAAATAACTTTGATATATTACGAAATTATTTATAGAGCGGCTAATAGCAGCATCAACCCAACCACCCCTTAATTAACATTGCATTTTTGTACTTTCTCCTAACCACCTTATGTAACAATTTAACTTGGAGCTAGCTACTTGGCTTTCTGTATGTATATATGGAGTAGATAATTGCTTGTCCAAAGATGCTTTATGCTTTCTCTTCACCCTATTTATTTGTCTTGATTCCATATACCAAAACCAAAAATGTCTTCTCAATCCATTCTTCTTATGTTTCCTGCATATTCTCTTCCTCTCTTAAACAGAAGAACCATTATTTCACCCCAAGATTGCTCCAAATTTGTATCATCAAGTAAGTCAAATTAGTTCCTTCCACTTCTTTCAACATATAGTTTCAGTAATTATTATCTGATTTGTAACATTTTTTTTTTTGGACAGGTTGGTGTGTTCGAAATGGGAAAGCTTTAGCGGGTATTTCTTGTGTTTCATCATACAAAGTTACGAATAGTTCCCATCGTCAAGGTATATGGCAAGTTGAAGACGAGAGATTTTATGATTTTTACAAAAAAGAAACCCTTCATATCTTACAAAGTTATGTGACATGACATGTGTTAAAATGTTGTGTTCCGTAGTGATATCTATTTTGAAGTTAATGTTTTACAGTCATAATCAATTAAATATGCGTTTGAAAAAGCACACCTGTCAAGTTTTCGGTAAGCATAAAGATTAATTTAAGTGACATAAACGACAATTCTACATGGTAAGAATTTGGATTCTTCAGTTTAACTAGATTAGATTATTCAAAAAAGCGTATTAAGGTTATGTATTCCTCGTACTCCTCTTTATTATTTAGCTTGAATGGCCATGGGACAGAACCACTCCACCTAACAACCTTAACTAACCCAGTATTTTTACTTTCTTCTAACCAAATTATTCAAAACACATTTTATTGTATCTTAAGGTTATATATTCGACATGCTCCTCTTTATGACTATTAAACTTGAATCGCCCTCGGGACATAATTATTCTACCTATTCCTGTACTGATCCATATGATACGATCAAGCCAACATTTTGTCACGCCAAAAGATATACTTTTTTCATTACGTCTTTACACTATTCTTAACAGATTAAACGTGTATTAGATAATACATAGTTTGACAACTCATGTTGCAGGGCACATCAAATGTTTAGAAGGTAGTTCTCAGACAATCCAGAAGCAAGAATTGCAAATCAAAGCACCAAAGGTAAAATATGATATAAATCTTTACTTTAATTTTTTTTTACTCTGGGCACATTTTATTTTCCCCATCAGAAATTCCTTACTTTAAATTTTTCAGTCCGCATCGCGGTATTGTTCAAGGAAAGTGTAGAATAAAAAGATAAAATGCCTTAAAGGAACTTCCTAGGAAAACCGTTATTTACAAAGTAAGCAACCTTTTTACCGTTTCTGAATAAAAGGATAAAATGGTAGACTACTAGTGAATGACTGTGATACTTACTGCTGTGGTTTGGTTTCCTTTGTGTAAAAGGTTTCAAATTTAGATAAGCTTGAGAGACTTAAGAATGTGGTGAAGGCGAGGTTGGATTCGGTAGCAGATGGCAATATTAACGTCTCTCCCTACGACACTGCACGGGTGGCTCTTGTGGAAAATGTCCAAGAAGGCGGCGGCAGCAGCGGCACTCCTCAATTTCCAACCAGTCTACAATGGATTGCCGAAAACCAGCTCCCAGATGGTTCTTGGGGGGATAAGTACTATTTCTCCGCCTATGATCGCCTACTCCACACGTTAGCCTGTTCAGTTGCATTGACAAGATGGAATGTTCATCCCCAAGCATCTCAAAAAGGTAAATTATACTACCTCTGTTTCGTCAGAAACTTCCCAGTACAGTATTCATCAGTTGACTTTGACTGACTAATTTAGAGAACAATATGATACGGAAACATGCTAATGTTTTCATTATATTGTATATCTTTGTTAACACTATAATATTTTGACATAATTCGTATCATATCGTTAGTTGAATTAGCTAGTCAAAGTGACCTCCCTAAAGTCAACTGGGAACTTTCTGGCAAAACAAACCAAGTAAATTTTACAGCATCTGAAAAGACAAGATATTTAGTTTTATCTAAGTTTCCTTTGCATTGTCTTGCTACTACTAGGATTGGTGTTTGTTAGGAAAAACATAGACAAACTCGACGAGGAGACATTTGAGCACATGCCTGCTGGTTTTGAGGTTTTGTTCCCGGCTTTGATGGATCTGGCCCAAAAGTTGGATATGCGCGTCCCACACGACTCTCCAATCATGCAGAAGA
This sequence comes from Linanthus parryae, assembly GCA_023055425.1. NCBI lineage: Eukaryota > Viridiplantae > Streptophyta > Magnoliopsida > Ericales > Polemoniaceae > Linanthus > Linanthus parryae. Next base: position 76,028,707 of record JALGPY010000009.1, on the reverse strand, counting down.
TTTACGAACTGAGGACCATCAAGCTCAACAGGTAGTATATAGTTTCAAAAGTTTCAGAAGCCAAGTTGTGATTGCAGAAAGAATGCATCTAACAGAGTAATTACCAATACTTCAAACAGGATACCAAGAGATGTGTTGCACAAAATGCATACAACTATGCTCTTCAGCTTGGAAGGCTTCCCGGATAAGTTGGAGTGGGATAAGCTGCTGAAACTTCAGGGTGTGGACGGTTCATTCTTAAATTCACCGTCGTCCACTGCCTTTGCACTGATGAACACCAAAGACACCAAATGCCTGGCTTTCATAGAGCGAACCATTCAGATACACAATGGAGGAGGTAAAAAGAACCTTGAAATAATCTTCATAGTTGTTTCAACTCTCATCATCAACATCATCATTATTATTATTATTATTATTATTATTATTATTATTATTATTATTATTATTATTATTATTATTATTATTATTATTATTATTATTATTATCTTCTTCCCATTGTTCAGCTCCGTTTGTGTATCCGGTGGACTTGTTTGCACGGAATTGGGCCATTGATCGCCTGCACCGCCTTGGAGTTTCTCGCTATTTCGAGACAGAGTTTAAGGAATTCATGAGCTATGTCTACAGGTATACATTACCCATTATTAAATCTTCAAAGTTGATTGAACCATGCAATAAGTTCATAAGATTTGACATTTAGACATCGGCCCTGTTTGGTATCGGGCAAAAATCTGAAAAATCGGCTGAAATAATCCTGGGTGAATAATCCAGCTGAACTAAAAATCAAAATTCGTTTACTATGAGCTGAAATTGTTAATTTGCTCCATTAGACTAATTTAAGAGCTTTAACGTCAATTTCTTGAATACACCCACTTATATGATTTATGATCATGCTAATGTAAAAAACACATTAATATTATTTTTCTGAGATTTTCAGCTGCATAATCCCCAATTTTGGAGATTCTACAATTTTACTAAGATTATCTTAATGTGCTTGATTTTTAGATTAAAATTTTGTGCCATAACAAACGGAATTAAATTAAAATGACCGATTCTAATCGAAATTGATTAAAATCCTGGTTCCCAAAACACTAAGAACAAAACTAGTTGTTTTGCACAGTTGTTAGGGCCTTGAGGCAGTATATTGAGGTCTGGAGTTCGAGCCTCCCCGGAGCAGTAGTATAATATGATTTATATGACGTCTAAGAGTCATTATTCAGGCACTGGACTGATAGAGGAATTGGGACGACGAGGGGTTTCCTTGTGAAGGATATTGACGACACAGCCATGGCATGGCGGCTCCTAAGGTTGTACGGCTATGACATGTCACCGGGTACGTAAATGAGAACCTCAAAATGTGTTTTGATCACACAACACAGGGAAGGGAAAAATAAATCCATGTTCAATGAAACATTCTTAATTAATGATCGTAACATCGAATTCTGCAGATGTGTTTCAGCATTTCAGAGATGGAGACGAGTTCTTCACATTTCCATTTCAGACTACAGAGGCGGTCACTCCTATTTTCCAACTGTATCGGGCTTCTCAGGTTATGTTTCCCGGGGAGAAGATGCTTGAAGATGCTAAAGAGTACTCATACAACTTCTTGCTCGAAAGGCACAACAAGAATCAAATATGCGATAAATGGTTGATATGCAAGGACTTACCTGGCGAGGTATGTTCATTAAACCAGTAACTTCAGCTTTACCTTCAGTTATAAAATCTTAATGCTAATTTTTATTTTTTATCGGTAATTAGATAGCATTTGCATTAAGCATGCCATGGTATGCCTGCTTACCACGGATAGAGACGAGGTCTTACCTAGAGCAATATGGTGGTGAGTCGGACTGCTGGATAGGAAAAGTCTATTACAGGTGCATTTCTACAAACACTTACGCAACGTGAAAGCGAGCATTCTCCTCAAATAATCAGACATATGACACTAAACTTGGATGCAGTTTGACACATGTGACACACTTTCAATTTCATAGAAAACCCCCCACACTTTTCATTTTGAGACAAATAGCCTCCAATCATTAATTTACTATAAATACTCATCTCGTGAGATAATGTGGTGGTTTCCGTTTATTTAATCTAACTCTGTTAACGACTGTAGACTATTTGTCTCAAAATGAAAAATGCAAGGGGTTCTTCTATGAACTTTTAAGTGCTGGAGGTTCAGTGTCACAAGTGTCAAACTGCATATGTGTTTAGTATCGTTTTTCCTAAATAATTATATTTTTTTTACTTTTATTTAACGTGCAGGATTAGTGATATAAGCAATAACGACTACCTTGAGTTTGCAAAGTTGGACTATAATTACTGTCAAGCTGTGCATCAGCTCGAGTGGAAGGGAATCCAGAAGTAAGAATCCAGGAGATAAAAAAAGGCGGTTGTAGTTTCCTATTCTGATTTGGCCTTAGTATTGCTATTATTGTATACATGCAGGTGGTATGCAGATAATAATCTGGAAGCATTCGGGATAAGCAGAGAAAACCTTCTTTCTGCTTATTTCATAGCCTCAGCCAGCATATTTGAGCCAGAGAGATCAAAAGAGAGACTCGCCTGGGCCAAAACCTCGGTTCTGATTGAGATTTTCGCAACTTATCTTGAGAAACAAGAGTCTTTTAACGAGCAGAAGAAAGTTTTTATCCATCAACTCGACACCTCCACCGACAGGTAATTCCTAAATTAAAAGTGATTCTCTCACAGATATCCTGATACAGAATCATGAAAATTTTCAGAAGCATTCTGAAGAAGATTTTGTTTCATGAGTATATCTGAATGTAATTATTTGCAGTTCCGCGACAACGAAACAAACGGTGGTGGTGACTTTGCTACGGACTATAAAAGACTTGTCTTCAGAGGCTCCATTTGAGCACATTACATATGTTCATCGTCGCTTGTGTGACGCGGTAAGTCTCTTTTCAAGTAATTTATTCCTTCCTATGGCTCGCTTGGTTTTCTGGACTAGCCGGATTAGACTGGACTGGATTAGATTCACCAGATATATAGGATTGCATTTGAACTATAATTACTACTCTGTTTGGTTTTGTGTTGTACTAATAGAGTAATAAGCTATAAATAGGCCAATATATATAGCTAATCCACTCACTTCATAAGGGACTAATTTATGATATTAAACACCATCTTTTGAATGTTCATTAATCAGTTCTGGTATTAAAATTAGTCCAGAACAATCAAACGCAGTAGTAGACTATACATTCAGTCCAATCTCAACTAATGTGGCTAATACTGAAAAACCAAACATACCAACATCGAATACCATGGTTCCTGAAGATTAGAGTTCCTTTGCAGTTTGGGAGAGAACTGCGCGCATGTTGAATATTAGAGCTGATTATTTCATTTTCTGTGGCATATTTAGTGGAAAAAGTGGTTGATGGCGTGGGAAGAAAATAGTGAGAGGTCCGCAGAGGAAGGAGAACTGATAGCACTTACCATAAGCACCTGTGGAGGCAGCTTCTCAGAAGAGTTGCTGTTGCACCCTCAGTACAAGCATCTATCCGACCTCACGAACAAAATATGTCAGCAGCTTCCACCATTCGACAAGAAACAGGTTAGTACTGGCCAGGTGAAGAGTTTTACTAAAAATATTAAACTTTGTCGCATTGTGATGAATGACTGTGTGATATGTTACTTTGATCAGGTACACGACGAGTCGGTTACAAGCAAGAAGAGAACTGGCAAAGTTGACAGAGACATGCAAGAGCTGGTCCAACGAGTGCTCGTGAACTCTCCCAGGGACATTGATTCTGGTATCAAGAAAACATACTTGAGTGTTGCCAGGAGTTTCTACTACAGACACTTGTTTGGCCTGGATGCTATAAAATCTCATATTGAGAAAGTTCTCTTCCAAGCAGTGGTTTAGCAATGTCATTAGAACACGAATAAAAAGCCTCTTGAAGAGAACAACATAACAGAAGGTGTTGACACCAAAGAAGGCAATGTCAAAATATTCAATATGCGAGTCTGTCACCGAATAAGATAATCTTCAATTATCTCTTCTCTGATTTATGCTGATTCTCTCATGTTTTATGGGATCGGTTATTATCTTGTAATTATTTCTTTCCTATTTTAGCTGATGTTACATTATATGTAAATCGCCCTCTTGTATAAATACGGACAAAGGATCATTAGAAATATCAATTCATTCACAACCTTCATACAGTCTTTGAGTGTCCCCCACAGTGTCGTTATGATAATTTATTTGAGTACCGCCATGTCAGCAAGGTCAAGATAGATGCATAAAAAAATTGGGTCATGCATGATACTACCTCCATTTCTCCGGGATCGTCCTACTTTGACTTTTCAACCCGTAAATGAGTCTCGGTGATTTAGATAGGCAAAAAATATATTTTTTTGGAAATTTTTTTATGGTGTTGTAGAATAAAATTTACTATACAAGACTATGCAAAGATTACTAAATCCTTGTATGGTTCTGCTAATTCAATCACCGGGTCAAAGTGACCCAGTAAATAGTGACAAAAAGTAAAGTAGGCTGAAATAAAAGAAACAAATGTAGTAGCTATTTAGTTAATTACGCCAAGGAGGCCTTGTAGTACTAAAAATGAAATGATCCATTTTTAGTGTCAAACAAGCAATTATGTATGGGCTGGGCTCAGAAGTTAGAGGTACAGACTGGGCTAGGTCCAAGAGGTTTGTAGAAAGATTGGCTCTACAAATTATAAATGGGCTAAACCCACCTCCTTTAACTCTTTCTAACTTGACATCAATGATCCATTTCATATATAACGACCACCTAGTTTGGGCTCAAACCCAGAATTGATGAAATGGGTAACATAACAAGTACCCCTCCCCTCCCACTTGGGCTACCTACATACATGGCACATGCAAGTTTAGCGAAAAATTCTCCAAGTGCTGTTTTCTCCCTCCATCCTAAAATGTTGGTTTTGTAGGACTTTGAACACAAATTAAGCTAGTGCAAAAACAATGCGAAAAGATCTTCCAATACCACAATTACTCTCATAAATGAATGATGTAGTACATGTGAGTCCATGTAAAAGGAATATAAGTAGAATATAAGAATAAAAACGCGATGGTAAACGGGTCGTTATATTTTTAAAGTGGACACATTTTTGTATCAAGTTAAAATTATTATTGGGGAAGAAAAAGCACATTTTTTTAAGGGATGAATATAATTGGGGAAGTCAACCGTTGGAGTATTGTGACAAAGAAACCCGTAGGAGTTGGGAGAGACATCTTTATGCGCAATTTTAACTTTAAATGTTAAGGTGAGGGTTAGAACGCAAATATAGAATGACAACTTGAGTGGTGGCTACACTAACTTTAATACAGATTCACTTATGCTGACAGAAGTGACATATACACACTAGGTACACATACAATAAGCTTGAAGTACTTAATCTACAAAATATGTCTAGAAACTTGGATACCTAACATGTCGGTGGTGACCTCTTTGTTGATATCGATCCATAGGCCATAGAAACAGTTCTTGATCACAGTCATCAACTAATTGATGCTCTCAACTCTAAATAGAAGTTGGGCAGGATCTGCACTCATGGTTGTTCGGTCTAAGTTAGAACCAACCTTTACATGGCATTTATTTGAAAGTTCACACACTCTGTTTGTGTATTGAATATTTGAGATATAACTTTATGCCTATATATTTGCTGAGAGCGCTATATATACGCTATGAGACTTGACAAATACTGTATGAGAATATTAACAACTCTCGTAGTGCATTTATGACACTGTAAGCAAACATATATTATTGTACGAGAACTGTATATCAAAAGTTTTTATTTAACTTTAAAATATTTATTTTATATTTCTTCATTTCACGTTTCTTCTCTTTCTCAGAAGCAAGTACTACGAAGTATTACCTAATTTAGCAAAACAATATCCCGAATGGCATATGTCATTAGTTGTGCATTGTATTAGGACAAATAATGAAACATCATCATTTTTGGCACTTGATGAATAATTATAGCATCTATCAACTTCTTCTAGTCCATGACCTTTCGGTGAACCTTATCAGTGTTCGGATCAGTCGGCACAATGTCAATATGTCATGTTATATCAACAACGCACGTACTTGATGATCTAGCGGCTCAGAAAACAACACGTGAGACGCGCATTCGTATATTGATTGATCGATTCTAGTCCCAAAATGCACAAAATCTGGCACTGCTCGACGACACATGCTTATTGCGTGAAGCTAAGGTTAGGTGAAGAAAGTGCACAGGTAATAACTTCTACGGAGTGCCAAAACACTAGGTTCTAAACTCGAGTTTGCAACTTTATTACACGTCTTGTAAAGTACTACCTCCCTTTGTTCTGAAATGTCCTACTTTGACTTTTCAACCCGTAAATGGGTCACCTTAACTCGATGATTTAAATAGCAAAACGATATAATTTTTTGACAATTTTTCCATGATATTGTATAGCAAAGTTTACTCTACAAGACATACAAATATTATCAAATTCTTATATTGTTTTGTTAATCAAATCATCGGATCAAAGTGACTCGGTGAATAGTGACTAAAAATAAAATACGCGGAAAGAGAAGAAAAATAGATAGTAGTTGATGAGTGCATGGGTCCTCTTCTAGTTTTTGATAGTAGGTGAACCTCACAAAGTCAGGACTCAGGAGTACGTGTTTTGGCTTTAATTATGTTGATTTCTCTCCCTGTATAAGTTGATAACACTATAGCAACAACTGTAGAATTTTACTAATATATATTACTCTAAAAGAGTAGGGTTACATTTCAAAATAAAATTTCTCAAAAAAATAGGGGGTTTTGGTATTTTGTTAATTTTCTAAATTACCCTCAACAAATTAACACAATTACTTACAAACAGAAAGGGTTGTGACTATTTAAATCAAAAATTAAATCTTAAATGAACTTAAAATCTCGATAGTTGCGACTATTCAATCTGTGTCTTTTTTAATAACTAAATAGTTGTGACTATCAAAGTCGGATTTCTTTTTGAGATATATAAAATTCGGAAGTAAATACAAATTTAAATAGTTTTTTTTTTAATTTTATTTATTTTTGAAATACAACTTTAAGTAGTTTTGAATTTAATTATACGAATAGTTTTGACAATTCAGTTTGTAAATTTCCCAAATGCTTTTTCCTAGCCCTAATAGTTTTCCTATTTAATTAGTTGTTGTACAAACACTAATCACTAATTGGGAAGGGCATCTCCAATAGTAATAGGTATTTTTTGCATGTTTTCAAGTTTGCATGACATGCATTTGTAGTTTTGCTCCAGCAGTGTAATGCAATTTATACATTTTGTAGTTATGAGAAGTTAAATATTCATATTGAGGATGCATGAGAGGAGAGAGATAGACACAAAATTTTGCAACCCTACATTTTTGTTAGCTATTAATAGAGAGGAAGATGCATGTTCTGCAAAATGCATGGGGATATGCATCGTCTATTGGAGCTCATTTTTTCCTCATTTTATTTATATTTTGCATAAAAGTGATTTTTGCATGAGCTATTGGAGATGTGTATTACTAACAAATTGCGTCTGCGGCCAATCACAACCAACTTTTGATCACACTTTTACATTATAAGTTCCTATCATAGCTTTCTTTCGAATACATGATTCTTATTAGTCCACTAATTCCATAATTACTAGTAATAAAAAATATAAGAGAAGATTTTGACATTGTTCGAATAAGTTAGATTAAATAAATTACTATGAGATAGCAAATTTATGAAATGAGTGGTTGAGATGATCACTCAAACGGAATCGTTAACTCTAAATTACTATGCAGATGTCAGGTGGTTATGTTTTGTGTGAAACACCATCAATTGGTGGAGACTTTTTCTTATGACATGGAACTCGTAGCCGCTACCCTTTCGAGTCCGCACTGGGTAAACTCACGCTCTAATACAATAGGCGATAAATCAGCCGAAAAAATTTAGACTGACAAATTCGCAATCGAGAATGCCAATAGACATTATTGACATGATAGCAAAGCTTTTTTATCATTTGTTGGTGCCAAATGGTGAAGTATTCATTGATCTTAACGCGTTACCATTGATCACTTGTTCGAGAATTGAAATAGGTTAGACTTAATTAAATGTTGCTCCATGTATTAGAAGATAATTGTTGAACACTTAATGTGATGTTCCAAATGTCACCTTTTCAAAAATTTGATCAAAGTCAGTGATGAGACATTGTGACTTTCGATCTCTTCTAGTTTAAATATAGTCATGTTGATCTTTTTGCTTAGAAAAACCAAAGATAATAGTGAAGACATGCAGGGTTCCACTACCACTAATTGTGTACCATGCATTTAAGTTGGTGACCAACTATTTCAGGAACTACAATAAATTGTGCCCACTTCTTGAAAATCATACATAAAAGGTTCCACAAAACTTTCCCCTTTGTTAATTGGTCATTCCACCCTATCTTGCTTTTGGGTCCAATGTTTAATTGGTGGACTTAGCACTATTCTACATTTATTTATTTATAACAAATTACAAAATTATTTGAGTGAATGAATTAATAAAAAAATATTTTTTTCGAGAATGGATTTCTAATTCAAACACAACTAGGAGGACTGCAAGTGTGAGTCTACAACACTCTTTTCCCCAAGTACTCGTTTGGGCAGCGGATATGATAAGGCCGGATACGACTTATGCTGAGATATGAGGTAGGATATGTATGTTGTTGGATAATGCCGGATATGATATGCTAAGTTACTGTGTTTGGGTGTTATAGGATATGAGACAGGATATGATGAAGTATTGATTTAGAAATGACCAAAATATCATGTAGCATCGATCGGTGTTGAATAAAATGTGTTTGTACTTAAATACGGCACAATCAAAATCAAAACTCAAAACAATCAATTAACATTCAAAATCAAGATCAACTAATTGTTAGGCAAGATTGTACAGATAGTACCCATATTTTGGACTTTGTTACACTCTGGTACCAAAAGTTTCGATTACTGCATTGGTGGTACCGATTTTTCCATTTTGGTGCAACCATGGTACCTGCCATTAAGTTCCATCCAAAAAAAGCTAACAAATTCTAGTAGAAGACGATTATAACCTTTAGTAATCAATCATTCCCTTTCCAATAAAAAAATAAATCATTGGCACATATATCTTTTTACTAATGGTGATTCTCACAATCAAATGTAGAACTTTTATTAGTGTATCAACAATTCCCTCACCACTATAACATGTGCACCCTCCATTATCAAAAAATAAAACCTCGAATTGTACTTGTATGTGCTAGTCCAAAAAATCTGTCAAAACTATAAACACTTAATCAAGTTGTGGTGCTAGTCCAAGAAATCTGTCAAATTCATAAACATTTAATTTAGTTGTGGTATCCTAAAAGACGAGCAGTGGTGGTTAATTGGCCGGCAACTGAGGCGGCGATTGGGCAGACTAAATGGAAAATATGAACACTAGAAAAGGTGAAATATGTATTCATGTTTTTCTCTTAATTGAAATAGTTTCAGCTTTTTCCCCATTACAAAAAGACAAAAATTAACACAAGGGGAATTTATGCCACGTCAATTTGTCATACGGAAATAATTTAAGAAAAGAGATAATTAACTATTAAATAATTTCACATCCAAACAAATAACGTAATATTACAAGAATTAACCCAAGGGTATAAATGTCACATCAATTTGTTACATTGATGAGGATATTTTTGTCTAAAAAATTAACATCTTATCCCCTAAGTCTTATTCGGGTTTATAACACATCCCCCATGTGATAAGTTTTAAGGCAAAATAGGAGAGGAGGATAAGCATCATATAAGATATATCCTCCCTTATTCGCTTCCCAAACAATGAATATGATAAGGGAGGGGGTATCTTATCATATCCAGTCTTTTATCTGCTACAAACGGGGTCCAAGTGATCGACAAGCCACATGCATGAACCTCGAAGAATTCCCAGGAGGGACGGTAGGGGTTGGTCATCCGCACGAACAACCCGCCCAACTCAGCCCGATAACTGATAGACGTGTGTTTAATAAATTTTGACCCGTCATGAGTTTGGGCTTGAAATTTAAGCCCGAACATATAGGTTAGGCTTGGATTATGTAACTTCGGTACAAGCCCAACTCAGCATGACCCGAACTCTCTATTACGTTTATTATTTATATGTAAGTATACTTAAATACGTGTATTGACACGATCTAACCACAAGTGTATGGCCGTCGTGTGTAGTAATATCCGGAAATCCGGGTTTATCGAACCTAAGGGACTTGTCGTGAACCAATTATGATGATTAACTTTGTGTGGGCTAGCAATTGCGTTTGTTTACTAATCTAAAAGTTCAAATAGCACGCTAATTATTGAAATGTAGATTAATGCGAGAGACAACTATCAGGATTTTCTCTAGGACCACTAGGTATCCACCGTTAACGGATTTTGTTTTGAAACACATATGATGATTTAATTTGCCAAACGAGCAACAATACTCACCGAGTTACCAAGTGAGATTTCAATGCCTAGGTTGAACAAGAACCGAGTTACCAAGTTCTTAATTTTCCCTAAAATATGTATTAAGAGCATCTAGTTCTACTCAATGTTCACAGTCTGTGGTTGATTCCTCTAACCGGTGACTACGTGCTTAATTCTATTATCCGGGCAATTCGTTGCTTTCACTAACTAATTAAATATAATATTCATATAGGTGATCAAACTACACAAAGATGGGTTAAGAACAAGAATTAAACATAGCACAACCATTCATCATCAATTAAGTTTTACCAAAACGTGAATCAAATTCATAATCCGCCAAAACGGCTTCAAACCCTAGCTACCATGGAGAAATCCCGATAATGAACTTAGCTACTGAGATTCATGAGTGACAAGACGAATTTTATGTTGTTCATGATCAAAAATAATGAAAAAGATAGAGAAGAGCGATCAAACGATGGAATCCTCGCTCTCGCGACGAACTCCAAGCTCCAAGCAGTCCTCCAATCTGTTCATCTCTGTCTCCAGCAGCCTACTCTGCCTTTAGGGTCTAAAATCGTGATGTATAGGGCTGGGTACGATTTTTAATGTGTTTTGGCCGAATTTGCAATTCAGCCCCTCTAGTTTGCAATTCTCGGACAAATTTCAAAAGCTGATCTTGCGCGGGTCTTTTCTCCCTCATCCGGACTCCGGTTTGGGCCTATCTTATATCGTTGGAAAGCCCGGGATGTCTACTTTCTAATGGCGTAGGCCTTGATCCAATTTTTTTTAAGTAAACTCCAGATACAGCCCGAAGAGTGCACACTGGTGCAGTGAACTTTTCCAGCTTTTCTTCGTTTTTGCGTCGTCTTCGCCGGACCATATCTTTCTCGTCCGTCCTTTGGTTGAGCTCCGTGACCTACCGTTGGAAAGATTTTGAGTCTACTTTCACTTGGAATTGGTGTCACTATAGGTCTTTTAGAACTCAAGATATCATCAAAATAGTGAAAGTTGGTCAGGTTTGCTCTTCCAATTTTGCTTCTCTTCATTCTTCTTGGGCATTCCCGAGCTTTTCTCATCTTCCGAAGTTTGTGTCATGCCTCCTAGCAATATTTTAGCATCCGTTCCTATCATAGAAATATGAAAAAGCATACCAAGCGATAATATTTGACAAATAACATCTAAAAATGCATAGAAACGCCCGGACTAGCAATAAATCACAACAAGCTCATTCTTAACAACAATCGGCCTAAATTCCGTAACTTTGCACCAGATACACATAAATAGAAATGTTCTACATACGAAAGATGACTTCAAGTAAGGAGTTATCATGTATGTACTTATCTATATAAACGTAGTCTATGAGTTACACGTCAAATATGCTATGTTAAATACATAACATTGAAAATGCTGTTGAAAAGTGTCAAAGTCGTCCAATGTTGTGATTAATATTTTTCTTAAAGTCCTATTAAATGTCCTATAATCATTTTTTCAATCATTAATTTTATTTTATTTTAATTAAGTGAGATTAATATTTTGGCCCGTGGGCTGGGTTTAGACTTTTTAGAATGTTATGAACGCTGGCTTGAGTTTCGGCCTGATCAACGGGTTGGATTGGGCTTGGGTTAACATTTTTAGACGTTCGGCCCTGTTCGCCCCACCTAACGCAGCCCCGTCCCACGTCCATGCCTAGGAGGGAGTGATGTGCCTTGACAAACTGTTCCTGACCTCCAAACCACAAGATAAAGTCATGGCTCACTTGTCGTCTCCCCTGACCTTCTTTCCCAGGGGCCTTCTTTGACGGCCCCTTCAGAGAATCAATCTTGTCAGCAATTGTCATTGAGCCATCAAGTTAGTTAAAATTTCACATTAGCCTTTCGATTCTATTATAATAAATTATAAAAAAAAAATATGATTTAGAGTCAGATTGGTAACACTGTGGCCGTGCAGAAAGTTGCTGTCTAAGAATCATTGTGGGGAAGTTCTGAGTTTTGAATAAAATATTGCTGGATAAATGTTACGTAAAAGTTACTTTAAAACGTCGATAACGTGTTCGTGTTCGATAAAAGATGCTGTTAATCTGCCATGAAGAAGTTAAATGAGCAAAATAGATTACTCAGTTCACTAAAGATAATCATCGAAATTTTTATAGTAATTACTATAAGGTAAAGATCTGTTGGAGGATAATTATCTTTGAGAAAGCAACTTCTTACCTGCTTCAGAAACATCATTTGCTTTCTAAAAAGCAGGTGAACTTCATGTTTACCAAACATCATTAAACTGTTTTCGCTATCCCGAATGACTTCTGACAAAGCAGAACAATACCAAACATGCTCTTAAGCAAGCCAGTTGATTAACAAAAAAATTGCGAGTTGTTTTTTAGAAAGAGTTTTTTTTAATGATTATTTTGTTAGACAGAGTTTTTTAATGAAGTAGAGTGATTTTTTTTTTGTCGAAGCACGTACCACTCTGTCCCAACTCTTTGTACTCAATCTGACTTTTAGACTCGTATTTGTGTCACTTTGATCGAATAGTTTAGACATTAAAATCAAACGATTTTTTAATACTTTTTTCACCGTGTTATAGATAATAATAATAATAATAATAATAATAATAATAATAATAATTTTCATTATCTGTTTGTGTCTCTGTCGCTGGTTCCCTATTAACCATAACCACTCCCCTCGCTTTTCTTCTTCTCTCTGTCTCTCTCTCTTCCTTCTCGGGTTCTCTCTCTCTCTCGTCCTCGAATCTCTCCCCCTCTCTCTCTCCCTCCCACGTTCTACGACCCTCCAATTCTCTCTACACCCAGTCATGGATTCCTCTCAATAAGGCAGTTTTCGATTTGTTCACGCCCTTCACTCAGCTCTGCAGGTGAAACAAAAATTTGGGCTTTAGTGTTAATGTCGTCAGTCAACAACAACTAACTATGGATTCTTCATCATCTTTCGATGGTAAAAACTAATCACCCCTCTGCAAAATCCCCCCCCCCCCCCCCCCCCCCCCCTTTCTGGGTTGTTGTTTGTTGCGTTGAATTTGCTTTCATCTTTCATGAAGATCAGCTTTTGCCTATTTGCTGTCTATTAATCTTACTATTAGAATTTCCAGTATTAGATCTTGGTTTATGATCTGGGTTCCTGAGCTTTATCTGGGCCATTGCCTATTAGCTGCATCATGGGTTTTTTGAAACAATTCTTATTGTAGTATTTGTTTCCCAATACACTTGATTTCTAGCTTTTGATTTCTTAGTTCAGGGGATGAAGTGTGTTGTTTCTTGTGAGCCACCATGGTCTTCTTATTGGTTTCTTAGTTAGCAATATGCAAAGTCCAGAATCAATCTGTCATAGCAAAGTCAAACTGAGAGAAAGAGTTCGGCGTAAAAGGGTTCCCATGTTTTGTTCTTTGCCTGATCATATGGGGGCATTAAAAATGTCATTGTTTGTTCTTGGTGTTGTTGTTGTTGTTGTTGCTGTTGTTGGCGGTATATCACAGTCACCGCTTAGTTAGTTATTAGTCTATTTCATTTTCTTTTTATCGTTCTTGCTTTTCTTCTAAAAGTTGCCGAGTTTTTAACCAAACTACCTCTGTGGAGCTATCAATTCAGCTGGCTTGCCGTTTTTTGTTAGTTCTCTTCAATAAGAGTAGTTGGTATATGAAATATCTCATCTGAATATGGTAAAGAGATGCGTCCCATGAAGTTTGGTTTTGAGTTATTATCACATACTACTACACATACTCCATGTGAGAAGAAATTCAAATATCTTACGACACATATGATCCACTGAACTCGTCGTATAGATGTATGATGTGATTGTGTTAATAGGATGATTGTATATTGGTCACAGGAGTGGTGTTTGATCCATCAAAGAGCAGTAACTTGAGCATGGAGGAAAAGAGAGAACTTGTTTACCAATTATCAAAGTGGTCGCACGGTGCCCCTGAAATGCTCCAGTCATGGAGCCGGCAGGAGATTTTGCAGATACTGTGTGCGGAGATGGGAAAAGAAAGGAAATACACCGGCTTGACAAAGTTGAAAATTATAGAGAACCTCTTAAAAGTTGTAGCCGAGAAGAATTCACAAGAGAATGAGACCGCGACAAACTCTGATCTGGACTCATCGCATGGAGTTCAGCAGAGGGCTCTTAAGAGGCAGAGAAAAACCGATCAACCAATTAGACTTCCTGTTGCAGCAAACCATGCGTTAGACAACAATTGCGATAGTGACATGGCAAATGTTATACATTGCAAAAACTCTGCTTGTAAAGCCAAATTGAGTGAAGACTACGCATTTTGCAAAAGGTGCTCGTGCTGCATATGCCATCAGTACGATGACAACAAGGACCCTAGTTTGTGGTTGGCTTGCTGCTCGGATCCTCCTTATCCCGGCGATGCATGTGGCCTTTCATGTCATTTAGAATGTGCCCTCAAGCATCATAAATCTGGCATAGGAAAGGATGGGTTGGATGGAAGATTCATTTGCGTATCTTGTCGGAAAGTAAACGATTTACTTGGGTAAGTTCCCTCCATTGTTTATATACTTTTCACTCTACAAACATTTTCTCGGATCCTCCTCGCGTATATATATCTATAATAGGCTCTATCTCTAGTCCTATGTTTGATTACACTGGATGCTGCCAAGTGATTACAACTCTAGGTATTACTAGCACCTAGGAGGAGGAATGAATAAGATTGCTATTCCCTTTGAGGACTTGATGAGCCGTTTGCAAGAAGTTACAATGTCCACACATGGCCACTCTATAATAATGAGCAGTTAAAATTTTTGAGCATGCTTGGTTAGGACCTTGCAAGATTAATCATTTGGGACTGGTAGAATGAAGGGTAGAGCTGAAGGGTCACTGACACCGCAACTGTGGGGAGACAATTAATATTTGTATTTTTGGTGAAGTTATTGATTTGATGTGAAATCTTTCTTTGTATTCATTCGTTGAAAGTTTAACCTATATGTTTTTCATGTATCATTCACTTACAGTAAAGAAAAAGTAAGCTAATTTAGGTTGAAGTAAATTTACTGTCAGAGATCCCTGAGGTGTGGAGTATTATCACACTATTTGAAATATTGCTCATCGAAAGTTAAACTAATCCGCTTGGTTCTTATATTGGTGTAGATGCTTGAGAAAACAACTGATGATTGCAAAGGAAACCAGACGAGTAGATATTTTGTGTTATCGTCTCTCCTTGAGCCAGAAACTTCTTGCTGATACAACTCACTATAGTAAGGTTTATGAAATGGTTGGTGAAGCAGTGAAGTTGCTTGAAGCAGAATTTGGTCCTTTAACTGGTTTACCTGTAAAGAAGGCAAGGGGTATAGTTAACAGGCTTTCATCAGGTCCAGAGGTCCAAAGGCTCTGTGCTTCTGCAATGGAGTCTTTGGAGTCAACGGTTTCGAGGGAAATGGTCCATGTTTTACCCAATCACGTGATTCAAGGTACCAATATACCATTTCTTGACATTTTATGCCTCTTAAGTTTGTTTTCCATCCCTTCATTCAAGCCTTTAACACAGATTTCACCCAACTTATCTAATTATTTACGAGGCTGCCTAATTAGGTTAACCTTGTGCATTGTAAAAATTCACACAAACAAAGAAGAGGGAATTTTTCTCTTGATATGGCTAATGAGTAATGATGTTCTGGATTTATACTGTTAACATGTGATATGTATGTCAGCAGAATCCAAATTCGTTGCTTCAGACATAGTCCAATTCGGAGATATCTCTACTTCTTCTATTACAGTAAGATTGGGAACTGGAGATCAGTTTCTGGGAAACATTGAAGGTTACACCTTGTGGCATCGTAAAGCTGAAGATGCTGACTACCCAGCGGAGCCAACTTGTACATTGTTCACACCAAAGACAACTTATTTGCTGTCTGGTTTAGCTCCGGCTACAGATCACATCATCAAGGTTGTTTGCTTTGATAGCACTCGCGAGTTGGGAAACTGGGAACTCAAGTGTCGCACAGATAGTGATGGAGATAAAGTCGCCAATGCACATGCAACCAACACAGCAACTAAAAGGAGTGAAAGTCCGCAGACTAACTCTAGCAGCTTATCAAATCCATCTTCAGTGGAGGATGAAACTAATAATGTGGCTCCAAATCTGCAACTTCCCACTGCTAATGATGCGATTATTGACTTAACTGGCACGGATCAAGGAACAGTTATTAGAGACTCTGCCACTTTGTTGTTGGATGAGGAAGGTGTTGTAAGGAAAAGTACATCTGATCCAACTTCCAATGCTAAATTTCTCCAGAACAAAGCTTCACCAGAGACGAGTACGGACAATGGGTCGAATACTCATGCTCAGATAACCACAGCATGTGTACCTTTTGTGGGTTCTTCAGAAGCGGATTTACCAATTACCCCTTTCAAGTTGGAGAGTTTCAAGGATGTGCCAGGAAGAAAAGGCAGGTCGAAACCTAACAAGAGGCCTCCCACTAGCCAATCGCAGAGGGAAAAGGAAAAGGAACCACCACAAGATGGAAGCTCGTCGAAGAAGCGTGAAGCGGAAAGCCAAGATCCGGAACCTTCCGGAAGTAGAGATTTGGAGTATTACGTGAAGGTGATTAGATGGCTGGAATGCGACGGACACATTGAGGCAAGTTTTAGACAGAAGTTCCTGACATGGTACAGTTTAAGGGCAACTCCTCAGGAGGTTAGGGTTGTGAAGGTTTTTGTTGATACGCTCATTGATGATCCGGCTTCTCTCGCGGGGCAGCTCGTAGATACTTTCTCAGATGTTATTTCTAGTAAACGGTGTTCTGGTGCCCCATCTGGGTTTTGTCTGAAGCTCTGGCACTGACAAAAGTTCCTACTTAGAACGCTCCCCCCATTCTTTGAATCCGCAGAGTGGTCTTGATTTAGACCGCCACCATTCATATTTGATCGATTCAGTATTTGCTAGCCGTGATGATGTAAGTTCATCAAAATTTATTTATTTCATAGAACACAATTTTTACATGTATTAGGGTATGCATGCCCGTGTTAGCGAAGTTACCTATATCTACAAGGGTTTTGGTTTGGTCAGTGTTATTGTACTTAAGTCATCAGAATTTCGCCGTCTTCAATATGGTTCCTGAAATCTGAGTTGTGTTGCTCTCATATTTGTTGGTTCCTGTGTACTGGAATTAGAGCTGTCAAAATGGTTAGCCGTAACTGGACCGGTAAACCGTGAGCCGCCGGTTCCGCCCCATGTATTTTCTTGGAACCCATAAACGGCCAGGTCCGTGTAACCGGAACTGCCTAAACCGGTACGGTTCATGCCAGTTAAAAACCGCTATTGTTTTATCTTGAATTTTTTAATTAACAGTTTTAGTATATTTTTATAATATATTTATATGTTCGGTTGCGGTTAATTACGGGCCGGTTAGGCGGTTAAGGATACCTATAACCGGCCCGGACCACTAATAACTCGGTCCCGGACTACTTTGGGACTGTACGGTTATGGTTCCGGTTACTGCCTAGCCGGTTAGGACAGGCCGGTTCGACCGGTTAACCGGCCAAAAGCATTATCCATAAGATGATGTCAGGAGCATGGATTTTTATGGGAAATGTGGGAAGATAGAAGACGCAGAAAGCATTATCCATAAGATGCAACGCAATGATGTCAGGAGCTGGAGTTCAATGAACTCAGCAGGTGAAGTCTAATTCAAAATCATGAGTCCAATGTAGGAGATAATCGGTTTGCGTGGATCCCAAAATGACGAAAAATGGTGATGAAAACCCTAGAGCACCAACGCCTGCCTAACAAACCTCTTTGACTTCTCCTTGTACGCAACAAAAAACGCCTCTTCCCATAATCAATTACACGGTCTCCTCTTGTCATCTTCTCAACAACTTACACCATCATCATCATCTGGAAACTGCATTATAATCACTTGCAGACTCTCATGTTCTAGCTTCAATTCTGTGAGTATCCATTTCCTATCTACGCTATGTCTGCAGGAAGTTTTTCAGCTCCAGTTGCTGGATCAAGCTGTGTTGGCTTAAAAGTTACTACTGGAAAACATCTTTTGCATGTTAAGGATAATTCTGTGTCTTGGACCAGGAAAACTGTCTCTAATGGCTCCAAGACCTACTGCATGAAGGTAATGTGTTTTAGGATTGTTGCTTCAGTTGTTGTGCATAAACAACTGATCCGTCGTGTGTGTTTAACATTGTTTTACAGACATGGAATCCGATTGATAACAGAAAGTTTGAGACTCTGTCTTACCTCCCGCCTCTCACGGATGAATCAACTGCTAAGGAGATTGACTACATGCTCAGTAAGGGATGGATCCCTTGCCTTGAATTTGACGCTGTAAGTGTTGAGAATCGTTGTTTATCTCATATCCGGACTCTGTCTGTTTCGTCTGTATTGCCACATGGGACTTTGTTTGTTGTTTCTCTGTCTGTTTCGTCTTTGCCTAATAAGAACTACTCTCCTCATTATCAATTGGTTTTCAGATATAAGTTGCTACGACACATACACGAGCAGACTATAAGCTTGTTTCTTTTCTCTTTGGTCCTATCTTAGAGCGTGTGTAATAAGTTATGTGTGAAATATATTTTTAGTTAATATGCACAATAATTTTTAGTTAATATGCACGATAGTTTGGATGGGACATATTAAGTGGAGATTTTTTGGGAGGCCGCGTCTCGATATGGTCAAGGGCCAAAATCTGTGCTAATTTTTAACTATAATTCACTACCTTTTGGCTAAAAAAGTAACCAAACTCGTTGAAACCAGAACTCGGTCACCCACATCGGCCCCAGCTCCTAAAACGCCAGATCCATGTCTAGAAACGGCCGACTATGTATGATATTAATGCCAGAGACCATCCTTATTTAAGCTTTCGGGCCAGTGCCTCAAGTTGGCGCAAGATCTCATATCACGGATCTTTGAAATAATGTTAAATCTAATCCTATTGTCTCATCCAAACACTATCAATATGTTTAAAAAGGGTTGCAAAAGAAGCACTTATTAATTATGGCTCCAACTTTTGGTTGATGTTTAGCTACGTACGTTCTTTTAAGCTTTTAGACGTATAAATAAATAAGATTATAATAGTAACACCGACACATTTCATTATCAGAGTGATGGCGATGTTTGAATTTTTTGATAATCTTTTGCTTAATTTGGTGAAATTAAGGTCGGGTCAATCAGGAGGGAAAACAGCAAGATCCCAGGTTACTACGACGGGAGGTACTGGACACTGTGGAAGCTGCCAATGTTCGGTTGCAACGATGCTGTTCAAGTGCTTAACGAAATCGACGAATGCAGGAAAACCTTCCCGAATGCTTACGTTCGCTGTGTGGCCTTTGACAACAAGATCCAAGGTCAATGTATGGCCTTCATTGTTCAAAAACCAGACACCACCTCTTCCTAGAAAGAGGTCTCGGCTTACACATGATCAAAGAAGTCCTTTTTTTTCAGACAACTACCAAAACAGAGGTTTCAAGTGATTTCTTTTAATTTCTCAGTGGAATAAGGTTTGTGTTGTTGGCTGCATTAAAGCCTACTACAGTACTTCTGTGAAAGTGCTTGTGTGTGAGTTGAAATAAATGCTTCTTGGCTTGTTAATGAAATAAACTCTTCTTCATCTGCCACTGTTACACTAGAACCTCTATATTACAATACACTCACTGCTAGAGCCTAGAATTAGGGACAGTCGGGGTAGAATTCTTTGTAAAGTCAATAGTAGGGGCACCGGTGCAAGGATTCGGAACCAATTGGGGGTATTTGAGTAATTAATAAAAGGGCATCACTGCAAAAATACTCAAAGTTAAAGTACGTAGTGGAGTTTCTGAAAACTCAAGGTCTGGGGAGGACGAGTTCCACCCCTGACCCTTGCCTCGGTCCCTTACTACTCTAATGAATGTTATCTGAGTACTTAGTAACAGTTAGTCGCTCTTATTGAAGCTCTTGCAACTGCAATTAGCCAATTACGATGGATTCCGAGTATGCTCCACTACTGCTGATAATTGTGGTTGAATAGATATTTTGATAGAAGGAAGAAGAGAAATGAATTGTCTTATCAGTCTCTATTAAGAATCGCTGTTTGTTCCGCATCAAAATAGCAGAAACTATTTTACTACCCCATCATCTATCTACTCCTCCCCCTGCTTTGGAGCTCACATTGCCCAAGTGCACATGAGGAAGACCAGTCATTCTGAGACATGAACAACGTATGATAAGACACAAATGTGTGCATGGCAGCATACTTCCTCTGTTTCTTCTCTTTCTTCCACTTTTGAGTTTTATCACTATTCATCAGATCGCTTTGACCCGATGATTTAATTAGCAATACGATGTAATTTTTGGATAAATTTTCATGATGTTGTACAGTAAACTTTATTCTACAACACTATGAAAAATTATCGAAAAATTACATCGTTTTGCTATCCAAATTACTGGGTCAAAGTGACATGCCTACGGATGAAAAAGTCAAAACTGGAAGAAAGAGAAGAAACAGACCAAGTAGTAAGCAGTGTTGGTGTTTTTTGTTACAACATTGAGGAAACATTTGAAAAGAAGAGAGAGTCAGTTCTTTAAAAGCTCTGCATTTTGACTGTTGGCAGATTTGGCATAGGGCATTCAATGATTCATCAAATCTACCTAAACAGTGAAAGCAACCATCCTCTTAAAAGCTGTGCATTCAAACTACTTTATCCTCTGTTTTTGTTAGTACTACATGCAGCTTGCAGACAGAGGTGTTGGGGCTGGGGGTTGTGGAGGCCTTTTTTGAGATTTTTCCTTAATTTTTCTTTTTTTTTTAACAAAAAGAAGTTAGGTCAGAGTAGTTACAACTTAGAAGGAGGGTGTCCATTCACTCCATTGTGTTAATTTCTGGGGTCATTTGACAAATTGAAGAGAGATTGTCTTATGAAGTTATTGGTTCTGAACTCTGAAGTATCAAATAGTCGAAATTTAAAACAAATCAATTGTATTAACCTTTCAAAACTAGAGTGACACAATACATGAGAAAGCATATGATTAGGGTTTGAAAAAGTATTACAATAACATTACACATATGTTGCACTTACAAGTATTGCAGTTACGAGATTGAAAAAGTTAGAATGCCTCTTCTTCCACAACTTTCGATTTCCTTTCGATAGGATAATAGTTCAAAATTGTCAATTTTACTTGTTTTAGCAGAGGCCACCATATCATTTCGTCCAAGCTATCAATTGTTAGAGAAGATTTCACCATCATCTAACCTCCCCCAACGGCAAAATAAGGGAACACTTCTGCTTATTCTGAACAAAAGAATCAAATTAGTTGAATTGCATTGCCATGTTGTAGTCGGTTTGTTGATATAAGGTGTTATTTCTCTTTCGTAAGTATCAAAATAAGAGAAAAACAAGTAAGATTTGATTCAAATATTTCTCAACAAGAAGTACTGACTTTGAATTTGTCTTAGAGTGGCTTATAGACAAATAAAAATTTAATTACCACTAAAAAAGTTGATTCGTAGATTTAATTCTTTCGAGACAGATCAATTTACAGCATCGTGATTAACTGAGGCTTCCCGCGATTAGTACCTCAGTATTCCAATAGCAGAAAAGTGGTTCAACATTCAATTTGAATTTGTGCACAGCTCAAGAAGATGTTCAAGACCAAAGCTATTTATGCATGAAAAGAGGTGGCCGTTTTCATTGGAAACTTGAAAACCCCTTTGTCCTATTCTCTCTCAAAAGATGTCCATTTCTATAAGCTCTTCCTCTATGGGTTTCTTTCTTATTTCAGTCAATCTTATCTCCTTTTACTTGAAATAGTTTTGGAGGGATTTGAACATTTTTTCATGTTGCCAGAGAGATTATTTTCCAAACTAATTGTCAATTTTGTTTCGAAATATAAAGTGTCCTAAGTTTGCTAGTTTCACATCTTTTTGATTTTTTTAAGAATTTTGCAGAGGTGAGGCAGAGTTATACGAAGAAACTACCACCCCCCCCCCCTCAAGTTCGATGCAAATATACTTTCACCCCCTTCTAGTTTGGGAAGTTACATTTCCACCCTTAAGACTGTCAAATTTTAGGATATTTATCATCCCTAATTGTGACATCGTTAATCTCGGGACAATTGTTCTTCACTAAAGTAGCTTCAGGACAAATTTGCTCGCTTATAGTATGACATGACAAACTCAAATGTGTAAGTAAGTGTCCTGAAGTTTGCAACATAAAGGGAGTGAGTGTTACCGTATTTCCCAAACAAGAAGGGGTAAAAGACTCTTTGCATCGAACATGAGGAAAAGTGTCTTTTACTCTTCCCTTTACTCTTTCCTTATATGTTTCAGTTTTACCACAATAAGAAATCATGTCTACAATCATTTCTAAAGTTATATCATGACTAAGTAATAAGTGCAAGAAAAATGTTGGAGAACACAGTCTAAACTCTCACCTATCTCATACTTTCCTTCCGCACAGGCGCAATCGGGTCATATGAGCAATGACGTTGCTAACTTTGAATAGGAGATAAAGTTGGAAATATCAGCAAGTTCTTTAACATTTTTTTGTAGTACTTGAGATTGTAAATAAGGTTGAAATCTGTAAAGAAGAAAATCGTATTAACACAGAACAATTTTATTAACTCGATGTGTAAGCCTTAAATGTGTCTCTACCAAGTAGACATTCCCTAGTGTACAACCCCAATAATAGGCAGAGAGACTTCAATAATTCCATCATCTACACTTAATTTTTCTTTTCTTTCTAACAACTGCAATGATACAACATTGGATTTTTATGGACCATTAACTAATCAATTGAGTCCCCAATCCCTTCAATTTTTTGAAAATTCAATCTATTATTATTATTATTATTATTATTATTATTATTATTATTATTATTATTATTATTATTATTATTATTATTATTATTATTATTATTATTATTATGATGAACACTTACTACTAATGAAGATCAAACCATACACATAGAGACAAGTCCAACATTCCATAAACATATATATACACCCCTTTTGACTCTCTCCTCTCCTTCATACTCCTTCCACAGAGAGAGAGAGAGAGAGAGAGAGAGTCATCCCAACTCTGAGGTTCTGTAGTGTTCCATTTCTGTCTCCTTCTTCTTCTTCTTCTTCTTCTTCTTCTTCTTCTTCTTCTTCTTCTTCTTCTTCTTCTGTGTTCTGCTAAAACAGAGTAAGCAAGCAAGAAGAAAGATTTACTAGACAATGAGGTACATTCGTACAGCTAGTCTGAAAAGACTCTTCTCAATCAAGCGCCGGAGCTTCGATGAAGACCTCCCCAAAGATTTCTTTCCTCCAGAAGAAGATGACACCAACATCAACAAAATCTCCACAAATTACCCAAAGGCAGAGTCTTTCAAGAAACCCACTTGGAAATGCTTCTCCTATGAAGAAATCTTTGCTGCCACCAACGGTTTTAGCTCAGGTTAACATCCAAAGTTTCGATTTTTACTCAACCAACAGTGTCCTCTGTTTACTTTCTGTGTTGGGTTTTGTTCAAAATTTCAAATTTCTGTCATGAGAATCGCATAAAGCTTGGCTTTTGTTTCTGGGTTTCCTCATATTCCCATTTTTGGTATCTGGGTATCAGATTGTTGCTGCAAAATGAAGGAAATTAAATCCCTTTCCATGGGTTCAAGAATTGTGTATATATAAATATTTTTCATTCTTGATTCTGGGTTTGGGATTTGGGGTTTCTGGGTTTAAAGTAAAAAACCACCATTGTTCTTCCAAGAATCTTTTGGAGAAAATTTTGATTCTTTTGCTAATGGGGTTTTTGGTAATTTTTGACTGGTGTGTTTGAACAGATAACATAGCTGGTAAAGGAGGCTATGCAGAGGTGTACAGAGGGAAGCTAGAAGATGGACAAGCAATTGCAGTGAAAAGGCTAACTAATATCTCCACACATGAGAGCAAGGAAAAGGAGTTCTTATCAGAGATTGGAACACTAGGTCATGTTTGCCATCCTAATGTAACATCATTGCTTGGTTGTTGCCTTGACAATGGCCTTTACCTTATCTTCCAATTCTCCTCCAAAGGCTCTGTTGCCTCTGTCCTCCATGGTAATTTTTTCTTATCCTCTTCAATTTTCTAGTTATCTTTTCACCACAAGTTAATGCTGAGTGCAGTTAAACAATTAGCCCATGAAATGCTTGTAAGTCTATTTTTCATGAAGTTACCTCAGAGACGGTAACTTTTCGCTGCATATCAAGCTCATGAATATTTTTTTCAAATTCACTTTGTGCAGGCGAGAATTTACCGATATTGGATTGGGAAACAAGATACAAAATTGCGGTAGGAACAGCTAAAGGCCTCCATTATTTGCACAAGGGTTGTCCAAGAAGAATAATCCATAGGGACATCAAGGCTTCAAATATATTACTTACTGAAGATTGCGAGCCACAGGTAAAAAAGAATGTGATTTTTACTAGTTGAACTTGCAATCTGTGATTATTCTATGGTTAAGTGTTGGTTAACATCTGATTATGAAAATGTAGATATCCGATTTTGGGCTAGCAAAGTGGCTTCCGTCTCAGTGGACTCATCATTCGATTGTTCCAATCGAAGGGACATTTGGGTAAAAACACCGATTCACTGTGTTTGGAACTATTTCTCTGTACTTGTTGTCCGTGAGGTGTTGAGGTTTTAACTTGAAAGTACAAATTTTGCAGGCACTTGGCCCCGGAATATTTCATGCACGGGGTTGTAGACGAGAAGACTGATGTTTTTGCTTTCGGTGTCTTTTTACTAGAGCTTATCTCCGGCAAGAGACCAGTTGACGGTTCTCACCTAAGTTTACATAGCTGGGTAAATAAATATTTACTACTTCCAAAAATTTACTTCTACTGTGTTCCTAATTACCTCAAAGCTTATATATCTTGGGGTTTGGATGTTGTTAATAGGCAAAACCTATAATGGATCAAGGCAAGATCGAGAAGCTAGTGGACACGAGGCTTGAAGAGGCCTACGACGTGACACAGCTCGATAGACTTGCTTTTGCGGCGTCCCTTTGTATCCGCGCATCTACCACGTGGCGGCCCACCATGAGCGAGGTAGCTAACTGCTTTCATATGCTTTAAACCTTAATCGGCTAAATTTTTATCCTTCATGTTCGAAAGCATTCTTATAATTACCTTAGAAAACAGCCTTTTTATCGTTAATATTTTAACCTTAATCAGCTAAATTTTAGTATGCTTTAGCCTTAATCAGCTAAATTTTATCGTTCATGTTCCATTCTTATAATTAATAGCTGATACCTGTGAATTGCTAGCCTTAATTACCTTAGTTACCTTAAAATTTTAACCTTAAACAGCTAAATTTTAGTATTCTTTTAACTTTAATCAGCTAATTTTATCGTTCATGTTCGAAAACATTCTTATAATTAGTAGGTGGTACCAGAGAATTGCTAGCCTCTGTCATTACCATATAATAAAAGTCCCAGGTTACTAAGTATTTTTCATCGATGTTCTGTGCCTTTCTCATAGGTAATCCACCTAAACTCCACCACTTTGTTTAATCTGTGTTCAAAGTTTCTTGAAAAAGATTGCAATATTCATATCTATTTGGCGTGTTCCGGATTGCAAGGGAATAGAGTGACCTAGTTGTGTGGTTGACCTGCCGACTCGTAAAATGGACAATTTGCAGTAGAGTATTGAATGAATCAATCAGGATCGATTTTAATAAAGTATAGTCCTTTTTCATCGCATTGTGATTTTTCTTGTGATGACTTTAGCATGTCCCTTTCACCAGCCAGGCCTTATTAAAAAGTACTACCTCCGTTTCTTCTCTATCACACCAGTTTGACTTTTTGACTCGTATCTGAGTCACTTTGACCGGGTGATTTGGATAGCAAAACGATGCGATTTTTTTATTATTTTTTCACCGTGTTATAGATCAACCTTTACTCTACAACGCCATGAAAAAATTATCAAAAAATTGCATCGTTTTGCCACAGAAATCACCGGGTCAAAGTGACCCAGTGAATAGTGACAAAAGTCAAAACGGTGTGATAGAGAAGAAACAGAGGTAGTATGATTTGGTCTTTTTTGTGATGTTGGTATAGTGGGCAAATTAGGATTTTTACCCCGAATCCAATACCTATCATTCAGCTGATGTTTCTCTTCTACCTAATCCACATCTTTATAATATCCCGACACCATTAACAAATGACCCTCCCATGTGTTTAGGAGGCTTATGGCTACTTTAGTTTTCGACTTACCTCCTTCTCTTATAGGCTGTGTTTGGGGGTTTAAACTGAAATTTTATCGAAAACTAAAAATTCAGTCATTTTCACCTCTAGCATACGGATATAAGATGTTTCAAAGATTTGAAGTCGGCTTGGGATTATATCTATAGACTGAAAACCTCACTAGTTGCCAGTTTTCACCGCTTTAGGGAGCATTTAACATGTTAAATGCATGAAAATGGGGCATATAATATGGAACTCCCCCATGTGACTCCAAACTTGGCGTCCGATAAGAAAAGAACAACAAAACAAATGAAACAGTTGAAGTGGGTCTTGTGTCCTTTTAAAAAATGTGATACACCATGGTTTTGCCATCTGTTGTTTTGTCTAGGATACTACAAGATTTGAATTGCAGGAATATGATTATTTTCTTCAGTTTAGCTGTCAAGTAGTAGAGGATAAAGAATAACTGTGTCTTGTTTGGCTGCAGGTATTAGAAGTGATGCTTGAAGGAGAAACGGACAGAGGGAAGTGGAAGATGCCCGAGGGGGAAGATGATCAGGAGGAGTTTTGGGGTTTCGAAGATCTTGAATGTGAATGTGAAAGCGAAAGCTCCTTCTCAACCTCACCCAGGAGTAGTTAAAGGGAGATGATCAATAATATCCTCAGGATATGTTATGTTATCGGCATGTAAATATAGGCATTTGGCATACATTAGGTATAAGTTTACACAATGGAATGGTTGTAGCAACCCCACCCCACCACCCTACCCTTATGTATTGAATGAATGAATATCTGGATAAGGAGAAAATTTTGAAATGTGAAGTTTTGGTTTCTGATTAGACTCCACCTCTACTGTTACTGGGCAGGTCACCCTCTATTCTGTCTTTCCAACTCATTGTTATTTATTTGAACTCTCTGTTCAAATTATACCGCGACACTGTACAGAGAATCACGTCATCATTGACAGAGATTGGTTGCAATCTGAAATCACTATACAAAGCACTGTGTCATGGCTTTAGTGAAACTATACAGAGCACTGTCGTCATCAGTGGTGACACTGTACAGAGCATCACGTCATCAGTGACATAGAGATTGATTGCAATATAAAAGTTGATTATGGTTTTTGTGATAAGAGAGTGGAAGCTTGGTTCTGAAGCTAAAGGCTTCACTTGGCAGACACAAAAATTGATGGATTGAGAGTGATACCAGCCAATGTGTCTGGCTGGCACATGTACCAGATCCATGTGTGGGAGTTTTGACAACCCTGAGGTCCCATTGAGGAGCTGTGCTTGGCTGGCTACTAACTTCATCTAACCCATCACTGAACTGATCCACCAAATGAGGGTTTCAGAAATAATTAGCATGTTAACACCACAAATCATCATGTTTTAATCACTCCGCGGCATACTAATCCAAAGTTTAAGAATATTGATGTTTTTTGTTAAGATAATTGCCTTCATGTGTGTGTGAGAGAGAGAGATTGAGCTGGCTACTCACAACTTGCGATTAGTTTTAGCTCCCAGTATCTCCTAATTGAGTCGCTTTTATCTTGATCTTCTTGAAGGCAAAGTCATCCAATGGCATCTAATAAAAGTCACTACATGCCCCCACTCACGTTTTACGAGCTTTCTATGTCATGTCGGTGTATCTGAGTATGACTGTACAAACTTATTAGTAATGAAGTTCTTAACTTTTATCAAATTAAATAAAACTTATGTTTCATCAGTGACACAACAAGATGATAGCGAGGCCATATTTAGAAGATTAATAGATCTAGAATTAAAATGGTTGAGGCGTCCGAGAATATAAGTATTCAAAACCCTAATTAAATAATCCGCAGGGGAACCACTATATTCAAGGGTTGGCTTCCAAACCAAACAGCAAAGAGTTCTTAGTATATACTACTACCACAGAGCTTTGGTAGTTCTTATTCGACAGAGATTCTGCAGCATTGGATTCATGAATAGAGAACATGTGTAATCTCAAACCGTAACTCATCTAATTCAATAATAAGAATAAATAACATAAATTTACATTAGAATAACAAATGTGTCATGGAAGCATGAGAAGTAGCAGTTGACGAACAGGTAAGCATGTCATTACTTAAATTGGGATTTCGACACTTCTCATGCCCCCAAAAAACATCTGTCACAAAGCCACATAAACGGTAGTTGAATACTGTTCTGTGTCGCCTACTCCACAGAGAGAGAGGGAGAGAGAGAGAGTTAAATTTTTATGTTTGGAGCATCAAGAAGTTGCGATAATTGGTTAGGCGGTTGTTTAACTCTCGAGACTTCTAAAAGGAAACTGACATTAACTAGAAGTTGTCGCTAAACTAAACCAGAACTAACCAGGCATGCATCATGTTAGAAAAGCAGGCATTATCGTATCCCCAGACAAGTCCAAAGCTAATTTGATGACTTGTTGATTACTTTTAATGCCTAAAGGAATAAACTTTTGTTGAGCAGATACAAAAACCCAACTCTCTATTATTTATTTTTTGTTTTTTATTATAATTAATCAATTCATTTTCCATATTTTATCACTTCAAGTGAATCTCTATTTTGAATACAGATCTAGTATAGGCAGGAAAATTGTGGATTTTTTTGTCATGCGTATCGGGTTTTGATGAGAATAATAAGATTCAGAAAGTTACGATATGCATAAGGAAAAAACAGGATAACAGTGAGGGAGGTTGGATGAAGACCTGCTGATAGCTTAGGCGAAATTAGTAGACGAGTAGCAAAAATGGATCATTCAACAAAAAAGACCAATTCTTCTATTAACAAACAAAAAGTTTTCAGAGTACATTAATCATTCAAATAGGAAATTTGCAAAAAGAACAACTAATGAACTTTGCGGGCCTTGGGAAACAACAACCTAGGAGACCACATACTAAGTAACGGAAAGGGTACTAACTAACTTGGGCTCAGAACCTAACAATATAGTACCATGAGAGACGATGGGCTGATACTCAGATTCCAGAGACATTCCAAGGAAGAGTTGTGGAATCCGTGACAAATTCCCTGCATTTTCACAACTATGAAGTTTAGGAACTCCCACAGTTACGGCGTCACAGGGAAAAGGACCATACGAATTGTTGCTGCTTACCAGTACGAAGTTGCATGCCTTGTACTTCTCACGACATATCTTTTGCCTTCGCAGTCACCTGATCCTGCAGCCACCAGATTTCACGAGCATTTGAGAAAGGGTGAAGAGTTATGAAGATCAAGTCCCATTTGGTACAAGATACATCACACACACACACACACACATATACAATCAAGTTGGTAACCTCTGGCCAACAAGGCATACAAACATGCTCGCATTGGTTAACCTCGCTTGGCATATGCGTGTGGACATAAAACATGCCCGCACTGGTTAACCTTGCTTGGCATAAAACATGCTAATATTGCTTTGGGTAACCTCGCTTGGCATATGCGTGGACAAAAAACATGCTAATATTGCATTGGTTAACCTCGCTTGGAGTATGTGTGGGCATAAAATATGCAAGTATTGCCACGTTTAACCTCAACTTCAGAAAAATGGTAGATTATACCTAAGGGTATGCCGCCGTCGAGAAATTTCACACTTGGTTCGGCCACTGTTGAGAAATTTCAGAATCGGATAAGAAAGAGTTTGTTTGAGTTGACTGCGGAATGAAGTAGACTTGGTGTCCTCAGAAGGACGATCAGTACTAGGGAACAAGTGCAGAGTTGCAGGTCACCAGTTTTTAGGGATCATAGGACAACTTCATTTACACATATTGCTCATTACCATTACTGTGATAGTACTTGAGTTGTAATGGGCCATAAGCAACTTAATGAAATTGATTGCGACTTGCTCCATAGGAGCTAGGGGTGGCCATGGGCCGGGCTTGGGTGGATTTGGGTCGGGCTCCATCGGGCTGAGGTAAATTTTGTCAAGTGCAAGCATGGCCCATACATTGGGCCAAATTTGAAGGCCTAAGCCCATTCAATTATGATTTCTAAGACCGAAGCCCGAATTTTAGGCCTACAAATTTAGATCTCATGTAATTATAGAATAAAAATCATGTAGCAATTTTCGACATCGAGGTCGATTTTTATTAAGAAGTTTAACAGAAATTGAAATAATAGAGGACAAATAATTAATGATCTTCCAATCTATATTATAATTCTTGGCAAGTAGTTGATCACGTCAAATAAAAAGTATGTATAACCTTATATATGCAAATATTTTTCTAATATTTAAGACAATGGGGCGGGTCGGGCCAGGTTTGGGCCTAACTTCTAAAACCCGAGCCCGGCCCTAAAAGTTGGGGCCAAAATCTTAAGCTCGAGCCCAACATTTTAAGAAACTATTAAGCCCAAACCCTCCGTAGGTCTCGGTAATTATTTAGACCTATTATCACTCTTAGCAAGGTTTGGTGTTTTGAAAATGAATCAAGGAACCTATTGGAAATGGTACATAGTTTTCTCCAACACATTCCTTCATCAATGCCCCATGACTCTGGATGAATGTCCAAGATATCGGTATTCTGATATGGAAGCCCGACCAGAGAAATGTGGTCTTGTCCCATAAGACAGAAACATGTAATGCCACCAGAAAGCAATATGGCATCCCTGTGACCTTGAAGCTTACACAAAGGCACAAGACAGAAGCATCGATGCTAAAAGCATTGGTTCACAGCAATTCAAAGAGTTTTCAGGCTTACTGTTTTGTGGTAAGATGGCCTTGACAGAAGAGGACCCTAGCCGAGCAATTATACCGAACATTTTGAAATGCTTGATGAACTTGGGACGTTTAAGATGCTTTTGAGGAGAGTAAGCACAATATGACTTCTACGAACTCCATTAGTTTAACAGGCATACGTCTACATGATCCATGGTTCTGGGGAAGCCTAACCTAGACTTGATGAGATTAAGTTAAAAAAAAATTGATAAAATAAAAGAGTGATCATGGTTCGCAAACTTATCGTCCAGGTTAGACTTCACGGATCCAAATAAAGACGGTCATGTGCACACAGAAACAAATCCCAAACATGCTTCTTATTGAGGATATTCTTAGCCAGTTTCTAGTTAATAGTAGAACTTATTAAGCCTTGAGAGCGGCGTTTTCAGGCCAAACAGATGTTATACTGTTCCCGTAAGAACTTAATACCAACTTGTGGAAGCCACTTTAGTGCTTTCAGACTCAAAAATGCAACCTTCAGGAAAGACCCCATTGTTTTTTTGTTCTTGATCCACGGTTTGAGCACATCATAGAAACCTGAACCTCACTCAGTAATCTTCTATTTCTCCATGAAAGTTCATGTTTATCCGTCCCTTAATTCTTTTAAACTTCCGGGGTATCAAATCAAACAAGATAACTTCAGCAGAACAAAAAATTCTACCAAAAATGAATAATTTAAACATAAAGATGATGATTAGGTAACACGGTTTTTCCAGCTTCACTATCATGAGTAAAGTTCCTTCAATGTAACAGAATAATGCTTGCTAAATGAAGTCCTTCCACAGCAATTGGGAAGAAGCATGATCTCATAATAGACTAGTTGATACTAGTACAAAGTGCAGTCACTAGTTAAAATGCATATAGCCAAGTGATGATGAAGTGAGAAACCCAACATGAAATTGATACTATAAGAAATGAAAATAATCGAAAATGCAAGAAGTTCAAAACAAATGAAGATGAAAATAGCTTAAAGAAGTCATCTTGAATTTAACTAGACTCTACATAAGGAAGGCACAAGAGAGGCTTAAAGAAGTGATTTATTATTTACCATTAATCCTTGGCTTTCACGGTAATCATCCAAAGCCCATTGATACTTTGATTGATTCAACCCCAACCAGTGTGCCACGCATTCGTCCAAACTCGAATGAGCTACCAGGAGACAAAAAAGGAACAAATCGGTATCTCAGTTCAAAATTAAGAGAACACCCAAAATCAAACAGACAATTTTAATAGCCTCTGATGTCAATTCAATCAATAGGGGCTACTAAATTTGTTACCTTTAAGCACTCTAGCTACCGCATTCTGCAGGTAGTCAAACGGCGAGTGAGTGGCAGCAACGGGCGGTTTTTGAAATTGCTGCGGCGGAGCCTGCACCGGAAGCGACGGAGACGGAGACGGAGCAAGTGAGAAGTGTTGTGAGAATTGGGTGGCCGGAGAAGTGACGAAGACGGTGTACGGACCCATTTTCCCGATCGTAAGGGGATGAGGCATCGATTCTTTGCTTGCGATCGACATTTTCAAGAAACGATTACACTCCACTCCCTATTCTGTCTAGACAGTATTCTCGTCCTTAAGTAACTTCTAAACTACTTTTAACTTTTAAGTGAAGTGATTTTTTTTTTTCTTTTAATCTTCAAAATTCAAATGTATAAAAACCTCAAGCGGAGAAGAATAGTCAGTTTTTTTTTTTTTTTTTTTTTTTTTTTTCTAGAAATTGTAGTTTTCACTAAAAATGCTATCACAGCCAAAGAGTCCAAATAACATCTAGAAACACATAGCGGTAACGCTGAGAGACAAAGCTCTAGAAAGAGCAAAAAACAGAAAAACATTGAAAAAGAAAACAAAAGTGACCAATTTTCACCTGATGACTTTGCGAGTTCCCAAGACAAAATTGAAGACCGCCGGAAAAATGATGATTGCTCCGACCATGGAGGCTCAGCCGTCGGAAAAGTACGATTCAGCCTTCAAAGCACCAAACATGCCATGAAACATCCTCAAACACAGCCGCAACAGATTCGGTTAATCTCGTCACCTTCACCACGGCAAAATCAAAGCTTCACCACAAAGACAGGGAGGATGAATAGGTGGTTGGGGCTCATCGTCGACTGGATCAGACGAAGACACAAGAATAAGAGTAGATCTGAGCCTTGATGAGGATTGACCGGCCCAAAGATGAGCAAAAGAAGAAGAATAGGGCCATGGCACCGCTAGAAAGATCCGATCAAACCCCTTTAAGCCCTGGCATACCACCACCCGAGAACACCGTCACTGCAATCTATGAGGCGAGGAGTCCCAATCACGACCAAGAAACCCATATCTGTAAAATGAAGATTAAAAAAAATAAAACTAAACAAAGAAAACGGAGTGCTCGCCGCCGCCGCTTAGCGACGACCAAGGACAGAACTTGATGAGAACCGGAACTAAGTGGAAAGGAGGAGAAGAAGAGAACTTGCAGCGAACAAGACTGGTGAACTCCTCGAAGGAGTACTTTTTCTCTCAAGCTCTCTCTCACTAGAGAGAAGGCAGAAAACCGAGAAGAATTGTCAGTTTACATCAGCTAACATTTGAAAAATTATCTAATATGGGGAGAAGAGTTGTTAAAAATGGCAGGTAAAAATTCTAATTTTGCCTCAAATGTACGAGGGGTCATTATGCTACATACCAGTAATCACATGGGGGTAAATGCAATTCATGTACATTCTTCATCTCCTGCTTACTGTTCTTCATCTTCATCTTCTAACAATACTCAGATTGAGTCTTCCTCTCCTCGTACTCATCCATATGCAGAGAAAGGTAGAGAGAGAGTGGAGAAAAATGGTTAGAGTATGGTATATATAAGGGCATTTTAGTCTTTCAGTTGCAGTTAACGGAAAATTACCCTCATCAGCACTAAAATGAAACCAGGAGGCTATTTACAACATTTGAGACTACAAGGTGGTCTCTCGCACAAACACTTAACTAGAGGGGGTAAAATGCAATTAACCCTTATTGATTTTTTTAAGGGAAAACCCTTATTGATTTTAAGTTCGAGTTTATCATACTATTAGAGTATTAGTTACCGACATTAATATTACGTGGGAGTTATCTAACAATGCTCATAGTACATGTTCTGATATGTTATATGTTGCATGAGCTCATGCGAGTTATATGTCAATAGTTTCTTTTTATGATGCACGGAGTAATTGTTCGGACTGTTGTAAGAGACTTTTGTGAAGATAGGGTTTGCAACCTAAGAAACCCCACCGTGGTCCAAAGGTAGGTACTCAAACACGAGTTTATGCATAGCACTTTACATGTCCAACCACTTAACGCTTGCTTTACCTTTTAGGTCGGAGTTTATGTTGGAAAAAACAGATTCTGAAACTCAGAGGTAGCGGTACCCAAACAGGGCATAATTTGGTTCCGAAATGTATTCAAGTCCAACACGAGTCTCCGATACATTTTGGCCCCGGCATAAAAACTGCCTTCACAGCGTTGTCACAGGCAGGCAATAACTCCGAACACGATTTCAATCAGGCAAGTGGAAGGAAGCAAACAAATGCATTTATTCAAACTGACACCACCAGATTCATTTTACATATGGTGCTTCGTAGTAGTACCTGTTTACATCCATATGATTCCTAAACATAGTCACCTACCAACTGTATACAGAGAACACTAATACTCAACAATTACAACAAAGAAGCAACATCAGCAGCAACCAGGTCCGAGAGAATAAGCACATGTATCAGCTAGAAACATCCCCTTTTCTTCAGTCCTGCTACCACAACCCCTAAAAGTAAACACGTCGATACAGAGCTAAATACGAGTCTACAACTCTTCCGGTGGTAATGACTGCACTTGTAAACTAGCAGAAGACTAATGGTGTTCCCAGCGTGGCTTAAACAACTTCATAGTGCCGAGACATACAGAAAGCACGACCTTTTCTCCTATATATGAAATGGTCAGTTTCAGCTTCCCTTCACTTAGCTATGCACATGCCGACTGTAAATCACCCGCTTATCTCTTTCAAACCTTTCCTTGTTCTCGTGAATCATAAATAGCCTAGGAGAGTGAAAGACACCATGTCTTCTCCAAGAAACGACAGTTTCCACACCAACTGTTGGAAACCACCTAAGAGATCTCTCAAGCCAATTGCATTCAAGTAATATGCACAAACAGAAGCTGCTCGCAGAATAGAACTAACCGCAGCTCGTTAAGATCGTGCGCATCTTCAAAGAATTGAATCAAATCCGTCAGTTCTCGTCGGGCCAAGGTTCCTCCTTCTAGTATGTATAAAAATAGCATTTCAGGTTTCTTCTTCCCCATTTCAGATAACTGAACTAGCCAGAGACAGTTCATGAAGGTCACTCAGCATCCACTCTTCTCCTGTTTGACCACCAAGAACTATGGCTCTTGTTCCTCCAACAATACACGTGCTATGCCCCCAAGCAAATCCAGGAGGTCTCCCCGGCACATTCAATATCCTCCATGTAGGCTTCTCATCGGTAGGATCCAAAATATAAAGCTGAGAGGCCGAGTGAAGCCCAGCCACAGAACCACCAAACACCACAATCCTCCCACCTGGAAGGCTAACAGCCACATGATCAAGCCTGGGAGGAGGAGTTATCCCACCAGG
Source organism: Linanthus parryae (assembly GCA_023055425.1). NCBI lineage: Eukaryota > Viridiplantae > Streptophyta > Magnoliopsida > Ericales > Polemoniaceae > Linanthus > Linanthus parryae. Next base: position 75,992,759 of record JALGPY010000009.1, on the reverse strand, counting down.
ATTCCCAGCTCCAGGCATTGTACTCCCCGTAAGACATTTCCAACTTGGTTCATTCTCACTTAGATCCATTGTGAAGACATCGCTCGAGCGAAAGCGGAGGGGACCACTCTTGGCGAGACCCCCAAACATCAAAATCTTTCTACCACCATAAGCAGACAAAGTGTGGCCCAGACGAGAAGGTGGGGTCCACGTGACCGGTATCTCTCTCCAGGCGGGTCTCTCCATCGAGAGATCAAGCAGAAAGGTATCGCTAAGCAAGACTCCGGAATCCGCGCAACCACCCGAAACAATCAGAGTTGTTCCATCAAGTGTGCAGGAGCTGTGCCAAGATCGCGGAATCGGCGGGGCCAAACTCGAGATTTCGCGCCAAGTTGGTTGCTTGGCGTCCAAATCTAGTACGAAGACGTCGTTCAAAAGTCCTTGGGTTCCACATCCACCGAATACAACCAAATGGGACCCGTTCACGCAAGAGAGTGTGTGACCCCATCGCCCTGGAGGTGGCGAGCTCACCTTGACATGTTGCCATTCTGGTTTGCTCGAGTTCAAGTCCAATACAAAGGTATCGTTCATTGGTTGCATGTTAACCCCTTCTCCGCCGAAGAGTACGACACGGTTCCCAACGGCGCATGCGCTGAAATTGCAACGAGAGGGTTCGACGGAACCTCCGACTGTCAGTTTCCTCCACGCGGCCGCTTCAAGAGTGGTCAACTCTCTTGCAAGTCGGCCCCACCCTAGTCGCTTTGTTCCAGGGACTGCCTCAAGAACTCTAGTTGTTTCACTACCCCAAGCATTTTGACAGACCATTCTCCAGAGATCCTCATACTTTGTCATCTCATAGAGTCTCCTACACACGGAAGCAACAGATGCAATGTCTCTAGGACTCAACAGAGAAAGAATCTTGAGAGACACGACTTCATCACTCAAGTGCAAAATCCCACAAGCCCCTCGAGTGGCCCTGCAACTCATATCTGCAACTGGCTTGTAGAGGGACAGACTGGAATGTAACCTGTTCGTTTCTCTTGCAGAGAGCTTTGTTGAAGACCCTGGCAGTGGACCCAAATCAAGATCTGTTTCAGTGAACAACTGTATTCCAATAAAATGAGTAATTAATCCATCATCTCCATAGATAGGAGTTAGGCGCAATCTATTCATCAATGGAGATCCATCTTTCCGGAAATTCAACAGATCGCCTCGGAACTCAATGCCATCATTAAGGCACCTACTTATTTCTGAAATTACAGTAGAGTCCACCAAATGATGCCTTCTTTTCGCGTATGGGCCTCTACATTGCAAGAACCGACTGCCACAAAACCACAACATCAGAACAACAAAAAAATATATCTACATAATTGCAAAATGAAAAGTCGGTAAAACTGCAGACATTAATCAGAGTTGATAATAGGGAGACAGGAATAATAAGGTTCACAAACAGGCCTACTCATGAGATGCTTTCTCAACTCTTGTCCTGAAACTTAACTTTTACCATCACATTATCTTAGATATCTCGTTTCAAAATTCAAACATGAGAATAATTGTTTCCTTGAAAAACAATAAAGACCAGAACCCGGGTAACCTAAAATTGGTGTTATATGGGAAAAAATGAAGATAATGATGAATGAAGTGACTTTACAAGTATGGTTAATAGTATTTTGCCCCCTTTTGTGGTTAAGCATGTGTTGCAAAAGACCCCCTGTAGTCTCAAATGGTGCATTTCACGCCTCATGTGGTTAGGTTTGTATGCTAATCCATTAAATCTAGCGGAATCCGTCAAAAGACTCAAAACCCACATCTGAAAACTCTCTTATACCGCTAACAATCAATATAGTGCCCAAAAAGCCCAAAAGTAATTAACGAAAAGAAAGAAAGAACAAAAAGGGGTGACACACCAGATTGTAACATCAGAGGAGAAGAAAGGAAGGAGGAGCGGCCATCACCATTGATTAGGAATTTCACCACTTGTTTTTTAGGTTTCACCCTTATCAAACACTTGGGCCTCTATTGAATTTGCTTTGTAGTGATTTTGGTGAATTTTTTGGACCGAACTTTTTTCATTGAAAGGTGGACTGCGTTTGACCTATGGCGAATGATGATTGTTCTGACTATGTTGTGGACTATGTGCATTGATTGGTGGTGTAGAATACTGTTTTTATTATGTTGTGAACTTCTGACTGGGTAATGAAGTGCGATCCAACCTACATACTTGTGGTTTACTGGTTCCTATCTATTAATCATGGGATCTCAAGGTTCTAATAGCACGAAAGGCTTTTTTGATAATGCAGCTTTAGACCCTGCAACTTTTACATGCAGCTTTAGACCTGCAGCTTTTGTTGTTTAATCAGTTACTCTAACTTCGGCCTGAAGTTACTTAACCTAGAGGTAAGATTATATATGTCTTTTGTATATTTAGGGAAACAACTACCTATTTCCCTATAAATAGGACTATTGTACTGTGTTTAAGAAGTTGAATTTTGCACTGAACCTTCTAAGGTAAAGAACCTAGAGTTCTATTTGATTTTAACCCTAGAAACCGAGAGTTTCTTTGTTTCCTAAATCAGTTTGTTCTAAATTTCAGCTCCATAAACTGGTCTTGCATTAAATTCTCTCCAGGGTGTTTACTGCACCATTGCGGCATCCGAAAATGCACTTCTGGACTGCTTTACTGGGTTTTGGGCAACAGTTAATCTTCATCCCCTTCCTCATGTTCATCTTCATCCTTATCCTCATATCCGGCTTCATATTTCTTGGCCGGGCGCTTTTAGTCTTATCACACCGACTTTAACAGAACGATTCACACATAAACCTAGCCACAGGCGACTGCAATACATCATTTGAGATCAAGGGGGTCGTTTGCAACACAGCCCTAACCACAGGGGGGAGGGGGTAAAATGGAATTAACCCTTGAAAGTAACATTATGCCTCCACGGTGATAAAACAGTGAAGGAGGACCGAGAAAAGCAGTTTCAGAATCAGTCATGTTTTATTTGGTACTTAAGTACTGGAGATTCTAGAGTTGAATATAAGGAAAATAAAGATAGTGCATCGCCTGCATATGCATGTAACATAATGCATATCTTAGTAATAACTACCACTAAGTAAGGTATTATACATTAGGAGATTCTTCCTTTTATAGCTTAGCTATTTCCTAAACATCTCTGTAATACCAGTGGCAGAGATGAGATTATTGCATGTTCTGTCATGGTATCAGGGCCTTAGGCTCTTTATTTTCATGCTCATCTTCTTTCTCAAGATTTGCACTGATCTATTTTAGCAAATTTGGCACCCTAAAGTTTCTGTAGAAGAACCTCAGGTTCTTTTCTCAGGCCTTCATTGCCTGAAACTCTTCTTGTGGTTTATTCAAAAGCCACTATCTTTTGGCTCCAGACCCTTTTTCGGGATGCATTCTTACCATTTCCAACTTGAATGTTAGGTTCTCATCAAGGTTACCAGGATCGTGGTACACGGTACGGGATCGGGAGAGCTGTGGTAGGAATGCGGTTCGCCAGGGGTAGGGTTCTTCGGGTCCATTAGTTGGAACAAGGTTCGCTAGTCTGGTTCAAATAGTACATTTTAGCATTTCCTAGTAATATTGATTTGTTACCAGGTAAAATTTTTGGAGGAACTTCCATCATAAAAAGAAAAGTTTGAGGCAAAGACGTGAAATATTTGATGAAATAATAATGTAAGAGAGTAGCAACTTTTAAATATTTAGCTCCATGTGTAAAAACACAAGGGATCCCCTTAACCAACTATCTGGATCGTGAACGACCCCTGATCGCACCGTGTTAAGCTTCTGATAACTCTAGATACCTCTTTCCCAACCTCACACAAACTGAATTAAGTATTTCCCAACTTAAAACTCACCTTCTTCTCTATTTCTCTCAAGCTCTCTATTTCCTATAATTATATGAACTTTAGTTAGAGTCAACAATCAGCTGCAAAAGCTACCTAAGCTGAATCCTACTCCATCCTAGAACCCCCAAAAAACCAAAACAGGCGGACACATACATGAATTTTGTTGTTATTTTTCATTTTTCACATTACAGTACTTCGCATCATTAACAACGTTCAACCATGTGCCCTATGTCAGCTTTCCATCTCGTAGGACATCTAACTAAGACTTAATCTGTTAGGAATCCTATGTTAAACTAATGAATGAGCAATGAGCAAATTGGACAGCAAAGTAGTAGTAAGCTTTAATCTAATATTACCTTTCATTTGGACTACTCCTACAATTGTGAGAACTAAATTGAAGACTCCATTACACCATACTTATGAGCTAAATAGGCAATCTTAAAACTACAATAGAGCCCCAAAACAATTACAAAGATATAAATTCGCAAGAACAAATCGTAACAACACCAATAATACCCAATTCGTAGTAGTAAAAATAGTGATAGAGAGAGACTGACCAATTACGTCCGAGAACCTCCTCGGCTTGGTAGCCAGTGACCATCTCGAAGACTGAATTGACATAAATGATGGGAGAGTCCGCCTCTACAGCGTCGGTGACCACGAACCCGCACGGCGCCGGATGGAGCAGCAAGCTGTCCACACTAAACGGCGATGGACCTCCGTCCGTCAAGAGGAACCCACCTTGTTCCTCGTCATCGTCGTTGCTCAGATCAGAATCGCTGTCCCACTCCATCACAAGAAATCAATTAACCCAGAAAACTAAAACCGTAGAAATGCGAGAAAGAGAGGGGTTTGAGCGGAGAGGAATTAGGGTCTTTTGAATCGGAGTTGGGGAAGATGGAAGACGAGTGGCTAACGAACGAGAGAGAGAAACGACGGGTGATCTCAGTCCAGGAATTGGGCGAGACAGAATAAAAACTCTCTCTATTTTGCTTGATACGGAGGTGGAGATATTTGTTTCTGGCTAGTAAAAACTTACTCTGTGCAGGTCCAATTGCTTTTTCCAGAGCCATGCGTTACCCATTTGTTACTGAATTTCACTCCTGTTGTAGTTTACCTGCTACCACTCCGTTTTTTCTCTTTAGCCCTACTTTGACTTTTTAACTCGTATGACGTATCTGGATCACTTTGACCGGGTGATTTGGACAGCAAAATGATTTGATTTTTTAATAATTTTTTCACTGTGTTAAAATCCAACTTTTACTCTACAACACCATAAAAAAATTATCAAAAAATTTCATCATTTCGATAGTCAAATCACCGGATCAAAGTAACCCAGTGAATAGTGGTAAAAGACTAAAAGTCATAATAGGGCTAAAGAGAAAGAAACAGAGTGGTACATACTTTGGGTATGAGACACTTTCACCCCTCTAGTTTGATCCAAGGACACTATCAGCCCTTAGTATGCCCAACTTCAACAAACTTACACCCTGTATCGTCACACCGTTAGTCTAGAGTTGGGGTCACTCACTTAAATTATTTTTTGAGACAAATTGACCAATATATTATGCAAAATGTAGGGATTACCGAAGGGCAAGGGCGAAGCCATGTGGGGGCAAGGGGTGACACTTGCACCCCTGAGTTTTGAAAATTTTCACTAGCACCCCTAATTTTCTATATGTTTAATGGATAACCCTTACGAAATATAATATCGTCCCCCTGAAAGTAGTAATACTACCTCCGTTTCTTCTCTACCACACCGATTTGACTTCTTAACTCGTATCTGGGTCACTTTGACCGGATGATTTGGATAACAAAACGATGCGATTTATTGATATTTTTTTTCACCGTGTTATAGAGCAACTTTTACTCTACACCACCATGAAAAGATTATCAAAAAATTGCATCGTTTTGCTACACAAATCACCCGGTCAAAGTGACCCGGTGAATAGTGACCAAACGGCAGGGGGTATTAACTATCACCATGAAAAGTCAAACCGGTGAAAAGTCAAACGGAGGCAGTAACTATCAGTTCTGTCCCTCTCTATTAATTTTTGTCCCGACTGACATGATTTCCTAGCTCCGCCTCTGGGTACAATATACTTTTTGCATGATATTGCTAATAACTTCGGAGAATACAGCTTGACACGAATACTTCTCCAACAGAATATGTCACTATGCAAGTGATTCTCCAACCAAAAACAAGCAGGCCCTAACGTTAGTTTGGGTCTACAGTTCCTATACAATAGATTGACAAATCAATACTCCCACTGTCTGTTACTAGTCCCATTTGATTTTTGAACACCACTTCGACTCGGTGATTTGAATAGCAAAAAGTTACGAATACTTCGTAAGAATTTCATGATGTTGTAGAGGAGAGACAATTCTACAACAATATGAAAAGATAATTTGCATAAATCTGCTAAAAGAAAAATAATACTAATAATTCGAGACAGAAGGAGTAATTACATTGATACTCTACACTAAAACTTTTCTTCTACTTCCCATTACTTGTCACTATGTGTAATATCTTCAAGGCTTCCAGCCACTGAAACTTCTTCACTCAAGGAACCACCACCACCAAACAATGCTGAACAAAGGTGGTTGTGCCTTCAGAACTACTTGTAGCCAAAAACAGGTGTCAAAATCACAAGATTTGTGCGCCCCTGGTCAGCAGCGAGTTACACAAGCGAGTCGTCGTCGACAGGATCGAGTGCCTGAAAGCTGAGATTGCGAAGAATAGTCAAAATTGAATGCCAGCATCGAGCCGTCATAACCAAAAGAAAAAAGGATTTCTGATGTTGTACTAACTTCTTCTTCCTTCTTTCCTCCTCTTTCGGAGGAGGCAGGCTGGGCAACAGTGAAGGTGGGCACTCATTTAGCCACAGTCCCATGCCCGTATCTTTGTGCTTGAAGTCAGGAGCCCTTGGATTCATCTATACAACAGAAACGGGGACAAATTACGAAAAGAACACTTCCCACAAAGAAAAAAAAAGGTATCCACAAAGCAAAATAATGAAATGGAGTTTCTGTTTCACCTTTCGGGTTCTGTTGTCCCACCATTTATTAGGATTCGCCACCAATTCCTTCCAAGAAGCATCATCATCCATCTTCAATGCATCATCGAGTTCTGGCAAAACCCATTTTGGAGCTCTATTGACCCAAAGGGCCGTGCGTTGGCTCTTATGTTTGAAATCTGGGAATTTAGGGTTCAACTGCAAACATAACAAGAAGAAGGCAAAAAGAAAAATATTTAAAAATTAGAGTGTCGAACACAAAAGTAGAAGCCTCACAGAAACGCACTCACTGTTCCGTTGCTCTTGCGGAGACGGTAATCAGACCAGTTTTGTGGATTTTCCAAAAGGTCTTTCCAAGGGTCAGGTGCAGTTTCGCCACCAGGTTTAGTATCAATGACACTATTGCCTGTACATCATGCAAAATGATGAAGAGATGTAGGAATGATAGCAATGGTTCTAGGCACTATCTATCATGCAAAAATGTCTGCTGAAAATGAAGTGGAATCAAAGACGCGTGAAAAGCAATCTGTGTTCTAGTTCATGATCCAAATTATTTTTTCTCAGTACATAGCTTCCGTTAAAACTAAATGCAAATAAGATTCAAAGGGTTCAAACTTTGAACTCCACAAAAATCAATAAAGCTCGGTTCTTTCTTTTATATAGGTTTGCAACACTATAACAGATTCAATGGAGCACTCCACAAAGAGAAGTCGGTAGAACTGCATGGAATCAAGTTTCACCTTGCCTATTCTCATTCGGTCTCCCACCATTTATCAAGAATTCAACACCTATTCATTCCAACAATCACGCACTAGATTCAAAATTAGTAAAAAATATTTGTATGCAAACATAAGAGTTACAATCTGAAACATACTCTTCCTTCTAAAAAAAGGTTTTGTTATACTGTATATAACCCTACAATATTTTTCTTTATATATAATCCTACAATAGTTTGACTTTTTTTAGCAAGCAAATCAAAAGTCACTCAACAAAAGATGATATACAACCTTGTCGTTGACAGAAGGTGTGTACCTTTAGTTTCCCTACTTTGGGTTGGGTTAGGAAGTTGAACGTCTAACTTTAATGCATTAACTCCAGGCAAAAACCATTTAGGAGCACTGTCAAGCCAAAGAGCCGTACCATTACTCTTATGCTTAAAATCGGGATACCTTGGGTTCAACTGCAGTGAGAACAAGTAGAGGAAATTAGTAGCACTATCACAACAACAGAAGTGTCAACAAAAGAGTACTTACTGATCCATTGAGCTTGCCGAAACGGCAATCCAACCAGTTTTCTGGATTTCCCAATAGGCCCCTCCAAGGGTCTGATGCAAATTTACCTTCCTGTTTAGTTTCAATGACACTGCTACCTGAAAAAATCATGCAAAATAATAATAATAATAATAATAATAATAATAATAATAATAATAATAGTAATAGTAATAATAATAATAATAATAATAATAATAATAATAATAATAATAATAATAATAATAATAATAATAATAATAATAATGATAATGGGTGCTTCTGGGAGGTAGCGCACTGCTCTGGGTACTTCAGGTACTTTGGTGGGTGAGGCAGGTAAATTTTGAACTTTCTGAAAGTTAAGGTACCTCTTTTGTGACTAGTGAAAATGTGATGTCTTGGACTATTATTGCTTTAGTTTATATATAATTTTGGACTATTATTGCTTTTATTCTTTCATTTAAATGAATATATATATATATGTATATATGTTCTATTATTTTTTTAGAGGACCGCTATTCTTCACCCTTGTCTTTCACCTACTATGTGTCAAGATATGAATGTTGGTAACTATTTATTTTAAGATTTTTCTATAACTCTATCACCAATTGGAGAACACCGCATAGGCGGTGAAATTAAAGGATGAAGAAAAATGAGTGACGTTTAGCATTTCTTCCATTTGAATGAACACACACACACACACACACACACACACACACACACAAACATCAATTCGCCCCAACCCCTCCGCGCCTGCACCCCTAAATTGAGGAGTTCATGATGTAAGAGGTTTTCTCTCCGTCCTTTTCTTCCACGGATTCTAATTGTAATCAAAGGTTCAGAACCAACAAAGCAATAATATTATTTCATTATTTGTAAGTGTGGCATATTTTTGGAGATTTTACTTTTTAGCATTTACCAGGTGTTGGAGTGAAACGTTGTACGGGAGAGGTACTGAAACTATAACGTTATCTAGGTGTTTCTTAATATGTTGACATACTACATTTATACAAGTGGTGACCGAGAGTTGACAGTAGAAACATTTCTAATTAATTTGAATCATTCACATTCAAAAGGTAAAAATTAGCTTAAGGTCCTTCGTAAATACTTACTAGTCCCAAGAGTACCCAAATTCTCACGATTTCCGGAAGTCAAGTCTGTCTTCGCTTTGGAAGGCCTCTGCACGAAATTTATATCGTGTACCATAACCTGCATCATCATAGTTTATACCACATGATGTTATGCAATGACAGAAACTGAGTAATACACGTCTGAGTAGTGACTAGAGCAAGAGGTGGTCTTTGAGCTCCCAACATTAACGAAAATAAGAAACCCCGTCACAATATAATGAATATTTTGACCTTTCAAAGCTGCGCATAATGCGAAAAGTATGTTTTCAGTCAATAACCAGTATCACTTTTCATGCTTGCACCAACGGGAAATTTTATCACTTCAAAGGGTCATCGAGAAGTGGTTTTAAGTGTTAACTATCACGAAAAAATAGCCATACTGATCTGATAAATCTCAGGAAGTGATCTTGGAGTTCATATTAAAAGAATATGATAGGGAAAACAGCTGAGGCACCTGTAAGTCCGCATGGCCTTCCTTGACTGTAAATGGAGGTGCATCTGCACTTAGCAGGCCAGCTACATGCACATAGTCCGATGCTTTTAGGTGGTTTGCGGCTATATGTGCAAGATCACCTTCAAAAATAATTGGAATCCTGGCACAAATAAAACAGTGAGATCAAGATACATGCTTCAGCTCTAATACATAAAAATATTATCTTGAAAGCTTGGTAGAGAGAGAGCAGTCCATCAAAACAAGCAACTAAGGAGAAATTGAGATTATATTCAGATACACTACTCAAGTTTAGAAAGAAAATGTACAAAGTTCTAAAGTAACAAAATGTGAGTTTGTAACAGTCTCAGGTGGAAATATTTTGGTTACAAAGTTGCTCCCTTCCATGGGTAGAGATAGTATCTCGCAAGTCCAACAAAAGAGAAATTTGGTTATAACTCAAACAAGGCCAAAACCTTGCATTCTCCTCATACAAGCAGAATAGATAGTTTTATTAACCTCTTACAGGTTTTTCTTTTCCAGTAAATTTAAACATCTTAATAAGTCATAACTTTGCCCAGGATGTATCCAAATGAAATCCACAAAGAATTGATTGACCCAGTCAAGATATGAAAAGGGTGTGCAGAACCAGAGCATTACAACATACTAACTAATCAAACTAGGAAAAAAGTCTCCACCTTTAGTATCAACAAATGCTGAATCATAACAACACACACACACACAGAGTCATGATAAAGCAAGATTGAATATTTACCAAAAGGGTATAGTCTTAGCATCCAGATGATCACCTCCTTGGGCCAAAATAGTGCCAGCCCAGTATTTGCCATCTGGGGAAGCACCGACCTGAACTGGTTGGAGGATCCGACCAATGAGATTCACCCAATTCGCCGCCTTCTCCTGCCACGCTATCTCCCTCGGCCTCGGAAACTCGTTCTTCTCCGGCGAGTCCAGCTGCTCAGTGGGTGTGGCTTGCAACGCCGATTGGGCCCAGGTGGAGTAGAGACAAGAGGGCTTTTGCAGAGCAAGTGATTGTGGGTGTCGTACGAGGAGGAACAGAGAAGAAGATTTTGTGGGTGATGATGATGAGAGCAAATCGCCTGCAATGGCCCGACGTATCGCGTTCATGTCTCTCTTTGAAATGGAGGAAGAAGAAGATGAAGAAGGGTTTTAGAAGAACCCCTCTCTTTATTTGGCTTTTCTCTTCTTTATTTATGGACAACACTCCTACTAATTGATTTGATTTGGACTACAATCGATTGATATGGTGGAATTGAGTGGCAGTGTTTAAGATGTAAGATTGATATGGTGGAAAATCAATTACAGTGCCAGAATGCAAAGGAATTGTTTACTTTGCCAAACAAACATAAATTGAAGAAAAACAAATAACTCTTGAGGTGCGAGAGATTTAGTGTTACAAGTGTCAAACTGTATATGTATTGTGTCATTTGTCCTTGGTACTAATAACATTACTGTTAACTTCTGGCCTCATATTAGTTGAGGTACGGAAAAATCGTCCCACCGGACGATTTTGAGCCTTCCTACTTTTCAAAGATAGATCTCAAATTTTCATTTTTCACAACCTCTCTCTGATTGAACACACACGCTTACCCGTTAGGGGTAATGGGTGTTTACCTTATTCTTAACTTCATAGCTTCATGTATTAGTTGAGGTGCACGCAATATGGTCTCAGTGCTTGTTTGTTTCGAGATTAAAATCTCATTTGAGATTAAAATCTGCCAAAAAATTTAATCTTGTTTGTTTCGCAGATTTTTTGAGTCAGATTTTAATTTAAGTTGACTAATAATCTGCAGATTATATAATCTCCAATTTTGAAGATTTTTTGAGAGAAACGTATAAAATATCATACTCTATCATCCCGTTAATGCTTGAATTGTTAATTTGTGCAAACGCTTAGCATCTTAAACGTATTATAGTCCAAATAAATGCATTTATTGTAAATTTTGTTGTAAAAGCTACAGGTATTGCCAAACGCAATTAAATTTTAATTTCAAATTTTCAACGCATGCCAAACAGTTTTCAGATTATAATTTCAGCCAGCTTATTCACTCAAGATTATTTTCATCAGATTATTGAGATTTTAAGCTGGAACCAAACAGGCTCTCAGTAAAAACGATGACACATATTTTGGGATGCCATTTCAAAAAATACTATACATAATCAAGCAAAATGGGAGCTTCATCCAAGCTCCACGGCCTACTAGCTACACGGCCCACACCAGACAAACATCAAGCTCCAGAGCTAAATATTACATTTGAAAGTTCTAACCAAAAAGATCAACTACTGATATATACATAAGTTGCAGGTGTCAGTCCTCAATGATAAGGTCACATTTACAGAATATGGGTATCTTCGCCTACAACAGCGGCTGCTCCTTCGTCATCTTCTTTCTTCATTTCAATTTCTGAAAGAAATTAAATTCATTAGTAATCAAATCTAAGCAGTATGAGGACTTGAAGAAAGCCAGTTACTAATACGATATAAATGGGTTAGATGGTTGCCAAAAAAAGGATCAAAACAGCAAGATGCCCCTTAGCAGTCAAAATGCCCCTTTACAGTCATCCATCTACTTGCCAAATGATTCACACATCACAGTGATCAAATTGGAACTCATTGTAAATTTGCAAACTGCCAAGTGCTAATACATAGAACATGAGATAAGTCAGAATGATGATTTAGAATCAACTCCAAAAACATCTATGAACCAGTGATTTGAATACATTATCTTTCTTTAAATATAATTTTACAACCGTTAAACTCCTTTATGTAAGTGTCACAATGGTTAATCAACAACTTAAGTGAATAGCAGATGATTTACCTTCATTCTCCTTCTTGGGGGTTAGGTTGGTAGGTATAGGAACCCTTGTCTTTAATCTCTTCTGGGGTTGGGTTAGAAACTTGAACATCTACCTGTGATCCATTTAGTCCTGCCAAAGCCCATTTCGGTGTCCTCTTATTAATCCAAAGGGACGTGCCATTACTCTTATGCTTAAAATCGGGGTACTTTGGGTTCAACTGCAAGAAGAACAAGAAAAGGAAATATTTAATGAAAGCTTTGTATAATTCCGATCACAGATCTAGAAGCGTCAACAAAAGAGTACTCACTGATCCGTTGAGCTTGACGACACGGTGATCCAACCAGTTTTCTGGACTCTGCAAAAGGTCCCTCCAAGGGTCTGACGAAGTATCACAGCCACCTAGAAAAACCACGAAAATGATAAAGAACAGAGGGACAGCAGAAAGCAGTGTGACATTAGATCTATGGTGAAATAATAAACAATATAAGGGAGCTACAAAGCTGATTGCATGAACTTGAATAGCTCTACAATCAAATGTCAAAATCTCCATTTTAGCAAGACAAGAGAGCAAAAGAAGAAGAAAAAACAGCTAATGAAGGCAAAAATAGACTTTGGCACAAAAGAAGCAAAGATGCATGAGAACCAAGTAGAAGAGCTACGGCTATGGCCTCCGTTCAAGTAAATATTAGTTTTGGTATTCAAAACCTTGTGAATAATGCTGTAATTCAGTAAAGGATCTTTCTCCACACTTTTTTTTTTTCATGAAAACTAAACTAGAACCTTGGATACACACGAGACAAATACAACAAGGCATGTACAAAAAGACATATGAGTGTCTCCTAGCAAGTGAGACAAATGCCCCAAGAATGGCAGCTTCATGCACTACAAAAATGACCAAACGTGTTGTGGACATACGGTTAGTTGTTGATATGTTTAGAGTTTTTACTTTATTATTCACCACGCGTTGGAGTGAAAACTTTTACATGGGAGAAGAATCAGAACAGCAAAGGAATCTGGTGCTTCTTAGTATGTGGATATACTACCTTTATGCATGTAATGACTGAGATTTGAAACTTGACAATACAATCACTTTTAAAACTGTTTGAAACTTTGAATCATTCATATTCACAAGGTAGTGGGGTAATAAGATCCTTAGCATATTACTCCTTACTAGCATCGAACTTCTCCGGATTGTCGGAAGTAAAGGCTTTCTTCGCTTCATAAGACCACTGTACGAAATTAATATCATGCACCATTACCTGCATTATCAAAATTTACGCCACCGGATGTTAAGCAATGACAGCAACCGAGAAATCCATGTCTGAGTAAGTAACATAGTGACTAGAAGAAGATGTGATTTTTTAGCCCTCAACAATAATGGAAATAAGAAACCCAGTCACAATAACATGAATATTCTTGTCCTCTCAAAGCTTCCCATAATGCAGAAAGTATGTCATCAATCTATAACCAGTATTATTTTTCATGTTTACATTGAAATAAAATTTGATCACTTCAAAAGGTCATTCGGAAATTGTTTGCAAAACTATCAAAATATTGAAAAGAGAACCATTGCTGATATTCGCAAGTGTGATTATCGTCTCGATGATAATGTAAACAACCATACTGTTCTGATAAATCCCAGAGCCTAATCTTGGAGTCCATAACAAGTGAAAATGAAAAGGAAAACAACGTAGGCCATCACCTGAAAGTCTGCTTGGCCTTCTTCCTTGACTGTAAACGAAGGTGAATCTGCAACTAGAGAGCCGGATACATGAACATGGTCTTTCACTTTCAGGTGGCATGCGGCTATTTGCGCTAGATCACCCTCGAAAACAATTGGAATCCTGGCATAGTATATAAAATACACATATAGGCAAAGAACTCAAGATAACTGCTTTCTACTCTAGCAAGCCACAGTTTTATATTGAAAGCTTGGTAGTAGTCAAAGAAAGGAGTGAACAACTTGTCAAAACAATCCACTAAGGGAGGGAGAAAAATTGGAGATTATATGCTGACAACACAACTCAAATTTTGAAACAAAAATGTGAACTATTGAACTGAAACCATTATTAACAAAGACTCCATGGAATTTATCAAGTTCCACAACAGTGAGCAAACATGTGTGCAATCCCTACCCTCCATCGAATCAGTTGACCCACTGGAGCAAACATTTTTTTTAAGATATGGGTTGTGTGTGCATTGAATCAATTGACCCCCTGAAAGAAAGGGAACAAACAATTGAAGACATGGGGGTTGTGTGTGCAGCTCCTCCATTGAAAGAAAAAAACCCAATTGATTGATTGTAGTACAGGACCGACTAGAATAACAATAAAAAAAAGAGCATGGAAGCTACCAGAAAGCCTGATCAAGATTAGTGTTGGCATGGTCTGTCCTTTGGGAGAGAACGGTGGCAGCCCAGTAATTTCCATTTCCATCAGCACCAAACTGAAGAGGTTGGTGGATAAATCCCATCAGATTCACACAATTCGCCGTCTTCTTCTGCCATGGAATCTCGCTCGGCTTCTTTCGTGGGTTAGTTGAGTAGTACAGACGAAAGAGCCAAGATTTTGTGGAAGAAGAAGATGATGAAAGCAACCGCCGTATCAGCATATTTATGGCTCTCCCTCTCTCTGGTACCAAAATGGGGTTTTAAACATCAGCAGACGTTTTCAAAACCTCTCTCTCGCCCTCTGGGAAAAGGATGGTGGGTGTTGTATCAAAGGGATAAAAAGACACTTTCACCCTCCCCCCCCCCCTTAGGTTTAATGCAAGGACACTTTCACCCCCTTTTTGCTTGGAAAATAACACTTTCACCCTTTTTGGGTTCCATACTTCCGGACACTTACACTCCTAGACTGCCTCATTACTAGCACGAATGGGTGAGTTCCGTAAGGGCATACACTAGAGATATTAGCATGAATTTAAAAGAGTACGGTTACCTTGCCCTTGGATAGCTCCGCCCTTCATCACCACACATGGGCTCTTGGTAGAGGGCTCTACTACATGACTTGTGACCAGGTGAGCCTAGGACCGGGGGCGGTACCACACATAGTGCCCCCATGGGTTACGTGTCTCCACTATTTTTTCTGTTCCTACTACAATTTTCCAAATTTTTGACTTTTTGATCTTTCATGCCCCAAGCATTATCACAAAAGCACCCCTCAATGCTTTAGAAACTTTCACATGCACCCTTATTCATGAGACACCAAACATACAAAATTATGAAATGAGCCCCATATTTCAACTTGTGTATATATTGTACTTACGTTTTGAGATGTCAAACTTTCACATGCACCCTTGAGGAGCTGCTTGTACTTTTATGCTTCTCTAAAAAAAGCAAGTTTGAATACAACTTGGGATTCACCTTGGCTGCAACTCTCCAACACAAGTTCATCGTTAAATAACACTTGTCATTGAGCTATATTCAAACACACAGAGGTTTCCCTATTTGTTGGATTACCTCCAATGTTTATGTAACAATGTCTCAGTGTAAAGGAAATGCATCGGTCATCATCTACTTTCCCAGTAGTCCACATCGCAGTGACCAAACCTTGACAGTCTCAATTAGCAATTGCTGCTAACCAGAAAGAACTCGGATGAACACTTCATTTCAGGACTTTAATAGATCATGCACCACATAGACAGACAAACACATTGTTCTAATCGCATTAATGCATGACAAGATTACACAATCTTCCAGCCACTGAAACTTTCACCTAAAATCACACCAGCAAAACACATAGCTGAGCAGTTTCAATCAACACCACATGGTTGTATCACTAGACTCTCAGCTTCTTCACTCAAGTTTCAAGTACAGATCAGGGAGGAGCGTAGCACCGCGACTAAAACCATTGATTACAACACAGAGAAGTCGATGCTACATTGCCAAAAGAGTTTCAGATGCTGTTGGTACTAATCCATCCCTCTCTCGGAGGAGGCAGGCTAGACATTAGCCAAGGTGGGCAGCTATTTAGCCACAGTCCTACCTTGGTATCTTTGTGTTTAAAATCAGGAGCCTTTGGATTGACCTACATGCATTTATTGACAAGAAAACAAATTACTACCATAATAATAATAATAATAATAATAATAATAATAATAATAATAATAATAATAATAATAATAATAATAATAATAATAATAATAATAATAATAATAATAATAATAATAATAATAATAATAATAATAATAATAATAATAATAATAATAATAATAATACCAAAAAAATCATCATCATCATCATCTGCGGAACTGCATGAAGTCAAGTGACTCCAGTCTCACCTTTTTCTCTCTGTTGTCCCACCATTTATAAGGATTTTCCACCAAGTCTTTCCAAGAATCTTCCCCTGTAAAGCGAGCAACGGATACATTGTTTTTTTAATTATAAATAATTTTACAAATTGTTAAATTTCTTTTACAAAACAAAGCATAACAGTCAAAAAATAATTTACCTTCACTCTCTTTCTTAGGAGTAGCTTTAATCTCTTCTTTTGGGGTTGGGTTACGAAGTTGAGCATCTACCTGTGATCCTGAAGGAGGCAGGCTAGACATTAGTGAAGGTGGGCACCGATTTATCCAGAGTGCTTCCCTCGTGTCCTTGTGTACAAAGTCAGGAGCTTTTGGATTGACCTATATACATTTATAAACCACAGAACACGGTTACAATTGACCACTTTAACAGCGAGCGAAGTGTGCAGAGCTGGACGAAGGCAATTCTCACCTTTTTCTTTCTATTGTCCCACCATTTATTAGGATTTTCCACCAAGTCTTTCCAGGAACTGTCCCCTGTATACAGGATAAGTGAACTGATTTGTATTTAAGTGTAGAGGGAGCATCGGATGCATTGCTTTTCCTTTATACATAGTTCTACAGTTTGTTAAATTCCTCCTACTAAGTATTGCAATAGTTAATCAACACATACATGGCTACATCAAAACAGATAATTTACCTTCACTCTCTTTCTTAGGAGTAGCTTTGATCTCTTCTTTTGGGGTTGGGTTAGGAATTTGAACATCTACCTGTGATCCCGAAGGAGGCAGGCTAGACCTTAGTGAAGGTGGGCAGCGATTTAGCCACAGTCCAACCTTTGTATCTTTGTGTACAAAGTCGGGAGCCTTGGGATTGACCTATATACATTGTTAAACCACGAAACAAAGTTACAATTGACCACTTTGCAAAGAACAAAGTGTGCAGAGCTGCATGAAGCCAATTCTCACCTTTTTGTTTCTGTTGTCCCACCATTTATAAGGATTTTTCACCAAGTCGTTCCAAAGATTGTCACCTGTAGGTAGGATAAGTAAATTGATTTGTATACAAATGTCTGAGGGACAAACGTATGCACTTCTCTTCTTTTATACATAATTTCCATTGTTGGATTCTTTCTACCAAGTATTGCAATAGTGAAAACAACAACTAAGTCAATAACAGATAATTTACCTTCATTCTCTTGCTTAGGGATTGGGTTTGGAGGCATAAGAGTGCCTTTAATCACAGTACCTTCACTCTCTACCTGTGATCCATCTAGTATTGCCAAAGCCCATTCCGGAGTTTCTTTAATCCCAAGGTCTGTATGTTTACTCCCATGTTCAAAATCTGGGAATTTTGATGCAGTGTCGCCATCAGATTTAGTTTCAATGACACTACTACCTGGAAAAATCATGCAAAATGATAAAGAAACGAGTTAATGACTTAAAGCGAAAAGTATTAACTATGAGTACTGGCATATTGAAATTAGTAGATAGCGAAAAGCTGTATAGCATTTATGCTGAAATTAATGATACGAGAAATGGTAACTAATGAGGTAATCGCATGAACTAACCATTCTACGACTTTATGAATTTAGCTATATAACAAAATGTTAAACACTCCAGATATAGCAAGAAAATAGAGCAAAAGGGGAGCAAATACAGCTAGTGGAGGCAAGAAACTTCTGATGAAATGTTTTAGTTCATGATTTGAAGGGCTTTTTCTTTGTACATTTCTGCCATGAAAACTAAATATAATCGAAGGGTTCAAACTACAAACCCACAAAAATCATCAACAATATTTTTTCACTTGTTTTTCTTTTTCTTAGGCTTATCAATCAGGGGTTCTTTTAGAGACGATTAAAAATCACATTTTTATTCATGCTGAACCTAAAATAAGAAATCCACATTTGCGCACACAAAAAGACTGGGCCTACCCTATGGCACCTCCTTTGGTGAAATATAATTTTTTTTGTTTTAAGAGACATAAAAAACTGTTTCTCCATATATAACTATTTGTTGCCAGCCAAACCATCATATGTCATATTACGACAACTTCCCTACCAAAAGCGATTAATAGCATCTCGCTGCTTCATCATGGACAGGAGAATCATCAAAAACCTTTATCGTGGTGAACGCCACTGGAAAAAGTAGTCATCTCGTTATTCAGGTCAGTCAGGTGATCTACACGTTCAAACCCTCGAAAATTTCAACATCAGGATCGACAGTAACCCACAGCACGACATACTCAGCCAATACTTTCAAAAAGACCGCTCACTCTGTCCTAACAGTGGAAACAAATTCGCCCATTAAATATACAAGACAACTTCATCAACTTGAAGCCTCTTTCAGCACAAAGAAAGATACAAATGAGTACCATTCCCATCATTGTAATCAGCAAGGATACAGCTCAAGTCTAGGGAGTTTACTCTCACACCAATGAAATGTAAGATTCCTTGTGGTAACATGACTACCATCTCCAGCCAGCTCAATGAAACACCCACCAAAGACCCTTCAACAGAAAACTTCTTGACACTGAAGTTGGTGACTTCATTGGGGGCCACCAAAACCATAGATCTACCAGAACATTCACCAAGGCAATAGAACTGCCCTAAACTGATTTGACTATCTTGCTTAGGCAACTGAGCCAACTACCAGACGTTAAAATGATAGTACATATGTACTTAGTTCTACTTTTGTCAGTTGTTTGTGTCTGGCATCAAAATGCTATTTTTTTCAAATTATTCATAAGCAATGCTAACCTCAAACTAGCTGCTGTCCGAATCATAAAACAGAGCAGGAAAAACTACCTACGGAAGATATTAGGAGTACATGATTACTGAAAAGAGGTCCTAGTTACTCAAAAGTTGACTGAGGCAGCATTGATTGTCTAAACTCTAAAATGGTGTACAAAGTCACCAATTGTCTCTAGCTCTCTCTTCAAAAGGCACGACATAGAAATAACAGATGAATTGTCCCCTGGCTAATGTTTTAAGTCTGGCGAGTGTCACATGTCTGAACATCAGGTAGATTGGTTAATGAATTTAGAGTGATTAGTATTCACCAAATGTTAGAGTGCAACACTCGTACGGGAAAAGCATTGGAACTGCTACGAAGTTTATGTCGTTCTTGGTACGCTGATATACTACAGTTATAGAAATGCTAAATGAGAAAAGGTCAGTACAATCACATCCAGTTTGGATGAGGTGGCTTTTTAGTTTTTTGAAAAAGTTAAAAGCTACTTTCAAAAACCGAAAAAAAAAAATAAGGTTTTCTACAACCAATAAACCAATAAAAAACTAAAGATGTCCAGACACTGAGTTTTTTTTTACAAGAAACTAAAGATAACTATCCAAACACACCCAATATTACACAAGATAATGGAGAAAACCAACTTAAGAGCCATGGTAAGGAACTTACTAGTACCAAACTTATCTAATTCCTCGGGATTTTCGGAAGTAACGGTGTTCTTTGCTTGGGAAGATTCATCCACAAAATTTATATCGTGCACCATAACCTGCACCATCATAATTTATACAACACAATGTTAGGCCATGACAGAAACTGAGACTAACTGTAACACGATGACTAGAGAAAGAGATGATTTTTCAAGTTTCAACTCCCAGCAATAATAGAAATAAGAAACACACGGTATAATTAATGCTTCTGACCTTTTTAAAGCTTGACATAATGCAGAAAATATATCATCACATAAAATCTAGTATCGGATTTCAGGTTCACATACTATAGAAAATTTGATCCGCCCGTAAGTCTATTTGAAGGTAGAAATGGCTTTAACCATCCACAAAGAATCCCCCTCAAATTAACATGTGATATTTTATCTCAATAGGAAATAACCATACTGATCTAACAGATCGCAGTATGTGATATTGGATCTCATATGAAAACGGGTATGAAAGAAAAATGACATCATCACCTGTACGCTTCCTTGGCCTTCCTTCAGATCAAATGGAGGTGGATCTGAACATATCTCACCAACTATATGAACATAGTCAGTTGGTTTCAGATGGCATGCGGCTATATGCGCTAGATCACCTTTAAAAATTATTGGAATCCTGAAATCAATAGACCAACTAAATCAAGACACATTTTTTCCTATTCTAAGACATCATAGCTTTTATTGACAAATTATAAGAAAAGAGATAACTCCTAAAAGCAAGCCACTATTGAAGAATGTATTGAGATGACATTCTGATACAACTACACAAGTCAGAGAACCACTAATGGAAATGCATTCTAACACTGCCTGCAATACTCAGAGGTGGAAATGTATCATAAAACAATAGTTGTTTTGCCAACCTCTTATCACGTGAAATTTTGGAGCCACTAAGACGGGATAAAATTTTAAGCCAAAGGTGACACAAGTTGTATCCATCTCCATTGAATTGATTTGACTCATTCAAGGTACCAAATGGTTGTGCGATATTAGAAATGTTTTGTTTGCAATGCTTCACGGTAACTTAATACCTTCCTTAACATTTAGCCTAAATGCAAAAAACCCCTCCACATGTGAGAATATACCAATGCTCCCTCATTTTCATCCTCTGTCAACATCCCCACTCCCCAAGCCCATATAGACTCTGTTAAGGTTCATGATAGAATTGTGATAGCTAAGGTTAATCAACAACTTTCACAAACCACCCATGTATGACTGTAGTCTGTATGCTTCTTCAAAAGACATCAATGCTTCAATTTCTCATTTTGTTCTCCTTCCCCTCTATCTATAATGAACACCTAACAATCTGAGAACCTAAATTTGGGAACTTGTTTCCAAGCCCCAAACCAAACCTGTAATTGTCCACCAAAGATTTTGACCTAACACCATATCTTGTGTTAGAGCACTCAGAAATCAGAACAGCATGTCTCAATGAAGAAAATGAAGAACAGAAAATCCAAAATAAGAAAATTCATTGAGATCCAGTTTCAAAAAAAATAAGTTTAAACCTTTTAAAGACCGGGAAGGCTTAAGTAATTCCTCGAGTTCCAACTTAAAAAAATTATTGAAACCTTTTTGAAGACCGAGAAGACCCAAGTAATTCATCGAATACCTATTTGAAAAAATAGTTGAAACCTTTTTGACGCCTCAAATTAAGACCAAACACATGCCTATCTTGACCTAACACCATCTATCTAAGTTCTCATGTATCGGAAGACGGGAACATGGATATAGGAGTTCGAGGAAATTGATTGACTGTCATTTCATCTTCACCTTCGCAAACATCCATCACCCAAACTCCAAACCATTGTCAGCCACTATCACTGTATCACACCCAAAGTCCATGCCATTCTCCACCATCACTGCCGGAAGACCCGATTGACTTCTTCTTTCTCTATGTCTTCTGAGCAACACAGTAATGGTGTCTACAGCTACGAGAGATGCGGGAGAGACTACTACCAGTTGATAGGAAGAAAAAATATATTTTAATAAGTGATTTCAGTACTTTTCTATCACTTTTTAACTCCCTCTTAAGTTATATCATCTGTAAGGAGTTTTCGTATCTTCCGGAAGGTGGAGGACGTTTTTGTGTTTAAAGCAAGCAAGAATGGAAGTAAATGTAACTTATCCAATACTTTGATATTCCTAAAACAACAATACCGTTCTACCACCTCGTAGTTCATCAAATTTCTTCTGATACCCTTATGAATCATAATATATCTTCGCTTGATTTCAAAATGTTTGCTCAAATGCCCACCACTGCAAATGAGCACGTGATTGTACATGGGGTGAAACAAGAAAGGAGGTGTATGTTTGAGGTGGTAGAGGAAGGTGCGTGAACAGGGTTTTGGATGGTCACGTCCTTTATTTTCCGGGTCAAAAGAGAATTAGACAAGAATGCTGATTACTGAGCAGAGGAGTAACCTCACCAATCAGACGAGCCTCGGCCATTGTCATGGATTCATCTTCAAACGAACTAACTCAATAGTTAAGGTATGTTATCTTATGTTCTCCTCTGAATCAACCGCATCTATATGGAATGTGTCTATGTCTTCTAATTCGCTAGACCTACCTAGCTTTCACCTTCTGCTTCTACTTCTCTTTTAGTATTGAACTTTCCAAAGGACCATTTCACCCTCCAGTTATAAGTCACTACACAAATTGTTACCAATCATGCATTACAACCAATGTTATACCATCCCACATACCATGCCTTCTGCAGGACTAGACAAAACAATCAAGGAAAGATGCCCATCTGACCTCCCATTCAAGCAGATTATCAATGGCCAATGAAGACAAAATACATCTTGAATCATAACAACTCATGAAAAGCATCAAAAATCAAGAATTCCCATTTCTAAGATGTGGGTCAGTTGCAGAAACTATATTATTATTACCAGAATGCTGAGTTACCCTCATTTCCTTGAGAGAGGATGGTACCACCCCAGAAATTCCCATCTGAGGAAGCTTCAAATTGAACCGGTATCTGTATTCGACCAATCAAATTCACTGTATTCGCCTCCTTCTTCTTCCATGTCATCTCTCTGGGCCTAGGCAAGTCCTTCCTGTATCCTCCTTCCCCCTTTTGCGAATCTTGATTTTCCGGTGGCTGTGCCAGCAATTGCCTCGCCGCTACGGCCAGAGTTCTGGGCAGCTGAGGTGGGTTTTCTTTGTGGGTCGTCTTGGAGGGCGAGGGCTTAGTCGTCGTCGTCTTCTTCTTCTGCAAATCCGCTAGCTTCTTTTGCAATTCGGCAATTTCAGGTGGCTGTGGCAGCAATCGGGCCAAAGGTATCGGCAGCTTAGTTGTCGTCTTCTTCGTTCCAACCTGCTTTTTTTTAGTGGACTTACTAGGGCTAGTGGAGTTGGCGGTGGCAGTTGAGTAGAGACAAGAGGGTTCTTGGAGACGAGTGAGGAGGAGAGAAGATTTTGTGGGAAATGAAGAAGAAGATGAAGAGAGAAGCTCTGCAGCTATTGCTCGACGTAACGCGTTCATGGCGTCTTCTCTTCTAATTTTGAAATGAAAGAAGAAGACGAAGCAGAAGAAGAAGGGTTTTAGAAGAACCCTCTTTTTTGAACTTTTTTTTTGTTGGGAACCCTCAGAGATTGTTTGGTATCCGTTTAAAAACAAGAAAAACAGTGAAAAAAAAAACATAACGAAAAAACACGTTTAAAAACATAATCAAAAAACTGTTTGATATTAGTTTAAAAATAGTGTTTAAAATCAAAAACACGTTTGGCAACATTACTAAATTTCAATGTTTATTTGTCTGAATATCACTTTGGATCAGATCTGTACATAATCCGATCCGATCCGAAAATGTACTCTCCTGATCCGAATTCGTTCGGATACGGATCGGATCCGGATCGGATCATGTAACGGATCACTAAAATAGTCCGAACCCGATCCGTTAGTGTAAACGGGTCATGGATCAACACTATCGGATCGGATTCGATCCGATCCAATCCAATCCAATTACATATAGGTGTGGCATATTTGTAATTTCGCTCACACATGGGGTCATAAATCCATATGTTTTATATTACATAATAAATATATTGCTATGGGATCGGATCGGATCGGACCATATCGGATCAACAAGTATATAACTATCGGACCGGATCGGATCGGATCAACGGATATTTACAGCTATGATCCGAACCCGATCCGAAATCCGAACGGGTCACATTTTATGATCCAAATCCGATCCAAAAGCAAACGGATTGGATTCGGACCGCTACATTAGGGTCGGATCACCCCGGATCTCGGATCGGAGCAGACCGCATTGCCATCCCTAACAATACCGACATATATTTGATATTTGTTGCATCTAATCATAGTTGAAATGCCTTTAAATACCAATAGTATGAAAAAACACCAAAAAAACACCACATTTGTTGTTTTTTTAAACAGCTGTTTTTCAGCATGTTTTTGTTTTTAAACAGGCAAAAAAACATGCATATCAAATGAGTTTAAAAAAACAAACCTGTTTTTAATCAATGTTGATTAAAAACAGGAATGCCAAACATGTTGGAAATGTGAAATGAAAAAGAGCAATGGGCTCTACACTTTATTTCTGGGAAAGGGAAACGCTACTATTTTTAAAAAAAAAAACACAAGAAAATAATACCAGTAACTGTGGGTTATCTAAATTCGACAGTTCAAGATCATGTCATTGTTTACTGTCTGATTATTTACGTGGAGAAGCGTCATATTATTAACTTTGAAATTATAGGCCACCATTTAGTAGAAAAGCTTATCTCCTTCCTAAAGAATAAATAACATAAAAAAAATATATATGGGGATTCTCACAAATGACACACTTTGTGAAACTAGTAGAATAAGGAGGAATTTAAATGAGCTAACCTAACATGTCATGGAAGAGATTGTGGAAGCCCCCTATCCACAACAGGCTCAAATCAAGTCATAATGTTATGGAGAGTAACAATCAATTTACTACAGTAGTATTACTACTGTCATAGCCGATTTGAACACTAGACTTCAGTCACCAGTATCTATGTATCCATGTTGAACAACTTTTCTTTCTATTGTTCATTAGCAAGGTAGATGCAAAATGGTTCATTGTTGGAGGGACATTAGAACAAAAGTTAATTGTGATGCTGGTATGGAGAATGGCAAAATGGCTGCAGCAGAAGCTCAAGCAAGAGATATGAAATGGAATGGCTCTGAATGCAGAAACTTCCCTTTGCTGTTGCACCACTGTTTTGCTGAAGCAGAACTCATCACGGCTGTAGAATTAGCAATTTGTCTGATTGCCAGAAAGAGAATTGGAGGAATGCAGTGATTGAGCAGTCAAATTCTGTGAAAGTAAAAGCTCAGCATGACAATGGAGAGGATGCACTGAAGCTATTGAATCCTTAGAAGGAATAGCTAATCAGGCTGCTCATGAGCTAACTCAATGGCCATTCAGGGCACAGTTTTACAGACTTTTAAATGTCCAGAATCTAGCAGTAGTTGGCTAGTTGCTTATGTACTATAACATCTCCGCTATTCAAGCAGAAAGATATCGTCAAACCTTGCTGAGCAGCTATTCTAAGCGAAGAAGATACCCTGGAAAACTAGTTAAACGTCTTAGTAATATTCTTTATAAAATATTTCTCAGATTGTATTCGGAGACAAGATACTGGTAATAAAGAGTCAATGTGCTGTACCCTGGAAAACTAGTTAAACATCTTTCTTTTAAATTATAAAACCTTGCTGAGCAGCTATTCTAAGTGTAGTGAAGAAGAATTAATTGTATAGACAATTCATAGCTATTTTCTCACAATAGATTGAGATAACCCAAAATTTTAGAATAATAATATAAAATGATTAATAACCTCTCTAGCCTGCACTATCTCTTCTCTTCCAATAACAATGTCCCATCTAAAGCCATGATTGCATTAATTCCAAAGCTCAACCGTGTGCCCGCGCGCACACACACACACACAAAAACCATTACGACCACAGAATGATTACAGAAAATCAACGGAGAGGGCACTCCTTCTCTTTATATGAACAGACCCAAATACCATATGCAAAGTATCTTATATCTTCTCAACCATCAGGTCCTGCCAGTACACTATTTCAATAACTTCCGTGCTGTAGGCTAGTAACGATGTGCCAGTATTTTTATTTTATCTATGACTTCCCTTTTCTGACATAGATGAATCTGCAAAAGAACATCTTGACCCTATATGTCTCAAAGCTTATCTGAAAGAGGTGGGTAACATCATACAAAAAACACCAATATAAAGTGGCTAATTATATGTAATAAGATCAACTAAAGAGAAAACCTGATCTGATACTTCTTCATGGTTACACAGTTACACTTGGAAATTTAAGAGGAACACATAAGTGATCAAGATGAGACCTGTATTAAATTCTTTAGGCAATGCATCAGAGTAGAATTTGAACTTCGAATTCTGATTGTGCTTCTCCTTCATGCAAATTTATATGTTAGCTTTCCGGACATCTGGTTAGAGCCTTATGCACCTTATAATCATCATTGGGTTTACTTGAAAAAAAAAAAGCTGATGTTTATCAGCTAAAGTCTATGACAACTACTACAAGTTTTCCCCCTAAAATTGCCCCATTATTTATGATGAGCTAAAAAAAATCCTACTACTGGTACTAAAAGTAGAAAACCTACCTGGTTGGTGAACCTCTGCACTGCCCTAGGTCTGGGATAAAAAATTTGACAGGTACTGAAAATCAAACATTTTCAGCCCCAACATAGGACAAAGCGTCAACAACTTCATACGATCCCTTCTTTATTACAGTTTTTCTGATCAGGTGTAGGAACGAATCACAATCGTGATTTTGTCTAAAATGCGCGCATCTACTACTGAATGCTGAGGTGAACCGAAATAGCGAGATTTAACATATACTAGGAAAGTTGCTGGTATTGACTGCTAATGTGAGCTGAATAAATATAAGTTTATTTATCTTTTGTTGAATAGATTGCAATCTGCTGTTAAACAATCTACTGTAATCACATAACCTGAACAAAACTATTGATAAGAAAATAAAATAAAAATTTTGTTATCATGTATGTTACCGTCTTTTTCTTCACGAAAAAAATGAAAAATTCCCCTCCCCTAAACCAAACCTGTGTACATTTTTTCCTCCTTAATATCTACTAAACATCAGCACACCTTGTTGGTGCAAACCCCAGCCTAGACTTGTTTGTGTCATACAACACATGGAAATTCTGCTGCTGGTAGTTTCCAATTATGGAAAGTGACGAGCGCGGCGTCCCCAAGATCGCCAAGCAAACAACTTCCTCTGGTTCAAGGCGGATGAAGTAATTCTCCGCCGGAAAATTCCACACCGCCCCGTCTCCGAACACGATAGCAAATTCCGGCAGATCGAGTTTCTCGACCCCGGAAACATTGTAACAAGGTTCCAAAATAGGAAAGTCATCCACAATTGGGTAATTTTTCTTCATCTTCTTCACAAAGGCTTCTTTAATTGCCTTGTAAGCTGGATCAGCAAAATAACTTAGAGTAGTCCCCGAATCGATGATCGTGCCGCCGCCGCCCTCCTTGGTCAGCTGCCACGTCTCCGCCGGTATCTCCACCACCTCTCCTCCTACAACCACCGACTTGATTCCCACGTAATAAAAAGTATCCACCGGATTCTCCTTTTCTTCGCCGGTACTCACGAATGAAGTGAAATTGAGATTCGGATTCTTCAATAAATCCTCATCCTCCCCAAAAACCAACTTGCTACTTACACTAGCATTGCTATTCCTATCCACAAGGCAATAGGAAAAGGAATGACCATAAATGGATTGCAATTGAGACGAGAACGATAACGGGCCTCGTCCGAGGCCCAACAGGCCCGCCGCCCCGTGGAACAATCCCCTATTCCAATGCCCACATCCAAACATCACATTCTCAACCTCCCGGAACTCGGAATTTCCGGCCGGCGTCGTTAAGTTGACCGTAAACGTCTCGGCGGCGAAGTCTCCGGTGGTGTTGGAACTGTCCCCATACCAATAGAAATAAGGGCATGTTTGGGGTTGGCCATGTTTTTTGCAAGGTCTTGGTGGATCAGGGGATGAGACAAGGTCACACCTTGGATCATGACAACTAATGTTTTGGTAAGAGGTTGACTTTTGGGGATTATAATGAGGACCATTTTGTTCAAAACACTCATGACATGGTTCACACTGAATCCAATTCAAATCACTCCCTGTATCAAGAATCAGAGAGAAGTGCTTAGGAGGTGTACCTATGAACACATCCATGAAGTACTCCCCTGAGCCAAGGCTCACGCCCGATTCAAGAGTCGCCGTCAGCTGGCCGGAGAACCCAGATGGGGAAAACTCCGGCGAGGCCGCCGGAGCAACTTTCTTGAGCCTTGAGTCTTTGTTCTGGTTCTTCTTCTCGGCGATTCTCGTGTGGAGGGTCTTGATTCGTGTAAAGTCTCTGGCTTTTGACTCAATTAATGAGTCCCTGACCTCCAGCCTATTTTCTTGATTTTCCGACCGGTGCTTCAGGTGGAGCTTCACCGGCGGTTTGGGAACGCCGTCGTTTTGATTCGGCAAGACGGCTCTGTTTGATTGCTTGAAGCTGCAGCCCGAATTGGAGTCTCCGGCGACGGCGTTGAAGGTCGGCAATTCGATTCCGGCGAGGAAAGAAACGTTGGAGTTCTGAATTCCGGCGACCAAGTGAAGGAACGAGAGAAACAGCAAGAACTTGAACAACACCATGAAATTGACTTTTTTCTTGTTCATCTCTGGTTACACATAAATCTTGAGCAGAGATTGGTGGTAAAGGAGGGAACTTTAGCTCTGATTCTGCAGAAATTGACTGAAACACCAAAAGGGTTTTCTTGGGAGAGAAGATTTGAATGTACCCAATGAAGATTTATGGGTTGTGATTGAAAAAAGAACTGTTTTTTTGCTGATCAAGAAAACAGAAAACCCAGAAAAGAGAAGCTTCTGCAGAAGCTAATAAGGAAGAGAAATGCTAAAAATAAGCTGCAAATAAAGAGAGAAGTTATTGAAATGAAATGAGAGAGATATAGAGAGAGAGGTCTGCTCAGGAGCTTTGGATGTTCAAAGACTTTGAACTATTCCAGCTTCATTACGCGGCTTGGGAAAAAAATTTAATATATTTCTATAACTAATTGAAACTTTATTTAATTTGTTTGTTTTTTATTTCTGTTTTTTTACTATTTATGAAATTTTTGGTTGTGGAAAAACCATATGAAATCCACCTTTGCTTTACCTGGGGGCATTAATAAATGCATAAAGTTGTTGGGGAGGCACTTACTTGGTCCTTGACATTGTTGCTTCCTCACCATTTCCATTCTGTTGTTGCTTTCACACTCTAGCCTGCATCTCTCCGAATTGTTGCTTGAAGATCTTGTTGCTATTATCAATTTTGATTCTTGAGGTATGCCCCAAGAATCATTAATTTGACCCGATGATTTGGATATCAAAATGATATAATTTTTTAATAATTTTTTCATGGTATTGTCGAGTAAAAGTTGTTCTATAATACGGTGAAAAAATTATTAGAAAATCGTATCGTTTTGTTGTCCAAATTACCTGGTCAAAATGACCCGGATACGAGTCAAAAAGTCAGAATAGGACCAAAGAGACAAGACGTAGTGGTACCACTCTGTGTTGTCAATTGTCATTTACTGTCAAAAACTTTTTACACTGAGATTACGAAGTGTACACATCTGTCACTTTATTTCACTTTCTAAACTTCGAAAGTTTTTTCTTTTTTTTTTTGTAAGAACACGTGCACGATTTATTAACGAATTTTGAACTTGGATTGCCATCCTCAAGTTTGAAACCATCTTGTGGAATTGAATTGTGTTTTACTATTTACTTGTTGCAATTGAATTGTGATTTATATGTTTAATTATTTTCTTTTGAGAGAAACTTGAATTGTGATTTAAAAATATGTTTACATATCTTGACTCTTGCTAAATACCACTTCACTATAAGTTCTTGGTGAAGAAAGCAAATGAAAGACCATGACTACATTAGCCACAAAAACATTTGAAAGAGACTTTGTGTTTCAAATGTGGTGTGCTAATTGATTTATGTTGGTACTTGAGCATGGATAATGGTTTTTATTCTTGATTTTCTTTAGGAATAGATAAAATGAACCTCAATGATTTACCAATTCAACTCAAAGTTATCCCGTATATCACACGATTAGAAGGGTCACAATGGCTCAACGAAATCAAGCAATGAGGATGTTTCGATGAGCTAGATTAACTGCGCTTTTGAGCTTATAAGCTCCTTTAATTTTGAGTTTGGAGAAGTAGATTATTGTGTAGACATTCTCAAAGTCCGAACTCAATTTTTCAATTATAGGGTTCTTGATTAATTGCATATTTCAAAAAAAATGTCAAACTTGAAACCCTCAAATTCCAGCTATTACTGTTGCCAAATGCGAAAATCCGATTTTAACTCAATTAGAGTGCAACCCACGGCAAATTATGCATGAATATATCAACATTTGCGAATCCAAAGCCCTATTTTTGAAAACATGACTCCGATTATATTTGAAAATAGGACTACGGCTTTATCGAATCCGAAATCTTATGTCCGATAATAGGACTCCGGACTGCTAAATTATTGAATTTGAGTTTACAAATTTTTGAATATTCTAATTTCTCTCTGTGGCAACCAAAAAGACCCAATGCTTTCTCCTTTCGCCCAGAGAAATATACCAAGGGGTTGAACACAAGTTTCACTTTTATTAATTTTTTGGATATCCTGTTCATAAAATAATTGCAGCCAAAAAGTGAACTATCCATATAAGTCTTGAGACAACCCTTCAAGCTTGTAGACCTGTATCTACCACTCCGTCCCAGCTCTTTCTTCTCATCCTGACTTTTTGACTCGTATCTGAGTCACTTTGACCAAGTGATTTGGATAGCAAAAAGATGTGATTTGTTGATAATTTTTCACCGTGTTATAGAGCAACCTTTACTCTACAATGCCATGAAAAAATTATCGAAAAATTGTATTATTTTCCTATCCAAATCATCGGGTCAAAGTGACCCAATGAATAGTGGTAAAAATTAAATTGGAAAGAAAGAGCTGGGACAGAGTGGTAAGTATTTAGATTAGGTCAACAGTATAACCCCAATCATCTAACCTGATCATTGAAAAATATAGAATGCATACCTATAGTTCTATACACACAATTATTAGCTTTCTTTGCAAGTCTATTAATATAACGATGTGATTATGTATTGGATACAGACAGTTGAATATTATTGACCAATACCCTCTCTCACACACAAACATTACCTAACATTGTTCTGATAAAAAATCACTTTAACTATACATTAAGACGATTAGGAGAATTTAGTGGCGTATAAAAACTCGAGTGCGTAGGTGAGGAATAAAAATATTAGTAAAACAACATTTCGGTTAGCAATATAGTTAACTAAAAACCGACATTGAAATTAAGCGTAACTTGTAAGTAGTGATCAGCCGGCCCTTCACAAACCATTTGGGAGAAGCAAGAGAGAAACAGGTCAAACTACACACTTTGATCAAAGAAATATTGAGAATTGTTTAACAGAAAAAAAAAATACTCAATAAACTCATATATATTGTCCCCAAAAATCCTCACAACACCTTATGAAGTTTCTTGTTGGTGGTGTTGGTCTCACTAGTGCTGCTTGTAGACTTTCAACACTTGACTTCATAAGAAATTGTTAATTCCATCAGTTGAATTGAAAAGTTATAGTGTATATAATTAATTTCAAAATTAAATATTTATATTTCTTTTTCTTATTTTGTTTTTATCAAGTACAGAAAGGGACTCTTTGAACAGCTATAAACACAGGTGTTCCCTCCTTGTCTCCCTTTTTCCCATGTGAGACTTCTACCTTTGTTTACCTTCTCCTCTTCATGGTTTTGTGGTTTTTATGTTAACTTTACCAAACACAATACTTTGAATTCAAAGGGGAGAGAAAGGGAGGGTTGCTTGGAATGCTGCAAGTGTTAGGCAAAGAAAGACAATTGTGTTTGCAACGAATGACTTTGTGTTTAAACTTTGTTTAGTTCCGTACACGTTTGATCAGTTAATCTAGTCAAATTTATTTTTCATTAGGTTCAATTACACTGTTTATCTGCACGCAAAGTATGCGTATCAGTATTTCTCATTAATAAGATAGAAAACACACTAAATCTGCACGGTAGTGCTAGTTTACTTGTGTGTCATATATGGTGTCTTCTTTTTTTTATTCAAGATTATTAAAAAATGTAGTTTGATTGGGTATACTTGATATTTTTAAGAAATAGACTACGGTCATATGCATTCTTCATGTAACCTACCACAAATTAAAAATACGCAAAGTACTTAACCAATTGATCTTAGTTGTCTTGTTAAATTCTTAAGTCTCTAAAGGCACAAATTGCTTCAATTTCCTCAAAATCTATCACACAAACCAACAAACATGTTTGAGAGAATGTGTGTTTTGCTTAATTTATACAAATGAACTACAAATCTAATGCAACATGCTTGTTTCTCGGAGAGATAAATGTTGAGAAATGCAAAGTCTAATGAGCATTTCCATTGCATAAACTTGTCTTCTTGTGTTTGGATGTGAATAACGAACACTTTTGGTTAGGTGGCTAGGTTGGTCCATGTACATTGTTTAAACCAATACTACTATTAATCACGCCCACTCTTGTTGAAGTTTTTTTTGTTTTATATGCAGTCTCAAGTCTCTAGCCTTGAAATACCCATCGGCCATCAGTAGTTCTTCATTGATAAAATTGACATATCCACATATTTGAGTATAGTTGACATATTTCTCAATACACACGCGCGCACACACGTGTTGACACTAATCTTGCCACTCCAATATTTGTCTTACAGTCTTAAGGTGCGTTTGCTAAAAGAGATTATTTTGGTTTGTGATTTAAAAACCAAATGAATTTAAATATTTGTTTACAGTTAATTAAAAATCAATTTTAAATCTAGATCTTTTCTCATTTTGCCTTGAAGAAAAAAACAAGCATTTGGCGGTTTATTTTACTGGATTAATTTTGTGACACATAAAGACAATCTTATCATTGCACCACATTCGCGTTAAAAATGGATATTCATTTTTTATAGTAGTTGTTTGGGGTTTTTTTGTCACAGAGGTCACTAAAAATATCATGTAATCTTTTTATCTATGCTTTTACCATGATGTTTCTTTTTATCAAACTCAATTCTCAATACATTTTGGAATTTTCATGTTCTTATTATTTAGAATCAATCATCTTTTGGTGCTCTTTTCTTAGTTGATTATACTTTTAATATCCGTTGCTCTATGTGCATCAATTGGATTGTCTTTAAATTAGTGTTAGTAGTTTATAATTCATTAGTATTATTTTTATAAGCAATTATTGTCTAATGTAAAACAAGGATAAACGTGGCATTTCATCAATTACATCTAGATTAAAAATTATCATCAAACACATTTTTTCAGTTTTTAATCCAATTTAAACAAAACATCAGTGAACACATTGGCTTAAACATTATCTTTAAAAAGCTAAAATTTTAAACAACAATCTAAAAACCACTTTATCCACCAAAAATCAAGTTACCAATGCAACAACCCCCTTATCCGGCTCGGGATAAGACAGGGAGGGCGATGCATAATAGAAGTGACGGAACTCAAAAGCAATACAATACACAATGTAAACTTGTAATATTAAACATTAAACAAGGAGTCTTATGCATGGTAACATGGGTGCTTATATTACACAATAACTTAACAACACTAGATACTAAATGTGACGTTATCAGTCTTGGTGAGTCTCGCGCCCCTTCTATTCCATAATTTCCCAACTCATATACCTGCGGTGGGGAAAAAACAACAAGAACCGCAGTTTTCAAAATCAGCAATAAATACTGAGTGAGATACACATTAGCATGTAAAAAATGGAAAGATGATATAAACTGCTGGGTACAAGTTAATATAAAGTGAAAGCGACGGAGAATAAGTAAAACCTTATCAGAGTTTGCAACGGTATAAAAGCAACGGTGATAACCAAATTACGAACGACATTATCCAAAGCTTTAAACATTTTCAATTTTGTCCTTCATAAGTGTCATTTGTCAAATAGAATATGCATCCATTTATCAGCTTCCAAATATAAAATCAAATGAGCCAGCTATTAAGCATAGTACCGGAAATAATAGTGGTCAATGCCACGATTTCTTAACGCGTATGCGCAAGTGCACGGTCAAGTAATATAGAGGTGGTATTTCAACCCCGAGTTATCCATCCCACGAGGACAGAAAGTAGGTTTATTTTCAATTAGAGATTAAATATAAAGAGTGTAATTGAAATAACAGGAAGAAAGTTGTTGATTTGAGAAGTTGTCACCCCCAATCAAGTGACTGTATTAAACTAACTAAAAGATAATATTTTGGATTTTTCTGAATTAAACGAATATGGATAACACTAGATAATCCATGGGTCCCCTAGGGTACTTAGACGTTTCCGGATTACGTTTGAAACACACTACTCATGTTCAGTCAAACCGGGTAATATCACTTACAATCTTCTTTCGATCTCATGTAATTATACGTTTCGGTCTACTTTGGGTCCTCTCGGTCCAACTCTGTCTACCGTTACGTTCTAGTCAGCTAGCCAACTTCGTTCACCGGGTCCTGTCGGTCCACCGATTTCACTCAAACCTAACTAGTCCAACCGTAACACCCGAAAAACAGTCATTCAAGTCTCTATCTCCTATCGGTCTCAAGAAACTACAAGAATGTCAACAAAGTTCTTCACAAATCCAGGTTTAGTTCACTGTCGTGCAGCAACCTAGATAAGTAGCATGATTAGGGTGATCAACCACACACACTAAGAACTGAGAACAAGAACGGAGTTGATAAACATGAACATGAAATAGAATTAAGTTTAAAACGTGAATCAACACATTAATCCGGAAAACATCAAAGCTTAAAACCCTAGGTTCTCCATAAAATTATCTAGCTATGAAAACTACTCAAATATTCTGAAAATAGAAGCTAAGAAGTTCATAGTATTGAGAAACGATATAAAAGATAAGAGGGATAGTCAAACTCGTGACGAAATTTGCGTTCCCGCAACTCCGGCGTCGTTCTCCATGCCCCTCGTCTCTCCTAGCCTTCCTCTATCTTCTCCAGCAGCCTCCCATCTGTTCTTAGGTCTAAGAATCCGTTCCTAACTGCCTGGGCACGATTTTTAATGTAATTTGGCCGAAATTGCACTTCATCCCCTCCAGTTTGTAATTCCCGGACAAAATTATTTGCTGATCTTGCGCGGGCAGTATCTCCTTCATACGGACTCGTCTTCAGGCCTACCATATATCGTTGTAAAGCTACGGATGTCTACTTTCCAATTCCGCAGGCCTTGCTCCAAGTTCTTTGTAGATTTTCCTGAGCATCGAAAAGAATGCAGGCTGGTCCTGCATGACTTTTCCAACTTTGCTTCGTTTTTGCGTCTTCTTTTCTCCTCTTCATCTAGCTCCATTCCAAGCATCTCCAAGCCCCTCATAAGCTCCATTTCACCTATTTTACCTGAGATACACAATACTAAAAAACCAGTGCAATTATCATAGAAAATATGAGAGAAAAAATGCGCAAATAAGCTAGAAACACAACTTTTCACTCTTAGGCTTATAAACCGTCAAATTCACATATTTCTGCAAATATAACATATAAATCATGTGAAATAAGCCTATTACAAGTAATATGGAAGTATAATAATAGCTCCTAAAAGAGAGTTATCAGTCAACAAAGGATCTCCCAAGTGATAATGGTCAACAAAGGACCTCCCAAGTGATAGTGGTCAACAAATGACCTCCCAGTACCAGACTAGACCTCAAGTGTTGCAACACCCCCTTAAGAAGCAAAATGCCAGAAGGGTGAGTACTAGCTGGGACTCTAGCCAAAAAGGCAAAGAGCCATGGCCAACAAAGGGCCTCCCAAATAATAATGTCCAACAATGACCTCCCAAATAGTAACAGAGTCCGGTACTTGCAGTATTCCACTTTATGTTATTAACGAATATTATTTCGTGAGCGTTCCCAAGGACAATAATCACAAGCCCAATATTTGACAAGAAACACGTAACAAAATAATTTTGAGACAAGAGACAAGAAATAAAATAACATTTGACATGAAGAAAGGTAGGCACACAAGGCTAAGCATGAAATCTCACCTTATTCGACTTAGCAGTTAGTAGGTAGGATGGTCGATGAAGCCGATGTCCACGAATCCGTCTCCTACAATTTAGAAATCTCTAGTCACAATAGTGCAATTTCTAAATAAACAAATGCATAGATGCTGGTCTGACTAGGCCGAATACTAAGTCTAACCCCTGCGTTCCCTAAAGAAACTCATCTTAAGTTTTATATATAAATATATAAAGAATTATTTTAGAGACAAGATTGACATATAATAATTAAGACAATACTTGTAAATATTTATTAAAGCGAGAAAGTAATATTTTAAGAATATTTCTGAATACAACAATATTTGAGTTACATAAATATTCTTGTTGATAAAAATATAGACACGTATTTGAACCCATTATTCAATAAAACTCATGTGATTTTTTAGTAATTAATTAAAACTAATGTTATTATTCAAGAAATCGCGTTATTATACAAAAAACAAAAATTATGTTATTATCTAGTACCTATTGTATATCAGATAAATATTAGCTAACTAATTTTAACTAAATAACTATTAATAATACTAGGATATAGAGATACTATATTTAGCCCCTACCTAAAGTTTAGCAAACAACAACAAGCTCCCTATAATTAACTGGCAGGTTACCAAAGCAACAAGCCATAACCCCAAAGTTTCAGAATATTCAACCAACACCCCCTTCTATACACGTAAGGTATACACAAAGCCCATCTCAACCAACTCATACAAAACATGGATTTAAGCCATAAAAATGTATTTTTGATTACTGGAAGTGAATTATAGAGAGGTTTAGGAGTTGCCCAAGCCAAGAATGGCAAGAAATGATCGAGAAATGAAGCGGGACGAGGTCGACGTTGACGGCGCCGGTGATGGTGGCCGACGGGATCCTCTGGTGACTTGTGGGCTTGGATGATCACTTCTGGAATCTGGTCTGGACTTCTGGAGACCAGAGAGACTGGCAGAGAGAGATGGGTGGCGATGATTTGGCCGGACCAAGCTTCTCGCCGAAAGGTATGGAGGACCGGCGGTGGTGGCGGCTTCTGTTGCTTCTGCTGTTGGTTTCTTCTTTTATTTCTTCGTCTGGGTTAAGATCAGAGAGGGGATAGATAAAGAAAGGGATATGAGTGGAGAAAAAGAAGAATAGTGGTGGTGGTGACTGTTTTATCATCGGGAGCAGTCGCGGCGATGGTGGCTTTCCCGCTGCTGTTGCATTGCTCAGTTTGAAAGCCTAGTCGTTGCGCTCTTTTGGGATGGAGTATGCACTCAAAGGAAGATGCAAGTTACTCCAGTGTTCAAAAGAAGGAAGAAACAAAAGCTGCTTGGATGGCGGACACAGGATGAAGACGTGCTTATTTTCTAAAATTACAATGAGACTACAGAGCATAAGCATGCAACTTTATTATCCGAAATTTATATGGCTCTCACATGGATTGTTGCTCATGAGATTAAGCATGTGATTATTCGTGTTCCTGATCTTAAATTTTTCATTTGCTTTCAGATGAAGGTGACTTTCAGAAATGAGCTTACCATGATCGTGCATTATATCATTCAGTTTAAGGATGATACTTGCTGTTGTAATATAGCTAGGTATGGCTGTGTTTAGTTCAGATGTTATAAGGATTTTTTTGTTAGGCTTGGCTGCTATTGGTTGGTTGTCTTTGCAGTCCTCTTTATCCCTATGGGGTTCTTGTTTTGTTTGGGGGTTTGAGCAGAGCTAGTCTTCGGCTCTTGCGGTGTTTTGATGTTCTGGGTTGTTTTCTCACCCTCCTGTTTTGTCAAGACTCTTCTTTTGTTCTTAGGGGGAATGTCTCCTTCTTTTACTATAATCATTGTTAATATATCTATCCATCTTTGCCAAAAAGAATTGTGGGGATCTCGGGTAAAACCTGCATTTTCGCCCCAACCCAATGAGCTCGGGTTAGACAAATCA
Organism: Linanthus parryae; assembly: GCA_023055425.1. Lineage (NCBI taxonomy): Eukaryota > Viridiplantae > Streptophyta > Magnoliopsida > Ericales > Polemoniaceae > Linanthus > Linanthus parryae. The sequence goes on along the minus strand of JALGPY010000009.1, from coordinate 75,954,424 downwards.
ATACTCAAAGCTGATCAAGTACAGATAAAACCCAAACATGGCCGGACATTGCGACTCGGTTCGGCTCAATTCAGGCGGGTTCAAACTAATGCAAATTGCGTATAAATATTACATCATAAATAAACAAATCGCGTCAAGGTTCTAATCCCGAAAGTGTAGTCCCATGAATTCAGTTACAAGCTATGGACTCAACCTCTTAAAAACACAACATATTTAGAAGGATGCATCAGAGAAAGTTTGAGGCTGTAACATCTGTCTCAGATGTCTTCCAAGGTTCATGAGAGAGACTCTGTTGTGAGACATGGAGATAGGCACAGAGGGGAAATGGGTCTAGGGTTTATAATTATGAAACATTTGTAAGGTTGTCGGGCAGGGCGGGTAGAAACGAGTTAAGAAATGTAATACCCGCAACCACCCGATTGTCATCGAGTCGGGATAATATGAAACCATGCCCAACCAGTTACACCCAATTTGGCTTCACGGTGGCTCGCTTGGGATCGGACCGATCGAGTAGGTCGAGCCACTCGGGTTTTTGAAAAACCCTACTACTAGTGACGAATTCCACCACTAGACTAATTGCGTCACAATTAGTGAGTTGTAAACGTTCGTAAGTTTGGTGCAATGAGGGGTGAAAGTCTCATTTTCCAAACCGGGAAGAGTTGAAGTGTCTTTATGTCAAACTCGAGGAGGTGAAAGTGTATTTTACCCAATTAGAGGGTGATGACATGTCTTATATGATAAGAAATAGAATGCAGACCCAACTCATCGAGAGAGGCTTTCTATATAGTCAAAAGTCCCTTCATTTCTTATCTGTTGTTAGTTCTCACGTGGTTTACCTTGTTAGTTGTCGGTGGGGTTTACCTGTGACAGGTCAATTCAAGCTGAACGTTGACGGATCGATGTGTGAGAATGGACAATGACACGACCGGAGTTGGAGGAGCTTTCTAGAATAGGAACGAGAAATGGAAGCCGGACTTCATTGGCAGAATCATAGATTGCACCAGCCTGGAGAGCGAGATATGAAGTATTTATAGAGGCCTCATAGTGGCATACAACAAGAGCTGGATCAATTTGGAGATTGAGAGTGATTGCAGTCAATATCTTCATCGGGAATGTCAACGGCCCGACGTCCATAAATGCGCAAGCCAATGAAGGGAAGGTGTTGTTCAACAGGATCGTGGAAAGGATCAAGCAAGTGGGTCATGATGCTAATGAGGTGGCCAATGTCCAACCTCGGAGCCGAACAAGTCGACCACATCACGATTCTTGAAGAAGCGCCCGAAGCTTTCAAAGGGTTGCTTATCGGGTTCGAGTCCCTCGAGACGTAGGCTAATAGTAGATTTCTTATCTTGTAAAAAAAAAGAAAAAAGAAGCTTTGTTTGTTGAAAAAAAAAAGAAGAAAGAACAAACACAAAGAAAAGCAAAGTGTAAGTTTTTGTTTTTCTTTTGCAATTCCCACTCCTTCCTAGTTCCTTCTAAGTTCTCACACAAAGCAGCAGGGGAGGTCGTCTTGCTCTGGAATCTAATGTTGCGGCTGCGTATTTGAATGAGAAAGAAAGGAGGGACTCATCTTCTTCTTCTTCACAGAAGCTTACTCCGCCGCTACTCCGCCGCCGCAACCACCACCACGCCCTTTGTCAGTCCTCTTCCATCTCTCTCTCTATCAGTAAGTTTCTTTGCTTTGTGTAGTCCCCTTCCATATATGCTTCTTGTGCTCACACCTGCACTCTTTTTTTCAGATGGAAGAAGAAGCATTGGATCGTTACTCTTATCGTCCTTCCTTGAGGTGGAACCCTCAGGTTGAAGAATACTTCATCAAAGCCTATGGAGCTGACCATTTCTCTCAAATCTCACAAGCCCTAACGTATGCAACAACTCACCCTTTTCATCATCAAAACTCGCCCTTTTAATTCGTTTTTATTATTTTCTTGAAAAAACAAATTGTGGGTTATGCTTGCATTTGGTGATTAGTGAGACACTACTACTTGTTCTACTGGCACTTTGGTCTTGTGAAGAGTAAAGTTCAAATTTTGACCACTTAATTGTCCAATATCCATGTTAAATTTTGAAACTTTGGAGACTGGTAAAGGGTAGGAAAATAACATGTGCAAAGTTTTGGGTTTTTGATTACCCAATACCCATGTTGAATGAAGTTTTAGAGAGTGTACAAGGTTAGGACTTGGGAGAATAACGTCTACGGAGTTTTGAGTTCTTAACTACCAAAATATACCCGTGTTAAAAATAAAGCTTTGGATTTTAGAGAGTGTAAAAGGGTAGGAGAATAGCACGTGGCGTAGGAAGTTTTAACTACCTAATTACCAGATACCCACGTTGAATAGTATAAACCCTTGGAGACTTTACAAGGGTAGCAGAACAATATGTAGGAAGGTCTGATTTCTTAATACCAGTACCCATGTTGAAATATAAAGATTTTGAGAGTGTACAAGGGTAGGAAAATAACATGTAGGAAGTTTTGAGCTCTTTGTTGCCCAATCCCCATGTTAAATATCAAGTTTTGAGAAATGTACATGGTAGGAGCCTAACACATCGAAAATTGTACAAGCAGGTTTGTGTTTTGCTTAAGGTTAGGATTACGAATGGAGGGATGCCAACATGGGTCTAAGCTTTACAACGGCTAATTAAGTTACTGGATCATCAAGTCATATCGAGAAGAAATTGATCCATGTAACTAAAACAATGAATCCGGCAACAGGCTGATTGACTCCATGTATCGATAATTCTTAAATCTATTTTAAAGGAGGCAAGTTCAGAAGGTTTCATTAGCAATGGAGTTCTATTGTTGATGACATGCTGTAAGCTATAAGCAGAGGGATGTCTATGTGGATAGAAGCTTTTATAATGGCTAATTAAGTTACTGAACTGTTAAGTGTTACAGAGATGAAATAAATATATGTAGACAATAAAATCGTCAGAAGTCTTATTTGAGCTAAGCATATATCATATGGATAGTGGGTACATCTGTTTTTTATTGTTTTATCTGTTTAAATGAAGGCAAGTTCAGGAGCTAAACATGCCATGAAGAGAAATCGTATACAGCTTAACCAGCTTGGAAGTTATATTCATGAGACTAGTTTCTAGAAAATATCAGGGTAGCGCAAATATGGAAATCAGCACATGGTAAATGTCTAAGCGGTTGAGAAGATTCATTGAATTCAGGTTTTGTTTATGCTAGCTTAATTGATACGCGTTACTACGAATTCTATTTCGCTTACCATGGAATATTAAGTTCACAAACCAATATCACTTACATAAGGAGTGATGAAAGTTATCTAAAATTGATAATAACGTGGGAAATATGCGACTTTGAAGTTAATCATCATATTGATGGATCCCAACATTTTTTCTGTTCTCTTTCATCAAATTTGGCGTTTTTATTGTCAGGGGAAAAGATAATTAGATGTTTGACATTTAAACATGACCAGCATCATTGAATTGATATAACACAGTACTTGATATATAGTCAAGACTCAAGAGATCTTGAAGTGCCTTTACTGTTTTACACTACTTGTATATCTAATCTATATCTCTTGCAATGTTTCCAACGAATCTTGTTAGCACCTGACCCCCAGCTAAAGGTTAAATGAATGCCTATTATCTTAAGCTCAATATCGATGTTACAGTATAGCTGAACATTACGATGTTATGGATATTCACATCAATAAGCTTATATATTTCAGTGTGCATATAAATTGTTGCAGTCTTTATTCACATACATGGGACACATGTTTTGCTCAGGCGTCCACCTTGTTACTCTTGTATTCGTGTGAACAAACTCAAGTCGACAAGTGATGCGGTCATTGAGAAGCTATCATCAACTTTGCAGGAAAAGGGGCAACAAAGCGCTATCGATCATGTGAAAAGAGGTGATGATGATGCTGAATATAATATTGACCAGGACCAGAAACTTGTTAAAGGGTCTAATACGACACTAGACTCATTTGACTGTAAAAAGACAGTCTTAAAAAGCTTGGAAATTGCACAAAACGGCTCCATTTCAAAGTGTCAATTACCTGGATTGGACTATGTTTTATTTGTCAAAGGTTCCGGACCACACACTATCAACTACGGTTATGATCATGAAAAACCTCCGAAGGAGATCATTGTCAGCCGGAAGTGTGCTGAGGCTGTTCTTCGTGGTGCCCAGGTACACAGAATCTCTTATAGCTCCATTTGCAGTATCTGTCATTATAAGTTTTAGATGAGCATCTCTGCATATTCTATTTACTATTTTGGGGATCTGACTAGTTCAGTTATTTGATGGTATCATTTATTCTATTGTACTTCCTTTTCCATATTGTTGCACATTATGGGTTCTTGTTCTTTAGTTAAACATTTCATTCAATATGAATGTTTGTCCATTTCTTCTTCTAGTTTCAATTCTCTTTAATGTGTTCCTATTCTTATCACCTATAGGTATATGTACCCGGTGTATTAGCTTGTAGTGCTCATGTTGAGAAAGGGGATGCGGTGGCTGTATCAGTTGCAGTAGAGCAGCCTTGTGAGGAAGGGGGATGGGGCGTTGGTATAACGCGGGGGATTGTTCTACAGGGACTGGAAACAGGCAAGTCATATTACTGAAGTTATTGCTGGTGTAAAAACGAATATATTCACTTTATCTAATATTTGCGTGTTAAACCTTTGGTACTGAAACTCATACATTGGCCATAGAGATAGTTATGGAGTTATGTTGATTCACGGTTCAAGTCATTGAATATTCATATTACTGCATTAGAACGCTATGTACTTTTCTGAAGGTTGTGGTTGCGCTTGCACTTGCGTTTTGAAGTGAGGTGAAAAGGCCCCTGGCCTAGCCAACTGTGGCTCATTAGTTACCTTTCTTTTCCATCTGAAACTTGGCTCAAGATCATTGGCTAGTTTTCTGTCTGGCCATTGGAGCTCGGATAAAAGACCTCCTGAGTTTCGTGATGCTGCAATATATGGAGTTATATTGTTCATATGATAAAGAAAGATCTGCCTTGTTGATTCAGTGGGTTGGATGACTTCATTTGGACGAAGTGAAGTCCTTTTAAGGTTTAATTCATACCCCTAGAAACAATTAATTTCACTATGGGTATTGGGTTATGAATTGTGGTTGATGGTTTAGGACTAATTTGCTCATTAGGCAAGACACAGAACTTTCATATACGGATTAATATACGCTCTTACCCCAATGGTGAATTTCTCTTCTTTTCCTCTGGCCTCCAATGTTTGTTTTCCATTGTGTATCTTGGGTAATTATTTCATTTTTTCTGTTTATCGTTTGCATTTGAGGAACATTTAAAACATGTCAAAATTAATATTGTGTTACTGCTTATGTAGATCCCCACTTTGCTGAACGAAGAGGCTTATACATTGGACAAGGAACAGCAATGCTGTCAAGAGCCGGAATGTTTCGTGTTTTAGAAGGAATTGCTGTTGATATGGATGATAGAGTATTCAAGCTACCATCTTTTAATGGTATTAATTTTTCACAATCGACGCTGATGTTTGGAACAAAGAAAAATGACCCCTTTAACCTTCTATGTGAAATCATTTTGAACCAGATTTGATATTTGTGCTCCTTCCAGGATCTGTTCCATGTTTTTTATTTTTGTGTTTTTCCAAGATAGAACCTAGTGAAAACTATTAATGACAGTCATATTAGGAAGGCGTGCAAGTCTAAGAGAGCTGAAACATAAAAATGAACTTTCTAAACATCCCTGGTTGCAGAAACCTGTTTGACGGCCAGTTGTGTCTTATATACAATGTCCCTAGGGACTCTAGAAACAATACAAGAATAGAAGAAGGCATCCTTAGATATGTGACCTCCAGTCCTCCACCCTTCTTAGCTGAGCAATCCTTTTTATATTTGTTCCCACTTATAGAATTCAACTACTCTATATTTAATATTAATAATCTCATCTCTACATTTTTTCTAGTGGTACAAAAGGCTGGAATGTTTACAAAAAGAAACAAAAATAGTTTTGAGGGAAGCCTATAGAATATAATAGTCCAAACACGAACATCATAAGAAAGCTGCACTAATGCTCTACTTGGTTTTGGATATCATCCCTATGCTTTTGTATCCTTGTTTATTAAGTGTCTAGGGGTTCATGCTTACAGTTGTTATTAATCTTTCGCTTCTTGAAACCTTTTGGTCTACAGATGTTCTTGCGGGGGAGATATTTCTGCAGAATCTGCCTAGCATTATTGCAGCACATGTCCTTGGTATTCTCTTTAGCTTTGATTGGTTCATTGTTTTCTCTCTTGATTTCTCTTTCATGGGTTGTTTCAATTGTTATTCTTTTCTTGTCGAACCAATCAATTGTTGGAGAACCAACATAAGTAAGTTCCGACTTTAAGTGTAAAGCAAAATTTAATGAAAGCACCAATAACGCCCACTTGATTCTCAAACTTGAATTTCTTTGTACTATGCCATTCAGTTCCGAACTTATTTGCCTGATTTGATAAAAATAATAAATGACTCATTTTTTCCACTACTTCGGAAATGATAAAAAGCAAGATGACAAAGAACCACCAGGCAATCAAACAAAAGGCACAAAAAAAAAATGCACTAAACATCTTCAGCTCCTTGCTTGGCCAATTAGTCAGCACAGATGTTGGCTTCCCTTTAGATGTCAGTGATTCTTCCTTTGCCGGCCTCCAACATGGATCTAATGTTTTGGATGTCTCCTCTGTATTGTTGGTCATCACAACTTCCTTCAATTCTTTTCACTATCTCCTTAGAATAGTCTTTAACTCAATCTCATCCCATCCATTGCTTTGAATGAACTCCAGTGCTGTTATGATAGCCTCCAGCTCAGCTTCATAAGGGTTAGTGTGATTGAGGCCACCTTTTGAATCCAGTGATCCACGATCCTTTGTCATTCCTCAGAATTCCCCAATAGCCACCTTCCCCCTATCTCTTTTGCTGCACTTCCATCAGTATTCATCTACATTCTACCAGTGAGAGGGCAAAACCACTGTGTTAGAATAACACTACGAAGAGTGCTTGTTCTTTCCTTGCCAAATATGTAGAAAGGCCTTTGGCAAGGTCTAAGCTCAACGTAATAACTCTGTGCTGTCCCATAGAGTGATATTTTAAGATGTTCTCATTTCACACAACCAGGTCAGTCTTGATGTTTGAGCTTGGATTCATAGTTAAGAATATTTTACCATATTATGCAGTACACTTCTGCGAAACAGTTTTGCTTCTTGGATTTGACATATTCTTGTGTGTTTTTTCGCGCAGATCCTCAAGAGGGCGAGAGGATATTAGATATGTGTGCGGCTCCAGGAGGTAAAACGACTGCTATTGCACTTCTAATGAAGGATAAAGGAGAGGTTGTTGCTGTTGATAGGTCTCACAATAAGGTTTGCTTTTGGTATATCATAATTAATAATCTGTCTAATGACTGCCTTGTAAGTGTTTTTGGCGTGTTTGACAAATTGGCCTAGATTGAGTAGGATATCACACTATTATATGGTTTGAATCTTAGAGATGCTTATCCAAAATTTATATTACAAGGGTAAAAGACACTTTCACCCCCTCAAGTTTGATGTAAAGATACGTTCAGTCCTTTAGTGTGCTGAATTTCAGGACATCTACACTCCCAATCGTGACGCCCTTAGTCTGGGTTTGGGGGTCCGTCACTGAAATTAATTTTGGGACAAATTTTCCCTCTTAGGGAGTATGGAGTGACACAATCAGGTGGTATAAGTGTCCTAAAGTTCGGCGCACCCTAGGGCAAAGTGTCTTTTCCGAAACCCGAGGGGGTGAAAGTGTCTTTGTGTCAAACCGAGGAGGTGAAAGCGTCTTTTAACCCATATTACAACCCTTAGAGCATCTCCAATGAGGTAATTTTTTTTAATGCCATTAAGTTGGTCCAACAAAGTCCTATCTAAGTGCCATATTTGGCATTGTACCAAAGTTTATATGATGCTGCAGGCATTGTACTTTATGCATTATGGTACATTTGTGCAAAATAATAGCATTTCCCACTATTCCAATGGCAAATATGCATTGACATTGATGTCTTCATTGTAGGTGCTATTACATTATCTCTTTTAACCACTCAAATTTTGTGGATTCCATTTTCCACTCATTTTCTGTCATATTTCTTTCACACTTCGTGTCTCTCTCATCTCTTTGTTTCAGAATAGCATCACTACTCTCTCATTCTCATTTTCCCTTTATTCTCTACTATACTACTATAATATCTTGTGTAACTTTGTCTCATATTTTAACCTGTTATTTTGGCTTATAAAAATGTATAAATATTTCATAAATGTTCTAAAGATGGTGCCTTTAGCCCTAGGTTCATCAACTAGTTAAGTATAATGTGCTGGAAGCATAGAATCTTCTTCCAATGTGCAACCTAAACTCTATGAGGTTCTTCAGGGAAACCGCGACTTCTGATAAAATGTAAAAGGTTAAGCCCATCTTCAGTCTCATTGTTAACATCTCCACTTAGCTTAGCTAGTAGAGTACATCGTTATCTAAGAATGTTGAAGGACACTGCTCCTTTTCCACATTTTGAATTTCTGTACAATCAGCTATTTTTGGCCTATTATGTCATGTCCGGTACCCACCAAAGCATATAGTTGCATGCAAACTTCCCTAAGATTCCAATTGTTATAATAACCTGAATGAGCCTCAGGGAAGGGGAGTACCTCTCAATCATACTCATTATTGTAAGCAAATGGAACTGTGGTTATTAAGATTTTTACTTTGACCATGCCATGTTGCCCATACATAAGCCAATGGATTAGTTACTTTTTCACACTTTGGAGTTTTAGACTTTAAAGCATTGACCAATGACGTACAATGATTGAAATCCAACAAAGACGGATTTATTTGAAGCAGATCCGTGCTTCTTAAATATCGGATGGTTATTTCCTGTGGTTAAGAAGTTTATTCCCTGATTTCACAAAAAATAAAATAAAAATATAATGAACTGTTCTGTTAAAAGGTTGAATTTCTTAGAATTGTTAATATGTTCTGCCTCAGAGATAGGTTGATCTTAGGCTTTAGAACCCGCTATTGATTATGGTTTCATTATGTTTTTGCAGGTTCTCAATATCCAGAAATTGGCTGCCGAGTTAGGCTTGAAGTGTATTGTCACGTATAAATTAGATGCGCTCAAAGCTGTTCAACAAAGAACTGAAAGCAATGATGCACCAACTTTGTCATCAGTTGTCCAAGAGCCAGACACAGATATCACCCTGACGGAAAATAGTATGGCTATCTTTTCATAATGCGCATATTTTGTTTCTTGCTGAAAGTTTATTTTCTTTGCACAGTCCATCTTCTTCCATCTTTAACGAGCTTTATTTCAGACAACGACAATCAAGCAACACAAGCTGCTTATAGAAGCAAAGCGGAAGCACGGAAGAATTTGCGGAGACTGAAAAATGGACCTGGACGGAGTAATTGTTTGGGTGGAAGGGTTGGAAAATCACAAGGCTTCCCTCCAAAAAGTTTTGATCGAGTTCTTCTCGATGCTCCTTGTTCTGCTCTTGGCTTGAGACCTAGATTATTTTCTGGGGAGGTAGGCTCTATTCCTGGAGAATTATTGATATATTGTGTATGAGTACTTGTTGGCTTCTGTTCTCTTCTCCTGTTATGATTCATAACAATTACTATGATTTTGAGCCATTTCCTCGCCAACCACTTAATTTTTAATGTGAACGGCATCAATGAGATTTGACTCTAACCTGACCTGCACACTGTTTCCACACCAAACACTTCATTCTTTAATTATGTTTGGGTTTTGAGTGAGTCTCATCTTCTTAGTTTGAAGCTGCTGGGGGTTTAGGTGTTCATAAAGTCTACCTGCATAGAAAGGTAAAATGAATGTTATATGTTGTACTTTTCGAAGTCCTTTTTTAGTCAATCCATCTGAAAATCGTTTCTGAACCAAGAATGAAATTGGAAATAAGGAAGAACCTTAGGCTCCGTTTGGTTGGCAGTAAGATGTTTTACAAAGGAAAATATTGTACGCGTAAAAATTGTTTTGTGAAAAAGTTTTCTCTGCAATCATTTTATCGTGTTGGGTTGACACTTACAAAACATTTTGCTTGTGCATTAGATATTAGTTTAAAAGAACTACATATATGATATAACAATATATTAACCAATTGGTGGTGGAGGTGGGTTGCGACAATGGTGGTTCTTGGTGGTGGAAGTGTTTGTATGAGTTGTTGTCATGCTCCTTCAAACTCCGGAAAATGGGTTACAGATTTAGACGTGTAAATCACTTTTCATCTTTTGAGTGAAAACAATTTACTAGGGAAAACATTTTACGAGACAAATGGCGAACCAAACACCAAAACAAGGGAAAACATTTTACAAACAAATATTTCACCACAAACCAAATGAAGCCTTAATGTTGAACATGACTGAACCAGTACATTAGTATGACCAAAGAGAACAAGAACGGAAAAGCAGATACATTTTGAATTTATAAATTATATTTTGTTCGGAAGAGGGTGTGAATGGTTACTTCTCTTCCTTCCATTTGCTCATTCGCTTTTGTTCCAATTACTAGCACAAAGTTATCTGATTATTGTTAATGCAGGAAACTTTAACATCTTTAAGAAGCGATGCAAAGTATCAGAGAAAAATGTTTGACCAAGCTGTTCAGCTGGTTCGTCCTGGTGGAGTTTTGGTGTATTCCACGTAAGTACAATTCTTGTATTTGGCTCTTTTGCATTCTATTTTGCATCAGATTCACAATACGACACATCTCCAACCAATATGCTTATCTTGACAAGTTATTAGAAGTCCATCAGAAGCTAGCCTCATATTTCCTGGAAATCTCCTTGATGGGTCTACCTTGATCTTTCTTGATAGATGATTTCACTTGGCTTCTTGTTTGGAAAGCAATTGTGTGAAAATAATTATCTTATTATGTTGACCTTTTCGTTTACGCTTGTTTGTTTACTGAAGAACTATTTACAACCATTCGGATGTCTACTCACCTAAATCATTAACGCTATAGCTGTATTATGCCTGTCGAAGAAGTGAATTGTTCACGAATGATTTTGTATTTTCAGCTGTACAATCAACCCGGGAGAGAATGAAGCACTCGTCCGATATGCTCTGGATACCTATAAGTTCCTCTCATTAGCAGCTCAGGCAAGAGTTCATATTTATGTTTTCACATACAGTTCCATGGATGATATTCATCATAACTTTATTGCTAGCTTCTTTCATGTTATGGGTTTCGCTTATTTTATAGAACTTATGTTGTTTCTTAGTAGTCTCCTTGAGTTTGTGCCTTTACGGGGAAATGTTTCAAAGTTAGAAGGAATCAACATGAAGGGTAACTTGGAATCGTGGACTTTGCTGGAAAAAAGAAATTAAATCCTCGCAATATCTTTTCAACTGCTTGGAACTTGTAGAAAATGAAGTATTCTTTTCACAATTAAGCAAATGAAGGATTCTTGGTTCCTTTCCATTACCTTGGAGTGTTTTCTTCCTAGAAAAAAATCTAGGTTCTTAGCATAGCCGTAGTGGCGTAATGTGTCAAAAAGAAAAGGATGCAATAGTTGGATCTTTCTTCTCAAACATTCTCCCCCTTCGTGTGGACAGGTGTTTAAGTTATAAGTTTCATTCCTTATTTGGTTCTTTGCACATGTGCCTTCTTGAGCTTCTGCGATCTAAATGCACAAGTATTTTGTTACACACTCTTCTGGTATCACGAATTCACAATATTGCTTCCATGTATTATATGGATTGATGACATTATGAGTTTCACTCTCGTGATTTTCATTTTACTTCAGCATCCCAAAGTTGGAGGGCCGGGCCTTGTTGGTGGTTGTGAACTATCTGATGGATACAAGGAGTAAGTATTCTTATACTCTACGAGTCGTTGTTATGCATCTCTTGCCTGGAAGCATGAAATTAGCCTAGGAGAAAGTTTGCAAAACACTAATCTTTATGCTTTTTTTGATTTCTTAGGGAATGGTTAAGACCTGGGGAGGAAGACCTTGTTCAGAGATTTGACCCCTCTTCTCCTCTAGATACGATTGGGTTCTTCATAGCAAAGTTCAATGTTGGGCCGGACGGTACATGACTTCTTGGCCTGAAAAGGTTACTGTTGCATGGCTTCAGGAAAAAAAGAATGTTCAATTTGCATTCAAGCATACGGCTCAGGAAGTTCAAGAAGAATGTCTTATCAGGGTATACAACTAACATTATATTCCTTCAATTCAATTATTCAAAGCATTCTATTGTGCATCCGCATGAAAGCGTGGCCTGTACGTGATGCAAGACTTGCCGATGCATCTCCTATATGTTGTATTGCTACTCGAAGAAGGCGTCTTAGGCGATTTGAGCTATTTTATATTTTTCGAGTAAACTAAGCTAGTAATTTTAGCAACTTGTGAAGGATGTGACAGAGTTGTTAGTGCTGAATTCAAGGGGACCTAAATAGACTGAGAAACGTCTTTCCCTTAATATATATATATTCTTGTGTAACAAGTTTGAATTGCCCATCCATGATGGTGTTATATGGTACCAATGTGTTAGGAAGGGCAATTGAGATTAATTTATCTTGTTCTAAGAGTTGGTGAGAAGGTGCTCCTCATGAGAAATTTTTTAGTGCTCCCTAAGAGCACCACATAGTGCTCTAGTTCGAATCAAAATGCCCCACGTATACAAACTGTGAGTGGTTGGCAGACACTCGTTGGTTGTAGAGCATCACGTGGTGTTCTGTTAGAGCATTAAAAAAAATCTCATTCCTCAAGACATTAGGGCCACATATTTGTATGGACTTCTAACACCCTGCAAAGCACCACACGTCGCTAACTCTTGGAGCACGATAAAACCTCTCACAGTTGTGACTCTTTGAGCACGATAAACCATCTCACGTGTGCGCACACATGTATAAACGATTTGAATGGATCTAATACGAGTGACTTTAATTTTATCCTGCGGGCCGAAGGAACCTTGCGGGCTAAGAGTCAACTCACGTCGAGGTAACTTAAGACGCCATTAATTTAGGATATTTAACAAATTAACCTCCCTTGTAATGTGTCGATGCTGACGTGGTGCTCTTAGAGCAACTAGCCAGCTACACCCTAGTTGCATGCCATGAGGATGCTCATGTAGAGGTACACACTGATGAGGACGCGTAATCAATTTGGTTTGGTGGAATCATCGACTTTTGTCACGGGTGCAGCGTCCGTGCCCCATCCCTGTGCACGGCAGGGTTGACATATGTGGATTTTATGACCTTCATATCTAACTGGAACTGGACTGGATGGTATTTTTTGATGTATGCTCATATCATTTGACGAAAGTATCATGTTGGCATGTGGCAAATTTGCTGGTTTAGGGCTGCGAATGGCTGACCTCGTGCGCCCATAGAAGAGTGCTTACGGGTTCTCGAGGTGCCGGACGGCTGGGCCGTTACACTTTATACAGTTTCGCATTGACCAGGTATTAGAATATGGCTAATACCTGGTCACTAAACAGTAATAGTAAAAACACGGGGACACTTTGGTTTTCTAATAATCCAAGATAATCTTAACTTGGCGAGCCGTTTTATTCTAAGACGGCATAAGGTTTGAGGATGAACATATGACCCTAATCAAATTTGGTGAGAAGACTTGGAACCACCAACTCCATGGGGGAGCTTAAAGAGCTCGGTGAGCTTCTTCCAGGATGGTCTGCTACTGATATCATCCCACCATGCACTGATATGCTTTCTGCTTCTAACCATGTATCCCTTCCTCATAGGACCAACCAGTAAGTAGGTGAAAGGAAGATGGCGAAGGTCAGCCAAGCTGAAGAAATCACCTGCCAAGTACTTGGTCTTCGATAGCCTTTCCTCGTAGATTTCCAAAACCTTGCTAAGCTTCTCTTCATTCTCTTGGATGAGCTTCTCATCCCCAGGGATGCCGAGTAATGGATTGAACAAAATATGGAGGACTAAGTTGTAAATGCGCGAGTGGCAAAAATTATCAAAACATTGATGTTTTTGAAACTCAACTTCATTTGAGCTTCCAGATTTGAAACCTCAAGTTTCAGATGAGGTTTTACAACGTTGGAACCTCAGCATCACTTAAGGTTTCAAAAACATCCATAGTTTTTTGTCCAAACATTTGCAAATTTGCATCTCTTGGTGCAAAACTCCAGTATTTTGGCATCTTTCCTCAACATCTGTTTACTAGATGCTGCTACGACATACAGAGAAAGATCATATAATAAAGCATCACAAAGTTTATTTAAGTTCAAACTCATAGATACTGAAGACAAACAACTAACTTCGACAGAGACTGCAGGTAGAAGAGACCAGAAAACAAAATAGACAATGCCCAAGTCTATTCCAACATGACATGAGACATGCAGGCGACTTTTATTCTAAGACTACTCCAAACTTAGAGAAGATCTCTTTCAAGACGAACCTACTCGGAACCAATCCCATGGGGAATCTTAAAGAGCTCAGTGACCTTCTTCCAGGACGGCCTGTTACTGATATCATCCCACCAAGCACTCACGTGCTTCCGGTCCCTAACCATGTATTCCTTCTTCATAGCACCAACCAAGAAGGCGGTGAAAGGAAGGTGACTAAGGTCAGCAAGGCTGAAGAAATCACCAGCCAAGTACTTGGTCTTCGATAGCCTCTCCTCGTAGATATCCAGAACTTTGCCAAGCTTCTCTTCGCTCTCTTGGATGAGTTTCTCGTCGGGAGGGAAGCCGAATTTGGAACTGAAGAGAATGTGGAGGACTAGGTTGTAGACTGGGGGGTGGAAGTAGTTTGCTTCGACTTCTAGCCACTGCTCCACAAGACCCCTCTCTTCTGCTGTCTTCCCAAGCAAATCAGTCCCCTGAGACTTGTACTTCTCTGAGAAGTACCTTATGATAGCCCTTGATTCTGCAAAAAAGGTAAAATATGGTGACACAATTTAGTTATGTGATAGTAAAGGATACATATATGAAGGAAAAAAATTCCCACAAAATTGTAAGCTATTATGGGTAAAAGGCATAAATAGAATAAGTATTGACTTGATAAACTGAACCTTAACGTAATTAGGTCCCAAATGAATGAATGATGAATCGCATGAATCGCTACGAACCGTAAGATTCGAACTCTTGAATCGAGAGTCTGACTCTCGAATCGAATTGTGAGATTCTAACTACAATTTATTTTGTAGAATTACAATTTCACCCCTTCTGTCTGTCAAATTTCAAAATATTTACACACTTCCCAATTGTGACCCTTTGTCTGAGGGTAGTTGTCCGTCACTTTAGTAGTTTCGGGTCTCTCTTAGATTATGATATGACACAATTAGTGTCCTGAAGTTTGGAATACAAAAGGTGTGAAAGCGTCTTTGCATCAAACCTAAGGGGGTGAAAGTGTCTTATACCCTACTATTATCAGGCAAAGAACAGAAGAATTAACAAAGGTACAAGGTGAGTGTGGGATCAAGGACTTTACCAAACAAAGTGAAGTCTCCATCTTGAATTGCAGGAACAACTCCAAAGGGCTGCAATTGAAGAAAACCAATTGGTAAACATGAGAGAGAGAGAGAGAGAGAGAGAGACTGAGAGTACCTGCAGTTTGAGAAACTCAGGAGATTTGTGCTCCCCCTTGAGGAGATCAATGGGGACAGTCTCAAATTCAACCTCTTTCTCAATGAGACAAGCAATCACTCGCTTTGTAGAAGCATAGTCTGGACCATACACCTTCACAGCCATTTTTTTTTGTTGTTTCTCCTTCCTCTTCTGCTTTGTGATATAACACTCTGGTCTTGGAGGCTTCTTATAGTGGTTATCTGATTCTGTGACTCATATGTGGCAGTACATGAATTATCACTCCCTTTTGGAAGCTTCTCATAGTGGTTGGTGGGTAGTAAATGAATAATCAATGCCTGCTTTCTAAAATTTAACAGTTAGTGAACCTGGACAAACTCATTAGGGAAAGAGGTAATGGAGATAAAATGGGGTGGGTCAAAACGAAGGCACGTGGCCACTGACTGTTTAAATAAGAGATGCATTGTCATTGGTTGTAGAACACTACCTGGTGTTCTTTTGAAGCACTAAAAAATTTCTCTCTTTTGAGAGGAAGATAAGGTTTTCACGTTTAAGTGCCTTTTGTTGTGTTGTTAACAAGCTGTAATGACATGGTTAAGACATTTGTAGCAAAGAAAATAGACAATTCATAATTGCAGAAACAGTTTTGGTATGTAAAATGCCCATGCATCATGCATGACAAATTCAAACAATTTCAGTAAGTTGCGTTCATGCATGACATATATTCACAGTTAAAATTAAAATCTACTTCATGGGATCTTTTTAACATTTTTGATATTTCAACTTGTACACATAAGACCAAAAAGAACAAGAGGAAGGAAAATAGAAATTGACAAGTACTGGTCAAGAAGAACCAAAGAAGAAAGTGCAGAAAAGCAATGGACCTCCCCAACGCTCACTTGTAAAAATAACAAAATTGAGCACGTAATCGGTGAGAATATGGTGTTCAAATTGACCATATTCTTACGCTCAAAGAATATGGTTCTGAATAATGATTCATAAGAAAACAATAGTCAAGTACCTAGTCAATTTTAATTATGCAAACAACATGATTGTTAATTACCCGGGATTGAGTTTAAAATAATAAATAAATTAGAATGTAATAAATAGATAAATTAGAACCTCTAATACAAACTAATTAAAATTACTGAAACAGATCGTTACATTATGGATGCACCCCACTTATACAAATTGACATCTCATAAACATCATAATTGTGATTGATTACTGATGCAAAGAAACATTAGACAAACAGTTAATGCTATGCTAACATAGGGTTCACCAATAGGGGGTTGGTTTTTAGAATGATACTAACACAACAATAATAATCACACATATTTCGACACAAAAGGGGTGAAATAGAAGGATTAGAAGTACAGGGTAAAGCATATCAGTCATCTTATATTACTTGTTATTAGGTACCATACGGTAACATGATATATAGTGGCGTCCCTCTCTCATACAAACAACATATAAAGAAAGGGAGTGCAGGGTTTCATGCATCTCTTTTTCACCAGTGTAAGAATTTCAAAGAAGCATGCAAAGAGTCTTTTGGTACATAATTTGCAGAAAGTAACAGCGATGGAACACGCTCCCCTAAAAACTAAGCCTGGGAAATAAAGAAAGGGTAGCTTAGAGAAGAAAGACAACGAGGTAGCTATGTCCGTCGGGTAAGGTAAAATTTAGCGTCTTTTTTGGCCAATTTTGCTAAATTGTGTGCGGTGATGATCTGCATGTGTGGTACTTTTACTACGTTGTAGGAATTTGACCGAAAAAGGAACTCCAGAACAGCCCATAGAGTGACGGCCTCAAAATAAAATCGTGCTGGATCACCGAGCTGCAAAATAAGATTTGTGCAATCTGTTAGAAAAGTAACATTTACGTTGGGAGGTGTGACACCAAGTACATGCATGGCAGAGGGCTAGGAGTCCTGTGTGGAGGGCAGGCGCGCATAGGTGATGTGTTTCTCCGAGTGAATGAGTTGTTCATCCCTTGTAAAGACCACAAATCCAGATCCTGCTGATTCATTGTCGCGATCCCAGGAGCCATCGGTTTGAATGGTGATTGGTGAGCTGGTGGCATCTGAAGGCTGGAGACCACCGTGGAGAGTGGGGGTCTCGCTAGTTTCTCCCGAGGCATCTTGTGTTGCTTGTGATCAAGACAGGTGGCATAAAGATGAGTGGCAGTTGACTGCTTCTGAGGTTATTTCCATGTCGGATAAAGATCTGGTTCCTCAATTTTGAGAGGGTCCAAAGGATGGCGGCCAAGACACATCAGTGTTGAGTCTTGATGAAGTGTGTGGATCCATCCTGAGAGACAGTGCTGGAAGTTGTTTGGATTGGGGGCTAGGGGTTTGGGTGGAGAAGGGCGATAGGGACCTTTGAGCAGTCTCGGAAATGTGGATTGGGGTTTCGAGAGCTTAAAATTTTCTGGCATGGTAGGCTCAAGCGGGTTTTCTGTTGAATTTATCAATTCTCCCCAATTAAGTCTTCGAGTAGGTAGGCCGGGGCATGGGTCGGGAAAAGGGGGTCTGCCCAAAAGTGATAGCCTGACGGGGTCAATATAGGCTCCATTCTTTGTGTAGGGCCAGTCCTGCGTCTTGTTCAGCTGGGCAGGCGGATAGAGAAGATAGGAGGGATAAGGAAAGCTGGGATATGGGTGTGGAGAGCGTTAATGTTCCAGGAGAGGCTGGGGTCAGTTCTTGTGATGAGGTCCAAGACTTTTAGCTGGGTGTTTGCGTCGTGACCCTAGAAGCAAGGTTGGGAGGGTTTGGGAGGGTATCCATCTGTCTCTAAAGACCGCAATGTTCCTGCCTGCGTAGACTTTCAATCTGATTCCTTTCTTTAGGAGGTCTCTGCCATGAAGGATGCTTTGACATGTTCGGAGGCGGGGTGTTACTTTGAGGATGTTCTTGTTCCAACAGTATTTGGAGAGATGGGTTTAGGAGAGGAGGAGGTCTGAATGTGACAAGATGCGCCAACACTGATTTGCGAGGAGGGCTTGGGCAAGATTGGCCAACCCTAGAAGCAAATTTAATTTGTTGGTTCTGTGGTTATGGACTGATTTGTGTTATGAATGTAGTGTAGTGGGGGTACTGATCTGACAGTAGCGGTGTTAATAACTGTGAAATGGCAGCAGGGGTGGTTGCCTTAATGGTTATAGTGATAGACATATCCGAATTTCAAATTGCGGCATCTAAGGTCACTGGGAATTTCGGGTTGAAGTTGTGAGGGTGCTATGGCTGTGTCCGTGGCGGTGGACTAGTTGCTTTGCTAGTGTGCTTTGGGTGGTAAATGGACACTGGTGATGCATTGCTTGCATTGTACAAACGACGATGGTAGTAGTGGTAGTGTTATGGCGGCATTATGGTCGAGTTGGTGGTGGTGAAGCCCATTAGGTAGGTCATTTACAACTCTGAGTTATCATTTTGGCTTTGTTGGGTTAGTTTTCAGTTTTAGGTAAGGAGGAGACTTTGGCAGCGATGGAGGCTCTCTTGGTAACTTAGTCAAATGGGCTACATGGGCAGGTTAGGGTTTGAACTCACCCATCTAGTTAGATGGTTGAACCTATTTGTGCTTGAGCTAAACCTGCTCTAGCAAATCTATTTCATAAGGCTTATCACTGTGTTAATTGCCAATTTGTAAACTTAAAAAAAAATATTTGCTTTTGAATAGGCAATATGCAAAAGTTTATATTCTGCTACAACAAAAGAGCATACTCTTCTCAAAAATAAAAAATAAATAAATAAATAAATAAATAAAGCATACTAATCTCATTATCTGGGAAAAGAACACTTACGGCGAGATTCAAACGATGAACGAAAAAAAAGAAACCGAGAAAATGAAAAGAACGAACCTTCAGTGCCCTAAGGCCTCATCACCAGGTCCGGGGGAGGAAACGATTGCAGAAATCAGAACCTGAGAGGAAGGAGAAGGTAGAAGATGAAGAAGAAGCCATGAAGGAGCTGCAAGAGAAAATTCAGATTGAAAACTATATATATTTATAAGGAACATCATTGCGTTCCTTATTGAATCAGTGTTTGCGTTTCTCCACATGTTCTCTCTGCCATTGCAGCAGCTTCTTCTTCTTCCTTCCCTCACTTCTCCAAAACCCTAGCCCTGAGTTCCGCCGTTCAATTTCCCCCAATTTCAGACGGCGCTAAAACCCTCAGATTTATAGACATACTACTTCAAATTGCGTTTCAAGTCCTTTAATTTACAATTACTTACCCTTCAAAGTAATTACATCTAATTTCACAACTCACCGTGTAGTTTTGCAAAGGTCTCCCAAAAGGCCCTGGAGTTCAGTAAGTATTCTACTCTACCCTCAAACATCAAGTCTAGAAAGACAAATCCCCCCCCCCCCCCCCCCCCCCCCAAGCTATGTCTGAAAACCATTCTATCAAGCTTTAAGATTTCGGAAGTATATCAAGACTATAGTGTGCTATTATTTCTTTAGTTTCAGATAAATGATACACCTTACGAGAGGCAAGTCAATCACGTGAGAAAATGACACCAAATTGAGATATGAATACAAATTACAATCAATAATGTCATATCGCATAACCTTCCACACGTAAACTTCCAATCAATTAAGAGTCTTGAGAGTTTCAGCTTTGAGTCCTTGCTTTACTTCTTTCACTTACAAATCTTGAGAGTTATAATATAACATGATTGAATATATGAAATCACAATTTCGCTAGATGATTCACATATATAACCATTTACTACCTCCGTTTCGCCAAAATCTTCCAATGCATTATACATCAGTTCACTTTAACAAACTAATTTAGCTAACGTGATGATACGAAATATCTACAATATTATAAAAGATTAGCACATTATCGAATCATATTGTTATTTAAATTAGTCAAAGTGATCTCTTAAAGTCAACTGAGAACTTTCTGGCGAAACAGACAAAGCATTTTATTAGGGGTACAAAATCCCTTGAGGAATCCCCTTAATATGTGTACACAAACACAAGCAAGCCAGACAACCAACATGCAAGTTTCAAAAAATTATGAACTGAAACGAACTTGTCTTCTCCAAAACATATAAACATCAGATCAACCAAGGTAAAAAGTAAATGAGAGCAAAGAGCTTTAATCAATCCATGATTATGTACAGCTCAAAAGGTTCACACATATGACTGATTTCATAGGTAAAACTAGCAGAACTTTGTTATTCAGCATCACCACTTAAGTAATACTTGTAAACCAGTCTGAATAGTTCAGGAAACAAAAAACTTCATCATATCAGGTTACAATAATGAATAACCTATCTGCATTGGTGGACACAATCAGCAAACTGTGACAAAATAGGGCACAAGCGATTCCAGCAATCATCAAAATGAGACCACGGGCTCTCCATGGGACGAAGATTTCATCTCTGACAGAGCTGTGTCGATTTCCTCAGTTTCATCAAAATCCACGGGTGTTCCATCAATATGCCTCCTGCAGATATTGCATACAGTTGAAAGGTACCGTCACATAAAACATCTAGAGTTGACAACAAATGCAACAGGAAGAAGGTAAGAAGAGCCAGTAGTTTCACGGATCATAACCCAAGTGAGCTCAACAATTATTCCTTTATTACTTGGTTTGCAAAGGAAAAATAGGAAATTCGATTCTCTTTCCAAAAAGAAAAGAGCTGCTACCCTAGATCACAGAACTGAATATTATTTCTTTGAAAATACTAGACAGCCCGAAAATGGGGACAGAAATTTTCAAACCAATCATATGCGCACATGTGGCTGTTAGCTGCATCTCTCACGGAACTCATTTTACTTGGGTTACATTAGGCTCATTGTTAGGTCTAGTAAGGGTTCATAGTTAGTCATGTTTTATGATTTAGGTTTCAGCCTTTCAGGGTTATGTTCATATTTCAGGGTTCAGATTTTAAGATTACGTTTTACGGACACATATTTGCGGTTTAGGTTTTGAAATCAACCACTCCGGTCATCAAATTACAATTTAAGGTAATCTAGAACCAAACCAATTGTGTTGTAAAAGTAGGCAATAATTGCCTGCCCCCCCCCCCCCCCCCCACACCCTTTCTGTCAATTCCGTCTTCTGTCCGTTTAGCAAATCTCTGATTCTTTTCATAAAAAATCAAGAATCGTGATATATGCACTGATTTAATATCAGATGTGTAAAAGGATACGATAAATTCCAGGCCTCTAGATTGGAGGGAAAATACACAACAAAACAATTCTAAAAAGTGTCCAAACTCCAAACAAAAGAGGACTTCTGTTTCTAAAGCCTGCATACATGCTGCTAAAGTTAAATTAGACCGCGAACTTATCTGCAGTGTGATTACGATACTACGTCTATTGACTAATATATGGTCTTATGCAGGTTCTATTTTTTGAAAGGATATCTTCATCTTTGAAACAGCCAACTCCATATAGCTTTACTACTTAAAGCTGTTGGTTTTAGGTTTATGCTTCGTTCTTTTTGGTCATTGAAACACAGCCAACTCCATCAATTTGCTGTGCTCTTAGCTTTTTAATCGATGCGAGATGTATAGCAGTTGAAGATTATGGAACGTTAGACCAGGTAACATGTACTTAGAAAACATGCTTCTTTCAGGAGATAGGTCAAAGGGATATGATAACTTAAGTACCAAACGCAATGATAACCGCCAAAATGACATCAAAGATAAAGCAAGAAAATACCTTTGGAAGGTAGAGGTCTCATTCGATAAAGCCTTTTCTAGTCTCTCCTCAAAAGGTGTTGCATGCCAGCTAACCTTCTGATCCTAAAACCAGTGCATCAAAGACCGCCATTTGTAAGAGCTCTCGTGAATATATACAAAAACACAAAGAATAAACTGAAATTTACCTCTTTATACTTGTTTGTTGAGTTTGGAATACCATTTCCATCCCAATACTTGGGTGAAATGCGAGAAGCATCATCTTCGTTCCAGTGGGCAGCAACCAGCCCAATGATGGGCCTATCCCCAGGGGTTCTGCCAAGTTGCCCCTTGGCATATTCATTATTGCCATCTTGATTGGTGGGAGACGGTTTTAACCAGGAAGACAAGCTTGCCTCTACTTTATGAACTGAAGGGCCTCCAGTCCTTGCATCTTCTGGGGCTATTTGATCTACCGCAACCCGAGACTCTGACAATTGTGGGGTGCTAGGATCCTCTTCCTTTATTGTCTGCCAGTGAGTGAGATTCTCAACAGGGTTGAGAGCTGAGTACACATACTGCGATCTGACCCGGTGATTTCTGCCACTCACATTCGCCGGGAACACAGTGCCTGGTGTTTGCATATCATCACTGATTTTTAGGGGAGTCGGATAAGGTGATAACTTTGATTGGCCAAAATTAGCAGCTGACTGGGAGTAGTTCGGATTTTGACCCGCAACTTCAGATGACGGAGTTCTTGATGCGAACGAATCCACATTTTCCTCATCCTCAAACCTAACTTTGTTTCTGCCCTGTGTATTTGCAATTGCCTCGGATGGGATTGAAGAACTTCCTGTGCTACTGGTCTGACTATTGGCAAAGCCCCCCTCACTGCCTATATTAGAACTCCTAGAGAAATTTCCAGCATCCTGCCCATTAGATACGCAGCTACTGGAAGACAAGAACAAGATAACAGGTTAGGTACCAGTGTTCTTTCATCATAAGATAAAACTACAGGTCTAAGTAAACTGTATGACAAGAACGGATACTAGTGCGGTCAAAATATCAGAAACGCTAAGCTAACTTCATTGACAAATACTTTTCTTTACATGAACTTTCTTCCCTACATGTGAAGCAGAAATTTAAGGGTGTCAGAAAGCACCATGAAAGAAAGTGAGCTTTCTTTAAAGTTATCCTAATGCATTTGATGAGGAAAACGAATTATTTGATGACCCACTTCTGTAGTATTAGAAAATGGGAATAAATCTGAGCAAAGAGATAGAACTACAAACATGCAGATCTCAATAACTTGTGATGACATGTTAAATGGCATAAACTGTTACAGTATAGCTTAATAAATAGTTTAATAACTGGTTGATTGTTGGAAATGAGGCAATGCTGGTTAAAATTTAACCTGGTAGGCGTATGAAACAAGGAGTCTGATCCCTGTTCCAAATGTTCACCGAGTTTGATAGGAGTTCCAGCCTGATAAGGGTGCTTCTCCAACCCAAGTTTCTCTATGGATGTGTTAGGTAGCCATGAATGGTATTTTGAAACTTGTGAATCTCCATCATATTGGAACTTAGTAGATGCTTTCCGAATTTCTGCTGGAGTTTCAGGCAAAGTTCCACAAGCTTTAAGGAACCGAGCCTGCAAATAGTAGTAATGCTAAATAATCAGCATATAGTAATTATAGGAAATTAACCAAAAGAAAATACCTATTCATTTACAAGACAGTAGCCAAAAAAAAAAAAAAAAAAAAGCACGGATGACTGTGGAACTCCAGCTTTACCAAAACATAAGTATGAAAGAAAAGAGTAGAAACCCAGTCCAACTGTAAATTGGTAACAATTTACAGTGAATCTTAAATGGTATCTGAATCCCAATTGACAAGGACGAATCTTACAATTCAGTTGTGATTCAATCATATTCATAAGTTCACCATCGATTCAGCTAAAGGTCTAATGATTCCAATATTTTTTATGTTTTGCAATATATGTTATTCTTATATATCAAATGTGATAATTTTCAAATCACAAGTTAGGGGTGCGAGTTTCTAAAAGTTTGAGCTTTCTGTTTGTAAAGACGTGAATACATTAGCTCAGCCATGTTATACTTTTCGGGCATATTTTATTCAATTGAAACTTTACAATCCACGATTGGATTTGATTCCCAATTCAGTGAAGTTGAGTTTCGATTAGTTATCTGAATCACGATTTGACAACTATGTTTAGCTCAACCAATGCTGGCCAAATCCAACTAACTGCAGCTAATAGGATATTTTCTAGCAGCAGGGGCACATCACTCCTCCTCACATATAATGATTTTCTTTCGGGAGCATTATGTCCTTCCATTCATTTACAGCAAGCTCTGCACTCTCAACCTCTCACTCGCTCGGAAGGATTCCTGAACTATATCCTTAATTCTTCCTAAATTTTTGGCAACTTCACTGGCATTGGAGTGTATATGTTATCCCCACCAGAAGCTAAACGAACAGTATGAGTTTTGTGCACAGTTATCGTATGTTTCAGGAAACCAGACAGCAAGCAGGACATCCAAAATCAAGAAATGTAGGCTTAATATCCTATATCTAGATACCCGTTTTGCACCTATAGCGGAAAAAATACCTATGTTATGTGTTGATCCAATTAAGTTGCAGAAGAGAAAAATAATAGCCCCAAAATGTTACACAGTCCCCCCCCCCCCAGAATCTGCAACCTCCAACGAACAACATCAATAATCAATGCCACATATTTAGAGTCATTTTCCGTGGGATGAGAGAATGACCACTCGTAGTCAAAGGCTACTTCTCTATCACCAAAAGAACATCTTAAAACAAAGGGGACACGTCTTGATTGTCCCATGCTCCTTTCTCATTTAAGTCCATGCCAAGCATTCGATAATCATAAAATTAGACAGGGTGTAGCAAGATAAATCTTCAACGGTTTAAGATTATGCTCCACAACTCAAATGTAAATTCAAAATAAAGATGGTCAAAAGGTTATTCCCCTGTCTTGTACACAAAATCCTCTATTTACATTTCTCTCAAAAAAAAAAGAATCCTCTATCTACAATGACATGCCAAGAGTCAAATCCTTCATTGAAAAATTTGCAAATGTGCTAGACTTCAAAACAATATCCTATTTCAGTTGGTTTAATGGTCCATAAGAAACACACATCACTGGAAAAACTCATTTTGCAATGGTTCTACAACTTTCTGGTTTAAAATGCTTTAAAAGGAAATGGTAACGAACAAAAGATCCAACAAAGACCATTATAGGGTTAGAGAATTGGTGCTGAGTGCTTGAACAGTTGTACCATATTAATGATTCAAGGTACCATCTCAAGGAGGATAATCATCATTGATAGACATTTTATAGATATTAGCTGGGTCAATACTCAATAGTAACTGCACAGTCATACACTTGAGATCATTGTCCTCCATGAGCATTCCTTTGTCTCATTACAGTAGAGGATACAGTTTAAAGCGTGTAAACGAATTTTTTTAGAGTAGTTCAAGAATGATGCTAGGCAAAAGTCTTAAAAGGGTAATCTTACAAGTCTTAACAAGATAGACACTAAAAAAACTAACTATATTTGGTGTTTTATCTCAATCCCTCTTCCCCACATCAGAAAGGAAAAATTCTGTAGGTGATAGATTCTTTCACTGCACCAAAAATGCGAGAATCCATCACCCACAGAGAACTTTGGATGATTTGATGGACCAAATATTTATAGAAGAGACCTCAGGAAAAATAGTCTAATGGCAAATAGTATTTAAAATTTTCCCAAGAGACAGACAATAGGAGCTGAAAATAGTCTGTAAATTTGAGGGTGTGAACTTAAATAGGCTTAGCAGCTTAAATTCAGCAGGCAGCTGCAGAAGGGTTTAATATGTCCTACTTAAATAAGGGCTATCTTGTAGAACATACTCACCAAAACACTGATTCAAGTATAACCACTCGATACACTAGTACGATATCAATCTGGAGTATAATGAGCTACACATATGAGATTAAGACGCAGGTATACCTCTTCTTTGAGCTCTTTGTCACCATTTTGACGATCCGGGGTTCGCACAGGCGAAGGCTGCTTATTACTCAACAATCCATCTTTATCCTCTTCTAAAAGAAATTAAAAATTAAAAATCCTCAGCAGATAAATGAGTGAAAAATCATGAACACACAACCCAGAACCTATAGTAGAAACCCTAAAAATGAACAAGAAACCAAAATTAAACGAAACAATTGTCAGATCTGCAAAACAACGCACCTTCGGAGAGTAAAAGCGACGAGAGGCGGTTCCGAGAAACGACAGGTTCCTGAATCGAAACGCAAACTATCACAATTCAATTCAATCAAAGAAAAGAAGAATAACGCAATGGAGCTCAAGAAATGGAGAAGATGAACAATTGTTAGTACTCTGGGGTTATCGGAGACGACGGAGACGAGGCGAGACTGAGCGAGATCGTCGTCTTTGACTCGGAAGCAGCCGAAGAAGCAACCCATAGCTGCTCTAACCGATCGGGAGAGAAACCCTAGGAAATCAGCGTCTTCGAACAGAGAGCATAACATGAAGTCGGATCTATACAGAGAAGAAGCAATTGAAAGAAGATTGGAGCGCCTGGGTTTAGGGTTTGTGATCAGTGGCTGGTCTTCGTGAGGAGGATTGGGATTTGGATAGAGACGACGGAGAGAGAGAGAGCTGGGTATGGACTCTGGACATGGCTCGATTTCCATTTTTTGTTTGAAATTTAAACCGAGAGGGAAAAAAGACATCCCCCCAAAATCTACGCCTATGAATAAATATAATAAAAAAATTAAAAATCGAATTAAAACCGAAATTCCCATCATTCAAGCATGGATTGCTTTTTATTATCACTTTGTCTCTCTTCTTTAGGAGAAACTATTCATTGGGGCTAGCCCCACCACTGTGGCATGCCTGCGTGGTCGCTAACTTTTGTCACTATTCAATATGTCACTTTGACCCAGTGATTTGGCTATCAAAATGATGCAATTTTTGATAATTTTTTCATGGTGTTGTAGAGTAAAAGTTGTTATATAATACAGTGAAAATATTATTAAAAAAAAAGTCACATCGTTTTGTTGTTTAAATTACCCGATCAAAGTGACTTAGATACGAGTCAAATAGTCAAAGTGAGACTAAAGAGAAGAAACATAGAGGTAGTTAGCAACACCAAGTGTCTATTTGATATCGAGACTACTTTCAATCAAAAGTTTCTATCCCACAACGCCCTAGTCTCGGCATTGTAGGCATCATGTCTTGCCTTTGAACTACCTCGGTGAACTAGATCTTAGGTGTTAACATCTTCTTAGGAATTATAGATAGTCTAAATATGGTCATAGTCCGCAGTCACGTGGACGTGTCTATCATATTACGCTCCATGTGTGTCAAATCATGCAATCTCAACATATGGGTACCATGATACATGGCCCCTTCGCAAATTGCTGCTCACATGAAATCCAAATAATCGAGTGGTAATTTGGAGGCTACTTTCTTTTTTTGTTGTTTCACCATCTTTTTTGTACTTATTTTCTTTGTTAATCACTAAATATATACTAGCATTTTCATCATGTCAGATTATCTACATATTGATGCATGAGAAGTTAACTAATTGTACGTACACAAGAAAATGTAATTTTTTTATTCAAGTTCCAATTAACCGATAGAACGAACTAATAAAATACCATAATACAGTTGATTGATTGATTAATGATATAGTACTCCTTATGAAGAAAATACAGTTGATTGATTGATTGATAATATAGTTCAATTTGATTTGAAATTGGGCACCATCCAAATCTGTGTTGCTGAATATCCTACACCTGCACCACCTACCCTTAAAGGCATCTGAAAATGTTGTTTCAGCTTTAAGTTGAAGACGCCGCGCCGTTCTTGGTCACACAGATGCGGACCATAGGTGTAGTATATGCAATTGGGCCGACACTGCGGGAACTCCAAGGTCGAAACACAGGCCGAAAAGCAGGATATAACCCATACACTACCTCTAGTTTTACATCCCACAAACAAAGCTTCTTCCTCTCCCCCCAAGCCGTGAATCATCTCAACCCATGTCCACGTCTCGCAACACAGCTTAAACACTTTGAAGTATTTCACATCGATTTGTTCCACCATAAAAAGATACCTCCCATGTTTAGAAACCGCAAGATGCATAATGGAGACATTTGGACAACCGACTTGTAAAGGGATCCGGTCAAATCCAGCCACAACAGCTCTAGTTATTTTACTTCTATCGAAATCAACTATAAAAAGATCACCCAAGTCATTGACAGCGTAGACTTTGCCACCATAGAAAACTGCATCAACGACACGGCCAGCCACTTTTATGGTCATCCATGAGTTGGTCCGCGATCTATAACAAGCCAATCGCCTAAATTTGTCATGAATCACGACCAACTCGTAACCATCTTTAGAACAAGGGTCTGAAGACAGGACTCCCTTGTCACAGTCACCAATATAGCAACAATTTTCTTCCGACCAGCGAGCAGGAAGACACTTGACAGCACCAGTCAAGGGGTTGAAGAGGGCGATATCTACCATTGGGGGAAGTGAGGATGATTCTTCTTTCTGAGCTAGTAACCATCCAAAACAAGATCCAAAATAGTAGATATCACCAGGAGGAGGAAGATTGTGTTGATTTTTAAGTTGGTAATAGCAAATCCCAGATGATGATGATGATGATGGAGTTGTAGTAGTGAAGAAACATCTAATCACCTTGTAGAAATGGACATGTGTCTCGACCACGAGTAGTGGGAGTTGACCGCGACATGTTCTGAGAATCTCTAGTTTTTGCATGTTGTCGCTCTTCTTCTTCTTCTTCATATCCGCTCTCCCCTCTAAGGCCACAATACGCCAGTGTTGGCACACTGAGATGAAGCTCATGAACGCCGGGAAACTGTCATCCAGTTTCTCGACGATCGTGTCTATGGCCTCTGGAAAGAGGTACGCCCAGTCTCGCTGATTTGACATGTCAATGTGTGTTATATGAGTTAGGACACACTGATTTGTCCTCAATCAAGTTCGTCCATCCATTTATGTTGTTGAAGGGTGGTTTGACTGCTAGTACATTAGTCATCAGTCAAATAGCCATCACCAAATAAATTACCTCATTATGGTCACCACTAATTAGGGGCAATAAATATTGGAGAGTTACAAGAAAACTAATGGCAGTATGTGGGTATAGTTTAATTTTTGTACTTTTTGTAGTGTACTAGTACAATACCAAACAATATTGCACGTTGAGACAACATAGTATTTATGGTCTTGGTCATAATCTACTTAAAATATTCATGATTATCAACCTTGTAACTGCCTAAAATCATTATAGCCCCTAATTAGTGGTGACCATAATGACGAAATAAAATTGATGATGACTAATGACTGATGACTAATGTAGCAGTCAAACCACCCCCGCAACCCCACCCTATCAGCAGGGGCGGACGTAGGATTTTACATCAGGGGATACAATTTATAATCGACACGAAAGTTTGGCTTAAATCTACATATAGTGAAAGTTTTTGGCCTAAATTATTATATACTGAGAATTTTGGACCTAAATTATTAATATTTGTGTTTATCTTATGTGTACTTGAGTAGTTTCAACAGATATTGGGGGTACTTTGTGCAATTTTAGGAAGGGCATACATGATTTTTTTTGACAAAAAAATGAAAATTGTAGGAGAGAAAAAAAATCCAAGGTGGCCACCGGCCCACCCTGGGTCAAGTGTGCATCCGCCAGTGCCTATCAGGCTAGGCTATCAATATATAAATGGATTGAGATATCTCGCAACTCATATTTATGGACCAGCTTAAATAATGAAATTCATGATACATTCTTGTTAAATGAGAGTTGAATATCCAGATTGTTTATTATCATTATGTTACATGAATTATTATTATTATTATTATTATTATTATTATTATTATTATTATTATTATTATGTTGTTGTTGTTGTTGTTGTTGTTGTTGTTGTTGTTGTTGTTGTTGCTGTTGCATTTTCTTTTATTAGCTTACAAGCTTAATCCCATCAGTATTATTTTGTTGTCTTAATTTTTTCATTCACCTAATATCTCATGCTGGTGTAATAGTTTGTCACACGGTGTAAAATTGTGGTCTTCCATGTTTTAATTGAGCTGTTCATAGCCAAATTCTTAGTGTACTATAATATATTTGATGCACATGTAATTATTGGTTTCGAGCATCCGAAAATACATTGCATTTGATTTTATACATGAAAAACGTCATGAACGTATTGAGATTTTGCTGAATTATGGAGCAATTTCAGTAGATTTTCCAGGGTATCTTCAGAAGGCAAACATATACTACACCAATCCATCTACATGCCTGATTCTTTTACAGTCATGTTCTCATTTTCGTTCACAAGGAGGCATCTTTTTTACTTCTAGAAACCGTTATTATACAGAGGAAAGTCTTCAAAACGATGATTACTACTATTTCTGCTAACCCACAGAACTGAACTACTTCAAACCAAAGATTGGATTTTGAACACGTAACTGAGAAAAACAACCCAAATCACAAAACCTGATAAATCATATACAAAAATCTTGCGGAATAAACCAGATAAAAATTGAAAGCTCATTTGGAGAGAACCACACAAATCCATCTTTCATTGATGATTCTTTCTACAGTCATGATCTCATTTTCGTTCAAAAGAAGGCATTTTCTTTTTCTAGAAACCGTTACTATACATTGGAAAGCCTTCAAAACGATGGATACTACTACTACTACTACTACTACTACTACTACTACTACTACTACTACTACTACTACTATTTCTGCTAACCCATAGAACTGAACTACTTCAGCCAAAGATTGGATTTTGAACACGTAACCGGGAAAGTAACTTAGATCACAAAACATGATTGAATCAAATACATAAATCTTACAGGATAAACCAGATGAAAATTCCGGATAAAACCCCAGTAATTCTTTCTGGGTAGTCAACGAATTGCAGAAAAAACAGAGCACCGAAGCAAAACTAGAAGCTTTTAGGGTAGTCAACGAATAGTCAAACCTCTCTTTTCTAAACAATAGTATGGTTCATTTTCTCTCTAGAATGTTTCTCTCTCTAGTCAGTTGAATTTCCAGTGAACAACGTGATGAATTGTGACGTTGCCGGCGGGGCTAAAGTCCCGTCACCGGTGACAATAGATCCGGCGTTGGAGGAAACTCTTCGCCGCAGTCAGGCCAATTATAAACGGCGTTTTGTTGATAATGGTGGGGACGATGAGTCTAACTCCCGAACGTTCTCGGAAACCCTAGTCCAGCCTCCGACGGGGTTGTAAATGGAGGATGATGAGATCTGGATGGGCCAAAGCTCGGAGGATGATGAAGCTCTGGCAATTGTGCGCGAGAAGTTGGTGGATGGTCGAATCAGTATCAGAATTGAGGGCAAAGCGCTGAGGAAGCTTCATAGACCTTGAAGCAGAGCACTGATTGTGCAAATTTTGGGGAAGACGCCGAAATTTTCCTATCTCCATGATCGGCTAACGGCTCAATGGAAATTGTTTTGAGGTTTTGAACTCACGGACATTGAGAATGGGTGCTACTGTGTCCGTTTCTACTGTCGTGAAGATTACGAGCGAGTTCTGCTTCAGGGACCATGGATGGTACTTGGCCATTACCTTACCGTTCAGAAATGGGTTCCCCACTTCGATCCATACGCATAAGGGGTAAGAACAACGTCGGTGTGGATTTGGCCGGTCGTTGAAGGTGGATATGGCAACTGTGGCAGCGGCGAGGGGGAAATACGCTAGGGTTTGTGTTGCAATTGACCTAGCTGAGAGTTTGTTACCGGCAATTTGTGTGAATGGTAAGGATTTCTTAGTAGAGTATGAAGTTTTATCACATATCTGCTTCAATTGTGGGGTTTTTGGTCATAGAAAGGAGTTCTGTCCGAGGCTTGCTAGGACGAAGGACGCATCGGCTATGGCGGAAGGGAACACAGCGGAGAAGCAAGTTCCGGAGCTGGAGAGACCTGAGTTTGGGGAATGGATGATCGCCAAACGTCGCTGGCGAACATCTGGTAATCGGGCTAACTCGAGGAAGAAGGAGCGAGTGAACCAGGAGGGAAGCAACCGAGTTGACCCGCGAAGGACCAGTTGGAGAGGCAGCAAGCCAGTGATCCCATGGAGACCGTTGATTCGAGGTTTGCTGCTTTGGCTACAGATGATATGGGTGTACCCCGGAAGCATGGAATCATTACAACGTTAGCAAACAAATGACTGTAGTCAGACCAATGGGAGGATGCCACCTAGAAAGGGAAAGAATCTGATACTTCAGTCACAGCAAAATCAGAAGGGTTCATCAAAGGGTGGACGGTTTAACCCTAATCTGAGACGGCCTTTTGGTGTTATTGATTCGAATCAGCCTCCTTCAACGAGTAACGTTCAAGTGGAGCAGAAAACCGGAAATGGAGGTTTCTCTTCGGAGACTCGGGTTTCCGGTAAGGGTACTCAGTCACAACGAGGTGGTTTTTCCGGTCAGCAGTGGATGGAACCAGCCAGTAACGACAATAACAGGGCCGGTAGTGGATTTAGTGTAATTTTCTCTCCAAAAATTCTGCAACTTCCCAATCGACCCGGACTAGTCTTCGGAGATGCGTCTGTCTATTCCACTACGGGGAAGGATGTTGGTTCGTCAAATCAAGAAAATATGGCCGGCGTTGAAGCTGGAGGGATCTCTCAGCCGTGTGAACCGCTCAATAAACCTCTCTGATCCAATGAAGGTTGTGACGTGGAATTGCCGGGGTATATGTAATTATACTACAATGAATTCAGTTCTTGATTTATGTAGAAGGATTTTGTCAGATGTTCTGGTTATAGTTGAACCCAGAGTTGGGGGGTCGTTTGCTGAAAATATTTGTAGAAGGTCTCATTTGGATCAAGTCAGTATTGTAGAGGCCCAGGGTTTCTCAGGAGGAATTTGGCTTTTCTGGAACAGTGCTAGTGTTGAGGTGGAGATTCTCTCTAGAACAAACCAGGTGATTACTGGATTAATCAAGAGGTGTTCTCAAGTTTCTTGGTTGTTTTCAGCTGTCTATGCCAGTCCAGTTCCTTTAAACAGGGAGGCTCTTTGGCATTATCTCTCTGAACTTGCTAAAGTTCATCAACTCCCTTGGATGATTGATGGGGACTTTAACCAAGTTGCTTCAGCTGCTGAAAAAAATGGAGGTAATCCAGTTAATTCTCAAAAGTGTAATAAAATGATTGATTGTTTTAATGAATGTGAGCTGGTGGATATGGGTTTTGAGGGTCCATTATACACTTGGTCTAATTTGCATAGTGTGGGTTCAAATATTAAACAAAGATTGGACAGAGCTTTATGTAATCAAAGTTGGAGATTGTTATATCCAGAAGTTGGGGTGAAGCATATGGTTAGGATCAGCTCTGATCATCACCCCCTATTAGTTGACACTGATGGATCTCTTTCCCCTTCCCCCTCTCTCAAACCTTTCAGAATAGAGTTAGATTGGTTCTCTGATGAAAGGTTTAGTACCCTGGTTAGGGAAGAATGGATACATGACTTGGAGATTGCTGCTGCAGTGGGAAGACATTTCTGGCAAAATAAAGAAATGGAATATGGAGATTTTTGGGAACATTTTTGCTAGGAAACGACATATTTTGGCAAGATTAACGGGTATTCAAAAGTATCTTGCAATAAGGGATAATGAGTATCTAAGTTGGCTGGAGGTTGACTTACAAAGTCAATATAACAAGATTTTGACTCAGGAGGAATTATTCTGGTTTCAGAAATCAAGAATGGACAAACTTTTGTTGGGAGACAGAAACTCAAGGTACTTCCACTTGATTACTGTGATTAGAAGAAGGAGAAGCAAGGTTACAATGTTAAAAATTAGGGATAATTGGTGTGACGATCCAGATATTTTGAAAATGGAGGTTACAAGACATTTCAGAAACTATATGCTGATCCAACCCCTAGTGGGGGTTCTTTTATCTGGAAAGGAGGCTGTCTTAACTCTAAAGAGCTTAGATGTCTTGATTCAACAATTACTTTGGAGGAAGTATAACAAACTTTATTTGCTATGGGAAGTTACAAAAGCCCAGGGATTGATGGAGTAATTCCTTATTTTTACCAACAACACTGGAGTACTGTGAAGGATGTGTTGTTTAGAATGGTTAAGGAAGCTGTGAGGAGTGGTCATCTTCCTGTAGGTATAAATGACACTCTCTTAGTTTTAATTCCTAAAGTTGAGAAGCCAGACACTTTTAGTCAATTCAGGCCTATTAGTTTATGTAATGTAGCTTTGAAGCTCATTACTAAACTTTTAACTCATAGGCTCAGGCCTGTACTGCAGAGAATTATTCACCCTGCTCAATTCAGTTTCCTCCCTGGAAGTTATGCTTGTGATAATATTTTATTAGACCAAGAAGTTCTTCATACACTACATCATATGAAGAATAGAAAGGGGGGATTGCATTATGGATTATGTGACAACTACAACTATGAGCTTAGTGTGGAATGGTGAGAAGCAAGAAGGGTTTAGACCTGAGAGGGGGTTGAGGCAAGGGGATCCTATCTCCCCTTACCTCTTCTTATTAACTATGGAGCTGTTAGATAAAAAAATTGAAGAAGCTGTTATTCAAGGTAGGTGGAAGGGTATTTGTTTTTTAGAAACCACATCAATACTCTAGTAGGTTGGAATACTGTGAGAAATACCAAATAAAGGGGTGGTTTAGGTTTTAAGAACCTGGCTTCTTTCAATCTAGCTCTCTTTGTAAAGTCTAGATGGAGAATTCTAAAAGGAAACTCTTTGTGTGCCTCAGTGTTCAAACATAAATGTGGCTATGTTGCTTTAAAATCTCACCACTCAAGAGTTTGGAAGCATCTCCATGCAGCATTTAAGGCAATTAATTCTGGTTGTGTAAAGATTGTGAGGAATGGACAACATACTCTTTTCTGGCTTGAATCATGGTTGGTTAAGTTTAAGCTTTGTTATTTTGCTCTTAAAGATATAGGTGAGGAAATGTTGCAATATACTGTGGCTGATTATTGGGAAGAAGGTGTTGGATGGAAGTGTGAAGTGTTGAGAGAATTTCTGCCTTCTCAGTTCCAGAGCTTCTGAAATTGGTGAACTTACAAAATGAAGTTCAGCAGAGTGATGAAGTGTCTTGGGTTGCTTCTAAGTCTGGTGAATACACTGTGGCCAGTGCTTATCAAGAGGTTGTAAAAAATGTTGAGACTGAATCTAGTTCTAAGGCTTGGAAGGAGGTCTGGAAGATATATTTCATTTGGCTTCTCAAAAAAGAGAGATTGTGCACTCAGTACCTCAAAGCTAAAAGAGTTATTATTCAATCTGCAAAGTGTTTATTTTGTGATCATATTTGTGAAACTTCTCTTCATGCTTTGAGAGATTGTGGATGGGTGTCTCAAATATGGAAGAAGCTTGTTAAAGCAGAATTTTGGAGAGAATTTTTTGGTTTAGATACTGGTTCCTGGGTGGATATGTGCATTAAATGTCAAAATTGGGCTATTGTTGATGTGGATTGGCAAATTCTCTCTACTACTGCTGCTGCTACTTTGTGGATATGGCATAACAAAAGAAGTTATGATGAGGCTTTTCTCCTCCCTCTTGATCCCTCCAATGCTATTGTCAGGCAAGCTACTCAAGTGGAGAATATGTGGAAGCTAGATATGCAGAAAATTCCCCAAAAACCAGTTATGGTGTGTTGGACTAGACCTGATCGGGGTGCTGTGAAGATCAATGTGGACTGTGCAGAAGTGACTCTTAATCATGGTCTAGCAGTGGGTGTGGTGAGCAGGGACTCTAATGGTGCTTGGCTTTGGGGAGCTCAACTCTTTCTTGGCAATTCTTCAATCTTAAATGGTGAGTTGAGAGCTATTTTGGAGGGTTTATTGATTTTTAAGTCTAATGGGGGCAAGAATGTAATTATTGAATCTGATTCTGAAGATGCAGTGAGTTTGATCCAGAAGGGTGATAGCTCATGTGGTTTATGGATTCTGGTGAAGGCCATTAGAAGACTGCTTCGTGACACATTGAGTTATGTGGTGAATTTTGAGGGAAGCTAACATGTTAGCTGACCGTGTTGCTAAACATTGTGTTTTTAGTTCTTTAGATAGAATTTTGTTAAGAGTTCTTCCTGTTTACTGCACTTATATGTTGGATAGAGATAACCAGAGTGTTGGTTATGTTAGATTAGTGCTTTCTTGAGCTTTTGCTCGTCTTGTATTACCAGAAAAAAAAAGTATGGTTCATTTCAGAAAAAACAATAGTTGGGTGAAGATTTATACGCTAACCGCAACGAGGGGGTTAGAGAATGGATTGAGGACGTTATGCTAACAGAGAAGAAGCAAACATGTGAAATATTTGTACTTACTTTGTGGGCCATTTGGAGAAATCGCAACGACGATGCGTTCAATAATTATGGTAAGCATCCAGAGGTGATCGAAAATAGCAGCTTGGAATATCTTCAATGGTACAAAGAAGTTCAAGCAGCTGACTGATAACGCCCAAATAGGGGTTATTTTATAGCCTGAAAAGACGTGTCTTTGTGTCGGAAAGCCGTGTTTTAGCAAGAATTCACCCTCGGAAAGCCTCGGTTTTAGGAACGAGACGTTTATTTGCTCTTCGTGAATTTCTGCATGTTTCGTACCTTTTTTGGATATGATCGCGGGTTTTTTTCATGTTTTAACAGGAACAGGTCTGGAAAGCGCATTGGGATGCGTGCCGAGACAGAACCGGGATCGCCTCGGGAAACGTGCAGAAAACGCTCGGAGCAGGATTTGACCGAGACTGGTACAAGGGAGCGGAATGGAAAACGAAAAGACTGGAGGAAAAACGAGTAGTGAAAACCGACCGAGGAAGTTGAAAACGCCAAAACCGAGAATCACCGGGATGCACTCGGTTGACAATATCTTGAGCTTGACTTGGAATTTTGAAGTGAAACCAGGGGCAAAAGAACGGAGACGTCAAGGGCTTTCCGAAAACAGGTTATAATGCTGAAACGGAGTCCGGCCGAAAAACCGACTCCCGTCACGTGTGGGGCCCAGTCGGGCCACGCCCGAGTAAGGAGTCTCGGTTTCCGGTGTCCAGAGTCAGGAGCAACTATTTCATGTTCGTGACGATTTCCGGGACAGTTTTGGCCTAGGGGTATTTTGGTCATTTTGGCACCGGGCCCGGGTTTCCGGAGTCAAGTTCAGATTTTGTCTCCCAAATTCAGTCAGCAGTTTTCCGATGGCCAGAGTTAGGATTGGACAGAATTCAGAGCGGTTTTGACCCAGGGGTACTTTGGTAATTTTGACAAGTTTCGGATCAAAACGCAAGACGGGAACACGGGAAAGCAGGAAGACACCGAGGAAGGAAAACCGGAGATTTCTGGCAGAAGTGTGGGACCCGGGAGAACCAACCTGGCCCACCAAAGGACCAAGTGGACCCCACCTAGCCCCCACGGCCTGCGTATATACGCAGGCCCTGCGTATATAC
This sequence comes from Linanthus parryae, assembly GCA_023055425.1. NCBI lineage: Eukaryota > Viridiplantae > Streptophyta > Magnoliopsida > Ericales > Polemoniaceae > Linanthus > Linanthus parryae. Next base: position 75,916,721 of record JALGPY010000009.1, on the reverse strand, counting down.
GCAGCACCTGCGTATATACGCAGGCAGTGAGGGTGGTGGGGGATGTTGGTTGGGCCCTGGTTGCGTATATACGCAACCCTGCGTATATACGCAGCCAGTTTTGACTTTTGGTCAAAGACGGTGGACCGATGGCAAATTCCGTAATTTCGGGCACAAAGCGTTTTCAGGAAACAGCACTATTTAAAGACTCGTCCAGACTCGTTTTGAGACAGCATACAATATACACAGAACAGAACACAAGACAGCACAACCGAAGGAGGAGTCGGAGCGTCCCGGAGAGCACGGAAACGTGAATCCAGATTCAAGACACCCGTTTGCTTTTCTTCTCTCTTAATCAAAAACTGTGTTATTTACGTTATGAATTTCCGTAGCTAAACTTTTACCTAGGTTCTCGGTGAACCTAGGGTTTCGTTTTCAGATTAGTTCTGTGTTTTGACTATGAATTCATGATTACGTTATCTTAATATCAGCAGCTTTATCAGTTATTCTGTCTTTGAATTTTACTGTTTATGCATGATCGGAGTCGCGAACCAGAATTGCTACAGACCCGAGCCGGTAGGTGAAAACGTCCGGTTAGGGTTAGGAAGAGAAGACAGAATTTAGCACCTTACCCCGATGGGCCGACTAGCGAAGGGGAGTTAGGACTAGCCTGAAATCATTAAGACCAACTGTTAGAGAATCTGACCCGGGCCATCAGGACAGGTTAGAAACCCTAGCAGCCTTAGAACGAGACTGCAGATTTAGGCAGCTTAACAGGAATCCGACAATCTGCAGGATTGTGATAACGTGCAGGAAAAGAAAAGATACTGCACAATTGGTACGTGGCACGGATAACGAGACTGCTGTGTGTTTTCATGTCAAACAAAGAACGAAAATCTGAAGAACCCTAGGGGATCCCGGGACCTAGTATCTCAAACCCTAGTTTTACAACCTTAAGATTATTCAGAAAACTTTCACAAAAATATTTACGTTTCAGTTATTTACGTTCAAACTCTCAAAATCCTCCTCCTTTTTACACTCTGTTCGTTAAAACTGATTACTAGAAAAACCTGCAAAGTCCCTGTGGGATCGATAATCTGAGTCGTAATACACTCTATACTACTTGATTCGTATACTTGCGAATAGTACGCTAAATTGCGCACCAAGTTTTTGGCGCCGTTGCCGGGGACTTTTTAGGGTTTATTTAGTAGTCCGAATTAATTTTCAGAGTTTTTATTTTTATTTTATTTTTTATTTTTCGTTATCTCATTGCTCTTGAGATCTCTACTTTTGCAGGATGGGCGACAATACCGAGAGAACGCCAGAACTGCCCGAGACACGTACTCCAGCCGAGATGGCTCGGTACATCGAGGATCTGATCGCAGCAGGATTCGCTGCCCGGAGCAACCAGAGGACATACAACCGGTCTGGGAAGGCGTTGGTGGAGAATTTCGAAGTCCCCACGGGGGGGCATGAGCGAGCTATTGTGGTGCCCGAGATCACCGCAGAACACTTTGACATCAAACCCTCCACCATCCAGACTGTGCAGACCCTCTGCCCGTTCCATGGCAAAGCTGACGAAGATCCAAACGACTTCATCGGGAAGTTCGAGGACTACTGCAACAAAGTACGGTATAAGGGAGTAGGAGCCGAGGCGCTAATGCTAATACTCTTTCCATACTGCCTGTACGGAGTGGCCAACGACTGGCTCGAATCCCGACCACCTAGGTCCATCACAACATGGGAGGGGTGTGTCACCGATTTTCTGGCCAAATTTTACCCCGCCTCCCGGGTCATTCAATTACAAAGCGAGATTTTGTCGTTCAAACAGAAGACGGGAGAGACGGTGGTAGACGCATGGGACAGATTGATGAGACTTGTGAAAAGATGCCCGAACCACGGTTTCGGAGACCCGAAGATCCTGCAGGTATTCTACCATGCCCTAGACAGGGAGAGTGCTGACAGGATTGACCGAGAAGCCGGAGGAAATTTTCTGTACCATGTGGACAAGGACGGTGCCTATGAGCTGATGAAGCAATTAGCCAAACAGGACACTCGCCTGTTTGACGATCGCAGGATCACGGCCCGAGCCGAGCCAGTGGAAGACGACCGGATAGACAATCTGGCCAAGATCGTTCAAGATTTGGTCAAGAAAGTTTACTCAACTGATGCAGTAGGAAAAACAGATTTGGACACAGCCATCGAGGGGCTCGGAAACGAAGATTCCAATTACGTACAGCAGCAGTGGGATCCGAGCCGGTACAGACCGGGTACGAGAGACCATCCCGGGTTCCGGTACGGAAACCCAAACGCAGCAGTTTATGCACCGGGGTTCCAGCACAGGCCACCAGCCCAGCAGGCTGCACCGACGCAGCAGGCTCAGTCGGGCCCATCTGCACAGCAGTACGACGCTCAGATGAAGGAGATCAAGTCCATGTTCCAGACCATGGAGTCCCGGTTCGAGCACATGGACGCCCTGACAGCCGACGTGCAGATGACCAAAACGTCACTGCGCGCTTTGGAGGTACAAGTTGGACAGTTAGCACAGCAGCTAACGGAGAGACAGCCAGGAAACTTGCCCTCGAATACAGTGAATAATCCACGTGCTCAGGTCAATGCCATCACCACTCGGAGTGGATTAGCACTACAGGATCCGCCGTATCCTAGCCATGCACGTGCAGAAAAGTCGAAGGAAATCGAGCGCGAAGTATTTGGCAAGGATAGCAGTTCAGCCGACCGCCCCCAGCCGAAGGGCTCGGTTGAGCAGGATGCAGTGCAGAACGAGAAGGAAGCAGAAACGGTACCTGTCTCTAAGGAGGTGCCGTATCCTTTGAAGACACGAAAGAGGGATGATAGCAAGGACTACGCCAGATTTCTCGAGATTTTCAAACAGCTGAAGATCAACATACCCTTTGCGGAGGCGTTGGCAAAGATGCCCACTTATGCCAAGTTCCTCAAAGATATTTTGTATGGACGGAAACGTATGAGTGATTTCGAGACAATAAATCTGACGGCAGAAGTGAGCAATTGTGTGATGAATGGGCTACCGAGGAAGAGGAAGGACCCTGGCAGTTTTGTCATCCCGGTGACCCTAGGTAATGCTTACACAGGAAAGGCTCTGTGTGACCTAGGGGCCAGTATCAATCTGATGCCTTTGTCGATTTTCAAAACTTTGAAAATCGGTGAACTCAGGCCCACCAGAATCAAGCTGCAAATGGCGGACAGATCCGTGAAGCAGGCTTACGGAGTTATTGAAGATATTCTGGTGAAAGTCGGAGAATTGATTTTTCCGGCAGATTTTGTAATTCTAGACATGGAGGCAGGAGACGTACCACTCATTCTGGGCAGACCGTTTTTGGCTACCGGAGAAGCCATGATAAACTGCAAGAGCGGAGAACTGACCATGCAGATCAATGAAGACAAGGTGAAGTTCAACGTTTTCAAAAATCTGCAACTACCGAATTATTACGAGCATGAAGACATCTTCGCAGTGGAGGTAGTCGAAGAAGGCTGGGAAAACGAGGAGATGGATGAGCTTTGGGAAGAAATTGACAGAGTGGACAGAGAGAACGAGGAGAGATTCCAGGAGGAGCAGGCCATGCAAACTGAAAACCGGACCAGTTTACAGCTGGACGAAAAAGGTGGGCAGAAATTGGCCCTGGTCCCGTCACTCAAAGAGCCACCAACCCGAGAGCTTACACCGCGCCCGAGCCATCAGACTTCGGCACAACCAAAGCAGTTTCAAGAAGGGCAGAAAGCACTTCACGGCGAGTCTCGGATGCAGCTTATCCCGGGAAAATTGAGATCTCGGTGGGTGAGCGGAAACCGGGTCAAGCCATATTTGGGCCCGGAAGCAGACGTCAAGGTACACCCTGGCGGTTTTGACGTCCCTTGAGCAAACATGAGGTAACCGGGTCGGGCCGTCGACCGTAAATTACAAGCGCTGGTTGGGAGGCAACCCAACGTAGTAAGTTATTTTAAATTATTTCAAGTTTTATTTTCAGTTTTGAATTTTGAGAGAGGTAAGATGAGTGGGTATTGACTTTGAATTGAGCATGTGCAGATACAGCAGAGCAGAAAACGAGAACAAAAAGGAGTAGAGAGAGAAAAAAAAAAATTATGTTTGAAAAAAAAATACCTGCTGCCTGCGTATATACGCAGCTGTTGCGTATATACGCAGCCTGCAGTAAAATTTCAGAATTTTAAAAAAAAAAATATATATTTTTTTTACCTGCTGCTTGCGTATATACGCAGACCTGCGTATATACGCAGTCAGCAGCGAAAATTTCAGGATTTTGAAAAAAAAAAAAAAAAAAAATTATTATTTTTGTTGCTGACTGCGTATATACGCAGGGTTGCGTATATACGCAGCCAGCAGTGAAAATATAGAATTTAAAAAAAAAAAAAAATTGAAAAAAAAAAAATTTTTTTGTTGCTGACTGCGTATATACGCAGGGTTGCGTATATACGCAGCCAGCAGTGAAAATATAGAATTAAAAAAAAAAAAAAAAAAAAAAAAAAATTGAAAAAAAAAATTTTTTTTGTTGCTGACTGCGTATATACGCAGCCAGCAGTGAAAATATGGAATTTTTTTCAAAAAAAAAAAAAAAAAAAAAAAAAAAAAACTTTTTCAAAATGCTCCCTGTTCAGTACTGCGTATATACGCAGGCAGAAGAAGAAAACAAAAATATTTGTTTTTTCCGGACAGCAGCACGTTTTTGCCCCATTTTTCTCTCTCTACCTCCATACACAGATCCGTGGAGTTTGAAGCGAATTCGGAAAATTTCGTGGAAGGAAAGGCAGATTTTCAAAATCTTGAAGAATCGACCCCGGTGTGTTCTGGCACACTCGACCGTCACAGGGACTCGTACGAGTTGGGGATTTTTCAGGAACAGTTTTTCTGAAGAACCGAGCAATCGACCCCGGTGTACGGAAGTATACTCGACCATATGGGAGCACATTGTCAAACACAATGGTGCTCGGGGATTGCACGTTTGAAGAGCGCACATAGAGCCCGAAAGGTTGACAGCTTCCATCGAGAAATTTTCTGGCGACTGGTCAACGGTCCTGCTCCACCGGAATCTGCGAGAAATTCCGCACCTGTAAGAACTGACTCCGGGTGCACAGGTTCAATTTCTGTCTCTCGCTTTATTTTTCTGCATATGCTACCAGTTGTTCCCATTCGATGAGGCAAGCCAGCTCATCCAATCCAGATTATATGCCTAATGATTAGTACCATGAGGGCATGGCACCATCCAGTGTGGGGGTGGTGGCGTTGTAACTGCATTACTTTTTATAAAAAATAAAAAAAAAAATTAATGAAAAAATTGAAAATTTTGAGACTGGGTGAACGATTTAGCTTAAAGCTGGAGAGAGCTCAATGATAGAAAATTTCCCGAAGTGGACGAACTTAGGTGAGGAAGAGCTGCGAGAATCTGTCTAGGAGAGTTAATAGAGCCAATACACTTCAGAAAACGCAAGTAGCTGTCTCCCGAGCAATGTATCCGACTAGCTGCCAGACCACCGTCACCAGGTAGTCGTCAACCCGCCATCACTGTCACCACATCATTTGGTGGAGTGATAGGCCATAGGGGACCTCACGTCCTGTCTCGCGCCTTAGGTCCACTAGTGAGCCCCGTTGATCCATCAATCCTTTTCTTGGTAACCGTTTGACTTAGGAAGCCGTTTTTTTTTATACTCGCATCATTGTTAGTATTTTTACCTTTCCTATGCGTCATGGCACGAGGGAGTTGAGTTGAGGGGGATTTTCTGGGGTAGAGCAGAATTGTCATATTTGATAGTGGATGGGCTTTATTTTTATATTTGAGGGTGTGTAAGGGTGAGATAGTGACGGCAGCACACTTCGGTGTGGCGGTGACTCACGACATTACACCGTGAGCACAGGAGGAGAGCCGTAGTGCGTAAAATTTTCCGCACGACATAGGGAACTTTGGGTTGACAGGGTTACTGGAGGACGCGCTGTGCTATTTAGACATTCTTGGAGTGAGGAGGATCGGTTGGAAAAGCGCGAATATTTTACAGATTGACTACATGGTTCGGAATTAGTGTGGGGGTGGTCATTACAGATTATTTCAGTATTTTTCAGCCACCCCACGTTTTTTGGTTTATCATAGAGTTGGCCTGGTTTATATTGTTTATTGTGTAGCCCCGCAAAAAAAAAAAAAAAAAAAAAAAAAAAAAAAAAAAAAAAAAAAAAAACGAAAACGAAAACGAAAAAAAAACGAAGAAAAAAAAGTATCAAAGGCAGAAAATTCAGGGTGCTTGATTGATTTTATTTCAAAACGCCAGGCCGGCTATTTTTATCACAGTTTCACATTCGTTCACAGTTGTGGCCGCGAGAACGGCAGTTACACCGGGACTGGGGAAATTGAGTGTCTAGAATCTTAGGTGATTTGGGTCAGTTTCGGTCATCTTGGTGAGGGAGTGTGAGATTGGGGTATGTGTGAGTGTGCTGTGACGTTTAGGACATCGCTTCTAAATGACTTATCCTACCGTCCCAAAGCCGGCAGATTTACATTACACCCGGAGTAAAAGCACGGAAGGTGTGCGTAAGGGATACGCTCGGTTTGCGTGCAAAAGCGGAAGTAAGTGGTGTTCGTGCTTGTTCCTAACCTAGGCTGGCCGCGAGTTCTTCCGATCACCGCAGTTTCTGAAATTTAGGGGAATATGAGAACTTGATGATGTTCAGTTTGAGTTAAAGAGATTGCCCAGTCTCACACAAAAAAAAAAAAAAAATAGAAACTGTTTTTATAATATAATACTGTTTTTAAATAAGTGCAGTTACACCGCTCTGGATTGATTCGGGATAGTATGCATTGGTAGTATATTGCTGGAATTTGCTCGGGACGAGCAAAGTTTAGTGTGGGGGTATTTGATAACGCCCAAATAGGGGTTATTTTATAGCCTGAAAAGACGTGTCTTTGTGTCGGAAAGCCGTGTTTTAGCAAGAATTCACCCTCGGAAAGCCTCGGTTTTAGGAACGAGACGTTTATTTGCTCTTCGTGAATTTCTGCATGTTTCGTACCTTTTTTGGATATGATCGCGGGTTTTTTTCATGTTTTAACAGGAACAGGTCTGGAAAGCGCATTGGGATGCGTGCCGAGACAGAACCGGGATCGCCTCGGGAAACGTGCAGAAAACGCTCGGAGCAGGATTTGACCGAGACTGGTACAAGGGAGCGGAATGGAAAACGAAAAGACTGGAGGAAAAACGAGTAGTGAAAACCGACCGAGGAAGTTGAAAACGCCAAAACCGAGAATCACCGGGATGCACTCGGTTGACAATATCTTGAGCTTGACTTGGAATTTTGAAGTGAAACCAGGGGCAAAAGAACGGAGACGTCAAGGGCTTTCCGAAAACAGGTTATAATGCTGAAACGGAGTCCGGCCGAAAAACCGACTCCCGTCACGTGTGTGGCCCAGTCGGGCCACGCCCGAGTAAGGAGTCTCGGTTTCCGGTGTCCAGAGTCAGGAGCAACTATTTCATGTTCGTGACGATTTCCGGGACAGTTTTGGCCTAGGGGTATTTTGGTCATTTTGGCACCGGGCCCGGGTTTCCGGAGTCAAGTTCAGATTTTGTCTCCCAAATTCAGTCAGCAGTTTTCCGATGGCCAGAGTCAGGATTGGACAGAATTCAGAGCGGTTTTGACCCAGGGGTACTTTGGTAATTTTGACAAGTTTCGGATCAAAACGCAAGACGGGAACACGGGAAAGCAGGAAGACACCGAGGAAGGAAAACCGGAGATTTCTGGCAGAAGTGTGGGACCCGGGAGAACCAACCTGGCCCACCAAAGGACCAAGTGGACCCCACCTAGCCCCCACGGCCTGCGTATATACGCAGGCCCTGCGTATATACGCAGCACCTGCGTATATACGCAGGCAGTGAGGGTGGTGGGGGATGTTGGTTGGGCCCTGGTTGCGTATATACGCAACCCTGCGTATATACGCAGCCAGTTTTGACTTTTGGTCAAAGACGGTGGACCGATGGCAAATTCCGTAATTTCGGGCACAAAGCGTTTTCAGGAAACAGCACTATTTAAAGACTCGTCCAGACTCGTTTTGAGACAGCATACAATATACACAGAACAGAACACAAGACAGCACAACCGAAGGAGGAGTCGGAGCGTCCCGGAGAGCACGGAAACGTGAATCCAGATTCAAGACACCCGTTTGCTTTTCTTCTCTCTTAATCAAAAACTGTGTTATTTACGTTATGAATTTCCGTAGCTAAACTTTTACCTAGGTTCTCGGTGAACCTAGGGTTTCGTTTTCAGATTAGTTCTGTGTTTTGACTATGAATTCATGATTACGTTATCTTAATATCAGCAGCTTTATCAGTTATTCTGTCTTTGAATTTTACTGTTTATGCATGATCGGAGTCGCGAACCAGAATTGCTACAGACCCGAGCCGGTAGGTGAAAACGTCCGGTTAGGGTTAGGAAGAGAAGACAGAATTTAGCACCTTACCCCGATGGGCCGACTAGCGAAGGGGAGTTAGGACTAGCCTGAAATCATTAAGACCAACTGTTAGAGAATCTGACCCGGGCCATCAGGACAGGTTAGAAACCCTAGCAGCCTTAGAACGAGACTGCAGATTTAGGCAGCTTAACAGGAATCCGACAATCTGCAGGATTGTGATAACGTGCAGGAAAAGAAAAGATACTGCACAATTGGTACGTGGCACGGATAACGAGACTGCTGTGTGTTTTCATGTCAAACAAAGAACGAAAATCTGAAGAACCCTAGGGGATCCCGGGACCTAGTATCTCAAACCCTAGTTTTACAACCTTAAGATTATTCAGAAAACTTTCACAAAAATATTTACGTTTCAGTTATTTACGTTCAAACTCTCAAAATCCTCCTCCTTTTTACACTCTGTTCGTTAAAACTGATTACTAGAAAAACCTGCAAAGTCCCTGTGGGATCGATAATCTGAGTCGTAATACACTCTATACTACTTGATTCGTATACTTGCGAATAGTACGCTAAATTGCGCACCACTGGCCTTCTCGAAGACCAGCCGAACACCACAGTAGTAAGTAGCTCCCGTTGGAAACGCCCGGATTTTGGGTTTGTCAAACTCAACAGTGATGCCTCATGGAAGGAATATGACCTAGCGACGGGGCTCGGCAATGTTATTCGTGATATGAGGGGAGAATTCATCGCAGCCAGACAAACGAGAATCAACCGGCAAAGATCGCCACTAATGGCGGAGCTCGCGACAATCAGGGAAGGGTTGGCATTTGAGAAGGAAATGGGTTTCGACGGAGTTCAACTTGAATCAGATAACGTCACTGCAGTTTTTCTGCTCCGCAATGGGGTTGCTGGTAGAGTCAAAAAACTTGGAAGCATTTCGGACCTCAAGGAAATTTTAGCCGATTGTAGAATGTAGCTGGGTAGTTTTCAAGCAACGGAGGTGCTTCATGTTAGACGAGCAGAGAATTTATTTGCTCACTAAGCAGCTTCAAAAGCTCTTGAGAAAGGGGATATTACTTATTTTTCGCAAACGCCAATTTGAGTGCTCGATGTACAAAATGATGATCTTTTGGGAGTGACAACACATTAATAAGATTTTCTCTACTTCTCAGAAAACAAAACAGTAGTATGTTTTTTTTTTGTTTTTTTTTGGGGGTCAAATTTCATTAGCAAAACTAGGGAGTATGATTTAGTAAACCGGACATGAAAACTTTGGAGCAATTCATAAACATAAAAGTAAAAGTACACCATAGTACACCATATAGATCATTGAAATAAATAAATAAAAAATTGTAGATCTTTGAAATATTTGCTATTTTTAATTGTATTAAACGTTTTGATACTTCAGTTACATGAGGGCTTTTAGGGGAGCGCTGATCCCGATACTCCGTCCGTCTCATGTATGGTAAGTTTATTCATGACATTGTCTTGTGTATAAAATCAAGGGTAAAAGACAATGACTACCCCTGGGTTTAGAGAAAATTCCTCCCCGCTACCTTGAGTTTTGGATAAAGACACTCCGCACCCACTTAACGGAATATTCCGTGGACACTTAGCACCCTTCTGTCATGTTCCGTTAAAAAAGTGGTATATTAAATTTTTTCGGACCATATTACCCCCGTGTATTGCTTTGACATCTTAGCATCAAAGAGCACAAAGAACATCCCCAACAAAAGAAATACCATACCACAAATTTTCACTCTTTCAATCAAAACATCCAACACAAACTCTACTTTTGAATCCAAAACATCAACAGCAACAGAAAGCCACAACTAATTTACATATTTGGGATCATATTTTTTGTTTTGTTGTTCTTAGGGTTTTTGGTGTTCTTGAACCATGAACATCAAGAACACCTTGAGAGAGTATCATCTCCAATTTCAACCTCCACAACCTCCACACAACCTGTTAAAATTCACACTTAACCTGGATCTGTGAAAGCCGCCTCCATCCCTCATCTTCTTCTTCTTCTTCTTCTTCTTCTTCTTCTTCTTCTTCTTCTTCTTCTTCTTCTTCTTCTTCTTCTTCTTCTTCTTCTTCTTCTTCTTCTTCTTCTTCTTCTTCTTCTTCTTCTTCTTCTTCTTCTTCTTCTTCTTCTTCCCCGACCAAAACCAAACCCAACACAGAATTCGCCATCGTTGTGCCAGCTGTTCTTCAGGGCGAGTTGAGGGAAGGAGCTGGACCAGAGGTTGTGGCGGCGGCGAGTGAGATCCACAACCGTCCCCGGAGCCGTCGCTCTCAGATCCACAAGTACCAGAAGAGCTCCGAGCACCGAGACGGACCTGAGGTTCCAGACCAGCGCCGTCGCGGCTCTGCAGCAGCGACGCCACCATCGCCACCATTAAAATAAACCGTCCGCACAAACCTCCTCGCCTTCTCCACCCCTCCCTTACCTGAAGCCATCAATGATCTTCGAGATATAAACTCGGATTAAGATTCACCGGTGGTTTCAGGTGGGGCTCCGGGAGTCTCAACCCAATTGAATACTCGAGTACGATCCACTTTGACTGAGAGATCTGTGAAAGAGAGAGAGATCCGTGTGTGAGAGAGAGCGAGACAGAGAGAGAGAGAGAGAGAAAGAGACAAACCTGGATCTGTGAAAGCCCTCATCGAATCGGGGTCCGGCGCTATAAGATTCGTCGGAGCTAGGACCGGTTCGTCGATTCGTCGATTCGTCGGACCGTCGTTCGTCGGAGCTGGGCTGTGACGTCACCGGAAAGGGGAGTTACCTGAAAGAGGTGTTCCCTCGATTGTGGTAGCCGCCGTCGGTGATTGAAGACGAGCCCTAACTCAGGTGAAGAGTGATTGAGGGAGAGGGGGTGTGAGCTCTCGAGCGATGGAGGCTTTCCCTTTATCATCTTCTTCCTCTTCTCAATTTGGCTGCTGTGTTTCACGGGGAAGAGAGAAAGATGGGGTAGAGAGAGAGGGCCTAGTGTTACAAATGAAGGGGAGTGAGGGTTAGGGTATTATATATGACTTAATTTTATAAAATGTCAGGGGTAAAATGGTCTTTTTCTCCGTACTGTTAGTCCACAGTTAGCCTCCATCCAAGAAAAAGTGCGGAGTGTCTTTATCCAAAACCCAGGGTAGCGGGAAGGAATTTCCCTAAACCCAGGGGTGGTCACTGTCTTTTACCCTAAAATCAAATATGATGACTTGTCTGAAAAATAACTTTTTAAATTTTAAGTTGTCTAAAAAGATGGTGTGAGAAAAGTCTGTGACACAATAGTTAAAGACAAAAGATGTATGAGTTTAGTTAAAAAAGTTGATGTTGTAAAAAAGTGAGTGATGTGATAGTTTTGTTGTTTAGTGAAAGTTACTAATATGTCTTTTTTATCTATTTATTGACTTTATAAAAGGTGTAATAACAATTGATGGATGACGACATGATTGTCATTTGTGTTGTTTGAGGAAAAAAAGACACAAAAAAGCTACCCAAACCCATTTTTTTTCTTCTCCTCATTTCACACTAGAAGCCAAAAGCGAAAAACAAAAAAAAAATCCTGAAAAAAGTTGATATCAAACTTTTAGTGTAAGTCCAAAAAGCAAAAAGATTATTTTGGTTTAAAAGACCAAAAAAAAAAAAGTACCAAACCCCCCAAGTACACTAAAAATACTGACCGTCTCAATTAAAACGTGGAAGACCACAATCTTTCACCAGATGACAAAATATCACAGGCGCACCAGGGATTAACTAGTAGGGGAAAGAAAAGAATAATTAAACATCATAATACTAAGAGCATGTTTGGTACCAGCTGAAAATCTCAATAATCAGCTGAAAAAAATTTGAGAGAAAAATCCAACTTAACTGAGAATCACAATCTGTTTGCTATGAGCTGAAATTATAGATCACCAACTTGATCAGTTTAACAAAATTTAAACATCTTTAAAGTCAAATAATTGAATACACCTATTTATAACTGAATTGTGATCATGCTAATGTTAAAAAAATATCAAAAATAATTTTTCAGAGATTTTCAGCTGCATAATCCCCAATATGGAGATTCTACAATTGCACATAGATTATTTTAATCTGCAGATTATCAGATTAAAATCTGCATGCATAACAAATGAAATTGTTGAAAAGACGCCGATTTTAATCCAATTCGGCGGTACCAAACATGCACTAAAGGGATTAAAGTAGTAGGCTAAAAAAGAAAATAAAACAGCATAATAATAATAATAATAATAATAATAATAATAATAATAATAATAATAATAATAATAATAATAATAATAATAATAATAATAATAATAATAATAAGATTTTTTAGCACAATGATACTATAAAGAATATGTGTTTTTTTTTGGAGGGATAAAGAATATTTTTTTCTAAGAAATGATACTAAAGAAATTGAATATGCAACGTTCATTCACAATGATAAAAAAGAATCTGAACATTTAACTTTCATTTAACACAATATATCAGGAATTAATTATTTAAGCCGGTCCATTGGAAAGAGAATTGCTTTCATGAGCAATTTCGAAGTTGCAAAATAAAGAAAGTGATGCCAGAAACAGACGTGTCTCGACTTTTATCTTTGCCTAAAGACGTTCTGGTAAATAAAGTAGTAAACCATCTTTTTAAATTTCTGTAAATTTGAAGAAGTATTTGTTTAGAAAGTGGCTTCATTTTGCAGATTCAAGTACTATGTGGTGTCGATCATGATGACCTCAAGAGCCTTGTCCAAGTATCGAAAAAACCGAATGAAATGGTAAATTGCTCATCTCCTTGCAAGTTCTTCTGATACTAGGCTTATCAATGTTTCTTCTTAATGCCTGCCTACGATCAGAGACAACGATCTAAGAATTTGTTATAGTAGAAGCTAAACGGAAAAAGATAACTTGGGGGAAGTTTTAAGTTCGAAAAGTTGAGTAGTGGTTATAGTGCAATTTTACGTGGCTAAAAAGTAACTTCGTACCAGAATTGCCATTATCAGCGGTTTGATTGTTTCTTCTTCCGTTTAGTTGCACACAAATTGAATTACACTCCGTGCTTGACTTTCAAATTTAAAATGTTACCTGAGCTTTACTTAGTTTATCTACTATATCCTCTACTATAAAAAAATGAATTCTTGATTCACTCCTGTACGTGCTGACAATTTTTTTTGTTGTGAACAGACGTTGGATCTTAGATTTTCACATTTTGCTTTTTTAACACCAAAAATGGTCAAGGCTTTCCGAGAACCCGGGTTTGATCAGGAGATAGAGCCTCCGCGCGCTCCAAAAAAGTCACGCCTCGCACGCCAGTTGTTTATTTCTTCTTGAGGAAAATTTATTTTGTAAATGCTATACTCCAACTGTTTCTTATATTTTACAAGAATTATTTTTCTTTTGTAGTTTTGGAAATGTCCTTTGTACATTTTAAAGGGTTTCATCCCAAACTGGGATCCATGTAAATGTTGCTACTACTAATAACAATTATATGAAAAAACGAGAACGTATATAATTTGCATACGCGGCTTGTTTCAAGTTTCAATAGAAAGATTAAGTCATCAATTACTTCGGGCTAGTTTGGAAATGTTGTGGCGGTGCTTAAAATTGCTGTGTGAGAATCACTATTGGGAAAACAGCTATGCATTTTAGATAAAATGTTGTTTGGTAAATATCACGTGATAGTTACGGTGAGATGTTGATATAGTAATTTTGTGTTTGGTAAAAACAGTTGTAAACATGTTAAGAGAGTGTAAAATTACAAAAATGTATGGCATGTAATAGTTCCATAAAGATAGAATACCGAAAATTTGTAAATTTGAAAGGTTAAAACCATTGTAGATATATTAATCAAAAGGACATACTGGAAAAGAATCTCTCCCCCTACTTCCTGCAAGATGTTGTGGGGGAGAACATAAACTGTCCGCAAAATCAAAAAAGTTATTTTTACCAAACACAATAAAACCGTTTATGCTGTCGAAAAGCAGCTATGCTAACATTCCCAAACTGGTCCTTCGTCCATATTGAGAAAATAGACGAACAACTAGCTGATTTATTGATTATTATCCGATAATCCAACCAAATTTTCATTTGAAGTTAGGCACCATCCAGATTTGGGTTGATGAATACCCTATACCTGCACCACCTACCCTTAAAGGCATCTGAAAATGTTGTTTCAGCTCTAAGTTGAAGCCGCCGCGCCGTTCTTGGTCCGACAGATGCGGACCGTAGGTGTAATATATGCAATTGGGCTGACACTGCGGAAACTCCAAGGTCGAAACACAGGCCGAAAAGCATGATATTTCCCATAAACTACCAATAGTTTTACATCCCACAAACAAAGCTTCTTCTTCGTCTCCCCCCAAGTCGTTAATCATTTCAACCCATGTCCACGTCTCGCAACACAACTTAAATACTTTGAAGTATTTCACATCAATTTGTTCCACCATAAAAAGATACTTCCCATGTTTCGAAACCACAAGATGAGTGACCGAGGCACTCGGACAACCGACTTGTAAAGGGATCCGATCAAATCCAGCCACAACAGCTCTAGTTATTTTACTTCTATCGAAATCAACTATAAAAAGATCACCCAAGTCATTGACAGCGTAGACTTTGCCACCATAGAAGACTGCATCAATGACACGGCCAACCACTTTTATGGTCATCCATGAGTTGGTCCGCGATCTATAACAAGCCAATCGCCTAAATTTGTCGTGAATCACGACCAACTCGTAACCATCTTTAGAACAAGGGTCTGAAGACAGGACTCCCTTGTCACAGTCACCAATATAGCAACAATTTTCTTCTGACCAGCGAGGTGGAAGACACTTGACAGCACCAGTCAAGGGGTTGAAGAGGGCGATATCTACCATTGGGGGAAGTGGCGAGGATTCTTCTTGCTGAGCTAATAACCATCCGAAACAAGAGCCAAAATAGTAGATGTCACCAGGAGGAGGAAGATTGTGTTGATTTTTAAGTTGGTAATAGCGAATCCCAGATGATGATGATGATGATGGAGCGGCAATAGTGAAGAAGCATCTACTCACCTTGTAGAATTGGACAGTTGTCTCGACCACGAGTAGTGGGAGTTGACCGCGACATGTTCTGAGAATCTCTAGCTTTTGCATGTTGTCGCTCTTCTTTTTCTTCTTCATATTCGTTTTTCCCTCTAAGGCCACCACTCGCCAGTGTTGGCACACTGAGATGAAGCTCATGAAAGCCGAGAAGCTATCATCTAGTTTCTCGACGATCATATCTATCGCCTCTGGAAAGAGGTACGCCCATTCTCGCTGATTTGACATGTCTTTGTACTGTATGAATTAGAGAACGCTATTCGTCCATTCTCCATTTTTATATCTAGTGGGTTTGACTTCTACATTTGTCATCGGTCAAATAGTCATCACCAATTAAATTACCTCATTATGGTCACCACTAATTAGGGGTTATAATGATATTAGAGAGTTACAAGGTTGATTATCATAGACATTTTGAAGTGGGTTATGGCCAAGACTACAATACCATGTTGTCTCAAAATGCAATGTTGTGAATTCTAAAAAAAAAAAAATGCAATATTGTCTAGTAAATTTACTACTAGTATACTGCAAAAAGTATAATTTGTAGTATAGTTTAATTTTGTGCCGTTTTTTAAGGAAGTTGTACTTTTTTTAGAGCACAGATTTTGTAATTTTTTTTTTGTAGTATACTAGTAATACATTACCCAACATTTCATGTTGAAACAACATAGTATTATAGTCTTGTCCGAAACTTACTTGAAAATGTCCATGATTGTACACCTTGTAACTCTCTAATACTAGTTCTCAAAAAATAAAGAAAAAAAGTAACTCTCTAATGGAATACTAACCATAATAACCCCTAATTAGTGGTGACCATAATTAATTTGATTATGACTATTGACCAATGGCTAATGTAGCAGTCAAACAACCCCAACGTTCTCTAACATCTTTTCCAAAGGCAATAAACACGATCGTATAGAAAGTAGATGATAGTTTCCCGTTCCTGAGGTTTATCTTAGTGTGCCAACACTTTGTGGCCTTAATTCTAGTAGTACTTGTATTTCTTAAATTCGGTTCCTTTAAATTTGGATAAGCATTTTCCAAGAGTGTATGGCAAATCACTAGTCTCTGTTGAAAATTCTTCTTAACAAATACTCAGGTTTTTTATTATCATTATGCTAAATGAAATATCATTATTATGTTGTTGTTGCATTTTTTTTTATTTTTTTTCACGTACAAGCTTAATCCCATTAGTATTATTTTGTTGTCTTAATTTTCTCATTCGCCTACTATCTCATGCTGGTATAATAGTTTCGTCATACGGTGAAAAATTGTGGTCTTTCATTTTTTAATTGAGCTATTCATAGCTAAATTCTTAGTGTACTATAATATATTTGATGCAAATGTAATTATCGGTTTCGATCTTCCGAAAAGACATTGTATTTATTTTTATACATGAAACAACGTGATGATGTATTGAATCTTGCTGAATTATGGAGCAAACATATACCAAGAAAAAGAAAATATCGGCGGGAAGGAGGCGACCTAGTGGAATACACAATAATTTACATTCTTTTCACTAATAACGCGTATGTGGTTGATGTGTGTCTTCTTTAGTCTCTCTTCGCCAAAGTCTTCTTCAATCCTCTAACAATCTTCGAGAACCAAATCAAATTCATAACTGAAAGCATTGACGGCACCGCCACCACCAAGAAAACCCCAAATTTGTGCATCTTACTAACCTGTTTCACAAGAATGGAGCAACGCGATTGATGATTACTAGGTGATGCTTGTGTTATAACGATGTAGCGAACACCAAGTCCTAAGACATGGGAGAAGTACTAGGATGTTCAAAGACAGAGTTGCGTTATACTTGTGTTATTTACCTGATCATAGTGTGTGTAAACATGGGATAGTAGCATGATGAACAACAGTATTCTGGCTACCTGCAAACACATTTTCAGTGGCAAGTCAAGGAAATCGATATTGTGAGTGCATACTTGGCAACCCTATTTTTAAACAGACTTTGTTTTTCCGAGTATTTACCATGTTTTAAAATTGGGTAAAAGACACTTTCACCCCCTCTAGTTTGGCTACACGCCGCTTTCACCACCATCCTGTTTGGAAAACGATACTTTCACCCATTTAGTGTGCCAAACTTCATGATACTTACGCCTCCTTATTGTGGCGCCTTCTCGAGTTGGGGTCTGTCGCTAAAAATAGTTTTCGGGACAGTTTACTCCCACACAATGCAAAATATGGGGGTCACCCAAGGGTAAATAGAGTTTTTGCATGATGCGGGGGCAAATTTGTCTCCGTAAGTGTTTCCAGTGATTGACTCCATCCCACACAAATGGCGTCACAATCAGGGCTTGAGTTACTTGAAGTTTGTCTCACTAAGGGGGTGAAAGTGTCCTTTTCCAAACTGGAAGCGGGTGAAAGTGTCCTTCAGTTAAACTAGACGGGCTGAAAGTTCTTTTACCCTTTCTTATATTTAAAAACAGCAGTCTCTAAAAGCACAGATTTTTGTGTTTTTTTGGGGGCTGTTTTTCTGTTTTTAAACAGAATCCAAACATGCTCTTATTAACAATGCTTGTGCTTCTTCTGGGACACACAACCCATCACTTATTCCCAATTCTGAATAAACATGATTCTGAACAGATTAAAGAAGGTTTAAGGTTGTATACTTTTGTCTTATAGAATGCGTGCAACATCCGCGCCACAAAGTGATTATGTTTCACTTACCATCCAAGATACGAACATTACCACCCCGTTGATGATATATGCCCTAGAGCTCTTCATTCCGGCTGTGTCAAGGTACCTTTTCAGACCAACTTCAAATGAGTCAAAATGCACGCGAAAACTTCAAAGAATCAGATTGATTTTGTAAGGTAAAAGGGGTTACCATCTCAAATTAATTGCAGGGGTAGTCATCTCGGATATTAGGACCATGAAAGTATAGAACTGCCCCTCCCCGGTCAACATAGCGTACGTAACAGATACAATGGAAAGGAGGTGATGAATCACCTATGATAATAGCAACCAGTTAAAAGAGCAGATTCACCAAGATAAGGATAAAGTAGCATGATCATGCACTTACATACTCAATTCCACCAAGAGAAGGGGAAAACCAAGCTATCATCCCAAGGTCCGCGAGGAAGTAACCAACAGAAGCCTAGAAAAAAGATGAAGAATGCATATAACTTGTAAGTAATCACATTATCACCTCCGGAATGCCCAAACTACAGCGGGACGCATAAGAGAAATAACCTGGGAATAAGAGGTGGTAATTAGAATTTCATTAAGGCTCCGTTCATTTGTTTGGGAATATGTGTGAGAAAAATGATTCCCGAGAAAGTTTGAAGAAAAAAAAAAGTAAATGAAAATGAAAAAAACTAGAAACATGGTTTCTCATGTGGGCTCATTTCATAAGCAGGTGGGAAAATGAGTAGTGATAGTAGTAAAAAAACTTTACTGCAAATGCTTGTGTTCTCTTAGGACACCATTTGTAGGAAAATGTTTCATGTAGGAAAATAAACATGGTGGGGCTCAGAACTTTCGTGCAGCAACTGAACACACATACAGGAAAAAACAACACTTGCTATTTTCCTTTTCATTCACTTTCCCTTTGGCAAATGAACGCAGCGTAAGGGAAATGCTTCTTTACCCCCAGTGCAAATGTAGATGACGCGGAGCTACGCAATGTAATGGGCCCGCCGAGTTGATCATTCACATATAGATTTGACAAGAATACAAAGTGTAGCGATACAACAGTTATGAAGACAGCATGCACCGTAGATATTGCCCTGCATACAGCTAAGCCAGTATTACGATTTCACCACGATTTCACCATTACCGGGACTACTAGAATGGAAAAGAGTATATAAAATATGAATCACCTGTTGTTCCATTCAACTCTTTGTGGTTTGGAGAGACCGGAATATCTCTTTAAATAAACCGAACTGAGCAGGTGGCTTAGGTCGTAAACCTGTTACAGGGTGGGAGATGCTATGTGAAATCTGGGCTGCACTTTTTTTTTGCAATGAAAACCATCTAAGATACATTCACATACAAAAACAACATATGAAAATCACCTAATTTCCGACACAAGTCACTTAGGGATGAGTTCTTACCATCTTACAAGATATAAGGCCACCAATAACAGCTGCGTATGGAAGAATGTGGTCTGGAAGTAAATCCTTGATAAAAGGCGTTGCCTTGGTTTGGAAATACTCGTTTGACATCCAAGAATCTTCAACTACCGCCATTCTGATGTATTCTCCTCTGAGAAACTACTTGTCTTCAAGCAAATGCTGGAGCTGCAGATAAAAAGAGAACTTCATACTCTTTAACGGTTTTAACAATTCAAAATAACCACATGAGATCCCCAGAACATACAATGCCCTAGATAAATGCTTCTCTTAGTTGGATCTTTTATAAACTCTCGCAAACGTATTTTTTGAGGGTACGAAACCAAGAAGTAGCTCTTATACGGTTAGTCCTGTCCTAGTAATACTGCAGATGATCTGGGTATTTGGAAATCAGATGAAAGAGATCATTACTTATTCAATAACCTCAATATCCGGCAAAAAAAAACATGTTGAACCTCAACCCTGAGGTCCCCTGATACGTTAAACGTATCGATAATGAAGAAATTGAAGATTTAGAGGAGAATTTAGAGAAGACAAGAGTAAGAGATTGATATGAGAGAGTAGGGAGAGAGAGATTTAAGGTTCAGAGAATGATATTCTTATTCATTGATTAACAACGAAAGACTACAATGCTTAAATAGATAAACTCGTGAACCATAATCTAACCTAGACTCTTACGGTCCAAGCCTGGATCAACTAAACACTAAATAATATAACTAAAACTAATAACTGATTAACTACTAACTAAATAAATAACTCGACGATATTGATACGTGACACGTATCATCCCCCATTCTCGTGTTCCAGGAATAGTGGAGGAGGTAAAATTACGGAATGTGCCTCACGCCATCAGCCGACTAGGGTGCCCGAGCGAGCTAAACGAAAGGAGCTCGCACCAAATCCTCATTTTTTGCTAAGAACATGAGTTTAACCCCTACAATGCATGTCTACTCTCAATATCCCAAAAAAGCCCCTAAGGGTCCCACATTCTTCTGCCCGAGGAATAGTGGAGGAGGTAAATTGCGGGTGTGTCTTAGGCCATCAGCCAACTAAGTTGGCCTACTGAAAGGAGCTCGCACCCAAATCTTCAGTTTTCCTAACAACATGATTTGAACACCCCCAATGCAGGTCTAATCTCAATATTGCACCGCGTTGTTACTGTACAAACTACAAAAGCATTCAAGAAAATATAGTCTTCAATTAAAATTGCACAATACCATAGTTTCATGTCAATTTGATGTAATTTGCCACTTTTTGTCATCTAGAATCCAATAACCCTAAAGTTGAAAGCTCATTTGCAATGAACCACACCTATCCATCTTCATTGCTGATTCTTTCTAGTATGAAACATTCTACAATAGTCATGTTCTCATTTTCCTCAAAAGGAGGCATCTTTTTTTTACTCCTAGAAACCGTTACTATACAGAGTAAAGTCTTGAACGGGTAGATGATTACTACCACTCCGTCCCACCTCTTTTGCATCATTTAGACTTTTACCTCTATTCACTGAGTCACTTTGACCAGATGATTTGAATAGCAAAACTAAGCAATTTTTAGATATATATATATATATATATATATATATATATATTTGCAGTGTTGTAGAGTACTCTTATTCTACGAGACCATAAAAAAATTATTGAAAAATTCCATCGTTTTGCAATCCAAATCACCGGGTGAAAGTGACGCAGTTACGAGTGAAAAAGTCAAATGGTGCATTTCAGATGGGACTGAGTAGTACTATTTCTGCAAACCCATACTAGAACTGAACTACTTCAGCCAAAGATTGGATTTTGAACACGTAACTGGAAAAAAAAGAAAAAACCCAAATCACAAAACCTGATTCAATTATATACAGAAACTGGGTAGTCATCGAATTGCAGAAAAAACAGAGCAACGAAACAAAACCCAATCGATTTACAGAATTGATACTACAGAGAAAATCAAACAGAGACATGGTCAATCGATGAAACGAAGAGAAGGGTTTTTCTTACCGGAGATTATGCCGGAGAATCGGCGAGCGAGAAAGGAGAAATCGAAGAAGAATCGGGAAATTTTTGGGGGGTTTAAGTAGAGAGAGCAGAAGAAACAGAGGAGAATCTGAGAGAAGCGTTCTTGGTCATCAAGCAGGGGTTTCTCGAACGTGGGCCCACCCTGTACACGTGGTTAGGATTGTTTGGCGGGTAAGCAATTGTCCAAATCAATATTCTTACTTATTTTTAAAATACTTGTGGCGTGTATCCTCAATAATTGCAAAGATAAACACATTGTTTAGTGTACTAAACTAGTGTCTTTATCTCCTTGGCTTTTCCAAAAGCACGAAAACGACACTAGAAAAGTTGAAAACTAATGAAAAATTGAATAAAATACGAACATGTAAAAAGATTAAAAAAAAAAAATCAAGTTAGAAAATACTAACTATTTTTCATCTTATAAAAAGGTAAAAAAAAAATTATGAAATACTTTTAACAATAATGACCTATTTAGAACATTTTTATGATTTTTTTAGGAATTTTTTTTTATAATTTAAAAAAGATAAAAAATCGTCTAAAATTAGACTAAGAAAGCAGAACCTTAGCGGCACTTTCTCACGCACTTCCTGAACAAGCAAGCCATATTAATAGAAATTAGACAGTACCAACAAATTCGACTAGATATCTTCGCAACTTCGTAAGATATTAATATTGCGCAAGATTGTTTCTCTCTGGTGAATTTGGCTTCGAACTAGTATTCTTATATTTAGAGACCTATTATGGGGGATGCTTGCTCAAATGCGTTGAAAAGAATTTGGTTGCATACTCTTCTGCATTGGCGCAATGAAAGAAGGTCTAATAGATTTTTAATAAGTATACCTTTATAAGATACGCCTAGACATTATTATCCCGATCGGAATAAAAATTATCATTACTAGTTTTGTTATAATTTGACTTGCTTTCTTAATTCTGGATGGTTTGATTTTCTACTTCCGCCACTGTGCTATAAAAACGAACGTAGATGAAATTTGTTTTAGGAGATCTTAGTTTCAATGAACAAACTGACTCCGGGTACTTTTCATAACTATCCTTAATCATAGAAGTTACATAAGGTTAAAATTACATTAATCATGCAGAGCACCATAACAAGTATCGATGAACCTCATCACATCAGATACAAGCTCCCCAACACTAACCGAGTCAGCAGTAGTGTCCACAACGATCTTCCGTACATCTCCCACATCGTATTCCGTGCACCCGCCGTAACCTTCCAGCAACTCCTCCAGCTCACGCCACGTCGACGGCTTGTGCCAGCTGGCGTCCTCCTCGGCTCCCCTCCTCTCAAGCCGCCGCCGCCACTCAGCCACGTCACTCGGCTTGCACTCCACCACCACCACCTCGGCTCCTGCCTCAGCCGCCAACTCGACGAGGCGGCTGAGGTGGGCCCGGCGCGAGAGCGGCGAGTCGACTACGACGCTAAGCCCGAGTTGGAGCTGAGTGGCGGCCACGCGCCACAGGACTTGGTAGGATAAGTCGTTGAGTAGCGTCGGAGACACGGCGGCGGCGGCGGAGAGGTCGGCGGTGCAGTCGCGGACGTCGTCTTTGTCGAGGAGGGGGCAGCGGAGGGCGGCGGAGATGGCGGCGGCGAGGGTGGATTTTCCGGTACCGGGGTGGCCCTTCATTGCTATAATAAGTTGTGGTTGTAGTTTTAGTTTTACGGCTTTCACGGATTCCATTCTCCCCATTCGATAGGGATGAAGTTTGGATAATGGTTTTGGTGTTCCTGAGTGCATTTATTATTTGATGATGCTACCTCGTACGTACGAGAGTACTCTAGAAGATAAGATTTGAGTATATATGTGTCGATCTACGATTTGGCAACTTTCTGAGGTTAATCATTCACTAATTAGTACGTTATGAGCCGTTATTGCTCTAGGGTCATCTCTGTCTGCAGCAGTCAAATAAGCGATAATCTGGGTCCGACGCTACGTAGTTTCTATGACAAATTCAATCTCTTAGAATATGATATAGCACAATCAATCGGTGCAAGTGTCCCAGAGTTTAGAACACAAAAGTTGAGTGAAGTGTCAATTTCCAAACAGGAAGGGGCTGAAAGGATCTTTGTGTCATACCCGAGGTTTAAAGTGTCAAAAGAAACTTCCACCCCTCAAGTTTGATGCAAAGACATGTTCACCCCTCTAGTAATGACACATTCGCCTCTCAAAGTGTTCCGAATGCCAACAGACCTTCGAGTCCATCATTGATGATAGTTCCGCGGACATTAGTGCAATTGACATCATCAGGGCGTGTACCATGCAAGTGGGAGTTTCATAGAGTCTGGCACACAGAAGGGGTTAAAGTGTCATTTCCCAAAAGTGGAAGCGGTGAAGTGTCTTCATATCAAACCAAAGGGGAATAAAGTGTCTTTTACCCTAATAAGCATGATACAAATATGTTACTCATCATAAACTCACCTGGAAGAGACACATGGAAAAGTACTTTTGGACCTCACAAGAATAGAAGATAACTTAACCATGAAGTACTCTATTTACAGTTAAAGTACTCTATTTACAAATCAGGTTTACTATACAAAATTTATAAAACAAGTTAGTAAACCCATGCATGAGACATGCATGCTTTCCTGGCTAATAAAACATCGGGAGAAACATTTTTCTTCACTTTCCTTCTACCAAAAAAAAGGTTCAAAAGCAATGAAAACAAAACGAAACCTAACCTAGGTATAACAGATCTTTTACAGACAGAATTACGTTAAGCACCGTCGTTCGCTCTCTAAACCCGCCGTTTCAGAGCCATGAAGAGCATCATTGTAATACGGCTTAGTATTATGACTTGTAACCACGTTGGCGCTTAAAAGAACCTCTCCTTGGAGCACCTGGGCCGCCGCGCCCAGCACCAGCGCCAGGACCGTGAGGCGACAGCCTCTGGTTTTTGTTGCTGCTTGATGAGCCATTCAAACCTGTTGTCGTTCCATTGTGCGCAGATCTCTGATGAACCAAAGGCGGATTCTGTTGCGTGCGGTCGTATACAAGTGAATGGAGAAAACCGCCCGGTTTCGAACCCGCCGGTTCTTTCGTTCTTTCCATTTCGGGTAAGGATTGTTCTGTTTCTGTTACGTACACCACTTTAGCCGATGAAATCCCGGACAGCCCATCATGAGAGAGGATTCGTGCCAAGGCGTCCATAGATGATTCTAGAAGAGGCGGAAGAGCCTTCCATGGATACTTTACCTACAAAAGATCACACAACAACAAAAGGTTTAATGATCATTAGGCCCTGTTCGGTATTAACTGAAAATCTGAAAATTCGGCTAAAGATAATTTAGGGAAACAATTCAGGTGAAATGAAAAATCAAAATCTGTTTGGTATGAGTTGAAATTATAGATTATTAAGTTGATGCATTTGATGAAATTTAAAGTGCTCTATAATCAACTACTTCAATACGCCCACTTATAAACAAATTCTTATCATGCTACTGTTTTAAAAAAAACATTAAAGTTATTTTTTAGGATATTCAGCTGCAAAATCCCCCAATTTTGGATATTCTACAATTGCCATGAGATCATTTTAACCTGCATATTTTTGGATTACAAATTTTGAGTCAGAACAAATGAAATTGTCTAAAAAGACATTTTAAACCAACTTCAGTTTTAATCTCCGATGTCAAACATGCACTTAATATGCATACTTTTTTATTAAAAGTACGTGTCATAACAAATGAAATTGTGTAAAAAGACAGACTTAATCAAACTTCGATTTTAATCTCCAATGCCAAACATGCACTTCATCTGCAGATTTTTGGGTTAAAATTATGTCATAACAAATGAAATTGTCTAAAAAGACAGATTTTAATCCAACTTTGATTTTAATCCCCGATGCCAAACATGCACTCAGTGTCGCATATAAATCAACAATAACCAAGAGAAATCAACAAACACGGGAACTTACTTTATAAAGGATCGCTGCCGACAGTCTCTCCCTAAGGCAATATATTTGCGCAACTTCAAGAGCCGTCGCCTTAAAAGGGAGCCATCGATCAACGATAACATTAACCGCATTATCCGGCGAAGCCATAATCTTATCTTCCCTTTCTTCAGTCGCTTTCTTACTCTGCTGCATCTCATCTTCAGAGCCACTACAGTCACCATCTCCGCCGCCGCCGTAATCAACGCCCACGACGGGGGCCACCACAATATCCGTAGCCAGCAACAGCAAAGGGAGCGGCCCAATAATCGTCGAGTTTCTAATATGCATACCTCCATCGCCGCGAGTTATCTCGTCGTATATCACAAGAGGGTTCTTCCTGGCAATCTTGAAAGTCAACTTGAAGTTGAGAGAGTGAGAATGCAAACCTACTTTATTACCAGTGACCGTCTCGATGATAAATCGCCGCCCAGTTTTCAGCGGCGGAAGCAATCTCCCCACCATGGGATACAAACCAGAAACTATCACGGCGCTGATGATACCTGCAGTGGCGGATCCAGGATTATGTGTCAGCGGGGGCTAAATATTTTTAAAAATATTATATTTTGATGAATAAAAAACATAAATAGTGGGAGTTGTTGCTCGATTTCAGTGTGTGTGCGTGTGTGTGTGTGTGTGTGGGGGGGGGGGGGGGGGGGGGGGGGGGGGGGGAAAACGAATTTATTTGACAAAATAAAGGGTCAAGTTGCAATTTTTAAAAATTAAGTGGGAGCTACCTGGATCGAGGGCGTTTACGCTATAACTAGAAACATCATCGCGAATGAATCCTTGCCGACACAATTCCTTCTTGAGTTGCTTACGCATTCGTGACAACATAGCCATGGAGGACGAGGACACAAAGTATTCAGAACAGAAGAAGGCTTCTTGGCCCTTTTCCTTAGCGTTCTTCCAGCATTCGAATGCAGCAACTACAGCTAGTTGGTCGCTGTTACCACCAAATAAGGAAGCTAACTCCATTTTCGCTGCCGCCGCTTTCTTCCGATCGGCGAAAGACATGGGAAGAGTGAAGGGATCTTTGAAATCAGAGGCGCAAGCTAGGGTTAGGGCTGGATCAAGGCAACCTAAAAGGATTGAAACAAATAGCATCTTGCAAACTAGGGGATGAACTGGTAACGAACCAAGTTTTTTCCCTAGCTCGGTGAGTTGTTCATCGGGTGAGAGGGCGCCGATATCTTGAAGAACGGTTATGGCGTTGCGTATGGCTTCAGAAACAGGAGGGTCCAGTGTTTTGTATAGGAAATCAGCTATTCTGCAACTTGGATCAATTAACTTCACCTGCAAAAGCCATAAGAGCGTTTGCAATTAAGAAATGCCTCGTGTTCAACTCAAAAAACATTGCTATGGAGACGTGAATCAACAACTATATTTTTTTCTCGCCCAAGAAACAGGAAAAGAACAAATAACTTGCGTATAAGACAATGCTAAATACGATTTGCAGAAACATTGGAGTGCATAAATATGTTAAGACAGCAATAATACTATTTAAACAATCCCTTCCACGCAAAGTATAGTCAGCCCGAAACTGATTTAATACAAATAATCTTCAATACAAATGGGGTCTTGTTCGTCTTCCTATCCAGTTAGGTATGACATTTCTTGCATTCTTCTTAGCTTGAAATATTTGTAGATAAGCATAAGGGTCAATTACTTATTACCCACCTCCAGTATGGGGTAATGATCCATGCACTACCCCCAGTTTCGAAACTCTCATTTTACCACCTCCAGTTGTTGATTGCAAACTATTAACAGCCGGGGTTAATTTTCCGTCTAAATTTTAACGGTGTTAGGGGCATAATGGTCACATAAACGATCATTTATTTATTTTTGAAATGTATAAACAATCATTTCACATTAAATAAATAAATAAATAAATAAATAAATAAAGGGAAAAAAAAGAAAAGAAGAAGAATGAAGAAGCAGACGCAATAGAAGTCAAAAGAAGGAGATGATGAAAGGGGATGAGGGAGGAGATGTATCGGAGAAGAAAAGCGGTGGCGCCGAAGAAGACGAAGAAGAAGCGCAGATAGAGGAAGAAGAAGAGAAGATCTCTCGACCTCTCTCTCACTCTCGATGCCCCCTTTCTCTCGATCTCTCCGTCAATTCCTCTGTGCCCCTTTCTAAATCTCTCGCCTTTACCTTCCAGCCATCACAATTAAGGACCAAACCAACCCTCAAATCGACCACTGTAACCCTCGCCGGAATCCATGGATGTCGCATCTAACATATGTGCATCGAAACAGATCTGTATCTTTCTCAAATCGACCACCATCACTCTAGCCGGAATTTGTGGACGGAAACGATGGTGAGGGCTGAGGCGGAAGTCAAGGTGAGTTTTTGACATGATTTCCCAGAATCCGAATCCGACGGCGACCAAGTTAGGACTTAAGAACGTTGAATAGGGGGTTGTGCTCTAATTAGCAGATTGTGTTGTGGGTTTGTGGCGGCTGGTGGGTTTTCTGATTAGTCAATGTGGGTTTTTTGATGGCGGTGTTGGTGGTGGCGGTGGTGGCTTTTGTTGATTTTCGATTTTTAGATGGAGGGATGGTGGTGCTGAGGCAGAAGAGGGTGGTACTTTTCGGGGTGGGTGGTGGTTTTGGTGATGGTGGTCGCCGGATTCTGGGTATGTGGTGCAGTGGTGGTTGCCGGATTCTGGGTACTTGGTGGTGCTACGGTGGTGTTGGTCACCGTGTTCTTGGTGTTCATACTTTTAGGAGTGGACTACTTTACCCCTCAATAACCGTTAACTAACAGAAAATTTTAGACGGATTTCATCCCAGTTGTTGCTTGCAATCAATCAGCAACTGTAGGTGGTAACAAGAGGATTGAAACTGGAGGTGGTACATGGATCATTACATTATACTGGAGGTGGGCAATAAGTAAAATACCCTAAGCATAAAGATGTAGTTCAAACTGGAAAATATGCTCTAATCTAACACAGAAATCAGTAGAAAATTAGAGGTGGCTAATACCTTATAAGAGAACTGAGCTCTCCTAGTGTGGGGAGTTACTATGTCTTATTCCTCATATTCTTTTTAACTCAGGGTGTTGTGAGAACATAACTCGATTAATGCAGGGGCATGTTTCAATTGTATGCAATTAAAGAACCACATAAATACAAAGAGGTCTTTCCAGCAATCAAATATATATATATATATATATATATATATATATATATATATATATATATATATATAGAGAGAGAGAGAGAGAGAGAGAGGTGAAAGATGTTGCAATAATCACATATCCCCATTTACCTAAACTTGACCTTCAGCCTATATCACAATCTCAAAAAGTCGTTTGGATACGGATATAATGAAAGAGTGCTTCTGTCTTGTCTGTCAATTAGACAAGCATTCATCACACGAAGGAACTTCAGCATTCTCTTATTTCAGTCAGTAAGAGGAATGTGTGACGTTCCTTCATGAGCCTATAATGCTCATAGCCGTGGCGTACCCTTTCATGGTCAGATATAAGCAATTATTTGATTTGCTAGGGTTCTCTTTTGCCCTACCTTTGGGAGCCCATATTTAAGCACTTTATAAGCCCTAAGAGGGGAAAACTCTAGAAAAACCCGAGTCAACTGTAAAAAAGACATGGAACACAAAACATGGAATGAAGGAGGGAGAGGGAGAGGGAGAGGGCTTCATTTAAAGAGTTCTATATTCTCGTCTAATTTCGTACTTAAACACTCATGTTTCTTTGCTACTCTTCCTGCTTTCCTCCAAATTAGACACATTAATTCTTCACGGTACTTTAGAAACGAAATGGGCAGCTTCCTTGATAAGTAGTTTAAAAACAAATTACTTTGCAGGTTACAGATAAGTAACGAGTGAAAGAAATACCTGCAAGCAGAGTTCCTCAATCGGCATCCTCTTAATCTCCGGCACTTGGAACTCAGCCAACGATTCAGCCCTAGCTTTTGAGTAAAGGTGATAACAAATCCCAGACTGGCATCGTCCTGCCCTTCCCTCTCGCTGCCTTGCATTTGCTTTAGAAACCCAAGAAGACTGAAGGGTCGATACATTGTTATAGGGATCGTAACTTTTCTCTTTCATTCGGCCGCTATCAATCACATAAACCACATCGTCGATCGTGATCGCTGTCTCTGAAATATTAGTCGAAAGGATGATTTTCCGGCAACCAGCGACCGGCCGGTGGAAAACCTTCTTCTGCTCAACAGACGGAACCATGGAGTGAAGAGATAAGATCAAAAACTTCGAAGGATTTCTGAAGAAAGGGTTAGCAAGAAGCTTCTCCCTTGTTTTGTTAATGTCGTCCCAACCAGGGAGGAAAACAAGAACAGCGCCGTCGCTTGAATCCGTGCAGATCTTCCTTATCAACTGCTCTATGAGAACATAATCAATATTCTCTGGATTGCTATTATTTAGGTAACTGTTGAGCAATTCTTGTTCTTCTCCATTATCCGAAGAAACACCCTTCTCCAGGTGTTTCTTAATAACTGCGGCGGTTTCTGACTGGTTTTCCCTTTCTGCCCATTGCAACGCGGTGGTTCCGTCGCCTGCTTGTATGTGGCAGTTGGCACCGAAAGAGAGGAGCATACAGACATTTCCTAGCCTACCCTTAGATGAAAACACCATCAGCGGAGTTACTCCGGTCAGTGAATGCTGGTAGTTGAACACTTTGGGGGTCCTTTCGGAAGAAACCAAATCTACGAGGGTATCAAACTCGTCACTTAACAATGCTAAATCAATAGCTTCGTCGAGGGCGACCCTGTAGTCTTCTGTCAATTCGCTTTCGCCGACATTTGCGTCTTCTGAAGCGTTGTCGAGGTGATTATCGCCGGACGCTTTCAGCATCGGAAGTATGTCATCCAAGTAGAAAGATCTGACCTGAAACAATAAATAAATTATAAAAAAAAATAAAGGATAGATAATAACAAAAAAAAAGGATTGGCACCACAAGATACAGAAGGATCAGTTTTTTACTGGATAAGTGAAACCAGGGCAACGGATTATTGGAGAGCCGCCAAAATATTGTGAAAAGCGTTCGGCGTCTAGTGTTGCACTCATAAGTATCTGTGATTTGGTCAAAAATGAAGTTTAAACCAATGAATCGGACTAATTGAAGACAGAGTAAAACGAAGATCAGAGTCCCGAAGAATAGATACTAACCAGACGTAAATGAGGATATGAAGGAAGCATTTCCCTGCACATAGATAGATACACAATTATATTTACGAGGATATACAACAATACACAACTGGAATATACATACAGAACCTGAATCACCATAACCATGTTTTACCTTCCAGAAATTAAGGGAGAATTACTCTATATAAAGAAACAGAAACAAATCATTCTAGAAAGTACAATCCAGCACATTGGGTGAGTTTGGTATGACTTATTTGCAGCTTAAGTTGAATTATACGTTTATATCAAAAAATCTACGACAAAAAAGCTGCTAAACCAAAACTTTTTCTAGACTCAATTTTAACACTATAAACTTAGAAGTCGAAATGCAAGTTTTCGGCTTATAAGTCTGTTGGCACTTAAATTTCAACCAGATTTTTTAACGTGTGAAATTTGAGAATCCCGCCATGTTAGACGTGCTCCCCAGATACACTCAAAATAGGGGATAAAAGATGAGGACATCTTCAGTATCCTCTCTCACCTCTCAAATGTAACGATTTGTTATACTTGAAGAGGAGATAAGAGATCTCCGCGATACTTTCAAGGCCAGGAGATAAGCGGATGGTTGAATTCAAATTCAAACTGAGATACGAGATAAAGTATGTATCTCAGAAGATTGACTCTCTGAACCTCTATAAATAAGAGGTCTCACAGAGAGGAAAGGGGGACTTTTCCGGAGAGAGACTTCAGTGGGAGATTCCGGAGAGAGACAAAAACTACTGCGAGGGAAACAAAGAGATCACACGCACAAAACAAGCAACAGAAACATTTTTCCGTGGGGGAAATCCAAGCTCGGAGTTGCAGGAGACAAGAAGCTCAACACCAGAGCCAAAGTCCGACGAATGACCATGGCGTCCAACTGGTAAAGGGTTCCAACCCCCAAAATCCCTCTCCCCTTCACACTCTGCTCTGTATCTTTCTTCTACATCTGAAATTCAATGTAATCCCATTCCAAATCATTCGTATCTTTTTGGGTATAAAACCCACCAAATCAAAGAAATCAATCTTTCGTTCTTTTATTTCTTTTGTTTTACGTATTTTCGTTCTTTATTTTGTGTCTTATTAATCAGGGGTTCCTACGTAGTTAAAGTTAGGAAGACTAGGATCCATGTAAACAAATAAAATTTTGTTTCACAGTTTTCTAAATCAAAGGTAAATAAATAAACAAATTTGCTTGATCAGAAAATTTGTGTTTAAACAAAGTCCGTATCAAACTCTACTTTTTAAGTTGGCTTCAACTTATAATTCAAAACTGACTTAGAAGTCATACCAAACTCCCCCATTGTCTCGCTATATGTACATAAAATTGAGATAACCAAAACATACTAAAATAAGTTGAATGAAGACCATCAGTCAATACGTAACAGCCCGAGCGGATTACTAGCCCAATAACATTTGATCCAAGCCACTGAATCAACATGCTTAAGCCTAAGTTTGGACCTGGTTGCCCCGATATGCTGGCCTACATAACATATCTATTTTATAATGAGGCTGTTTTGGATAGTTTGGATAGTTTTAGTTTTTGTTGGTTTTTTGTTAATGTGCGGACCTAGTTTTTTGGGGTTTGTGTCCAAGCTACATGACAGACAATCTATGTCATGTACCAGTTACTCAATATAAAGGTTGCGCAGCATGGCTGTTATCTTTAGTTTAAATTCAACTGTGAAGGGAAGTTTGTTTAGCACAAATGTCAAGGAAGTCATCACCAAAATTTCAACATCATTTAAATTCAGGTATATCATATTTTGCAGAAGAATAAACAGACGCACCAAAATAACTGTCCCCTGAATGCTTAGCTCTAAATTCACGAAATGACCAAACCAAGCACGAGGTTTACAGTTTGAGTGACTGCTGCAACCTAAACATGTTACCATTACCCCTCACCCCCACAAAAGTAACAAACCCAAGAGGTTGCTCCATATCTAACAGGCGAAACTCCAACCAAAAAGTTGCAGCAATATCTTATCAACAATCAGTTCGGGATTTCTCTAAAACTACTGGTTATATGAGTGTTGCCGCTAGCATAGGTGCTATTCCAGGGGACCAAATTCAAGAGTTGCAGCATCAGCAGATGCTAACTCTTATCCTAACATAGCATAGTGTTTTTTTCTTTTTTTTCAGGTCTAACATAGCATAGTCAACAAAGAGGAATTGTCGCCTTTGTAACACTTCTGAAAATGGGATCTTGCGTATTCTCATGTGAAACGAAAAATAACTAAATAACTATCTAATGTTTTGAAACCTAAAACCGCACAAAGTGGCCCAGTCAGCTCATGACTCAGACAATCCAAGGAAATCTTTGAACTCCTGATATGGAGACAGTATTTGTATTGAGAAGTGTACCGGGTCCAAAAGAACAACAGCCATAACATAAGTCCATGTTCACGCTGGAACTTAAAGCAATGAGAAAGGCTGAAATGGATGAGTACAAAGTCACTATTCCTTCTCACCAAGAAAAGTCTAGCTTGGTTTACAGATGCTAGTGAATTTAATCTGCTGGTCATATTTCTAACCTCATTGCAACGTAGATGGTGTTGCATAAAGAAACCAAAAGCTGGCCGAATATGTTAAGTCATTATAAAATGTTCAGTTGCATTAATACACTCATTATTGTAAAAAGCATTAAAGGTTAGGGTAAAAGACACTTTCTCGCCCTCTAGTTTGGAAAAGGATACTTTTACCCCTTCAGTGTGCCGAACTTCAAGTAAGTTTCAACCCCTGATTGTGAAATCGATAGTCTCCGGGCGGGATACGTCACTGAAAACAGTTTTGGAGACAAAGTCGCCCCTCATATAATGCAAAAAGACTATTAAACCCTTGAGTAACCCCTATATTTTACATTATATATGGGTAAGATTGTCCCAAAAACCCTATTTTTAGTGACAGATCCCAACTCCAGACTAACGCTGTCACAATATGGGGTGTAAGTTTTCAGAAGTTCGGCACACTGAAGGAGTGAAAGTGTCCTTTCCAAACTAGAGGGGGTCAAAGTTTCCTTCAGTGAAACTAGAGGGGGTGAAAATGTCTTTTACCAAAGGCTATCTGCAAAGAGCATCAGGCCATGTCGTCCTATCTAACGTAGACTATAGTTCCCATGCCACTAAGACAACAGCTTTAAAGGTTAAATCACGAATTAGTGGAAGTAGAAGTTAGCTAACACCTAACTATTATATCCTTCTCTATTCTAATAGTAGAGCCCCGTGATTAATATATAAATTGCAAGTATAACCGTTTGCTATATTTGCCTTGTACCACACTGTGAAGGCATTAACACCGTTTTAGCAAACACGGGCAAAAAGAACAGCAACTGCTAGCGAAAAAGACGACTAAAAGCCACACAACACAAACGAATTGACCTTCTGTAAGAAAATGTATAAGGTCACCTAAATACTTACTTAAACGTTCAACTTCTTTTAATCCGTGAAGAAAAAAAAAAAAAAAAAAAAAAAAAAAAAAAAAAAAAAAAAAAAACTCTCGTAAAAAAAAAAAACTCTTGTAAAACTAAACTCCGAACAGTTATATTTGAACAAGTGCATAAGGCCTTAGACTAAGTTTTGTAGTGCGTCTTCTTATCTTACCTAATAGAAAAACAAGGTTTGATCGCAGCAGAAGTAATTGCACGGTAAAGCAAGTGGCCATGAAATGCAACCTAATGACTGTTTTGAGGGTTATTTATTTTCATGCGCACCTATAGATGAAAAATAAAATAAACAGGCAGTGTATACCTGAGGATTGCTAACATGAAATCCGAGAAGCGATCCCTGTCGTGAATTTCATCCTATCAAGTATCAAAGCAAAAAAGTAGTTAGACCACAGGGAATACATAAATCAGAGCACAAAACAGAGCATACTTCAAAATGACTTCACCATAGTCACAGATATCATTCAACCACCTCCATGAAATAAAATAATCAACAAGAGCACCGGATATGTAAAACTAATGTCATAAGAGGGACGTATGGTTCTGAGTTGCAGGGGATACCAAAGTTTTGAAGAGAAAGAGAGCAAAGAGAATATTAGTGAATCAGAATGTACAAGGAAAAATGTTATTTGGAGTATAACCAAAAAAGCAATCAAGGAGGTAAGGCAAAGAGTAGTTGTAAAAGATAAAGAGGGGTGCCTTGAAGAGAGGAAAATCTTCCCACTTCCTAGGTGATTCAAGGAAACCTTTTCTAACCCAAAGGAAACTTATTTATGTTCTACGAATTTACCTAAAAGGTTTCCTAGAGAAGAAAAATCGAATAAAATTTGCCAAAATGTCAAGGTATGATACTTTAGGAAGATGCCAAAACACCAACAGTTTAATAGCTAGACAATCGTCCCCAAACCCTCGCTAGCTCCTTTTAGCTTTAAGAAGGGTAGAATCATTCATATTTCTTTTTTCTCAACATGCAATGAGTGCGATATCACAAACATAACGGGTTGACTAGAAAAAGTTCAAATGATAGTATTATATAACACGTAGCTAGGAGTTGTGGAGAAGCTTTGGTGATAACAATTGGCAAATGAAAGTGCGTTTCTACACTTTGATGGAAATACAAGTCGACAGTGTGATGCAATGAATGCACCTGATAAAAACTAAAAAGTCTAGATCAGATAATGCAACACATATGCAAGAAGAAATATTAAAAAGATTACAAGGAAGAGTAAGATGAATACCACTATAATGTGTGTAATATCAGAAAGTTCATCCTTCACTGGTTTGTTTGAAGGTCCTTCTTTCACCTCTTTGTTTTTCCCGACCAGCACCCTTAACAAAATCCCATTAGTGCAGAACACTATAGATGACTGCCTCCCGCCTTTGCTCTCTAAACGTATCTATACACGAGTAAAGATGAGTTAATAACAACAACAACTAGAGAATTAGTATTGTTGAAAACTAGAACAAAACCGTGATATTTAACAGGGATTAGTATGATTTCCACGCTTAAAATGACCACTTTCACCTTCTATATCTGAGGGAATTTTAGCTACTCATCTCAATACGGAATCCGATCATACCATTGTAGAACAACCAAAACTCTCTACAATTAAACTATGCAATATAAATTACCAACTTCTGAATAAGGCGTATACTAACTCTTTGCATTGCAAATAGCCAAGTGTGAGACGCAATTGGTGAAAAGGCTTGTTCAGTTGGTCCTGACCAATCTTTCTCCTCTAAGGCAATAAACAAAATACAACGTATAAAAAAAATAACAATAATAACAATAATAATAATAATAATAATAATAATAATAATAATAATAATAATAATAATAATAATAATAATAAATCATCTACAACTGCACACGATTGTTTCCCATTAATGAATCAGACTCTCAAGTACAAACAACGTTGAACGTTTTTATCATGATGTCAGAGAAACCGCGCGTTTAATTAAAATAACATCAATTTAGGCGAACAATCTAAAAATGCTTTATAAACAGTTTCTACAGCTAGATTAAAATTCACATCCACGTAATTCTGATAGCAGCTATAGATTAGTACTGTTGAAAAATCAATTTGGCATTGATGCAAATAGAACATATCAGTTAAGTAATGTATCTGTCTATTACCTTATATCCCACACTCTCTCCAGCGTGTTCTCCTCTTTCAGCAGAGATTCTCTCAGCGACTGCAAAAAAAAAGTAATTTCAGTTACAAACAAGTTACAAAAGGAGGAGAAGAAAATGCTCAGTTTGTGTGACACCAATTACATTAGGCACAAAAGGTCATACCTGATGTTGCCGAGATTCGACGCGGTTGAGTACAGATAATTTTACATGCCTCACCTTTCCCCCACATGTAATCTAAGAGATACTGTGGTACCTGAATCGGATAGAATAGATATATAAAAGAGTCATAAACTGTTTGCAACATTATTAACTCAACTGTATGAAGTATGAACCGTCGAGTGCTTTCTAGCCACAAGGGGCCCGTAACTAACAGATCACAATTTCAGTAGGTTCTATTTGTGAAAAAAATACTGATGTGAAATCAATACTCCCATGAGTAAAAGACACTTTCACCCCCTCTAGTTTCATTGAGGGACACTTTCACCCCCTCTAGTTTGGGAAAATACACTTTCACCCCTTCAGTGTGCCGAATTTCAAGTAATTTACACTCTTTGAGACACCCTTATTCTGGGAGTGGGGTCCGTCACTGAAAATAGTTTTAGAGACAAATTTGACCCCATATCACGCAAAAAGTCTAATATACCATTGGGTAATCCCTAAATTTTCATAACATGTGGACAAATTTGACCCAAAAATTATTTTTACTGACAGTTCCCATTCCAGACCTCCGGTGTAACAATATGGGGTATACGTTTTCTGAAGTTCAGCACACTGAAGGGGGAAAGTGTCCTTCCTCAAACTGGAAGGGGTGAAAGTGTCTTTAACCCTACTCGCATTGTAGGTTTATACAACCAATGTGAAAGGAAAATACCATTTAACCTCATATCAAGTCAACACAGATGAATCAAACAGATTCGGTTTTGCAAGAATCCTCCATTCAACATGACTCACACAGCTGTCAGTGTTAGAACCCATGAGGTTCCACCTCATAGCACTTGACGTAATTAACCACGCACAAGACTCCGCATCCCAATGTATGAAAATCTCAACACGCCCCTCACACGTGGTATCATACAAGCCAAATACGTAGACAACATAAACCGGTAGTGGTGAATACAACAAATAGCATGTGGCTCTGATACCATGTAAGAACCCATGGGGTTCCACTTCAAAGGTAATAAGGGGAGTTATACAGGTTCTTATTAATTGAAGAATTATGTACTGAACTCCCAATGTGGGACTTCTAAACAGTTAGGAAAAACAACCATCCACTTCACAGAAAATGGATGAACCTAATGAAAAATATATGCCTATCACACACGAGAGAAACAACATTCTATAAAGACAATTAATACATTTATCAGAAACTACAAAAAATCTTTGAATAAATGAAGGTTCCCTGACTAGGGGTCCTTGCCTGTTATAAGTTGAGTGCCTTTACATTTCAGATTCCCCTTTACACTCTTTTAGTATTTTATTACAAACTAATTAGCTTTTCAAAAACAAATCGCTTGAAATTATTCATGCTTGAGAAAAAAAAAAAAAAAAAGAGAGAGAGAGAGAGAGAGTGAGTATTTCCTTCATTAAGGAATTGCACAAACAGTTGGCTTGATCACATTGGGTCCCAATTGATTTAAATCAACTGGAAAACTGCATTTCTAATGAGTTTTAGGCCTTTCAGACGCGCTCGTTTTTCATTTCTTTTTTCAAAATTTTAACAGAACAAAGTCTATGGGAATCCGGCAGCTACACAGACTAATCTAAATGAATCAAAACATAGCACCGTGATTAGCTTTTAACATAATTATTGTTTCAATAGATTTTCCTAATTATTGGAGTACCAAAATTTTCTTTAAACATTACAAATGTACTTCTATGTTTTTCATAAAATATTATTATTATTATTATTTTTATTTATATTATTAATCAATTATGTAAACTGTTAACAATAAGTTTCATTGGATGATATAAGTAATTTGGTTGGAGACAACGGGGTAGTGAAGGTGAAGGTGAACGGGAAGGTGAAAATAAGTGGGTCCCTGAAATGAAGGTGAAGGGGAGGGGGTGAGCTTCGGTTGGAGATAGCCATAGGGTAATGGAGAGTAGACAAGCCAAGTTGAACTTCGCCAGTTCACCCCGTTCAATTATGGTGTGTTAAGATAGCTAAACTATTAACTATGAGAAATTAGCAAACATTGTTGTTGTGTTTAACTAAATGCATGTGATGAACTACAAAACGTGTGTGTGTGTGTGTGAGAGAGAGAGAGAGGAGATTCACCTGCGTGGTTTTTCCACATCCAGTAGCACCAGATATAAGCACAACCTGGTTCAAGAAAGGAAAACACTAAGTCCTTGTACCAATATGAGAAATTAAAAGAGATGGCAATCAAATTCCTTTAACTTTTATCCAAGGAAATGTCAGAGAGGACATGGGGACGAAAAATAACATATTTCACTTTAGAAGAAATATTTAAGTACAACAGGATACTAGCCAACATAAAAACTAAGGATTCAATACGCTCATGCATCATCCTCCTAACATACTATCTCTGTTCTCTGTGAATCTTCACAGTTTTACTTTTTTTTCCCGTAACCGATCACTTTGACCCGGTGATTTGGATAGCAAAACAATGCAATTTTTTTGTAATTTTTTCATGGTGTTGTAGAGTTAGTAAACTCTGCAACATGATGCAAAGATTATCAAATTCTTTGATCGTTTTACTAATCAAATCACTGAATCAAAGTGACCCAGTGAATAGTGGTAAAAGTCAAAACTGTGAAGATTCAAAGAAAAAAGCCGAAGTATTTGATAAAATGCATCATATTACACATTGATATGAGAAAGATATAGGAAATCTGAATACATGTCGTAAGGTGTAGTATAGATAGACGTGTCGCTCAAGCCCAGAAAGAGTGTCTGTTCCAAAGAATCTATGAGTTGACAATTGACATAGACCATTCTGGATGCAAGTCCTACAGACTGAGGGAGACTCTTAGGAGTGTTTCCGTAAATATGTCCAACAAGGGTAGGAGACCATCTTAGACATGTTTGTGCTTAACATATTTACCAAAAGCCAAGCATATCCTAGTTTTGATTTATATATGCTAATACCATGCATGTAGCCATCTTCTTGCTTAGCTACATGATATGCAAATTTAGTTCTTTTGTGCCATAAGAACCGCTATCCAATAAGGGCATCTCCAACCCATTCGGTTTTTACTCTCCCCCTGCATCCTTCCCCCACGGGCCCACAATTTTCCCCTCCCCCCTCCCCCTCCCCCTCCCTCAAACAACTACTCATCTCCAACCCATCCCCTCCCCCCGCTCAACAAAATTGATTAATATAGCCAAAAAAACGAATGAATTAACAGCCCCATGGAGGGGGAGGGGCTTGTCTGTGGGGAAATCCCCTTAACCATCCCACACCCAGGCAAAAATTGTCCCCCTAGAACCCACCCCCCTCCCCCCATGGGGTTGGACTTAAACCGTATTTTTATACGGTTTTCGTCGTCACCCTCCCATAAGGTTGGAGATACCCTAACAAATGTAAGTCTATTACCCCCCATCTCCCAAAAAATTACCTAAAAGGTACATATAAGAACAGTAAAAGAGACACGCCACAGCAGGTAAATATGACGGACCTGATTGGATTCCACTTTCGATACGATTGAATCCCTGAAAGATGCGATAGGAAGCTTTGCCCTCTGATCATTAATCTGTGTCGAAAAACAGCCATGCTGATAATATTAGTAGGATATTGATTTCCAACCCCGAATTTAACCAAGTAGAAGAATATTTTACAAGGTATATTAACACGATCAATACAAAATTCAAAATACAATAAGGGAGAGTCAGCAGAACCTGTCTTAAAGCTGGAGATTTCTCTATCATTGAAGCAAACGATTCAATCTTTCTTGCAATTTCAAACTTATCCATCGATGGTTTGAAAAACATATCGTCTCTTTGCACTTGATTTCTTTCGGATTTTACATTATTCTTCCCATTCATTTGCTTAATCATATCATGCCCATCGGGAGGATGTTTCGTAAATAAGTCTTGTAAAACATACTTTGCCTCGTTTGAAAATGTAAAAGTAGAAAGCTTTTCCTTCCCCTCCGACGAGCCTCCTTTTTTCTTGATTTTATCTTTATGGATAGAAACTCGCCGATTCTGGCCAGCCCTAAACAAGATGAAATCTAATTAAACTAAATGGCAATGGCATTTACATCACCTGGTAAAAAAAGGAGAGAGAGAGAGAGACGGGATAGCAATAAACTATCTTACAGTTACAGCCTCATAAATTTTACATCATACAAACAATTAATTAACATATGAAAGAACTTAAATTTGATCACCTCCACTCACCCGTTGCTTTTTGATGACATGCCCATTTTGGCGCATAATTGATGCACCACGCCACGTTCCCTATTCGTAAGACCGGGTTCAAAAGTGTATACTGCATCAATTTAACAAGGGAATTTGAATGTTTAAAATAATCTTATCATCTCAAAGAATCTATTAAAAAATGCCACAAGAGGCACATAAAAAATGAGAACATATTTATAGAGCCTTAACAGTGCATGTAAATAGCAGAATACAAGCTAACATGCACCCTTTGATTCTGAAAATAATCATATTGTCCCAACAAATCTATAAAACGAAAGTAAAAAAATAAGCTAAATGTGAGTGCATATTTATAAAACTTTAAGTAGTGCATATAACTAACAGACTACTAACTAAGATTTGTACCAGACATCCAAAAAATAAAAAAGAAGAAAAAAAAAAGAAAACCATTAAGCTAGTGTCCTTTGGAGCAAAAACACAAAGTAGTACATGTTATTATGATAAAACACAAAGCAGAACAGCACTACAAAGAACCAGAGTGAACAAAAAAAATGTTGATACTGTTGTGCCATTTATTATGGTATATTATCCAAGTGTCGTTTGAAGAATTTTACAATGTTTATCCAAGGGTCATGAGAGTCGTGATGACTCTGCCCAATAGGATTTAACATGTCCATTGTAAATGCACATTAAGATGAACTATCTATACGACTCTCCAAAAGTGAAGGGGGTCCAAGATTTTGGTTAGTTTCCTAAATTACCATTCACATGATAACAAATTACAACCCGAAGAGTTGCAAACAGAAAGCTTACCAGATAGTAGCTGGTGACAACACCCAATTGCAGCTTCAAAGTTTCAAACTAGTAACAAACGGGTTACGAGAAAACCTCACCAGATAAGATTGCAAAAAGAGTATAACTTAACGTAGTTTAAGTTATACTCTTTCGAGAGTAACCAAATGCTCACTGAGCTCTTTCGAGCTTGAACCCTTGTGTTGACAAGCCTAACTTAACCTAGTTTAGAAAATTGGTATCAAAGAAGCCAACCTAGAAGCAGAGAAAGCTCTTTTTCCATTGAGCATCATACAAACCATATCTTCATATGACACCACTCACCTCTTATTGCCCACCCAAAATAAATCCTTTCAGAAATCAACACGAAACCCCTTGCCTAATGTGCAACTAAAGGTGCCTCCAAAACTAAATGAGACCTGCAGACCACACTCTGAAGCAGAACTCTAACCGCCTTCAATTCACTTCAAAGAGAACGACAACCAAAAGGATTGCAATGAAGAATGCCTACACACAGCTTTCTTTCATTCACACCAGACCAAGAAATCCCATTTAATTCTTCTCCAAATAACCACCAAGCCAAAAACAGTGTGAGCAATACCTCCCAAACCAGTAAAGAATGACAGGGAGAAAGAAGCATCTTTTCTTGCCCTATCTAATTCAAATCGAGTAAAGGTGTCTGACAACAAGACGTATCACACCAAACCATGAAAACCCATTTCATTCTTCCCCAAATAACTAAGATGCAAATTTCCTTACGCTACCTAATACAAAACTGAATTAAATGTCAAGAACAAGAGACACCGCACATAACCACGAAAACCCATTACAATCTTCGCCGAATAATAACGGTGTGATCTTCGTGCATTACGTGATACAAACTGAATAAACAAAGTGTCCCGCGACAAGATGTATCACACCAAAACAAAGAACCCTTATTTCATTCTTCCCCAAATTACAGGAGCAATATATCTTTCAAAGAGAATGAAACAAGAAACATGGTTAGTGATAGATTACCCATTCTTTGGATTGGTTTTAACTTGGGTTTAACCTCATCAGTCATCACTAGAAGTTTTGAACTTTTCAAGTACAATTGAGGTACCATTTCACTCCTTATACCAAATACTAAAGGAGCAACTCTTGCACCAACAAATACAAACAGGGGTAGACAAAGTGTATAATACCAGAACAAAAGAAAAACCCTTTTTGACTCCATTATTATCCATCCAATGACAAACGGATTCTATCTAATTGACATGTCAATTTGAGTTTGGGTTTGAAAACTTAGGCTTACCCTCATCGTTTGAACTTTTCGGGCATGTTTGGTGTGGGGATTGAAAATTGGGGGTACAGGGGGGCCTACAGTATTATAGGGTGTATTGATATTAATGGAGTATTAGTTATATAGGGAGCGCATTATGTAACATGTTTGTTTGCTTCTTTTTTTTGATAGAAATACCAATTTTTTATAGAAACATGTTTGTTTGCACTAGTTAAATAAGGGTATTAAGACTTTAGTATCCAATCGCACCAACATGGTGGGATTAGATTTTAGGCATATAAGGGGTATTGATAATAAGGGGGAATTGAATCCCCCTTGAAATTATCCCTGCATCAAACACGAGTTAAAACTCATACTCGTATTATTATTACATTACCCCTTCTTTATCCCTGCATCAAACGTGCCCTTCAAGTACATTGAGGTAGGTCCTTCTTCACACCAGACCAAGGATAGCCATTTCATTCTTCCCCAAATTACAGGAGGAGCAATACATCTTTC
The DNA here is from genome assembly GCA_023055425.1 of Linanthus parryae. Taxonomy (NCBI): domain Eukaryota; kingdom Viridiplantae; phylum Streptophyta; class Magnoliopsida; order Ericales; family Polemoniaceae; genus Linanthus; species Linanthus parryae. The sequence goes on along the minus strand of JALGPY010000009.1, from coordinate 75,873,546 downwards.
AAAGAGAATGAAACAAGAAACATGGTTAGTGATAGATACCCATTTGGATTGGTTTTAACTTGGGTTTAACCCCATGAGTCATCACTAGAAGTTGAACTTTTTCAAGTACAATTGAGGTAGCCACTACTTCACACCAGACCAAGAATACCCACTTCACACCCTTCGGGGTGTAGTTGAGTTGGTCGGGTGAGCATTCTTAAGACTTTGTGCATTTGCCTTGAGGTCTTGAGTTCAAAAATTAGGGCAACCCCCATGGGCTGCCTATTGGCCTTCTCAATTGCGAGCCTGTCAGCCCGGGTTTTCTCAGGCTCGTTTGCCTCTCTAGTGTTAGTGTGGTTTGCAGCCTATTGCACTAGAGCGGGGTAGCGGTTGCGGGTTCCCACGTCATCAAAAAAAAAGAATACCCATTTCACTCCTTATACCAAATACTAAAGGAGCAACTCTTCTTGCAACAACACCAAATACAAACAAGGTAGACAAAGTGTATATAATACCAGACCAATAGAAGAAAAACCCTTTATAGACTCCATTATTATCCATCCAATGACAAACATGAAACTCCCTAATTGACATGTCAATTTTGAAACTTTGGGCTTACCCTCATCGTTAGATGCTCGGAACTTTTCGAGGATAGCGGCTATCTGAATCTTGGAAGCTTCAGTAGGCGGCGGTGGTTGTCCGAACTTTTTCTTCTTCGTCATTGGAACAAGAAGATGTTTTTGCTACTTGACTTGTGTGGTTGATTTGGCCTTCTGGGTTGTGTTTGATTCTTCTTCTGGGTTCGATTGATGGATCTCTCTGAGACTCTCTCTTCTGGCTTCAGGGTACGGAATAAATTTGATGTTGTTTTCTTTTCTTTACCCGCAATTCAATTTTTGCGTTGGTGCCTTCTATAGGCGCCCTAATCCTTTGATATTCCTCCTCTACTTTATTGACCCTTAACCCATGTTTGTTTTTCTTTTAACTTGCATAGGGTTGTTCTGCGAAATTGAAATTGTATAGGGATTGTTGTCACTAAACTCAAACTGCGTGTATGTTAGTGTCCATGACCCAAATATTTGACCAGTAGGTGTAAGTCTTAGAAATTTCACTTTCACTCTGCTTAAACTAATTATTAATCCAATTACTCTTTTGTCCAAACACGCACAAATGAAATGTGCGTACGAGTGTATCAGACTCACTACTAAAGCTTTGTGACGAAGGATAGTCAGTGTCTCTAGTTCCTCTCAAGGCTTGGATGTTAAATTGCTAGTGTAGCATCCACCTTTGATGTTTGATATCTCTTTTATCGAGAGTGGTAGGTTGCAATGTCTCGTCCAAATTCTACAATTGTGGAACTATGCAAGGCTTACAAGATCAAATCGATTGGTGGCCAATTGGCTATCACTCGTATCCAATTATACAATTAAATAAAATAACAATGGTGAAGCACTATGTGATTTAACAAATATTTGACACTTGGAGTGGTGCTGATTAGTATATGGGACTTGCATTTTGACATAATATAGTTCATGTCTTCATATAACTTGTTGATTTGCAATATTCTCTATGAATTGTGATAATTAAGGTTTAGCACAGTAGTGGGTGAATATGTGGTAGTGTTGTAATGGTTGTTTGAGTATTGTTTTTTTAGGATAAATTTTTATTAAAAAAACTATGACCTAGAATTACAATTGAAATTGTCTAAATAAAGTGTGGGCTCTAGCCATAGAGTCGGTTCCAAGAATATGTTGTCACTGACTTCTAAACATAAAGCATGCTAGGCCAAACTGTTTGCAACATAATTGCCATTTCTCGAGATAAATGAGCATCGGTCTTGTTGGACATACATTTTTTGAGCACATCGAAGCGTGACTCGAAAAGCACAAATTGTTTAAAGAGAAATTGGCGAGATCAAACGAGCTTGACCTAGACGGGGACCAAGTTACATGAGTACAATGTCGTATCGCTCAACATATACAGCAATTTTCATACGAGATTTGAAGTATTTTAAGAATCTACAAACATTCCAACTCACAGAATAATGTACTTAACTGAAAAGTCCACATAAATTCAAAACACATTTTTATAGTTATTGACTTCTATTGTCGACACAGAGGAAATGGAGGATTTTAGCATAATTAGCGAGAGAAAGTTGTATATATGCAAAAGATAGAGGTATTAATGCAATTTACAAATCTTTACACGTAACTACGTAAGCAAACACTTACATTTATAAACAAACTAAAAGAGAAGAGCTGGACATAGGAATAAAAGAATATCCCAGTACAATGCTCATAGACCCAAAAAGCATACTACTTGATAAAAATTGAACTATATTTTTATGTTAAGCATACCACAAATGTTAGTGCTTGATCTTGGTAGTTGGTATACAAAGGCATGAAGAACACAATCTTTCAGCAATTATAAGCTATAATCACAAGTCAACTAGTGAACAAAAGATGGACCACATACGCAAGTCGCCACAATTTTAATAATTTTGAATGATTTCGTTATTTTTTGTTTAATTCCCGACAAACATCGTTATCATGTACCAACATTATGGGATTTACTAATTTGTGTCATTTTAAATAATTTTAGGAAGCATTTACACTTGACAACAGACAATATGTGTAACAACTGATTCAGTTTTTATGGTCGAGAGTCTTGTAACAACTTAAATTTAATAAAAAAAATGTATAAATTATTAAGTTTATTAGAATGCATAAACAAATAGAGTTTTTCAGTGGTCTCAATCAGTGTTAAAATCAAGAGAAATATAAATTAATCTTGATTAAAAAAATGAAGGCTATCAGCGGATGTAGGGGATATTGCTAGAATCCCGATCCCCATGATCCCAATTAGGGACTCGTTTAGGTGGCATTTTTTTTTTAAATAACGGGGAGTACTCGGTTGCTTCGCGTTACTCCCTGCTTCGCTCTCATAAACGGGCGGGTCTCGATTCGGCTTCCTCTTCTGAAGCGTCGAAACAGTGGCTCGCGACTTTGTGGAAAATAAGGGTACAACCTAAGGTTATCAATACGGTCTGGAGAGCTGCTCACGACTCTCTTGCCACAAGAATGAAAGTGTCCAAGTTCAAACAAAGCATGTTTCGATCGCTTGCCCGCTTTGCCACAAACACTCGGAAACGGCAACACACCTCTACATGGATTGTTCGGTGGCAAAGTCGCTTTGGAGACGTATTCGGCAACAACATGGTAGGGGATATTTGTTGTTGGATTCCAACTTTGTTTCTGACACTCTCTTCTAAAGAGCGAGTGATTTTTTGCACTGTGATTTGGCGAACTTGTAGCTATCATAACGCAAGAATTTTCCAAAATGATACATCTTCAGTTGAGCAGTTGTTTCAATCTTGCCTCGGGTTCATTGTCCAACATAATGAGCTTGGGGCTAAGTCTCATGGGGTTGGTTCATCGGCTATTACACCAGTTGCTTGCTGGCGTCCTCCTAAGATGGGTATCGCCAAGGTTAACACGGGTGGCACGTTCACCGCAACCAGTGGCAGCACTTCTTGTGGAGCAGTTGTACGCAATTACCATGGCTGACTCATAGCAGCGACATCATCGCCACCGCCACTTCGGCCTATGAGGCAGAAACTCAACCGCTTCGAGAAGGGCTCTTTCTGGCGATAGAATGTGATATCCGAAACATTACAGTGGAGTCAGATGCTAAAAGGGTGGTTAACGCCATAAACAACGCCGCCACACGGGAAGCTTCACACATGATCCTTCTGAGAACGGGGATGACATCCGCCATACTCTTAGCCTTTCTTAACGCTGTATTTCTGTTTCTTTTACATATAGTCATCGTTCAACGAACGTTGTAGCTCTAAATTTGGACTGTCATTACCAAACAAGTTCGTATGACTAGGTAGTAACCCAAGTTGGGCCCAACGACTTCTTCAAAGAATGTAACGTGGATTCTAAACCCGGTACTTTTCATTAACAGAAGTTGATCTTCTTCTCAAAAAAATAAAAAAAGTCGTAAAAGGGTCGGAACTTCAATTATTAAAAGATGAAGGTGCTCTATAGTCATCAAGAACAAACCCCCAAGGACTCATTCCATAAATCTCAACATTTCTTGGCCATCAAGGTGACCGCAAGTTTCGGTAAGCCCGCACGTGAGTGACGCACGTGTTTCGGTAAGCGAGTCAACTCACGAGTACTCACGAGTTGCCCAACTATAAGAACCGTCCATTCATTGGACTCTCCTCCATTGTTCCAGTTCCATTGTCTTCTCCACACTATTCGCAGCCACAGGTTTGTTCTTGTTGAACCCTCTTTCGATTCATACATATATACGCATAAAAGAATCGTTTTTTTCTGGATCTGAATTGGTTTCTTGCGTCTGGGTTGTGGGTGTTGTTCGATTTTGTGCCTTTTCGATTCGGTTTCTGAGAAATTTGTGATTTTTACAGATCTACACAGAGAAAGCAGAGATGGGTAGCTCAGGATTTTCATGGAAATTAGCAGATCACCCCAAGCTTCCAAAGGACAAGATCATAGCTATGGTGGTGTTGGATGGGTGGGGTGAAGCAAAACCAAATCAGTACAACTGTATCCATGTAGCAGAAACACCCACCATGGATTCACTCAAGCAGGTCTCTAATCTCACCTCTATATCTCAATCTTGAATTTTTTATGTGTTGAAAAATGAGCTAACTTTGGTTTTCTTGATTTTGGGTGTTTTTTCTATCTCAATCTTCATTGTTATGTGTTGAAAAGGAGCTAACTTTGTGTTTTCTTGATTTGGGTTTTTTTTTGTGTTCTTCTTCTAGGGGGCTCCTGATAGGTGGAGATTGGTGAGGGCTCATGGAACAGCTGTGGGGCTACCCACAGAGGATGATATGGGCAACAGTGAGGTTGGTCACAATGCACTTGGTGCTGGAAGGATTTTTGCTCAAGGGTAAACAATCTCACTTCTTAGTCAGTTTTTGATATGAAATTGTCATTAGAACTACTATATTGCTTTCAGTGTTGCCATTGTTTATATGTATGTTAGGGTAAATTGCTATGTTGAACAGAATATAGTGAAATAAAATTGACAACATCCTAATTACCTCATTGGGCACATAATATGAACCTCACTGCATACTTACTAGACCTGCCTACATAAGCTGAAAAGGGTAACCGCTGCCATCATGTTGCGGAGGGAGTTTGTTGTTTTCCATGTCAATATTTGGCAGATAATAATGGCACAATTCTATTGTAGATACACAAATTAATGTTTTTTATAAGATTGGGATTTGCAGAGTTTGATAAGTTGAAGTCAACATGTTTATGTCTCACCCAGAGAAGAATTTATATTACTCTCATTGGAGCTCATTGTTGGATTTTCGTTCTATGTTTTGACCGATAATTGTATTTTGTAAACAACAACTACTATATCGAGGTTGGTCCCAAAGATGTGTTTTCATGGCTGGTCAATGGTTTCTAATTTATGTATTCCTCATCTTCGCAGAGCTAAGCTTGTTGACATTGCTCTTGCCTCGGGAGCCATTTATGACGGAGAAGGATTTAAGCATATTCAGGAAGCTTTTGAAACTGGAACTTTGCACATCATCGGTTTGTTGAGTGATGGTGGTGTTCACTCGCGAATTGACCAGCTGCAGGTAGTTTTCCACTTGGTTGAAAGTTTATTATTTTGTGACCTGATAGTTCTGCCTCACTTTTGCTTATTGAATTTATTGTAATGATTTTGTTTGCAGTTGTTGCTGAAAGGTGCAAGTGATCGTGGTGCAAAGAGAATCCGAGTCCACATTCTTACTGACGGCCGTGATGTTTTGGATGGTTCTAGTGTAGGCTTTGTGGAAACCCTTGAGAAGGATCTGTCTGCCTTACGTGGGAAAGGCATTGATGCCCAGATTGCATCAGGTGGTGGTCGCATGTATGTCACAATGGACAGATATGAGGTAGGTGCCTCAACGCGCTATAATTTCTATGAGATTGGTTTTAACTAATTAAAATTGCAGAGCATGGAGGTTTCAGATAATTATCATGTTCATGCATCTCCTGGTGACCACTATGTTACTCAAGGAACTTCATTTTATGCCACATCACTTTTTCCCTATAAAGAGACCAAAGCTTGAGTTTCTCTTTCTTGCTGAGATGTTATTTACATGATATTCTATGATTGGTGTCCATGTGAAGAGTGACTCTTGAGAATTGGAGTTGATAAATACATGGTTCCTCTATCTGGTGTCTAGCTACATGTAGCTCCTTGCTTCCATGTTGAATAACTTTGGATGTGTCGCATTCTATGAAGTTTGTGATTGATATAGGTTAATATTTGCGTCTACCCTTTGTATTAGACTAGTCTATTGTTAGCCGTCTCATTTAGAATGTGATATTATAATAGCACCATTAGGGAATCAGTCCTTCGTGTCACTTGTCATGCATATCAAAGTTTGCTAATGTTCAGTTTTTCCCTACTTCTTTCTGCTATCTATTACGTGTGATTGATGTAGGTTAATATTTGCATCTAACCTTTGTATTAGACTTGTCTACTGTTAGCTGTCTCATTTAAAATGTGATGATAATTACATCACTAGGTAATCAAAATCCCTTCGTGTTACTTGTCATGCATATCAAATTTTGCTAATGTTCAGTTTTTCCCTACTTCTTAATGCAATCTATTACGTGTGATCCTATTGCACTTTCCTCTTTCCTGCTATATCTAAATAAAAAGATGTTTAACATTTTGCTTTTGCTTGCCCAGAATGACTGGGAAGTTGTGAAACGAGGATGGGATGCCCAAGTTCTTGGTGAAGCCCCTCACAAGTTTAAGAGTGCTCTTGAAGCTGTCAAGACGTTGAGACAGCTCCCAAACATGAGTGATCAGTACTTGCCTCCTTTTGTTATTGTTGATGACAGTGGAAAGCCTGTTGGGCCTGTAGTGGATGGTGATGCTGTCGTGACTATTAACTTCAGAGCAGATCGCATGGTTATGCTTGCAAAGGCACTTGAGTACGAGGACTTCGATAAATTTGATCGAGTCCGGTTCCCTAAAATTAAGTATGCTGGTATGCTCCAGTATGATGGCGAATTGAAGCTCCCAAACAAGTACTTGGTTTCTCCTCCCTTGCTGGAGAGGACATCTGGTGAATATTTGACCCATAATGGTGTAAGGACTTTCGCTTGCAGGTAAATATTCACCAAAAGAATTACCATTGCTTGTAAATAATTACATACCCGTGTAAACACACACTCATGCACACATATTATATTATGTTACTTCTTACTGGATGATCTATTATATTCTATACACACTCATGCACACATATTATAAATATGGACAGTAGTCCATATTTATGCTACTCGCATTTGCTTTAAGCCAAAGTTTGGGAATAATGGGTCTTGTAATGAGACCAAGACATGTATATTAACCCCAAGATGGTGATATATATATATATATATATATATATATATATATATATATATGCAAAGAAACCCGATTCTTTGCATATATATATATATATATATATGCAAAGAATCGGGTTTCTCAAGTGGGCTTGTTTCTTCTTTTTATTAGGTTCACTGTTTTCTCAAGTACTAAATATGCCTTGTTTGTTATTTCATAAAATGTTTCAAAATCGTTTAGAATTCAGATAGGTTCCTATGATTTGTCATGGAAGGGTGTGTTTATTTGAACTGGGATGGTACCATGCATTTCATTTGTTACATACATTTTTTGTTCTGGTTTCATAATATCTATGAAGAGGGTTTCCTTTGCTTTCAAGTTGTCAATTCTACATATCTTAAAACTTTAATGTATCTTACTCTACTCCTTTGATTCCATGAACAGTGAGACTGTCAAGTTTGGTCATGTCACTTTCTTCTGGAATGGAAACCGATCTGGTTATTTCAATCCAGAGATGGAAGAGTATGTGGAGATTCCTAGTGATTCTGGAATCACATTCAATGTGAAACCAAAAATGAAGGCCTTGGAGATCGGTGAGAAGGCTAGGGATGCTATCTTGAGCCGCAAATTTCAACAGGTAAAAATTAAATTTATTTTCTTTTTATAATTTCTTTTACATTTAGAAGCTTTGAAGTTGAACATAAAAAAAATTACATTTTCTGGCTCTTTTTTTAGGTTCGTGTTAACATACCAAACAGCGACATGGTTGGGCATACAGGTGATATTGACGCCACTATTGTGAGCTGCAAGGCAGCTGATGAAGCTGTGAAGGTATGATGATCTTGAATCTAGTTGATTTGTTGTGTTCACTTAGTGATGACTTGAAAAGAACCAACTGAACTAAGACTAGTGTGGGCTTGACACCTACCCAAAAGATTGACATTTGAAAAAACGAAAACTAAGGCAATTGATATGAAATGCACATTTTGCTTTGTGGATGAATTGGCTTTAGACATAATGAGATTTTCCTTATTCTTCTCACCAACTTCTTTTCCTTGAGAATCCACAAGGGTTAATGAAGTACCTATTCATGTTTGGCAAAATGCATTCACGGCCTTGATTCTGCATGTTTCGACCTTCATAACATTTTTGCTTCTAACATGAGAGGAAAGCACAGGAAGCTAAACAAAACAATGACTTCAAAGTTCTACAAATGGCAGTTTTGATTAGCAAAAACTGAGGCAGGTTGGAAAATATACGTTTACGAAAACAATAGGAGTTTCAGTAGCAACATGTCACTAACATTTAATTGCATTCACTTAAATCTTCTTACTGATGTCAACTTGAAGCCAGGAGCCTGATGATGCTTTACTGACTTACCCTGTTTTAGTTTTCTCCGCAACTGGATCGCTTTGGAACTGAGCTTTTTACTGGTGGTTTCTGCAGATGATACTTGACGCAATAGAGCAGGTGGGTGGGATATACGTTGTCACAGCTGATCATGGAAACGCAGAGGACATGGTGAAGAGGAACAAGAAGGGCGAACCTCTTCTTGACAAGGATGGCAACATTCAAATATTGACATCCCACACTCTCGAACCAGTTAAGTATACACTGACCTCTTTCACACTTTCAGAAATTCAGAAATTGTTTTACTGTGAATTGTCAAACCCTCTTTATAACAATTACTTGCTAAGTTCCACTGTGGGTGGAATACTGGATTTGCGACTGTGAATGATGAATATGATGAAAGTAAACGAGGGTGATGATCGATTTCAAGTGATCAATAAACAATTACTCGCTACGTTCTTTCTGATTCGTTTCTTTTCGCATCCGTCAAAGTTTCTCTATCTGTGTTCATGTGGGGTTCCATTTCAATCTTTTTTGACAAAATCATAGAAATTTGGGGGAGGGGCATCATGGAAAAATGATGAAACCACACATCTTAGGACACCTTCTGACACAGTTTAATGACAATGGCTGTGTATGAGAAAGATTTTCCATTCTGATTTCTGATGCCCCTCAATTGAAAAAAAAAACATGTCTTTGGTTTCGCTGTCTTCAACTTGTCTGAATTGTAATTCTGACAATATCTTGATCGATGTATAGGTGCCAATTGCAATTGGAGGCCCTGGATTGGCTCCTGGTGTGAGATTCCGCAAGGATGTTCCTGCTGGTGGGCTCGCCAATGTGGCTGCAACCGTGATGAACCTCCACGGATTCGAGGCTCCGAGCGATTACGAGACCACTCTTATCGAGGTTGTCGACAAGTAGTAGGCCAAATCAATAGAAATTTCCCGAGTTTTTTGCTTACCTGTGTCCCTAAGTTTTGACTAGGAAAGGGATGATGTTCGGATACACTTTCATTAGAATGGGTTCAATAACCATCCCCAAAAGTTGATCAAGTTTTTTGTTTGCTTGGCCAAACTTAATTCATGTTGTAAGTGATACGCTCTACTCGAATTCTGGTTCTTTCTCCTTCTCTGCTTCAGAAAGAAATGATACTGTTTGAAGAATTTATGCTTGGCATTATGTGGCCTTCATATTGATATTAACTGCGCTACTTCTTTCGAATTGAGGGCACATTTTCTTCTTCTTTTGTGATAGTGTGATAGTAAGAGCGCTGCAGTGCCTAGGAAATCACCATCTACCTTCCAATAAGACCTGTGGTGCCTAGGCATGTCCACATTGCCCCAGTCCCCAGGGACACCTTGTAGTGCCTATCTCTCACATCTCTCTATCACCAAGGTGTTCACATGTGTAAAAACTCTAAAAATATTCTATAAACAACTGCTTTAATGGAGATCGAAACTATGCAAATGAACAATGTCTTACCCAGAGGCTCAACGAGTGTACATGCTCTATGTGTCACTCTTGCCGATGGCCTCTCAGCCGAGGCACGTGTTTCAAGATTCATTGTCACACGAAAAGAGCCGATTGTTTCTGTTTTTTCAATTCCATCTCATGGATGTTTCGGAACTCAAAACTTTAATCAGTTTTGATTAAAATTAGTCAGTTTAACTTAATTCAATTTTTTACACTGTTCTGCGATTCCGATTAAAATCTATTTTGTACCAATAATTTGTAAATTATTTAATCTCTAATATTATAGATTCTCTCACATTCTGCAAATTATAAACTCATACTTCTACAAAACAACTATTTTTTCATCCTTTTTCAAGATTCATAAGGAAGCAACTTCCATCTCTGCATTGTTTCAGTTTTGAAATCCCGGACGAATTATAGTACGGTCAATCATTGTTTCATTTCTTCATATGCGCAAAGAAACATCGAACAATATCCACATTAATCTTCCTTATCGACACGAGAGTAGCCCCCAAAATATTTTGGAGAGAAAAAAAAAAGGTCACATACAAATCTCTTTTCTCACGCGACAATGTTGGATTGATTACATATAGAATACCTCTAACAAATCTCATTCTCACGCGACGCTGAATGAACTCGTCGCGTTCTCAACAAACTTCCTCGCTCCCTTGAACCATCTCTTGTCACCGGCTTGAGCCTTGCAGATGTAAAGCTTGCCATCAGACACGGTTGCTGTAATAAGTTGATGTTTTCCTCCCTCATCTCCATCAGCAGTCCTTGTTAACACGGTGATGTTGTAGTAGGGTTTGCCACCAATCTCTGTCGTTCCAGTTTCCAATATGTTTGCTGTCGCCACAGCTCCAGAGTCGAAACCTCCCTGACCATTTTCACAAAGTTGACACACATGAGCTATGTTCATTGCTAAATGTACCTTATCTTTGATTCAATTCAATTTCAAATCTCTTATTCTCAAACATAATAGATTTCAATGAACTTATCGAACAAGACCCAAACATTACTCAAATAGATAAAATTCAATCAAATTTAGAAGCAACACATGGTTTGATTGTGTTCGATCGAGCTTCTTCCCTTTCTCTCTTTTACCATGCTTTACGACTTGTTAAACCCCAAGAACTCTAGGAAACCAAGAGTGGTATTCTATGTTCTTGTTCGGATAGTAGACTAGGGTAAAAGACACTTTCACCCCCTAAGGTTTGACACAGACATTTTCACCCTTTCGAGTTTGTGAAATGACACTTCATACTCTAAGAGGGCGAATTGTGCCCAATACTACTGTCACTGAAGGATTCCCGCCGCCAGACTAACGTCACAGTAAGGAAGAGTAGGTGTCCGAACTCCGAAGGGGTGAAAGTGTTATTTCCCAAACTGGAAGGGGGTGAAACTGTCTTTGCATCATACCTGAGAGGGTGAAAGTGTATGCTACACAGTAGACTATTGGTTTAATTTATAATCTGATTATTAAAATAGGGACATAGAAAGAACTATTCCTTCTCTTTATCAGTCACCCATCATTTTCTCTCTTTATCCCAACCACCCATTTCAAAAACCAGATAATAATTTAAACCTATAATATCTACTATCCAAACATGGCCCAGATTTAATATCTCTGTTTGTGCCAAAAACTCAGGCCAACTAACTTTTGTTCACACCATTCTTTGCATATAGAGGAATTGAGAAGTCGTACGACAAACTAAAATGAACATACGAAATTGCAGTGCGATTAGGTTTTAGCAAATGATAACAGTTACCTCAGAATCAGTTTTGCCAAAGTAAGCCTGTTTTCCCAGCAAATAGGTCACCTACAAAGATCAAGATAAGCTCATCAGCATATCACACACATAACACTTAGCATTTAGCTTTTGATTATTTACAAATAATAATAATAATAAAAAAAAAAAACATTTAGGATTTCGCTAAAGAAACAACATATTTGTCTTAACAGCATCTACCTGGGAGAGGAATTGTTCAGGGGAGCCAAAGTCGGTGATAGACTTCTTGTCTGTGGGCTGGACCAAGACGCTGAGGTTGCTGGTGGTGTCGAAGTTGTCTTCATACCTCAAAACCTGCCCCGGGAACTCAATCTCTTTGCTAGGGTTCCATTTTGCTGGGATCTGGATCTTGAAACCGTCTCCACTGTAAGCCAAGAAGTCCGTGTTTGTCTTCGGCTTCCCAAACACATTGGCTGCAACCATGAAACATCATCATCAAACACAAACACAAACACAAACACTAATGTGAGACCTGAGAAAAACCTAACCCATCTGCTTGGTTGTATAATCTTTGATCAAGATGGGACATTTTGCACCGTTAACGATCATCACAAGATCAAACAAAACACTAATGTGAGACTTAATACCAATGTCAATGACATAGTCCGAGGTTGGCCTTGTGGTAGAGGACCTTGGCCTTTAAAGGTGTGATCAGCATTGAACCCTAGGAAAAAGGGGACATGATTCATTGCTATTAGAGTTACTGACACGGTGCTTCAGAAATCATCAGAACAATGAATAAGTGTGTGTGAAGTCTACACAAATCTTGTGCTTGACCTAGTGGTAGAGGACCTTTTGGCCTTAGAGGTGTGCTTCCACTAAGGTCAAGGACCCTACGAAAGGGGAAATAATTCATTGCTCCTGGAGTTAGTGACATGGCACTCTCGAAAACGTCAGAATCACAACTGTTCGTAGAGTCTACATATATTATGTTGCCGTGATGCTTTGGGAAGCACCACGTCAGCAACTAGCAATGGAAAACCTCTCCTACGACTCTACGAGAACCGATGGTCCTTGGGCTCACTGCAGACTTAATCCGGTCCCACTCCCAACATTTAGTCAAGGTGCACAGAAACTGGACCAGACACTACGAGTATCGACAAGAAATGTAGTAAATCCATCTGATTGGCCATTTTACACAGGGTAATTTAAGGACACTTTGAGCCATTCTTGTTTGGAAAATTACACACCTTGACAGTGTCAAATAGTACTCCCAGACATCATTTGTTCCCGAAACTACTATAGTGACGGACAACCGCCCCTAGATCAACTAAGTCACAATTAGAGTGTAATTATCCTGAAATTTGTCGGACAGAAGGGGTGAAAGGGGTTAGACTGTCTTTGCATCAAACTTGAGAGGGGGGGGGGGGGGGGGGTGACAGTGTTTTTTACCCATTTAAAAAACTCAAACTTAACTGGAGACTTCAGACCTGCATAACTGAATGATTTCACTTTTCAGTCAATCAGAAACATAAGAACCATGACATTGAGAAGAAGCTAAATGGGTGATCAATGTAAATTAGTACTACCATACTTGGTCTATTTCTTCTCTTTCTTCCAGTTTTGACATTTTAATCCGTAGGCATGTCACTTTGACCCGGTGATTTGGATAGCCAAACGATGCAATTTTTCGGTAATTTTTCATGGTGTTTTACTGTACAACACAATGAAAATATACCAAAATTGCATCGGATTGCAAATCAAATCATCGCGTCAAAACGACATGATGAATAGTGGTAAAACTCAAAACTGGAAGAAAGAGAGAAACATAGAAAGTACAAGAAAAGGAAGACCAAATCTTTAGATGATCAGAAAAGTACCAGATTCACCGTAGGCGGCGTCGGCTGGAGAAACCTTGGAACCAACAGCGGCAGCTCCAATGAGCACAGTGAGTGCCAGGCGGCGGGACACGGCGGCAGCATTGGTGGCATCTTCTTCTTGGACACCCTGTTTCTGTGCTCTGCAAACCACAACCTGGTTAGGCTTAAGAGCTGTCACATATCTCTGTGAAGAAGAAGAAGATGATGATCTAGCTGGGGTGGAGAGAGTGTGGTGGTGCAAGAAACATGCAGTGGATGCCATTACTGAGTGGTTGATTGATTCTTTCTAGCTCTCTAGGAGGAATGAGTAGTAAAACAATGAATTGAGGTTTGTAAATGAGGTGGAAAAAAGGCAGAGTGGGTTGTTGATTGTGTGAAGGAAAATGGATGGTTTTTGGATGTTGGTGGGAAGATGGATATGGTGTAATAAGATTACATTTTTGATGTGGGATAAGGTTATAGAGGCTCTGGTTGGTGCCACGTGGCTCTGCAAAATATGCCATTTTGTTGTGGAGCTACCTCTCACTGTCACTGTTGGGACATCACTAACATTTTGCTTTAAACTCTAGTAAAATTAAGAAATTTCTTCAATCAGGAGGGGAAACTGAAAAGACAAAAAATTTTACAATTTGATATCACTTTTTATGTGGAGTTATAATTGGTTAATGAATGTAAAAATAATAATTATAATTTACCTCTGATCTGTTTCTCCGCCAAGCCTTGCAAATCTTAAGCATTGCATAAATGGTACCTTACCTCTGTTTCTCCCTCAAGCCCTGCAAACCGTAAGCATGTACTCGTATCAGCGGTCTACATTACTTTTGCACACCCGGTCATAAAACTTTAACTTACACAAGTCGTCCAAGGGCAGGGGGGAATGGTTTAGTGCATTTAATAAATTATGAAATTTATTAGCTAGAACTCAGAAAAAAAAGTAATTAATAATCTAGCTGCTGAATCTAATTCTACTTCTTGTATTTTCCCACGTCATTTTATTTATTTATTACAGGGTAAGAAATCCTATTCTAACCTACTGCTAGAGTTAGACTCAAACTCGAGACCTCAATCAACTATCTCAGGGCCGTAATCCACTAGACTAAACGGCTAGTTCTTCCTACATCATTTTGACTTGGCTGCATCTGGAAAAAAAGAGAATTAGCATACTAGTACGTAGAAAAATATTTCACTTATGCCCCCAGGACGTAACACAGTTGGTACTCGGTGGCGCAAATTTGATCCAAGGTGCAAGGTTCGAGTCATGGCAGCCGCAGTGTGACACTTCCACCCTTAATAGCTGAGCTCCTTGTGGGCACTATGCACTGACCCTCCCCCACTAGGAGGCCGCTGTGTACCCGATTAACCCCTCTCTGGTGGCTTTGGGTGTTGCTGGAGGGACAGCTAGGGTGGCTGTCTCCACCTTTTGCTCCAATATTTCACTTATGCATTATACCATACCACATCCACACCCAAGAGACAATCTGATCAACAAACTTTATATATTTTTCATTCACTTGCTGTTCTTCTGCTATACAAGAATAATCCGGGTAATAGGTAATTAAACATAGTCTACCCGAAATCATGCCTATATAAGTAAGTTACAAATGATATATGTAATATATATACCGAGAAAATAGAAGTATCAAATTTGACTCAGAATTGTGTCTGTCTTAGAGGGCAGGAAGAAGATCAAGCCAGGGAAGTAGCTTCTCATGAACCAAATCAGGCCTATCATCATGAGGACAGTGTCCAACTCCTTCCAGAACATAGAGACTTACATTTGGTAGCTGAGAGGGTAGCGAGGAGAAGTATTTCCCAACAGGACCATCAAGTGGGGTGAAAGGATCGTTGTTACCCCATAAAAGTAGCACCGGCATGGTGGTGATACCCGGCATCAGCTGCACAGGGTTTGGACCTGGGGGCCCAGTCACGATGGAGACAAAAGCAGCAAGTGCGCCTGCATCATCTGCTGGTTCCTTTATGATCTGCATTTTTGTTGATCGTCAGCATCACAGTAAGAGATAATGGGGGTACTTTGGATTGTTGGTTTTTTGGTTTATGGTTTTTAGTTTTCGAGAATGTCTGGTGAAGATTAAAACCACTCATTTTCAAAAAACTAAAAATAAAAAAACCATCTGTCCAAACTACCTCTATCAACCAAGGTCTTCTCCGCGTTCCAAGTACTAAGCATTTCAACTAAATCACTTGTCGTAAAATAAGGTAGAGAAAGTTCCGCTTATGATGAAAGTCCCGGTTCATTATATGTGGTCCATG
Organism: Linanthus parryae; assembly: GCA_023055425.1. NCBI lineage: Eukaryota > Viridiplantae > Streptophyta > Magnoliopsida > Ericales > Polemoniaceae > Linanthus > Linanthus parryae. Next base: position 75,857,480 of record JALGPY010000009.1, on the reverse strand, counting down.
ATAACTTAATGCAAGATTTTAGTGAGGGGATATAATAAACTTAACAATGGAACAGCTTCAAATTAGAGGTGAGTCTGTTATGACTTATTCGTATCTTAACTTGACTTATAAGTTACTGTCAAAAAAGTCTTTGAAAGAAGAGATGAAGAAAAAAGAAGGGTGTGTTTGGTGAAAAAGTTTGTGCAGTTAAAAAGTGATTGATGTGAGAATTTTGTTGGCTAATATTAATTACTATTATACCCTATTAGGCTATTACCCTCAAATGTGCTTATTGTTAACAGTATATTTGAGGGTTGTATGGCCTTTCTAGCATCTCCATGAAAAAGAGTTCAAAACAAGCTCCTAAAGTTTAAATTTTTCTACACTAAAGACTTTTAAGTAAAAATACAAAAAATCAGCTTATAAGTCTATACCAAACGCCACTTATAAGCTGACTTATAGTATGACACTGCGGTTTATACGTCGTACCGAATTCACCCTGGACCTCAAAAACTATTGAAGAAACTTATGCAATAAACATAACAGATAGAAAATGTGTTGTTATACATCATATCTTTTCTGTTCCTGGCACACTGAGACATGAATTTCTTCGGTAATCAAAATTTTCAATATTCAACGAAACATATTGGATGTGTGTGACACCCTCATCCAAGACTTCGAAATTTGACATGCGCAGTTGAATCATTTTGAAGAAGCCGTTCACACAATAAAGAACTCAGAAAACGGCATATGACAAAGAGGCTAACCAGAATGAGGTGAAGTTACATTAGGTAAAATTCGAAACGATTTAGGAAACAAAGTACTTTATATTTACCAACCTCGTGTCACAAGGAATGGCAGAGCTACTAAGGGCAAGGGGTGGCAATTGCCCACCCCTCACTTTTTTCAAAATTTCACTTTTACCCCTATTATTATGACTTTTGATCAAAAATGCCCTTTAACAAATATGCAAATGCCGCGGCTGAGTTCACATTTTTTCACTAGCACCTTTATATAAAAATACATTAGCGTTTTTGCCTCGGCTGTTTCAGTTTTCTGGCTCGGCCATAAAGATGCCAATCATCATTTGTCGGTTAATAATTGATACTGTAAATAAACATTCATGAACTATACAAAACCATATTAAGTTGTACCTGAACCAGTTCATCGTCCACAGAATCTTTATTCCCATAAACTGATAACAAGATGTTCCTCAAATTCTCGCTGCAACAGTCACAAAAACACAAATTTTCCATTCAGCCCCTTGTGACTGCAAGTTTCATAAGTACTAGCAAATGAATTACCTTCGTTTGACACGCTCAAAGAAGAAAGAAGCAATCACTTTCTGATTCAACAAGAAGTCAATAAGCCAAAGTAAAGGAAACAAAAGCTTAATTCTCCAGTCATCAACAATTGCTTTGTTGTTCATGCCACCTGCACAGTTCAAGAGAACAAGCCCTCGAACCAAGGCCTGGCGAGACTCTGTAGGAAGAGACAAACACAGGATGTAAGAATAGTAGAATATTGTGTCTAAGAATTCATGACAACGCTTTTTTTATTGTCCAAAATGACAAAGCTTTCAAGTGGTTATTCTCAGCTTTAATTCTTAATAAAAGGAAAAAAAAAATCAAGAAGACGAAGAAACACACCTGAGGCAGCAATAACGCAAGCCAGGCTTCCGACAGAATTACCAATAAGTACTGTTGGCCTTCCGACAACTTCTTCCAGGAAATCTAGTATTAGCTGCTTATACTGAGTCAGGGATGCGAAGGTAGCTTGCAACACTAGAAATTCACCGGGTGAAAACAGATAATAACTACTTCAAGTTTGCTCAAGGATGTACCTGAGCCCATGTTTCCATGGTATATGGAAACCCTTCTGGCTTATCGGAAGCACCAAAACCAAGTAGATCAATAGCATAAACAGTGCGAGTTTGGGCCAAAGTCAAGATATTCCTGCCAGATATTTATAGATCAGTCACTGAAGTAATATGATTTCTCCCTCAAAAAAAAAAAAAAAAAAAACAGTAATATGATTCCTTCGCGATTCATTGTCAAGGAACGACATTAAAAAGCTCACAAGTTCATGGTATTATTTAGAACTAATAGTTATCAGTATCAAAGGCTCAATAATGCATTTATCAAATGCATGACCATTGAGGATGTGGAATGAATCCATTAGGCCTTGGTCATGTTTGGATGCGAGAGAGCGGACACAGAAAACTTCATTTATCAACCAGCACCCTTGTGACCTCATGAGAAACGAACCCAGAAAACTTTCATAGTTAGTCAAATATACTCAGTGCCTGTTTGGGAGCATGGATTTTAATCTGTGGAGCTTAAAATCTGGTATATAATCACCATTCTGTTTGGTTAGCATTTTTTGGGCAGAGATTAAAATCAAGATTGAGCTGAAAATCGCCTGATTATAGAATCTCCAATTCTGGGGATTTATTCTCGAAAAACAATTCTGGGAATTTTTTTGACATGGGTTTGCGTTAAAGACGTTTATGCCATTACTTCACAAATAATTTACCATTCATGCCCCATCTATTTCTCTCTCACCTTCTTCCACTCTTTCATTGTACCTTTGATAATCTTCTTAAAACAGCTTCTTTTATTTTCTTTTTTATTTTTTATTTTAAATAAAACCCACATCTTTAGATCAAGTTGCAGGTTGTGATGGTTTGATTGGTTGGTGATAATAGTTCTACATGCTCATGAGTTCAAGCAGTTGTGTTCGAATACACAAGGGTATTCAGGTAAATGAGAACTAAAAGCTACAAGTTGTGCCAAATGCCTTTTCAACTTATAATTTGTGATTTAAAATTGATACCAAACAGTTTTCAGATTTTCAGTTCAGCCAGCTTTTTTATTCAGATTGTTTTCAGCTGATTAATTAGATTTTCAGCTGATACCAAACAGGCTCTCAATGCATATGTCACCGACATATTAGCATATCCAAGTCAATGTTCCCCTAGGGTTTGATCATATATGCTCAAAGCTGGATGGAAAGATGAGAATTTGTGATCCTACACCACATATATGTAGGGTTTTGCCCTATAAAAGTCAAATGTAATAAAAATAGCACATTTGCAATCTCTCCATCACAATCAGATATGATTCATTCCAAATAACAGCATACAAAAAATTAGATGGCAAATCCAGTAAACCCTAATTTGAGAAATTACCTGCGCCAATGAGCACAGAAGCACCAAATCCATGAATGAGAAGCACAGGAGGAGGACGAAGACTTCCACCTTCTTCTCCCAAAGTGACTCAGTTACGGGTTGAAAAAGTTAAAGTAGGACAATCCAGAAGAAACGGAGGTAGTACTACTGAAACCTCCCAGTTGACTTTTTCCACCCGTAATCATGTCACTTTGACGAGGTGATTAAGATAGCAAAACAATACAACTTTTTGGTAATTTATTCACGGTGTTGTAGATTAAACTAAAAATATTACTAAATTATTTGCATCGCTTTGCTAATCAAAGTACTGGACCTGGTGAATAGTTGACCCAAGTCAATTGGGAAGTTCCCGTTCCACATGTCAGAATACAAAATTAGATGGCAAATCCAAGTAGCACCGAATTCGGTAAACCCTAATTCGGGAAATTACCTGCGCCAATGAGCAATAGAAGCACCAAATCCATGAATGAGAAGCACAGGAGGAGGACGAAGAACACCACCTTCTTCATCTTCTTCATCGCTACCATGAACTACCAAGTAGTTTATAGAGTAACCCTTCCATTTCCACTCTCTGCACATCCTCGTGATCTCGCTCACTCCCAGTGACAACGGAGGGTTACTCTCGGCGCTAACGCCTTCGACCTCGCTGCTAATTGTGGCTGAAATGGTGGAACGGAGGCGATTTCTTCCAAAGCTGAGGCCTTTGTGTCGAATTGAAGGTCGGAAGGGCCGTGGAAGCGAAGGAGATGGCGAGATTCGGCCGTGGAGGCCATTGATGTGACGAGAGGGTGGCGACGGCGGCGATAAGGCGGCGATGGCGGGAGTGGTCGCTCCCAATACCATCGCTTATTACTTTCTACGGTAGATATTCGTTTCCTCTCTCTGGTTTAGTTTAATTTTGAATCGTATTGTTTTGGTTAGGTCCCTATACTTTTGGTGTTTCACATTAGGCCTCATTTGTCAAGTCCTGTAATGGCTAAAAGACATTCCAACCCTAATGTTTAATGAAAAGTCACTTTCATCCCCTTCTTGTTTGGGAAATGAGACTTTTACCTCTTTAGTGTGAGATTATGGCCTCATTTGCATAGTCATTTAATGGGTAAAAGACATCCTCCTAATGTTTGATGAAAAGTCACTTTCGCCCTTTTTGTTGGTAAATGACACTTTCACCCCTTTTAGTGTGTCAAATCTCAAGACACCTACACTATCTAACTATAATGCGGTTAGTCTATGGTTGGAGACTTGGAATCCCTCACAAGTACTACTAGTTTTTGTAACAAATTTGCCGTTTTAGTGTAAAACAAAACATCAAGGGGTGTAAGTGTCCTGATGTTTGGCACATTGAAAGGGTGGAAGCATCATTTCCCAAACACAAAAGGGTGAAAGTGTCTTTGTTTCAAATCTGAGGGGGTGAAAGTGTCTTTTTCCTTTCTTTAATTCAATCCGTCATGTGTATAGCGCAGTCACTACCCTTCAAGTGGAGACTAAACAAACATCTGTTTCTGTGCAATAGTCTGCAAAGTACAAACTAGACAAGAGAGGTAAATCAAGCCCCGCAAGTTGGTGAACTGGCTCAAATAGCCCTGCCACAAAGCCAAAGACAAGTATTTCAGGTATCCATGAGCAAAAGCATCTTCAAATATAGTGCTAAAAACTTGATAATACAGCATTAAAAGTACCAAACTCTTTTCATTCATCATCATAAGAAACCAAGAGTTTCAAAACTACACAACATTCACCCAAAATACTAGGAAACTCAGAAGCACCATTCAAGTTCTTTACATGCTTCACTGGATGTTCCTAAGAAGCAACACTTCCAAAAGTGCATACTAAAGCTTAAACACATAACAAAACAGATCCTGATATTCACCAAAATACTACCACAACAACTTAGAATCCAAATGGCTCCTCATCAATGATGTCCTGTTCACCTGGGAAATGAAGGAACTTATAATCTTGAAGAGAAGCCGGCAAAAAGGACTGCCGCGCCAAAGGATCATCAGGAGTGTAAATATACCCTTTCCCATACCCAATTTCTTTCATGAGCTTCGTCGGCGCGTTCCTCAGATGAAGTGGGACCCCCTCATTCTGTCCGATCGAATCCTTCACCAATCTCTGAGCAGCCTCCAAAGCCTTGAAAACCGCCGTAGACTTAGGAGCCAAAGCTAGGTGAGTAACACACTCTGCAAGGTGAACATTGCACTCTGGCATTCCCAAAGAGTGACAAGACTGGAAGCAAACCACCGCGCGTTCAAGTGCCAATGGATCAGCCAATCCCACATCTTCACTTGCAAATCTGATAAGTTTTCTGGCAATGTAAAGAGGTTGTTCCCCTCCTTCAAGCATCTTTGCCAACCAATAGATCGCCGCGTTAGCATCATTTCCCCTCATAGATTCAAGGAGCGCGACGGTCAGATCATTTTGCTCTTCCCCATTTTTCTCAGAATGAGTAAGATGACCGCACATTAACACCTCCTTGACATCCTCAAGAGTGACTCTAACAACATATCCCGAGGAATTGGAACGTGCAGCAGCTGCAATGGCGGAAGCTTCAAGAGCATTGAGTGCAACCCTAGCATCACCATCACAATTACAAGACAGAAACTCAATGGCATCATCATCCACCTCAACCCTACTAAACCCTAATTGTGGCAGGCTCCGGCATAAACCCTTATCAAGATCAATCTCATCAACACTCGTAAACCCCAATTGTGGCGGGCTGTGGCATAAACCCTTGTCAAGATCAATGTCATCATCATCAACCTCAACCCTCCTAAACTCTAATTGTGGCAGGCTCTGGCATAAACCCTTATCAACATCAATTGAATCCTCAATTTCATCAGCCTCAACCCTCCTAAACCCTAATTGTGGCGGACTATGGCATAAACCCTCATCAAGATCAGTTCCATCATCATCCATCTCAACCCTCATACACCCTAATTGTGGCAGGCTCTTGCATAAACCCTTATCAAGATCCGCAACAGCCCGAACAAGAAGCAAACCGATATGAAAATGATTCAAAGGGTTCAATTTCAGGACTCTACAACGAGACAACAGCGGCGTAATCAAGTGAAAAGAGGGGTTTTCAGTCGTCGCCGCCATGAAAACAACGCTACCATCTTCAATTACAGGCAGGAATGAGTCCTGCTGTGACTTATTAAACCTATGTACTTCATCCATAAACAACACAGTTTTCTTATGATCATTCAGTTCCAGTCTTTTAGCTTCATCTACAGCATTTCTCACTTCTTTCACCCCACAAGTGACAGCAGATAGAGAAACAAACCGATACGAGAATGAATTGGAATTCACAATAGCTCTGGCGATGGAGGTCTTACCCGTGCCGGGTGGGCCCCAGAGGATTATCGAAGGGAGGTGGTCCCACTCGATCGCCGAGCGGAGGAGGGAGCTTTCCCCGAGGAGGTGGTCCTGGCCCACCACTTCGTCGATGTTCTGCGGCCTCATCCGCTCCGCCAGCGGCTCAGCGGGCGATGCAGGTGTTATTGCTTTGTGACATTTCTGGAGAATTTCAGGGGAAAATACATTTTCTTCATGAGGATGCTCGGATAAGGTGGTGGTGGTGGTGGGAGGTGGAGAGTGAGGCGGAGACTGGGACAGTGGAGGTGGCGAATCGGATTCGGGTTCGAAGTGAAGGGTTTGGTGGGTATTTGGGTGGAGTGGTTGTGGGGATGAAGGGGGACTAGGGTTTGAGGTGGGAGTGAGGGATTGAGGAGAGTTGTTGTTGTTGTGGTTGGTTTCAGAGAGGATCCAATCGGTGGGTTCAATGGTGGTGTCGACGGCGGTGGGTTCGACGGTCAAGTAGGTGGGGGAACCCATGGTGAGAAGAAGTTAGGTTGATTGCGGAGGAAATGGGAATAGGTTTGGTGGGATTTGTAGAGAGAAATATTTCTTTCCCTCCTCAACTTTTGAGTTTCCCCCTCTTTTTCATCTCCCGCCTTGTGCTCTCCCCCAGGTGGAATTGAAATTGGAATTTTTAGAGCATTGTTGCCTTGTTGGTTCTGTCAATTTAACTTTTCTGACTGGTATCTGAGTCTTTTTTACCGCAGTAATTTGGATTACAAAACGATGCGATTTTCGATAAATTTTTCACCGTGTAATTAAACAAGTTTTACTCTACAAAACAATGTTAAGATTATCAAAAAACTTACATCATTTTGCTATTTAAATCGCCGGAACAGACGAAACATATGCTCTGAGAACGACGCTAGGGTTATATCTGGACTCCAATATCTGATTCTAGAAACAAATTCTCGAGCCCTGATTCATCGTCTCTCTCAAGATGTGTATTGTACTTAGCTTCGAAGAAAATGACAAATGACTAGCAAATGTATTATCAGTTAAAATACAATTTTTAAACAAAATAAAGATTGTTTATAAATAGTCTGCCAAAGAGACACTACACATACAAAGAATTCGAGGAATCGGAATTCAACTCAAGCAAAATACACTTCCCCTACCACTAAGCTGGCAGTCATTTGCATATTCCTTCATGTGATTTCCGTTCACATGCTCAACCAATGACAACCACAATTTCTTCGTCTTCTGCACCTTCGAGTCTGGAAATTAATGGTCACCTCTATTTTTGTTGTTTACTTCCACCAGTTTGGGCTTCGGGTAAACATGTAACTGACCTAGCACAAACTGGCCCAAACCAGACTCAGAGCCACTAACAGCGAGTCCCAAAATGGAAAACCCGAACAAAACATAAATAACCTGCCGCTAAGAACCGGAACCATTCTTGACAAGATTAGTCCGTGTTCTCCGAGGAAGAACCTCAAAATGATTCAGCAATGGTGATCCATTCTTTTCTCAAAATAATTCAACCAAAATAGAAGTATCAGAAATTCTGAGTGACAATCCAGAAGGACCGAAAACTGTATGACCTGGTCAGGACATGGGTGGTGACATTTAGAGTGTACAACACCAGAAAGAGGAACCAGTTCATGCGTCATAAGACATGGTAAAAGATGAGAATCTATAGAATATTACATGAGCAGCCCTTATTCTCAAGTACATAGATCAACACTAACATTTCTTTCACTCAGGACACAGTTGTCTAGAGGTTAGTCTTCACTTAGAATCTGCATCTTCTGTTTGCTGGGTATCTAAAGGCCACCTTTACCAGCTAATCTTGAAACCAGGCACAGTGTATGGGACGCACCGATTGCCACCGAGTGAACGTGGTGATGACTTCCCAGCCCATCATCCTCCTCCTCTTCCATTGGAAATTTCACTTCAACGGGAGAGAGTTGTAAGTCCGGAAGCCCTGGAACACCTATCTGCGAATCTTTCGCAACTCCCCACATGTACAGCTTCCCCTTATCTGTTCATTTACATTAACATTAACATATGGAAAAAGTCTAGGTGAACAGAAAGTCAACAACTACAAAAAAATTGAACATAGACATGGATGTGAACATGTCATTAATAAAAACTCAGAGTGAAGATTACGAAGAAAATAGAAAGAATAAATCAGAGTATATTTTAGGCATCTACTGATATGGCAGATGCCAAATCGCTTTTTGTTCACATTTCTGTTTTATTTTTTGTCCCTCTAGCGCGGCTCCTAATTAACATATAGGCTTTAGTTGGGTGACCGAAAAAGTAATATGCTTTTTGAATTTTGAGTACATTGTTATGATTTACACCGGCAAAATTTTCAGGATAGACAGAGATGTACCTTACCTGGACTTTGCCGAAAAAATAGTAAATAATATAACAATATGAGCAAACATAAAAAACAAGAGAGAAGCTCTAAGCTTTATATGTCCAGTATGTAAACTAAGCCATGCAAAAACTACTGTGCCATTTCATTATCTAGAGCAGGAAGTAGTGGTTGTTGTGTAAACCGACAAAAGCATAAAGAAAGAATCAAAACACACAGATTTACGTGGTTCGGCAAAACAGCCTACTCCACGGATTTGCAGAGATTTCACTAAATCAGACGAAACGTCTCAGAGAGAATTACAAGCGAAATCAAAACGCTAAACATGACATGCTACGAACCCCCAAGCCTTCGCTCCACGAATCATGTCTCCCTTTTCGGGTCGTAGCAAAAACATGAACCGGGTCGATTCATAAAACGGGTCGCCCATGAACCAGGGCTCCGACCCAACAGTGGGGCCTTATCTGGGTAAGGTATAAGGTGAGGAGGTTAAGGATATGTTAAACCTGTGGTTTCAAACTCCGCATTGAGAGGGGTATAACTTATCCTCCACTGCTCCACACAAACCATCTTTCAAATCTCTCTCCGTCTCCCTCTCCCGAATGTTTCAAAGGGATTGATATTGGGATTGGCTGGATTATGGCAAAATCTTTTGGTTTGTGGCTAGATTGAAAATTGATGGATTTTGTTAGAAGAGCATCAACGATGAGTAGGTGGTACCAGGAGCGGTTCACCCCTGCACATGTACAGTACATACGCCTTGATGCTTTAGGTTGGGATACGTTTGAATGCTTCTGGGAGATAGATTTTGCGATCGCTAAGTTCCGTGACTCTGTGAATCAAACGTCGGTATCAAGAATCTGAGTACCTGTTAATTACAGACTTCTACTTGAAATACATTGTGGATCCTGGGTATCTCTAATACCCATAGAATGACAGTATACGGAGAAGATTTTTGTTCTTCTGAATGATACTGATTTGATGAATGAGCATTATACTAGAATCTATTTTGGTGGCTTAATTTGTTAGGAGTACTATTTTGCTACTGTTTTGGATTGTAGTGATTTTTTGTCAAGTTGTTGGCAGTGGTGGAGGTAGCATGTATATTGGGAATAAGGAGGAGGTTGTTTGAATTTGTTGTTACTGTTGTCAGTGTTGTTTGTTCTTGGCAGTGGTGGTGCTAGTAGGGTGTTTGCTTTGGGAAGAGGAGGAAGTAGAAGAAAGGGTTGGCGATTCATTTGATCATAAAGGGCAAAAGTCTCCAAAAATGAGGGAAGGAGGATGTAGAAGAAAGGGTTGATGATTCATTTGATAATGACATTCAAGCATTATGGAGGGGTTGTATGTCACAAGTTCGAGCTAACGGAGGGGTGGTTTTGGGTGTTATTCAAATCACAGGCTGGCAACCTGGTATTTGGCCATATCTTAGGGGTGGTTTCTGTCATTTACCCTATCCTTATACCCATCTCTTTATACCTTACCCAAACAAGGCCGTGGGGTAAATTGGGGTTGCGTGACTCCCTAGACCCTTGACCCCCCAGACCCTAACGGCTAACGGTAAGTTTGGAACTCCGTTGGAAAAGAAAACAAAATCAGTGAAAATCAGTTATCATGTTTAGAAACAACAAAAAATGGAAGGAAAAGAAAATCAGTAGAAAATATACAAAATGAGAAACGGTAATTAAATTTGCTTGGTGTAGATACATGGATTTGAGTACACCACGAAACCTGGGCCACCGCCACTCATCGTGGAGCACAGCTGGCAGGGGACGTCCCTCTGCCCCCAGGGGTCTGGCCACCGTCGGGTAGGTCACACCTTTAACCCCAAGGGTCAGGCACCATGTGGGCTCCACGCCCAACCCGGACCATGAGACAATGTCCGGGGCAACACATCGGGATGGTGCACAGAATGTCTAAGGTTGTCCTTTTGGGTAAGCGAGTGTCCCAAATCATACTATGCTGCTCCTTTCTCGCGGTGCTTAATCTCCGAACAAGTGGTATCATAGCCACTGGCGAGTTGCCGCGGTGAATCAATGGGAGAAATGTGCGGTGTTCTCATGGATGGAAATTTCTGTGTTGCTCAGCAGGTAGTCTGGCAGTGGTGGTCCGGTGGACTCTCACAAAGGTGATTCTAAGAAATTCGGCAATGCTTCCGGGCGAGGGGGAGCATGTTGAAGGGCTCACACATGATATCCAACAATTTCCCCCTTCATGTGTAGCTTCGACTCTCGCTCGTTCTCTAATTCTCACTCTCTCTCCTTTGAAAGATCAGAGTAGCTACGACATGGATGATTGGTGGTGTCTGCTTCATGTCAGGTCTATGGATGATCGGATTTTGGATCGGCGGGTATGATTCTGGAATTAAATATATCTTCCTCACGGGTGGTGGGGTCCACGGAGTCGTGGTGGGTGGTCGTGTGAGTGTTGTTAGTTTCAATTAATATTCATGCAAGTTGCCATTCTGGTCGGATTTTGGTATCAATGTTGTTGGTGGCATTTAGCGCTATTGAGTTTCTGCGGCGGCAGTGCGTCACATCTACAAGGCTATGGACTACTTACTAGAAATTTGAAAGAGTTTAAGGACTTGTGTTGTAATTTACAAGATATACATGGTAATAGTTGTAATTATTTCAACTATAGGGGTCTTGATGTAATATATTGAGAAATAATCATTCTCTTTTACTACAATTTCCAGTGAACTTCCAAAGTCCAAACAACATAAAACATAATGACTATTTTTCTAATTTGTTTCGTTTTCTTTCCTTTGCCATTTTCCGCGTTTCAAATATAGCCTAGTAGCTCCTCCGTCCTTGCCCAAAGGAGGCCCTAAGGAAAGTGAGTTTCCTAGACATGATTTCTTCAGTCATTTCATTATATATTCCGCTAGCTGTCCCTCCCCTTAGTCTCTGAACACGAAACATGTGGTAGACTAAGGGCATGTTTGGTTTTCTAGGATTAACAAAATTAGCTGTGATTGGACAAGATATAATCCAGGTATTAGTCAATACTGTGTTTGGTTGGTCTGGACTGATTATAATACCTAGTACTAAATAGTGAAAAGATGGTGTTTAATATCCCAAATTAGTACCCTCTCACATGAGGGTGAGAGGGTACCTTAATGCTGAATTATACTGCATAAACCAAACACATTAGTATTTACATTTCAGCTAATCTAGTCCAATCCTATCCAGAAAATCTAATCCAGTTCAGTCAAATCTGACTAGTCCGGAAAACCAAACGTGCCATAAGAGATTTTACTTAATCTCGTATTAGCTTATCCTATCATTTATACCTGAACCAGATTAGCCAAGATATATTGGAGGAGAATTAGGTCACCTGTCACAGCTGCTGAAGTTGACCCGCCGCAAGCAATGTAGACAACTTTTTCATCAGCTAAACCCTCGATAGGTGTAGGAATTTTGTGATTATGGGTAGAGGAGTTACCCAATTGACCATGTCCTCCAAAACCCCAGGATAAGACTTTCCCTTCATCTGAAACAACATCTTATAAATGAGAAATAAAAATAATAACCAAAGACCGCAGATACCTACTTTAACAATCACAAGGTTTCCAGATATCTAACCAGTAAGAGCAAGAGAGTGATATCCGCCGCTTGCTATCTGGATGATACGGACATCTTCGAGGCTGGGAATCGGCTTTGGTTTCCACCCACCGACTTTATCTCCTCTTCCCAGCTCATAGTTAGAGTTTGCTGCGAGAAGACACCGAATTCGATGGTTTAGTCCGTTGGAGATCTCTTGAAAATCATCACAGGGATATGAAAATGGCCATATACTAAGCAAAGTGGTCGACATCAGGACTTCAATATTTAACAGTCCCCTCAGTGTTGGGTAGTAACTGAGGATCTCAGGAAGACATCCAAATTAAACCAACAGTAAAGTGATTACCAAAATCATAATTGTTCCACTTGCTGTACAGGTATTTATACTCAGCATGTTCGGTTCCAAGCTCAAAATTGGTCGTTTAGATACATAAAGATGAAAGACAAAATGATTTTTTGCTACTCTAATGAAGTAAAAGCAGAATCATAGCACGAGGTTTATAAATTTTATGGGTGAGTTTGGTACGACTTATTTGTAGCTTAAGTTGACTTATAAGTTTATGTCAAAAAAATCTGACAAAAAACAGAAGAAAAATTACGGATATGTTTGGTGAAAAAGTTCATTCACTGGGAAAAGTCCAAGAAAATCTTCAAAAACCCAACTTTTTCTACACTCATTTTTTACACTATGGACTTATAAGTTCAAATCCAAAATCCAGCTTATAAGTCCATACCAAACACAACTTATAAGTTATAATCCAAAATTAACTTATAAGCTGCATATAAGTCATACCAAACTCACCCTATACCTCTACATGACATTCTGGGAATAAAAATAAAGAAACAGATGTTCCGTCGTACACAGGTCAGATGATAAGAGGAAAATAGCAGCATAAAGAGTAATAAGTAACCCTCACCGCCCCAGTTCCAGAGCTGCCCTTCCTTTGTCAGAGCCATAGTGAAAAATCCTCCACAAAAAACAGATGTTACTGGCACCGGCAAGGCTTTTACTTTGGATGGTATGCTTAGTCCACCAGTTTGATCTGGTCCACGGTTGGGACCAAGGCCTAATCTACCATCACCTTCATCGCGACCCCAGGCAAAGACTTCACCTAGAAAATAGAAAAAAAAAATACAAATACAAATACAAATTAAGAGAGTGAGTCAATTAACATGAGGCCTCTAGAATTACTACAGCATAAGTTACTGAAAGGAAGTAATCATCATCAAACCTGATTCAGTAACCGCAGCAGTATGTGTCCCGCTAGTTGCAATGTGACATATTTTTCCATCCCACGAACCTTTTACCAATCTCGGCAAGAGTTCTCTATGAAAGACGGAATGGCCAAGAGCACCAAAACCACCATAACCCCTGAAAACTTCATTTTAATAAATTGTCAATAGATCATAATATGCAAGCCAAAGATTGAGCATATCCTTGAGGCAGATCATCATTTATTTTTAGAGGTTCTAACAATCGCAAATTTCATCAATTTCTACAGACAGAGTAAGAAAACAATAAACTTAAACTAAAGTTTGTGCTGTTCTCTTTGGCTTAGGGATGACATTCGATGGCTTAAGGTGTCGCAGTAGACCAGTAACTGAGATTGAACTTCGTTTCACATATTTCTTTACACCTCAGTATTTTCGATCCGAGTTACATAAAAAGTTGTTTTGATAAAGAGCAACTGAGCAAGAATACATCAATAGAAGTGGATGCACAACTACAAACCACAAACATGACCTGAGACCCGACACTGACCACTGTACCTCTTTTGCAGCCCCTTCAATGCATAATAAACAGACACTTAGTAAGATTATGACAAGCATTTCCACATAACATAAAATGATTCAGTAAGGCATGCTGGTCCACCATTGTGAATGATTGGATGTATAAGAGTAGTGGTAGATTAGTAAGCACTAGGACCACTATGGCTGAGGGAAGATGCCTTAGTGACTAGGCCACATTATTTGAGACTAGCAAATGACCCGTGCCCGCGTGGGGCACTTATAATATATCACTTGACTCACCTGTGGACCTAGGGCAATTATAAAATATATGTTATTTGACTTATATTTAAGTTCTTTAGATAAATTTTGATCGTAAATTTACTTGAAATTATTTTGTTTATGTTAATAGACGATTAATAATTAATTAAATAAAGACATGTTCTTTTAGATCTAAGATACATTTCAAAAAAGTTAGTTAGATGAAAGAGAGATTTTTTTTAGGAGAAAGAGAGATTTTAAGATATAACAATATCTTATCATTTAAACGTTTTAACTAATTTATTTATTTAACACTGTCTGTAATAAAAAGAATTGAAGATCAACGGATCAAAATGTCTTTAGACATTTCTTAAGATTGAATGGTTAGGATGTTCTCGTTGATTATTTTTTGGAGGGAAACACCTAGCTAATTTATTATATAGATTCTATTGAACAGTTGAAGTGAAGATTCAGATGGAAGTAGCCATGCACAAAGCGATCCACAAAGGTTATACGGTATTCATGACGATGTAAATGTGCCCTCAAAGCATCCTTTATGGGGAGCCATGGAACCAATGCCAATTTTATGGTATTCAATCTTCTCTAATTAAATGTCTAATTAAGCTATGAGCCTATGACATACTTGATAGTTTGGAACAAAGTTTGGTATCATTGAGCATTCACGTGCATTATACCCCTTTGCACTTATAGTGAGAAATTCCGCATTTATGTATACTAATATAAAAAGTCAACGCCGGGTTTGGAAATCAAAAAGTGAAGCCCGTCACATTTGTATACTGCCAAATATGTCCCTCTGTCGATAGAAAGTGTGGTAGTTACTGAAGGTCAAAATAGTAAAATCAGTAAACCCCAACTATCTCTAACTCTTTCAACTTCTCTTAAACCACTACTCCACATCCCTCAAAGAAAACCACTGCTCCATTAATGAGAGCGTGGTTGTGATTGAGAGAATGGCAACCATGAAGTGAGCAGAGAAGATTACATAGGTCCGTCACTGTCAAATTGATCAACGGTACCATTGCCATCTCTCCACGAGGGACATTTACCCACTCTCTAGTTTTAGTTGTGATTAATTACACAGTTACTGCTATATTTTCATAACCTTGCATGTTTGAACGAGGTATGCCAATTTTAGAATCCATTTCTATAATCATGGTCGAAGTGTGTATTTTTTGAAAGATTTTTTTAGGTATGACCTTAGTGATGTTGTTCGTTTCTAATACTGGGATTCACATTTAAGTTTTTTATGTTTTGTTGTATATATCATGCAGACTATTTGAAGCATGATATATTTTGTAGGAATAGCAGACGCATCGCGTGTGCCTCATATGCTAGTGTTCTACAAAATATAACATCTAGCACCATTTCATAGTGAATAATATGGCAACATATCATTCACAGTTTAGATGTTCCTAAGGCGAGACCTTCTGATGTTCGGAGATCTGGTCATGTAAGCAACAAATATAGCTCTAGAAGACAATTACATGGCGCTAGCCTTTGCTCACGAATAGGGACACATGATGGAAGCAATACATTGAAGCCCGGAATCACTGCAATGCCAGCATAGTTTATCTTTCCTCTTGTTTTCTACATGTTTACGGGGTTACTTTGTTTTACTAATAATTCCTTAGTTCTTCAGTCGCACCCAAAGCTTCTCCCCGTTTCAAATCCAATCATGTGTAGTTAAGATTTTCAAACATCGGTAACTAATTCCTTAATACTACAAACGAAAGCATATCAGATTGCAATCAGCCCACTGCTGCAACTTCTTCTCAAACTGTTCCCAACACGCACAAATAAAAGATCTTTTTATCTCAAGACATCATTTTATTAGATAACCATCCCATTTGATTCCCCTTTTTCCCTCCGAAGACACATCATATCACATTTGAAAATCAAGAATACTCGAACCACCATTTTCTAACTGCTGAATCATTACGAGCCCTGGTTGCTAATGTAGCTCTTAGTAAAATGCTTAAAACGAATTAGACTCGAATTTAACCGATGGATCATTACGAGCCCTGGTTGCTGATGTAATAGTTAATAGTACAATACTGAAACTGAATTAGACTCAGAACCACCATTTTCTAACAGTTGAATCTTTACGTGCTTGCAAATGTAGTAAATAGTACTACCACCGTTCTCTCTGAATCTTCACCTTTTGACTTTTTCTTCCGTAATTGGGTCACTTTAACCCGGTGATTTGGATAGCCACACTACACAAATTTTTGATAAATTTTTGATGGTGTTGTAGAATAAAGTTTACAACATCGTGCAAAGATTATCAAATTCTTGCATCGTTTTACTAATCAAATCACCGAATTCAAGTGATTCAGTGAAGATTCATAGAGAACAGACTAATACAATGCTACTCTTCTAAATAAACAAATCATTCTCATTTCTCAACCATACCCGTTCAAGTAGCTAAAGATTCAACTGATCTAGAATTGCTAGTCCATTAACCTTTTCCAAATTCACCTCTCAGCAAACAATGATGTTAATACCTCAAACCTAAAAAAATGAGATTTTTACAGTTCTAAGGCCTCAATCAATGAATAGGTGATCAGCTCTCAGCAAAATATAATGTTAATATCTCAACCCTAACACAAATGAGATTTTTTACAGTTCTAAAGAATCAAACAATCAATGAGTATAGGTGATCAGTTTAGTGCACTCACCAAGAGAAGACTTCCCCAAGAGAGTTGAGAGCCAAAGAATGAAGCCCACCAAGAGCAACACTCTTCACATCACCACCAACATGAGTATTCAAATGGGGTTCAAAGACTGTGTCCTCATGGCCAAGTCCAAGCCTCCCACCATCCCCTTTCCCCCAAACCCAGAGCTCCCCATCCACCAACAACGCCGAGTGGAACAACCCACAAGAAATCCCCACCTCCACCGCAACGCCGCCGCAATCGCCGCCGCTGGGAAGGAGGAGGGAGGCGGCGGGAGATGGGTGTTTCCAGGTCCCTTCGATTCCGCCGCCGAGTTGGCCGGAGCCGCCTTGGCCCCAAGAGAATAGTTGGACGGTGGTGGTGGTGGTGGTGGTGGTAGGGTCGGTGGGTTTGTAGAGGAGAGGGGTTTTTCTGGAGGGGGTTGTGGTGGTGGAAGATAGGTGGCGACACCATCGGAGAGTGTGAGAAAGGTGGGATCTTTGGCGGAGGGCCATGGAAATGTTGGAGGTTGAAGATTTGGGTTGATGATCTTGTGAAGAAGGGTTTAAAGAGAGGGAGGGTTTAGGATTTTTCATTTTTTTAATGACGTGTAAATCCGCAGCCACTATCATTCGGGTGTGCATAGACTAGCCTGCAAACCACACTAGAGGGGCAAACCAGCCTTGGAAAATCCAAAACTAGGGGTGTAAGGAAAACCGAATAAACCGATCAAACCGACCGAACCAAACCGAAATGCTTGGTTTTGGATGGTTTTTTTGGATGTTCGGTTTATCAACGGTTCAATTTTTCACAACCGGTCTATTTGGTTTGGTTTTTGGTTTGTGAAAATATCACACCGCACCAAACCGAACCGAACTGATATGTGCTTAACTTACTTTTACTACAATGTATATTGCGTAAAGTATACTAAATAATTTAGAAAGAGAAACACGAGTAGATAGATTAAATTAAATGATTATCTTAATCTTAATCTTCTCCATTTCTCTCACGTTTAATCATATTTTATCTCTAAAACGATAGTTGTGTATATTATTTTAAGTCTATTTAATTTATTTTTCACTTAAAACTTGAAATTTGTTGACAAAGTATTATTATAATATCCATTCAATAATTTTTACGCAAACCGACAGCACCGAACCAAACCGATTTTTTTCGGTTTGGTTTGGTTCGGTTCTCCTTTCAAATAGTTTGATTTAGTTACAAAATAATTAAACCGATGTATACGGTCCGGTTTATGGTTTTAGCAAAAACCGCACCAAACCGAACCGCTTACACCCCTATCCAAAACTACACTAGAGAGGCAAATCAGCCTTAGAAAATCCAGGCTGACATGCTCGCAGTTGAGAAGGCCAATAGGCTGCCCTCGGCAAACCAGCCTGAGAAAACCCGGGCTGACAGGCTCGCAGTTGAAAGGCCGGCCAATAGCCTGTCCTTGGGTTGCCCCAATGTTTGAATTCAAGACCTCAAGGCCAATGCCCAAAGTCTTAAGAATGCTCACCCGACTAACTCAACTACACCTCGAAGAGTATTATTCAATTTTCTTGCAAGGACAATGGGTGGAGATGTCAAAATAGGAAGAAGCTGACGACACGGAAATGATATCTTAGACTTGTACGCTTCGATTAAATCATAGGTCTAATGGCTTATTATGAGTGTTGTGGTGGTGCTGAAGCTGCTGTGTGAGAGTCATTGTAAAACAGCTGCTGCGAATTTAAATAAAATGTTGTTTGGTAAATATTACCTTAAAACTACTGTGAAAAGTGATATAGTAATTCCACGTTTGGTAAAACTAATGGTGAACCCGCTATTGGAAAGTAAAATGACAAAACTATATGACGCGTGTAAGTTCCGTAAATATATATATATATATATATATATATATATATATATATATATAAATATATTAAAATTATAAGGTTAAAGTAATAAAAAACAGGTATCGGAAAAACATCCCCCTCTTTCCTTCTTGTAAGCAGCTTTGGGACGGGAGAACCTACATATGTTGTCTGAAAGTGACTGTGCTGCCAACATAATCATTCTCAAAACTAGCCCTAACACTTTTTTTATAAGAGCTGATCAAACTTAGTGCAACTCAATCCACGTGACATTGTAATTCACAATTTCAGACAATTTATAACTTAAAATAACATTTTCATATGCAAGTCAACCTTTTTTCTTTGAGGGAAAAAATTATCATTAAAGAAGGGTAGTCACACCTGAAAGATCAGACAGATACACATCGTTTGCCTAATCAGGCACCTGAGAATAGAAATATATATCATCTTCATGTAAACCTTTTCTAGCAAAGAAGTTGGCTAACTGATTTCCATCTCGACTAAAAAAAACGAAATCCACTGTAGAAAAAGCTTCAGCCGTCCTCGCACATCCTTGCAATGCCTTTTTAGATCCGAAAGTGAGTCCACAACCTTTATTCTTCCTGCATCGCCCTCCTTGAGCAGCTTGACTGCATTCAAGCAGTCTGATTCAATGATTATGTCAGTCAATTGGAGCTCTGCTGCAAGCCTCAAACTCTCCTCCATAGCAACTATTTCAGCAACCAAAACCGATCTCTGTCTGCGAGCTCTGCGTATTCTACCAGATAAACATCGATCACAAGTCGCAAAAGAACGACAGAAGGCAAACAACCTAATACACTATTACCTCAGGACTACAAATATGTCGTGCAACATCGACAGAAGATACTTGTTACAGAGGATTAAAATAAAATGTTATTACCAAAGTGTACGCGCTTCTACATAGTGTATGTGCTACCTTAGTAGTAGAGCGTTTACAAATTCATGCATAAGATCACGACTTCAAACTCAAGGAAGAAAATATTAATCTAAAAAACACAATTTCATTCCAGCATTCTTCTATTCTCGCTTCGATAAACCGACTGATGATCACTTGGAGACGAAATGACATTTGTCGTAACCTGCAAAATAAATTGTAAAAGAGTAAGATATTGTTAAAAGTGACCAAAGATCATACTACGACAAATAAGGTCTTATCATTACTTGGATCAACTGGAACAAGCATTGCACTCCCTCCAAAATCACAAGTAGCACCAACAAGCTTATTCTTTTGCCAGTAGCTGTTGAAAGCATAAGAGGCATGAGCAAGCACTGTATTGGGCTGAAAGCAAGGCCCATTGGGCCTAATCGGCTGGCAATCTGCACCTGAACCGCAAGCGTAGTCCATAGCTACTTGAACAATTGGGTCAGGCACAGTAAGTTTCGCGACACACCAAACAGCATAATGCGGCGGGCTCGAAACTGGCTTGGGCGGGCTTGGAACAATAATCGGGCTCGGTGTCAGACCCATTGGAGGGCTTGTTGGGCTTAGGGTGGGATAAAGGGATAGTGATGAATGTGGTTGAGAAGTAGGGGCTGAGGACGGCGGCATAACACCGCCTGTGGGTGGTGGAGCGGTGGTTGGTGGCGGTAACGGGCTTAAAAATGGGAAATTTACGGGAAAAGGAGGGGTATTTACAGGTGAGCCGATTGGTGGTTGTCTGGAGAAAGGAATGGTAAAATGCCCGTATGCTTCATCGATTGGCGTATCCCACAAAGAATCAATTCCCGAGCGAGTCGATTCATCGTCCAATCTCAGCTCTTCATGTAAAATTCTTGCATCTACAAAAATGGTTTAGAAGATAAATTACAGTATCAAACAAAGAACTAGTAATTTTATAAAAAAGTGAATTTAGTTTTACGCTGACTGTCAATCTATAGTAACACTCTCGTTTACCTCATAGACTGACAGGATTGGATTTGATCAGCAATATTATAGTTAATAATGTGTTTGTTGTTAGGGCATTAAACATTATTTTGTACTGGTATTAAAATTAGTCCAAAACAACTAAACTCAATATTAACTAATGTCTAAGACTATATTAAGTCTAACTTCAGCAAAAACTACTCATCTTAAAAGCCAAACTTAACAGAAAGGACAAAATTAGTTAATAACAATGAGGACTAACCAGTAGCAGAAAGCAATAGGAATAGAGCTATAATGCACAAAAACTCTGATCTTCTTGGCTCCATTATGCTTACAGAGAGAGGTCCTATCTTCTATCTCATCAATCATAAGATCATAGCATTGGCAGCATATATGTAGCACAAGGAGACTATAAAGCTAGATTCTTGCTTAACCATTGCTTTGTTGCAGTGTCATTGAAAGAAATAGTGAGTTGTAACATGTGTGAGCTACAATTTCCATAACTAGAGGCCTTTTCTTCTTCTTCTTTGATGAATGACGAAGAGCCTAGGTGTGGTATATTCTTCAAACAGAATGTGTGCTTTCTTGGCAGTGCAACAATGTCTGCTTTTTTCCCCATTTTGCTTGTATTCCACTCAAAGATGGTCTCTATGAGAATTATTCATAAATTATGATCTTTATTTAGGATGGTTTAATCACTTCACCAACTAAAAAAGTGTCTTGCTTCACCATCCATACAATAAAGAACAATAGCTCTTCAGAGTGTACTTGAGTTGGTCGGGTAATATACGCAAACACTCAAAAATTGAGTTGGTTGGGTTTACATTCTAAATATTTTTGGGTGTTTGCGTATAGGTCTTGAATTCAAACTTTGTGACAACTCAAGAACTGACCTTCTTAACTGCAAATTTTTTAGCCTGAATTTTCTCAGACTAATTTATCCCTCTTATGTGATTTGCAAACTGTTGCACTAAAGCACAGGTTCACCCAGCTCACGCTCGAAGGGTGACGGCAGTTGCAGATTCCCACGTCATCAAAAAGAAAAAGGGAACAACTCTCAGTCTGTCTATCTTTACCGTGATCAACTGTGATATGTCTAGGAGCATGATCATTACCCTTTTCCCTCTAAAGCCAATGAATGCACTTTGTGCTTCATACAAAACTCATTTTATAATTCAATCTTGAACTAGTTTTAGTTGAACAAAACTTAACATTTAAGTATTGGATCTAAAGTCTTTAAAGTAATTCAAATGGGACTTGGTTTTAAGACTATCTTAAAATGTGTACAAACAAATAGTTAACCCAAATATAACTAGCCTAATTTTAAATGGTTTGACTAATGCGAAACAGATGCGGTGAAAAAAAAAAACTTAACTCCAGAGAAGAAGTATAATCCGTTAGAAGAAACTTCTACTAGCAAGTTTTTCTACTTGTTAGTAGCTTTGGGGACAAATTTGCCCTCTTAGAGTATGAAAAGACATTGTGAGGGGTGTAAGTGTCTTAAAGTTTGGTACACAGGAGTGAACTTGTCATTTCCCAAACAAGGGGTTAATGTGTCTTTGTGTCAAACTTGAGGAGGTGAAAGTGTCTTCTAGCATATTTTAGTTAATATATCTTTTATGATGTGGTGACCCGCAACTACTAGCCTTCGCATGTGCATTGGTTAAACTTTGAACTTTTTTTTTAAGGAAATTTGTTTTTTGAGGGAAGTTAAACTTGAACTTTTAGTGAGAGTTTGAGAGGAAAGTACTCCCCGTGAGTTCGTAAGTCTTGCTCCGGCAAGTCTTTTCAGTCCCTCTTCCGTAATCTTCTTTTCTACCGCCCTTTCAAATCCATCTTTTGTGGTCACCGATTAAGTTGCCGTCGAGCTCGCCGCCGCCGCTCCCCGGGCGGCGGCGATCCCCCCTTGTTTTTTTTTCCCAGATCTGGGTGCAATATGCTTTGTGTGAGGGTTTACTTTGTAGGTCTGTGTTGTTTCTCTGTCGATTGAGGGTTGGGGCTTGCTGTTCGTGCCGCCCACCAAGACCCTTCACCATCATCTCCGACCTGCGTTGTGTCCCTACATCATCTTCTCTGTCCCAGATCTATTTATCAGTGTTGTTCTATGAGTTTCTCTGTTTCATCTTTTGTTCTTTTTAGGGCTCTTCATGGCGTCCATCCCTTGTTGTTAGTGGCTGTGGTAAACTTTATGAGGGTGATATTATGGTGCCGAGCTATTCAAGGGTGATCCTTCGAGGACTCTGCCACTACAAAGGCTACCCTTGAGCTTCATGCACGGTGTCCAAGGTCTCTAGATCAGAGGTCGCCGGAGCTCACGCCCTTGCCAAATCAGCCCAGGAAGATGTTCGCTTTTGCCCTTAGCCGAGGCAGAGCCCTCCGCTTTTGTAGTCTTATTTTATTTCTAGTCTTGCCCTAGGACTGCTACTTTGCGGGGGATATGTCCCCCCTGAACTTCTCTCTGTACGCACGCTCTTGTTTTTATATTAATCCTTTCGTTGCTGGTGAAAAAAAAAAGTGCTTTTACAGGACAATGCTTTTGATGATTTGATGCTTTTCTTGGCATCCGGCGCTGTGCTTCCGACGACGTTTCGGTGGCCGGAAGAAACAACCGGTGTTACCGGCTGCAAAATACTTGAACCGTAGTCAATCAAATGTAAGCTAGTATGGCTGATACTGGAAAATTAAAGCTGGTATTGGAAAATTAAAACATCTCTTTAATTCTTGAAGGATAAAAGACACTTCCATCCCATAAGGTTTAATACAAAGACACTTCCACCCTTCTAGTTGGGAAAATCACACTTTTATCCCTTCAATGTTCCAAATTTTAAGACACTTACACCTTCTGATTATATTATTTCATACTCTAATATAAAAAAAGTCCAAGAAAAACCTACTATAAGTGACGAACCTCACGACAGACTAACGACGTTACAATTTGGGAGTGCATGTGTCTTGAAATTTCACACACAAAAAGGGTAAAAGTGTCATTTCTCAAACAACATGGGTAAAAAGCATTTGCATCAAACTTCAGGGGTAAACTCTTACCCATTCTTAAATAGTAATATTTTTTCTACATATATCATCAGATTCAGATGGTGACAGACTCTCACATGTATAACGGCTACTTTCTGACCTCTTTCCCCTAAAAAAACTACCGTTACCCACTTCTTCATTTCAAGAAAATCACATCACACAAACACATTTCCAAGCAAAAACCCACCACACAATCAAAATCAAGAAAGAAACCATCGTGATAGAGAGAATGAAGAGTCCCGGCAATGTGGGTTTGGTGGTGGTGGTGGAGTACTTGGTGGATTCAATGGCAGAACAGCTTCTCTCCAAGTTCCCCGACAACTCCGCCTACGATTTCGACTACTCCCAGAGCTCCATTTGGTCTCCGCCTGTCCGCCGCCACTTCCACCTTCCACCACCGCCGTCTCCCACTCAGAGAAAGCTCGATTTCGAAGAGGGTGAAGACGAAGAAGAAAAGGGGATGATGTTTAATTTCAAGAAAGTAGGCTTCAATTTCAAGAAAAAGATTGCTAAGGGTTTTAATTTTCAGATCCTGAGCAGTCACTACGCGAAGATGGTGAAGCAGAGCAATAGCAAGAAGAAGATGAAGAAAAATGCTTCCTTTGATCTCTCTCCGGCAGCCCCAACTCCGAAAAAGGTACACAAAATGGTGTCTCTTTTCCATTCTCAAGTAAATAAAATTGGAAAAATTTAGGAATTGGATAGTAAATGAGTATGTTTGAGGATTGAAATGTCTCTGAATTTTTTTAATCGAAATTTCAAATGTGTAGTTGAGATGAAGAGCAGGAAACCTCCGTTTCCGTCTCAACCACATGTTGATTAAAACCAGATTCTAAAAATTGGAGATACTTCTGTCCCCAAACATGGCCTACGGCTTCCTAAAAGTAGTTTCGCAAAAATAAATTGTGTTGTAATTTTACCGAAACACATGCAATTGTGACAAATGAGGTACGGATGATCCAGACAGAAAATTACTCACTCCGTCTCAAAATGAGTGTTGCGCTGTTTTTCTTCACCAAACTTACCATTCTTTTCATGATGCTGTAGAGTTAAGGCCACACTACAATATTGTGAAAATATCAACAAGTTCTTATATCTTTTGGTTAGTCAATTCACTTCTTCAAAATGCCTGCAAAAATTAGAAAGACACCCATTTTATGTCTTAAAGAGCACTATGTAAAAAGGGACACATACACGCCAGTGACAATGACAGTGTCGTGTCCCGGATCGTAGCATATTAGCATTTGCGATTTCTCTCAAAATGAATCTCATGTTATATAGTTACTGCAGGTGTGGAGCAAGATTTTGAAAGTTGCATCGAAGAGCTTCAAGAAAGTGAGCAAGAAGAGGGATTCGAGTTCTCACATCAAGCTACCCGGTTACTGATGGAGAGCTTCTTCTTCTTTAAAGTAGTAGTAGTAGTAGTAGAATTGCCTCATTGTTTCAACATCCTTCCATGTGCATCCCCCTTGTTAGCGAAATATCTGTAACCATTCACATTTATCTTGTAAACATTTCTACCTAATGTGTTAAATTCATTTCTAGTGTTTCAAAATATACATATATGGCTCTAAGAAAGCACAACAACTAATTAGTAGCAGAGGTGAGAGCATTGGTTTACCGATAGGGCATGAGAGCAAAAGGCACGACAAAGAAAACCAGTCGTGCACTCTCTCCTTTCTTTAGAGAAGGCCATGAAGATGGGAATTAGAGGATGTAACCTATGAACCTTCTGTGGCCGGGGGCGTAGCCAGGAAGTTGTGAAGGGAGGGGCATTTAAGTAACTTAAGGGTATACATTTTAATCTTCGTAGGGGTACTAATACACAGCTTTAAGAAATACAATTAAAAGACTAAAAAAATTGAAGTTAGTAGGCACGTGACGCCTGCGGCCTCATGATTCTGCCGGGGGGGGGGGGGGGGTTTCTAATACGAATTTCTTCGTAGGGTACTAAAAAGGGTAACTTGAGGGAATAACTTTGAATCTTCATAGGGGTACTAATACAAAACTTACAGAATTAACTGAAAAAAATGAAGTTAGCAGGGCTACATGACCCTGCTGGGCCTCATGTGCCTCCGTCTCTGCTTGCAGCTCATGATAAAAGCCCATAACCTGTGTAAGATCTCATTCGATACGAGGATAAGTTTTAAGTACAGTTGAATATCAAACCACAAGGTATGACCCAAGTAGATGTTACAATTTTAGCGCCTTAGGAAACTGCCTCCCTCACGCGCTTTGGTTTTTCATTTTTACCACCTTGAGATTGTACATAGTGGACCATGATACCGACAACTAGATACCATGAAAACTTGAAGAGGCTTTCTAGCTAGTAGTTTCTACTTTCATGTTATTTTCTCCGTCTCCTACGTTACTTAAAATTCATTCTCTAGTATTTTTACTTGTAGTTGGAGTACCTGTGGGCATGATTTCACTATTGAACTATCTGTCACCCTTTGTCTCCCTTGCCGTATCCGCAGGTTCTCCTCCATTGACCGGCCATGGCATTTGAACTTGTTCTTGCTTCATTGGCCATTACATACATTGCCTACAAGGGATAAAACGAGGAAAATAAATCTTTACTTTCTGGGAGAATTAACAGACAGGCATACGAGGATTCACACAAAGCACTGTTGCATCGTGCAGCCAGACAAACAGAAAACATCCTTTGCATCATAACAACATTCGGAAACAAAAGTTTTCCTACATACTTTACGTTAAAGAGAAAAAAAAACAAGGAAACTGGAATGGTGAGAGTGATTGTTTGAGCATAAACTAAACAACATTTGACTGGTACACTTTACAAAATCATTGGGATTTTCTATATGTCATCGAACCTCAGCCTGCAGTTTCTGACATTAGCTCCTGAATTAGTCTTTTTCTGTTGATATGTCTGAATCTGTTTCTGGCTATCTGTTTTGCACGCTCCACGAGAGGGGTCTCTTTGAGTTCTATTTGTGCCTAATAAGATTCTTAACTACTCATCTCATTGCCAATTGATTTTGAGGCGGAACCCATGATTCTTAAAATGGCGTCTAACACGTTTTGGGTATTTGCGGTATTTGGAGGTGTTGGCCAACGACAGGTTGAAGAGTCCGTTACATAGAGTGGTTGGACCAAAAGGGAAGGAGTCGGTACTCGTACGCCTTCTTCTACAACTTTCATGTAGAAAAGAGGGTTGAACCACTACCACCGCCGCCCACCACCTTCGGAACGGACCACCACCACTGTCGAGTTCCAGTTCCAACTATGAGAAATATCAAGGATACATGGCCAATCATGTATACATGGATACATGGCCAATCATGCACCTCCAACTAGGAGAAACATCAACGGTTGTCGTTTCATCTCCCATAATCGCAAAGGAGATCATGGGAACGCACGACCTGGCCTTTGTAAACAGGCCAGAAATCGCATCAGGTAACATCCTTGGGTATGGAAACAGGGCCGTCTCAAGATTTTTGGAGGCCGTAGGCAAAATATTTGTTTGAGGCCTAAACTACACTTTTTTTTCGGATCCTAAATAATGTCGTCCAATTATACATATACAATATCTATTCCAATTCTTTTTCTTACTCTTTCATGAAAACATTCTTAAAAATGTAAATATATTGTTTTCAGTTCTCAAAACATGTGTGAGTCTGGATAATGTTGACCCGAAGTCAAAAAGGCTTTAAGAATTGAGGTAATAATATATGTAGTTTTTCTTTCTTTAAGATTTTGTAATTTGTTCTTTAAGAGTATCAGAATGTATATGTACTAATAGAAAAAATGGAGATAATACCATACATTAAAGTGGTCTGAAGGAGGTTTGTAGCATTCTAGCGAGTTAATTGTGATCTACTACAAATTAGCCTCTCTCATAAGTACATTGTAATTGCTGTTCTTCCTTATCTTCTACTAACTACTCTCTAATCCTAACTAATCTCCTCTTTTTGTGCCCATAATCTCTCTCTAATTTAATATAACTCCACTCATTTATCTCCTACTTTTACTCTCAATAATATCTCTTCTCCTTCTAAATTACTACGATATTTTCTCTATTTTTAACCCATAATTTTCTCACAAACCTAATTTTGAATAACTAATTTTCTACAATTTGAGGCCTTCCTAAATTTGAGGCCTTAGGCAATTGCCTAAGTTGCCTAGGGGAAGAGCCGGCCCTGTATGGAAACTTAGGCATCGCTCTCGCTCCACACGGCGAATATTGGAGACAAATGCGTCGAATCATTACCATGGAACTCCTTAGTGGCAAAAATGTTCGCTCTTTCTCTTCTATACGCGAGGATGAGATCTTGCGTCTTGTGGTTTCGATCAAGTCCTCATTGGGGTCTCTTATCAATATTAGTGATAAGACGCTCGCTCTAACGAATGCCATGACTTCTAGAGCAGCATTCGGTAAAAGGAGTAAATTCCTAGATGAAATGATACATCTGGTCACGGAAGCGATTCCAATGACTGGAGGTTTCGACGTCTGTGATTTATTTCCTTCTCTCAAACCACTTCATTATGTCACCGGAAAGATCCCTAAATTAGAAAGACTGCACCAGAAGGTCGACAAGATCTTGAACAGTGTCATCGGCGAGCATAGACTTAACACGAAAGAAGGGAACGGTGAATCAGAAGATGAAGACATCATCGACGTTCTACTTCGACTACAAGAAACAGATGAATTCAAGCTCCCAATATCAGACATGAATATCAAGGCTATTATCCTGGAGATGTTCTCTGCAGGTACCGATAATTTTTTTAACATTTATTTGAATAAAAATCTGCCATCGTTGTATGGCGGCATAGCCTCGCGTATTATTCAAAAATGGAACAGGCTCCCCGCCCGTAAAAGTAGAAAGTGGGGGGACATCAGACCTTATCAACTAGATATTGTATTCTTTCAGGACTAAGAACTAGTAGAAATACATCTCGGTTGGACGATAATAAATAAGATCTAAAGCATCATACCTACAGAGACTAAGAATTACTTATTGTAGTTCCACCTCGTACCGGACACTCTGAAAAGAGTGACAAACATGGTCATAGACAACCAATACATCTGCAACCATATTGCCTTCCCCACTAGATACAGTAGTCTCAACTCTCAAGACTAAGAACCGCTAATAATACATCTCAGGTTGGAAGCTAAACATAAGATCTAAAGCATCCTGCCTACAGAGACTACAAATTATTTATGGTAGTTCTCATACTGGAAACTCCGAAAAGAGTGACAAACATGACCATGGGCAGCCAATAATGCATCTGCAACCATATTTCCTTTCAGATGGGTGACATTAGAAATCAAGCCTGTAATCATGAAAATTTCTCTGCAGGTACCGACACATCTTCGAAAACGATCGCATGGGCAATGTCGGAAATCATGAGACACCCGAGAGTGATGGAAAAAGTGCAAGGTGAATTAAGACGGGCGTTCAAGGGGAAGGAAGCAATTCGTGAGGCGGATATCCAAAGCCTGAGTTATTTCAACTCGGTTATCAAGGAAACTATGAGGCTACACCCGGTGTTGCCTTTGTTAGTTCCTAGAGAATGCAGGGAAGAATGTGAGATAGAAGGATACAGATACCTCTGAAGACCAATGTAATTATAAACGCTTGGGCGATCGGAAGGGATCCTGAACACTGGCACGACGCAGAGAGTTTTCTACCGGAGAGATTTGAAAACAATTCGATTGACTATAAAGGGAATTCATTCGAATACACTCCGTTTGGGGCTGGAAGAAGGATGTGCCCGGGGATATCTTTTGGCCTAGCTAATGTTGAGCTTCCTCTAGCGCAACTGTTGTACCACTTCAACTGGAAACTTCCTAATGGAATTGCGCCGGAAGATCTTGATATGACCGAGACGTTTGGGGTTACTATTTCTAGAAAGAAGAGCTTGTACCTAATCCCAACACTTTATGATCCTTTGAACGATTACTAGATGTCGCAAATCGCAATTGGTGCAGTTACTCGTCATCTTTAGTTTTATTTTATGTCATTGTTCAAGCAAGTACTTCCCTTTTTAGGTGTTTATCTCATTATTATTCAAGCAAGTTACAAGATCGAATTGGTCATCTTTATGCTGTAACGGAAGGTGCAAAAACGATAAATGAGATCCGAAGAAACAAATTTTAACGTGGTCCACTAACGAATTCGTTAGCTACCTCCACGAGACAGAAAACCGAACTTTTATGAACATTACTGATTACACCACACGAAAGAAGTAAAACACGTTGATCTATATATATATAGAGCGGCTTAAAACCCTAATCTAGCCTCCTCAAACCCACAGTCCAGCCCAGGTTATAGCACAATCAGAATGGTGCTCGTGCCAAAACAAAGGACATTTTTGACGTTTTTCAGATCGCATGATCACAAAACCCTAACAGTTGAGATAGTACGATTCACATGGAAGTCATGGAGACATTAGTTGATAGGTCAAATACTAAAAGCAGTAAAAAGACATCGCAAAAACATGGTGTAAAACACCAATGAAGTTAGAGAAACCTGAAGAACAATGTCGCCGGAATGATTGACAGACTCCGACGAAGAAGGAGGCGACCGTGATGCTCCATGTGCTCGTGAGGCAGCAGCCTTGATTCAGTTACGCCCATTTTTGACCTTCAATTCAACTCATACCAAACGGGTTGGTAAAAAAAAAAAAAAAAAAAAAAAAAAAAAAAAAAACTCATACCAAACGGATTATGATTTTCAGTTAAGCTGGATTTTTTTTTTTTTTTTTTTTGAGGGTAAGTTAAGCTGGATTTTTACCAAATTTTTTATCAGGCTATTTTTCAGATTTTTAGCTGATAGCAAACGGAGCCTAAGGCAACATGTAATAAAAGGGGTTTGTACAACAAATGAATTAATATAAGGACCTACTAGGGAACGCTGTGGCGGTTCAAAATTTGTTGTGTGAAAAATAACCGCAACAAAGTCATAGTGAATGTTGGATAAAATGTTGTTTGACGTATGTTTTGTAAAAGTTGCCCTGTACTGTACAACGTAAGAACGAAGCTGTAATTTGACGTTTGGAAAATATGTTCTCGACATGACCTAAGAAAGTAAAACGGTAAATTACACTTCCACTGGTGATGTCAATTAGATCGGATGTCGTAGGGGTATCCGACATGATTCTTTTCTAGTGGAGCAGATCCAATCCGATACAGCGGATCTGATATTGATCACAAATTTTGTAATCTGTTTAACCCGATTCGATTTAATTAGATTATTAAACATAATAAGTACAATATACATGTATTAATCTAATTACAAGTATAATATTTACCATATTCATTTATTTCAAATAATATCACAAATTCTTACTCAAGAAAGTAAAAATAAATAAATTATATCACAAATTTGATAAAAATAGATGCATTTATACTTGTAAAGTGTAAATTAATCCAATTTGATTGCAATTTATGATTCTTAGCTACCAGATGAACTAAAATCGATCGCTATGATTGATGTATAACCCGATTTGAATATGATCCGAACCCTTGCGGATCGGATTTTGATGTAGGCGGTCCGATCCAAACCTGGTCCATTGTAGTTCTTAATTACAGGACACTTACACTCCATGATTGTGTCATTCCGTACTCCAAGAGAGCACATTTGTCCCAAACTACTATCATTGACAGACCTCCACCTCCTATGAATGATTAAAACATTATTAACTTTGTTATTTTTTTGAAAATAACTTTGTTATTTCATGCATAAAATTAGGTGGATTACAACTCGAATAAGAGTAAGGCAAATTCAAATAAACAAACAAGTTATTTCGAAAAGTTGTGAAAGTCACTTGCTGGTGCCTCATCTTTCTGGCTGTTCTGTCTCTTAGTTTGTGTTCTCCGTTTGGTTATTGTAAGATGCCGCTGTGGACTTCTTCTTGATTGTCTCTTGGTTTTTGGATCCTTGTAAGATATTTTCGAACTCATTTTCACAATTTCGTGATATAATATAAGCGTGGTTTTGTTAAAAAATACCTCATGTAAATAATTATGCACTTTATAAAAGTATGAATTTTTCTCTTTATATTAAGCAAACTAAAAAAGTATGGAGACAAAATTATGCATCGGCTTCTTTTCTCCGAGGCATCTCACATTTGAATATTTACTATTCAATGAAAATATAAAAGTATTCTATTCCAATAAACTGTACAAATGCATATTATGCAAAATTAAAACTCTCTTTCGAAAAAAATAAATCAGGTAAACATTAAATCTTTTTATACTTCCTATTGCTGGATATTTCTTAGAGAATCTCTAATAGGTCATGCAAAATTCATTATTAGCAAAAGTATGAAGAAATTAGTGAAATATTAAGGTCCAACAAGTTAAGCAAATCAAAATACATTTTACAAAATATTCATCTTCCTTGTTATATTTAGACTAGAGAACTAGAAAGTGAAAATGCAAAAAAATGTTTATCTCTCTCCTCCCATGCATACTAAAATTGCATAATTTACTAGTTATCTCACAAAATAAATTTTTATTATTAGAACCTTAAAATGATTGTCATGCAAAATTTAAAACATGTAAATTTTACATTTTTCACTTCGTACTACTGGATGCTCTTATTCATTCTTTACCCTTGACGTTTACTAAACACCTAAAACCATATCATAATCTACTAGTCTTGCCGTACATGGTCTGAAATAGTTTTTTTCTTGAAAGAATGGTCTAATTTAGTTGTTGAGCTGTTACAACAGTTTTAGTGTAGCAGTAGTACAAACACAGCCCTATATGTTTAACCTCGTTCTATGCAGAAACAACGGGAAGATCTCAAACAATGGCACACCTAGTTTTCATCCCTTCCCCAGAAATCGGCCACCTCGTGTCGACACTTGAGATTTCCAAGCTCCTCGTCAAGCGAGAACCCCGTCTCTCCGTCACGATCCTCATACTGAGTTCTCCGGTTGAATCCGCCACCGCTCAATTTACTGCCGTTGGATCTCCGGAGGGGATCGACTTCGTCACCCTTCCTCACGACGGCTACATCCCCGACGCCACCATGTCGGCGCCGAGCTCTTTCACCGGCTTCTTCAATTACCACAAGCCTCGTGTGAGAGACTTCGTGGCCGAGTCAACTCGGTCCTCCGAGTCGACTCGGCTCGTCGCGGTGGTGGTCGACATGTTCACCACGACGATGATGGACGTGGCCGAGGAGTTCGGGCAACCGAGTTACGTGTTCTTCACTTCCGGGGCCGCGTCTCTCTGTCTATTCTTCCATGGCCTCAACCAGGACCTCACTGAATTTCGAGTTGACTCGGATACTCAAGATGGGTTGATCGATATTCCGGGTTTCGTTAACTCGGTTCCAGTTAACTCAATTCCGCATGTTTTTACTGACGTTGAGTGGTCCCAAGTGTTCCGGACCGCAACAAGGAGGTTCCTGAGAGCCAAGGGCATTATCGTTAACACATTTTTTGAGCTAGAACCCGTGACGCTCAAGTTTCTATCCGATAATGATAAAATCCCAACGATTTACCCCGTGGGACCTATTCTTAACCTCGACGGAGACCTTCGTCAATCCGAAGACGTTATTAGTTGGTTGGACGGTCAACCCCCTTCGTCTGTGTTGTTCCTTTGCTTCGGCAGCAGAGGATGCTTTAGCACCGCTCAAGTGGGCGAGATAGCGCGTGCTTTGGAAATCAGCAAAGTGCGATTCTTGTGGTCTCTACGCAATCCTTCGGCTAAAATGAACGAAGTGCTTCTTGGGAAATCCATCAACGATGCCAAGGTGATCCTACCGGATGGATTCTTGGAAAGCACATCGTCGTTGGGGAGAGTGATCGGGTGGGCCCCACAGGCAGCAGTGTTGGCCCACCCATCTGTAAGAGGATTCGTCTCTCACTGTGGCTGGAATTCTGTTCTGGAGAGTCTATGGTGTGGGGTCTCCATAGGTGCGTGGCCACTTTACGCTGAGCAACAGATAAACAGTTTTCAGTTGGTAAGAGAACTGGGACTGGCAACCGATATGGCATTTGATCAGAAGAATCCTTTCGGTGCAGAAGTGGAGGAGTACTTGGTGACTGCAGAAGAGATAGAGAATGGGATAAAACAATTAACTGGAAGTGATTGCGATGTTTTAACCAGGCAGAAGGTGAGGAAAATGAATGAGGCTAGTAGGATGTCTCAAGACACGAACGGGTCATCTTATGTTGCTCTTCGACGTGTCATTGCTGAAATAATGAGTAACGTCTCATGAAAGAAACAAAAAAACATACTATACAAGTTACTACTATTGTGGTGTTATCGTATTTTATATTATTTTTATAAATCAATAGCCTGGTGTTTATTGATATTTGTGATGGAATATAATTACGTAAATAACTTATTGGGGATCTAGTAGATTAAGTTTGCCCCTAAGTTTGGAGAAAATTTTACATTAAATACTCCAAGGGTACCACGTAAGTACGGCACTTGGTGCTTCACACTATTCATTAACTGATACATGTCTCACTAGTGTTAACCACTAATCTTATAGGTAATAGAAAAAAATCAGATTTTTATTCGGCTATTTTCTCTCTCCCACTCACCCCACTTTTATTGCACATGTGAAAATATGAATAGAATGGAGCACCATGTGGATTTGCTCTATGAGCATCTAAGAATTGCTCAGAGTAATTATTGCTCCAAGAAGTCAAGAACAAATATGACATGGTGCTCTAAGCAACACATCACATGACACGTCAGAAACATGTAAAAATCCACTTTCTTTTGTCTGTCACTCATTCTTTTTCCTCCTGACGTGTCCTGTGATGTATGGTTAGAGCAAATCCACATCATTTCTTCTTAGAGCAAACAAAAATTTTTCCGGTAAGACACGTGTCGCATTCTAATTCCTAAAAACAACACCATTATCCTTGCATTTTATAGAATTTTTCAATTGTCCCCCGTGTAAATTTTAAAAATGGCCTATATTTTTTTAAATTGTACAATTGTACCCCAATACTTAATATTTCCTAGCTCCGCCCCTCACTACACCTCTCATGTGCAATGTGCGAACATACATCATTCCAGAATAAATTCAGAATTTCAGACAGATCAGAAGCATACAATGATAACATGCTAAGAATTTTGAGATTTCATTTCTAAACCAATTGACAAACGACGATTTGCATAAGGCTCCACTCGTGAATCGAGATATGCTATTGGACGCAGGATTACCAGCAAAGCAGTGACGTCAAAGCCACTCCGGTCAAAATTTCTTGGTCCCCAATCAAGACTAAAATACCATATCTTCGCTTCGACATTTCCAAGGACAAATCTCTGAGAAGTCCAAATTAGTTAGTACAAAAGACACACCTTTTAGTTTGATGGATGGACACTTTCACCCCTTTCTGTTTGGAAAATGACACTTTTCTCCATTTTAGTGTGACGAACTTAAGAAAACTTACATCCCATACTGTGACAATGTCAATCTGAAGTTGGGGTGCGCCACTACAAATATTTTTGGGACAAACCTCCCCCCTATATTATGAAAAATGTAGGGGATACCAAATGGTATAATAGAATTTCAATATGAGGTAAATTCGTCGCGAAAAAATTCTTTTTTGTGAACGACCTCATATAAGTTACTTTAAATTCACCACAAAAAAATGATAAAGTATTCTTTTTCAAACTAGAAAGGGTGAAAGTATCCTTTAATCAATAAAGAGGGGGTGAAAGTATCTTTTACCCAATTATTATCCTATCATGTAGTAGTAGTTACTACGTAACTCATATAGAAAGTTGACCATATTACCAAAACCATATCTCAAACAACTCCCACTCCCACTAGTTCGAGACAGAAACATAGCCATCATGAACAATTCACCAAAACATCTAGTGTTCATCCCATCGCCGGGCATTGGCCACCTCCCGTCCACAGTGGAGCTCGCGAAGCTCCTCGTGGACCGCAACCACAGTCTCTCAATCACGATCCTCATCATGAAGTTCCCCTCAGAATCCGACAAAAAAAGCCCGTCCGCAGGGGATAAGATACGTTTCATCGATCTCCAACTCGAAGAATCGCTCGATGATATTTTTTCCAAGCCATTCGCCAACTTCATGACCGAGTTCGTGGACCGTCACAAGCCCGTCGTCAAACGGGTCATCTCTGAGTTGATCGCCGAGTCGACTCAGCTGGCTGGTGTTGTGGTTGACATGTTCTGCACACCAATGATCGACGTAGCAGCCGAGTTTGGACTACCCTCCTACTCTTTCTTCACCTCTAGCACTGCCGTCCTCGGCTTAGTGTTCCATCTCCAGATGCTAAATGATGAAGAGCACCGAGATCTCGCTGAGTTGGATAAACCGGGCACTGAGTTGAATGTCTCGGTCCCTGTCAATGTATTGACTCCGGGTATGCTGGATGATATGGAAAGTCGGCGCACCATGTTTCTAAACATGGCTAGAGGCTTGAGAAAAACCAAGGGTATTTTAGTCAATTCATTTATAGAGCTGGAATCGCATGCGATTAGGTCCATCAAAGCCCCTCGGATCTACTCCGTGGGGCCCATTCTTAACCTCGACGGAGCTGGTGGATCCCGCTCAGACGATATTATTAGTTGGTTGGATAATCAACTGCCATCGTCGGTGTTGTTTCTTTGCTTCGGCAGCAACGGATGCTTTGGAAGCGAGCAAGTTCAAGAAATAGCCCGTGCTCTTGAAAATAGCGGAACACGCTTCTTATGGTCCCTACGTCGACCTTCACGAGACGGGCCTGCAACGGTTCAAAGTGAAGACGAATATGTGGCTGGGGTGCTTCCTGAAGGGTTTTTGGAAAGAACGAGCAAGATTGGGAAAGTGATCGGATGGGCCCCACAAGCAGCAGTGCTCGCCCATCCGTCAGTTGGCGGGTTTGTCTCCCATTGTGGTTGGAATTCAACTTTAGAGAGTTTATGGTATGGAGTGCCTGTGGCGACGTGGCCGCTGTATGCAGAACAACAAACAAATGCTTTCCAACTAGTGAAAGAATTGGGACTCGCCATCGAGATTAAGATGGACTACATAATGGGTGGCGGCGAGATCGTGAGTGCGGGAGACATCGAGAAGACGATAAGACAACTAATGGACGTTGATTGGGCTTGCAATCTTCATTTGGTCAAGAGTAGGGTGAAGGAAATGAGCGAGAAGAGTAGACTGTCGGTGAAGAACAATGGTTCCTCTTACAATTCGATCGTGAACTTCATTGATGATGTTCTTTGCAATAAAAACTAGAAAGCCTATCGGGTACTTTTTGATGTTTTTTAGAATAATATTTTTCTCCAGGCTTTTAAATATTTTGCCACCGAACTAGCACTTATTTACCATTACTTCTTGATGTTTGACAAAGAAAATTACGATTGGAGCGTATCATGGAAGTGAAATAGAATTATTTTTTTGTTGCGTGTGCTGAGATTGGTCGATTTTCAATATTTTTTCCAATTTATTTCTTTATTGAGAAAGGCATCATCAAAAATCTCTTTTTTTTGAGAAACTATTTTTTTTTCCGTCAACCGGATTTGAATTCCGGGACCTCATGCAGGGGCTTCAAACGCTCTACCACTTGAGCTACCACCTTAGCTGCAATGCTCTATTTAGTTAGCAGAAAAGGGTCGGTCTACAGTGCGTCCCAGATTAGGGTTTTGACAGCTTTTTATTTTTTTTTTGTGGGCCCCGCCGCTACGAGACAAAAAAGTTACCCGGTATAGCAGGTCACTAGTGCTTGTGGATAACATTGTTAGGCGACTAGATAGAAAAAGATAACAATTGTAGTCATTCTGCAGCAGATATTGCCCAAAAAGATAACAACATACGATTAAAAGATAACCATTAACATAAACGAGATAACAACACTACATTAACCAGATAACATTCATTCTCATTGATGAAACTTCACGAGTAATTCCATCTTAAAACCAGCAAACATAAGTCTTAATTGCCATTCCTTGACATATTTGTTGATTGAGACCAATAGAAGTCCCCTTTGTCATCAAATTCAACTGGTATCTCTTGTTAATCATTTTTCGCATGGATTACATCTTCGTAGGAGTCCACGGGAGGATTGGGACATGTAGTCCTGTTGTGTCCAAGCTCCTTGCAATTACCGCACCTTCTGCGCTTGTCTTGCTTGGGTCCTTTTGGGTGTTTCGTGTCCGGTGGGTTCGGATTTTCATGTGGCTGTAGGGATTATCTTCTTTCTTCACAACTCCATGGGTACCCTCTTCAGATTGAGAAATCACTCTCTTCATAGTTCTGATTCCATCGGCCATATGATCCTTCCAGTACTTATAATTTGCGAAAGATCTACAACCCAAAGAGGTGTACAATGCGACTAGGCTCTTCATGGAACCCCGATGAGAAGCTTGGACACTTGGGTCGTCACACGACTTCTGAATAGGCTCCTACATCGAAGGCTCGGTTGCGTAGAATTTCTTATCCGTTTTTACCCACCTATCAGTAATTAAATTTTCAGGTATCCAATGAACACCCTTGTCTTTCAGAACAAGAATCATATGTTTGCAAATCATCTTCGATGTCTCAAACTTAAAACAAGTGCAGCAAAGACCGCGATTAGATCGTGTACACTGAACAATTTGCTACAGCAGTAAAGTAGACAATGTTGTAAAACAGGATAACAATTATACGTTAAAGAAAACATTCATTTCAAAAATTATGGAGGAAACAACAGAATATTACCATAAACAAACATAACGCATTGACAAATTTATAGATAAAAATATTAAATATTCAGATATATATTAGATAATTAGGCATCAAAAGTACTACGTGTGTACGATGCAAACTAATATAAATATCAAAATTAAGGGAGAAATATGCGTACCACACTTTGATTTATTTCACCTCTCATCACGTATAATTGATCAACCTTTGATTCTTCAATGGGAATAACCTTCGTTACTCTATAATCTTCGACCATCTCAGTTTGAATCTTGAACTTCAGGAAGATATTATTGGTGAATACCGCACCTTCATGCTCCTCGAGCTGCTTGAACCTCGTTGTAAGCATTGGGTCTGATTGGTCAGATTTAAAGTGTTCCTCCCTCTCATTTTTTCGTAGCTTTTCTAACCCAGTCATTAAACCCCTGCAAAGGTCGACCAACTTATCCTTATAGAACACAAAATCCTTGAAAAAACAGTTTACGCTCTCGCACCTTGAGGTTGTGTTTACGCTCTCGCACGAGTTGGGAATGAAAACAATGCCCTCTCATTGACCCACCCGATGATTCAAATGAAGAAAAAGTCTAAAAACATGGCTCAAGGCACAAAAAACATTTGAAAAGGAACCAGGTAACATTTGTACTATGGTTTTGAAATATGGATCTCAACTTCAACGGGCCAGATAACAATGTTGAAGACACGTTTGGTCACATGCATTTTGGATGGATGAGAGCCTGTTTTCTAGAATGAACATATCACAGTGCCAGAATTTGACACTATAATGAACTTGAACGACCAAATATATGGCTCAATTATTATTATTCAAATAGGTAGAGTAAAAATGAAAAGCACGTAGACATACACGTTACAAAACTTTCGGTTTTAGGGATGAATGTGAGCCTCATAAGTTTTGCGTCCTATTTTGTTCAACATTCAAGAAGAAATGCCAGCCAAGTAATCTATAAGGTGCCTCAGATTGAATCTCAAACACTGTAAACAATATCAAAGTCCCTGAAAAAATTTGTAAGAAATAGATAGTTCTCTTTCGTTCCTAGATATTATCAGTATATTTGAGCAAGTTCCCAACAAATGTTGCTACACTCGGTGTAATTTGACTCACACAGTGTAGTGTTAGGAAATTATAATGTTTCTTTATGGCCCACTACACTTTGTGGTGATACGTTGGGTCAATAAGAACCAAGTTACACCCAATGATGAATGCACCCGTGGCATGATACCATCTTGTTGTTGAATATTAGTGGCGGAACGGACAGAGAACCCTCGCGTACTTACATTTCATGCCTCAATGACACAATAAGACTCCACAACACACCCACAAAAAGCTCAATGGACACCGTGATGTTCTACAACACTAGGTCCTACGTCATGGAACAGTGTCTGGTGGCGATAGCGCCATTGTTCGTGTCTCCATCAAGTGTGTGACTTGGGAGATTTCAAGCCTAATTGATCCACAAATATGGATTGCTAAAGTCACTCAACATGCACGAGCCACATTTACGAAACCATCTCGCACAACTGGTGGGGTAGAATTGTTTTTCCGCGTTTTGGGGTCAATTAGAGGGAGGTGACCAAACTTAATTCAATCAGGAATAACTCACACGAGTTGGAATGAAAACAATTCCCTCTCCTTGACCCACCCGATGATTCAAATGAAGAAAAAGTGTAAAAACATGGCCCAAGGCACAGACAAAATTTGTAAAGGAACCAGATAGCATTTGTACTATGGTTTTGAAATATGGATCTCAACTTCAACGGGCCATATAACAATGTTGAAGACACGTTTGGTCACATGCATTTTGGATGGATGAGAGCCTGTTTTCTAGAATGAACATATCACAGTGCCAGAATTTGACATTATAATGAACTTGAACGACCAAATATATGGCTCAATTATTATTACTCAAATAGGTAGAGTAAAAATGAAAAGCACGTAGACATACACGTTACAAAACTTTCGTTTTTAAGGATGAATGTGAGCCTCATAAGTTCTGCGTCCTATTTTGTTCAACATTCAAGAAGAAATGCCAGCCAAGTAATCTATAAGGTGCCTCATATTGAATCTCAAACACTGTAAACAATATCAATGTCCCAGAAGACATTTGTAAGAAATAGATAGTTCTCTTTCGTTCCAAGATATTATCAATATATTTGAGCAAGTTCCCAACAAATGTTGCTATACTCGGTGTAATTTGACTCACACAGTGTAGTGTTAGGAAGTTATGGTGTTTCTCTTTGGCCCACTACACTTTGTGGTGATACGTTGGTTCAATAAGAACCCAGTTACACCCAATGATAAATGCACCTGTGGCATGATACCATCTTGTTGTTGAATATTAGTGGCGACCCTCGCGTACTTGCATTTCATGCCTCAATGACACAATTAGACTCCACAACGCAACCACCAAAAGCTCATTGCACACCGTGATGTTCTACAACACTAGGTCCTACGTCATGGAACAGTGTGTGGTGGCGATAGCGCCATTGTTGGTGTCTCCATCAAGTGTGTGACTTGGGAGCTTTCAAGCTTAATTGATCCACAAATATGGATTGCTAAAGTCACTCAACATGCACGAGCCACATTTACCAAACCATCTCGCACAATTGGTGGGTGAGAATTGATTTTCCGCGTTTTGGGGTCAATTAGAGGGAGGTGACCAAACTTAATTCAATCAGGAATAACTCACACGAGTTGGAATGAAAACAATGCCCTATCCTTGACCCCCACGATGATTCAAATGAATAAAAAGTCTAAAAACATGGCCCAAGGCACATACAACATTTGTAAAGGAACCATATAACATTTGTACTAGGGTTTTGAAATCTGGATCTCAACTTCAACGGGACAGATAACAATGTTAAAGACACGTTTGATCACATGCATTTTGGATGGCAGAGAGCATGTTTTCTAGAATGAACATATCACAGTGCCAGAATTTGACACTATAAAGAACTTGAACGACCAAATATATGACTCAATTATTATTATTCAAATAGGTAGATTAAAAATGAAAAGCACGTAGACATACACGTTACAAAACTTTCGTTTTTAAGGATGAATGTGAGCCTCATAAGTTCTGCGTCCTATTTTGTTCAACATTCAAGAAGAAATGCCAGCCAAGTAATCTATAAGGTGCCTCATATTGAATCTCAAACACTGTAAAAAATATCAAAGTCCCAGAAAAATTTTGCAAGAAATAGATAGTTATCTTTCGTTTATAGATATTATCAGTATAATTGAGCAAGTTCACAACAAATGTTGCTATACTCGGTGTAATTTGACTCACACAATGTAGTGTTAGGAAGTTATGGTGTTTCTTTATGGCGCATTACTAAAGTATGAATCTGGTTATTTGTTTGTGGAACGATATCTGAAACAATGTTTAATTTGTTGTGTTTGTTTGATCATTTGTGGTGTTGTGGTTGGATGGGGAGGTTATGGTAATTGTGGTTGTTGTGTTTTGTTTGAATATCATTTGGATTGTGTAGTATTTTCAAGTTATAATCCTAGTATTTTTATTTACTCTTTTTGCAACTAACATCTTCATTCACATTGAATGAAAAACCACGAAACCCATCTACCCACTTGAAATTCATAAATGCACATAGTGTAGCTAATAGATATTTTCCTTACTCTTGCTATTGTTATCCACCAATACTGATAATGTTATCTGGGCATTTATAGTCAACTAATTCCCACGTACCAATTCTCATTGAATGAAAGACCAAGTAACTCATCTACCCACGTTAAATTTCATAAATGCACATGTGTAACTAAATTTTTTACTTTCCTTACTCTTACATTTGTTACTAATAATGTTATCTGTGCATTTATTGCCAACTAACTCGCAACTACCAATTTTTTTTCTTTTATTTCTAACTCACCAACCACTTCAAATACATACACCTACCCATTCAATTACAGTTAGTTTCGGATTATTTTCCTCTTTCACCCTTACCTCTTTTATTCTTCCTTCTCTCAACAATGTCTCAACATAGTTTCAACTCTACAGCCACACAAAACAACACTCCCACTAAAGCTACGTCTTCCATAACACACAAGTTATTGTGTAGGCTTGAGATATGTTATTGTGACACGCTTGTTCGATCCGCACATACGCCGGAAACGATGTACGCAACTTGAACCAAGGGTATAGGTCGAAAATGCAAGTATATCTGCTAGGACTACGAGTTACTCAACACCTGATGTGCTCTACAACTCCCAAAATGGCGAAGATAGTAACTACAATCCGTAGGAGACTCGAGAAAGTCGAGAAGGTTTCGAATACTTAACTATACCTATGTGAAATTATTCTATTTAGTCCTTTTAGTCATTTGTATCATCTTAATTTCAAATTAAGCTAACTTCTGCTGATCGTTGATCTTTAACTAAGGTTTTTTGGTTTCATAGATCTTTTTATCAACGATTGTTATCTTGTTATAGCTATTGGTTATCTGCTTTCTGTCCATTGTTTCCTGCGGAGGTATTAATATTCTCTGATTATTATCTTCCTGGAAATTTTGTTTTCATTTGTCTTATAAATGTTATCTAGGTCAAAAAAGATTAGCTCCTGGGACCACATTTTTTGTCCGCTAGCGGGTATTTTGGTAATAACCGGGAAGTACCGGCTGAGCCGGTTATTTCTGGACGCACCAAAGTTTTTTCATAATTTGTTCCCTAAAATAATTTACCAAATAAACTTATTTTCTTAAAAGACGGACGTAAAATGCAATTTGGAAAATCTGAAACACCCATTTTTCAAAACAAATTTTTGGATACTGAGGTCTCCATCCAGGTCATCAACGACTGTGTTTCTTCTCTGAGTAACCTCGCTGCCGGAGGCAAAATGGGCTCTCACTCCAGAGTTGAAAGGACTGCTTGCTGGAGACCGCCCGAAGTAAGGACGATAAAGGTTAACGTTGACGTGTCGTGGCTTCCTTCGGACCATTCTGCTTCATGTGGGAGTGTTATTCGCAATTATCACGGGTCATTCCTCGCGGGTATGGCTGCGCCTCTCTGACGGCAATCTCTGCTTTTGAAGCCGAAGCTCAGGCTATACGCGAAGGAATGCTTATCGAAGCCATCTCCAAAGACAGCAGTTTCAATTTCAGATCCGAATTTGGAGATATTATAGAAGACATTAAAACTCTCTCGCACCGTTTAAATCAAGTTCCTTTCAAGAGTAGCTCACGAGTTTGCAAGTTTTGGACGCTTGGCTCCAAACGAACATATTTGGGTCAATATTACCCCAAGTTGGACAATTCGGTCTCTTCAAAATGATGTAATTGAGGATTCTTCCTCGTCTTCTTTGCATTAACTAGTTAGAAGCACGTGCGTTGCACGTGATTGTAACAATTCAGCAAATTGATAGAGTACTTCCAATAAATGTTCACATTCCACACCTGTAATGATTTAAGAACCACAGTTGTACAGATGCATGCATAAGCCACTATTGTTAACATCAAAGCTAACATATGTCAGTAATGGTATATTAATCACAAATTTCCACCCATTACAACAAAAAATGAGGCAAAATGTTGGCTATCCTCTTTTCCCTGATGTCAAATAGTTGAATCATAATGTTACGTAAATAAATGGATTATTCTGGTAAAGTGCTACCATCTTTTATCTTCTGTAGGATAGTAGCTCAAGCAAATTCATGGATGAGTGTACTTCTTCCATTTCCATTTACAACCTGCGTGTATCATCTGTGACCATAAAATACACCACTGTCTCGTGGTCTCGTGGGAGGTTGAGGTTCTCTTCGGGTGGCTTCCATGGTAGCTAGTCATTAAAATGGTGCATGAAGGAGGCTCCATGTCTTCCTCTTATAAAGCTATTTAGAAAGATACGATTCTTGTCAATTTTCTACGGAATAACTCAAAAATTTACTCGGGAGCAGAGCATTTTCTATAAGCTCGAGGAGTACAACATTAAAAAACTCTACGTACCACTATACCGATTAACCTCCTCTACTTGGAGATGTACATACCGAATAATTTATTTAGATAAATTAATTTAAACAAGTTTAGAAAGGACCACAACAT
This sequence comes from Linanthus parryae, assembly GCA_023055425.1. Taxonomy (NCBI): domain Eukaryota; kingdom Viridiplantae; phylum Streptophyta; class Magnoliopsida; order Ericales; family Polemoniaceae; genus Linanthus; species Linanthus parryae. The sequence continues at coordinate 75,812,920 of JALGPY010000009.1, read as the reverse complement.
AATTAAACTGATAAGGTGATTGAAATGACATTGTTGAGAAGGGAAGCTTCCAGACTATTTTTGAAGCAGTGACAATATTAAGGCTGTAATAATAGTTTGCCCACACCTTTGACCAATTTGCGGAAAAAAAATAAAATTTCCAATATTCCAGTTAGATATCATTTCAATTTTTCCTTGATAAATTCAAAACCAAACCCATCAAGCGCTTGCACAAATATCAAAATAATTCTTGGACTTGCTTTAGGATTATTGCATGATTTCTCTTTGAGAATGAGCTACAAGATCATAATTTTGTTCTTCGATTGATTCGGAAAGGGATGTGACAAAGTTGTCTTGATGAAGTAATAAGCATTAGCCATCAACACAAGACCATCTTCAAAAACGTTATACGGTGTATTAAATGACAGAAGCTATTTGCAGCGCTATTAAGTATCAAAGAGTGATAACAATGGTACGGTTAGCAAATTTTTGCAGCAATTCTAATCAACAGTTTTTAAGAAAGTTAAGGGATCTAAAGTTTATAGGTTTTGTTGATATCTATTGATACTTGCTCATCCTCGACTTGCTCGTGATTGTGTAAAAAAATGCTTAAGATGAAATATAGATCATTACTGGGAATGCGGTTGTGTTACGAACATTGGCATTGGTCTTCTATGGGACTAAATTGAATGTCTAAACCTATAAAAGTAATTGGTTTAGTTGACATACACAACTTAAAAGCGTATTGAGAGGGGATAAATCTCTGAGTAGCCTTACGCAGTAGAAAGCTTAATAGAGTAGGAGTTTCATGAATGCCTTCCGAATTAGTTACCATCCTTGCTTTTCTTTAGCAATCGAAATAAAGAGACAGAAAATAATGTGAATCTGAGAATCTATCCTTCTATCCATGTGTGCATTTGAGCCTATACAGACAATGCTAACTGGACTTCCATTATGCATTATCAACCATTGAGTAACACAATTCAGACGAGAATTGAATGGACAAAAAAGCCAATTGCTTGCCTATCATCAACAACTACACCTTACTTCTTCATAAATAGGTCATTAAACCTATTTGGTTTAAACACTACACCTTACTTCTTCATGAAAAGGTCATTAAACCTATTTGGTTTAACACTACACCTTACTTCTTCATAAAAAGGTCATTAAACCTATATGGTTTAAACAATGATTCATGAAATAATCTTCCGTCTAGTATATTTGTAAACGGTCATTGAGATATGACACATTTAAATGAGTTATTTCTGGGAAAACATCGGTATTAAGTTTTTACCGAAGGTGAAAACTTTTTGTTACTGTAACTTGGAAGAAGTAGTTTGTACGAAATGAATCAAAGTGAATGTGCTTAATGGGCATAGGATGAACAAAGTTTATTCTGGATGGGCTTTACACACTGCACGGAAGCACATGACACAGTTGACTGGATCTCAGATGACTTCAATATGACTGAACAATGGAAGAGATGTTGAGGATCGAAGAAGTTGATTTGGCACGAAGAAGTTAATAAGAGAGGAATGACTGCGAGTGGATCAGGCCATGAGACTTATACAATTACATTGCTTTGTTTATGGACAATGACACTAAATTATACAACTTTTGAAGGCACCTATTGTACATGAGCAAAAAATATTTTTTTTAAATATCTTTACACCATTATTTTGAAAGAGCCATCTCGTTTTTACAATCCCAGGAAACTCACTCCATATGTTAGATTACAACCACAGATTCCACAAAACTACAAACAATGGTATCGTTTCATAAGAACAGATATACTCGTGTAGTCTTATCTTGTTTGAGGTGTTGGGTTTAAGTGGCTGGTGTGAGTACGCTGGACCAAACGGAGCACCAAATTAAGAAGTATATTGTAAGCTTGTGAGGCTTTGGCATTGTATGACTTGGATGCATCATCCCATCATTGCAATTTCTCATACCTTAAAACAATTAAATAAGTGAAGACACTAAACAACTAAATAAAAGTCATCTATTAATGGACCACCATACAAAAATCCATGACCAACTCATTTATGAGATGAAAAGCACATATAACAATAACTGATGAACAATTGAATCATACCTTCCCTCCTACAGTTGAACATCCAGATTCTGTTTGGCATAGGTCAGTATTCCAACTACAGCCTAAGGGAAAAAGAGCAGCAATAACGAAATCAACAAATAAGATCAGAGCCAAATAGCATCATCTTGCATGTGAAAAAAGATCCAATTGTGAAGAGGCAAACAAACACCCCATCCTGCTGTAATTGAAGTTGATATGTATATGTGCTTCTACTATGCAACGACCAGAGAAATTAGCAATTTTTCATGAACTACATAAGCCATAAACAGTATTAAGTATTTAAATTATAAACATGATTTCGTAAAAAAATTCAGAAAAAGGCTAAATCAGAAAAAAGAAACACAAAACCGAAATACTATACTTCCTTGAACCATCACAGTAGATGGGATTGTTGTGTCTGCTTTAAGCCAAAGAACTTGAAACCTTCAGAATGAATACTTCAAAATTCTATCAGAATTGAATAGTTCATCCACATAAGAACTAAACTGATAGAGTCCAAAAGTAAAATACAGTAAGCGTTTTTAAACCTTGGTCATGTTTTCAGTATAAGATGAACCAGGTGTCAATCAATGTACCTGCAAGGATGTAAAACGGTGTCAGTGTTTTGCAATAAAATTAATATAATCAGACTTTCAGGAAACTATTGGAATCAGTGATAGCAGTAGTAGTAATAGTTGTAGTAGGACTGTTGCATATACAATGAACCCAAAAATCAACAAAAAAATTGAAAATTTTGCGATCTAGACTCCTCCATGGGAAACCTGTAATCTTACAGTAAGATCGAAAACAATCCATGACCCAGAATCAGATAACAACATAAACAATGAAGCAAGTACAGTAAATAACATCATAATCCAACAAAAATAACAAAGAAGCATTAGGGTACAATCGAACTCGAATGAGCATGGAACGAAGATAGCTACATGGAGAGAGAGATACAGAGAGATTAATAGTTGCCAAAGTCTCCGTGGATGGTGATGGAGACAGTGGTGTCTTGCGGCAACGGCTGGCTCTGTGAATTCGTCGATAGAGACCGTGGAGGTAGTCTGCTGATCATTGATGGAAACGAAGAGTCGTGTCCGTTAGAATGAAGAGTCGCGGAGAAGTCTATTGAGAAACGTTGCTTTGAAGGACCAAGGGACCGGAGTGAGTAGCCTAAGTTTGAAAGAGGCACTTTTGTAATAAACAACTTTAGGGAGACACTTCCGTGATAAAAGATCTTAGGAGTCACTTTTCTATTCTTCACTCTTTTAAGATAGTAAAGATAAGAAACTGCTCCTTCCTCTAAAAAAAGGATGTAAAATGCTTTACAAGTTTTAAATCTGTAAGTCATTTTTTAAAGTTTTTGGCTAAATTGCACTGGAGGTACCCATATTTTGTAAAAACGAGCAAGTGGGTATTCAAATTTCAAAATCAAGCACCACTTGTCTCAAATTTGGCATTTTCGAGCAAGTAGATACCCGTCGCTAACTGCCGTTAGACTAATTGGACAGAAGTGACAAGTTTCATCCTAGTCACCTAACGGGGGGTATTTGTGCAATTTATGACACCTTCTTCATGTTCATCATCATCTTCATCACCATCTTCTTTCATTTCTTCTTTCTTCAAGCACAATCACCACGAAAACGCTACCAATATACCTCCAACTGCAGACCTGCTGTAGGTGGAGCATCCTTACCACCCATGGAATTTTTCCCTTGATCAATTTAAGGAATAGTTGGGCATCGAGAGAGAAACTCGAGCTTGAAGGTGATGAAACCTGGATCTTATTTCATCAAATTCTCTTCAAACTTTGAAACTCATCTCTTTTAACCGGTTGAATTTGTGTTCCTCGTTCAAAGACGAACCCAATGGACCCAAGTAAGCTTGCTGACTAGTCAGAGTTGCGGAAAGCCACCGGAATCCGATGCTCGTCACCAGAAACTGCTTGAAGCAGTAGTAGAGTTCGGTAAAATCGAGTTTTGGGATTGTTTATCATCTCTTATAGCTTCCCCTAAGGTTTATAATTGACTTAGAGTGCAATAGCAGGTTGTAATTGTGAAGAATAGGCCATTAACGGGCTGTTTTGTCGCCGGAATCCTCCATGGCCGACGAGTTCTTCGAAGCTTTGGCCGGAAAGTTGAATCTACCCGTTCTTTCATCGTTTTCACTTCCGGTTGCGTCCACGTGATCCTTGTAACGTCGTGAGTACATTAGAAGTATTAAAACTTGCCAAGATTGTAGTATCTTGGTGTTTGATTCGTTTATTCATTGTATTGATACCGGGTTGGGGAAGGATTAAACAATCGGTTCAGGTCGGGTTTGTAAGGGTATGGGTACCAAAAATTGCTCAAATACCCCCTCCCCCGGTTATGTGACTAGGATGACACATGTCACTTCCGTCCAATTAGTCTAATGATATTTAGCGACGGGTACCTACTTGCTCGAAAATTCAAAAATTGAGACATGTGGTTCTCAATTTTGAAATTCGGGTACCCACTTGCTCGTTTTTGCAAAAAAATATGGGTACATCCGGTGCGATTTAGCCTTTTTTAAATTGCTTAAAATGTTTTTGCTACCACCAATGGCGTCTATACGTATTTTGAAAGGGAGATGATTCTTACAAAGTAAAAAGTGATTCTTACAAAGTCACTAACTAATTTTACATGTAAAGTGAAAATGAGTTTACATGTAAAGTTAGTTAGTGGCTTTGTAAGAATCATTTTTTGCTTTGTAATAATCATCTCCCATTTTGAAATTATTAAAAATATATGCTGTGAGTCTCAAAATCCGTGACCTCATTAAAAACTAAATCCGTAGAACTGAAACCCCAAATAACTGCCAACTGCAACCACGAGAATAAACCAATCTCGTGTGACACGGTTAACCGTATCATTATCATTTAATATTATTTATTTATTTACGTAATTTTTATTTTGTCAATTTATTTATTTAATTAGTTTAATTAGTTGTTTATTTAATTAGCTAGTAGACCGGGCCGAGCCCGTTAGGTCAAATCGTCTAGTTAGGGTTTGTTACTTTTCTATTTAAACGTTGTAAGTTTCATTATTTAAAAAAAAAAAAAAAAAAAAAAAACTCAAATAAAAGCTTTGGGCTAGGGTTTCAGCTTCGTGAAGGCTACCTCGCTCCGTCATCGTCATGGCTGGTCTCTCGATGAAGGATTTCCCACCTCTATCCAGACCTCCTGACGATCGTAACCTCCCTACAACATCTTCACCCCCTTTCCCTCGATGGAAATCACCCCTATTGTCACAACTTCCTCATCCACGAAAACTCTTTCAGATTGTGTGCGAGGCTCTCTTAAGCCATTACTCCCTCCCGTGGCTGTTAATTTCTCCAAATCATTCACTAAATATGGAAAACCAGCGATTGAGTTTTCTATTAACGACGTCAAGCAGTCGTATGAGGCACTCAAATACACAGCGATCATGAAGTTTTCAATGGGTCGACCTCATGTAGATGTGATTCGTTTTGAAATAGCAACATGGGCATTGAAGTCAGATTTCGTGGTGGGTGTGACTGATCCTCGACACTTGATTATTAATTTCAAAACTCATGAAGACTTTGTTGCGATCATCACTAGAGATTCAAAGAAAATCAAGAACTGCCTTTACCGGGTTTTTCAATGGAAGCCGGAGTTCGATGTTCGTCCTGAGTCGCCTATGGTTCCGATGTGGGTGATGCTCCCTGGTCTTGCGCTGAATTATTTCCGAGAGGATTACTTAGCGAAGATTGGCAACCAACTGGGAACTTTTTTACGGGCTGGTGAAGCTAACCTAGGTCTTCGATTCACCGGCTATGCACGGATCAACGTCGAACTTGACTGCAACAATAATCTCCCTGATGCTATATGGATATCGCTTGGAAAGGACAACGAGTATTGGCAATATATCGTCTACGAATCGACGACGATTTTTTGAAAGGTTTGTAAGAAGAATGGCCATGTCTCTAGCGAATGTCGGCGGAGGAAAACTAAGCTACCTACCTCTTCTACAGCTCCAGGGAGCACTCAACCTCCGACAACAGTTCATTTTCTAGCTTTTTCCTCTCCAGGTTCGGCACATGTTCAAACAACACAGCCACATTATGGTTTTAATCCAAAACCGTCAAATTCTTGTAGCTCACAGCCACAACCTTTAGCGGCTGCATCATCATGGGCAACGATTCACTCATCAGAGTCCCGGAATGAACACAAGAAGTCATCCAAGAATGGACCTAATGCTCCAACAATACAGTCCAGCGAATATACCCCTTCCACATCATTGCTGATGTCTAATCCGTTTCAGATTCTCGCCAGTTTGCAAAGTGAGGACATTGATACGCCTAATGTTTTGGCACTCCCTCACGCAATTGTAAAGGAGAGCATCAAAACCCACACTTGTGCATTAGACGATCATGGGAATTCCATGGTGAATAGTTAGGCGGCGGACAAAGATAACATTACATCTCATGAAGACGGACCACCTAGTACACCAGTTGTGGATTCAGACACGCTTGAGGCTAATGGTGTTGAGACATTTACCTTTAGAGATTTCTCAGGAGGATAGAGATCTCCTAGACAAGCTAAGCGGCTCAATTGATATCACATGCGTGGTTGCTAAGGAGGCAATGATGAGTTGCGAGATACCGCCGCCTCCTTCAATTGAGCTTCGAAGGTCATTTTCAGTTGACTCGGGAAAATGTACGATTGATAATCAAAGCAAGAATACGCAGAGACAAAGTTCCAGACCGAAAAGGTCCTCAAATAAATACCCCTCTGTTTCTTATGTTTAGTTCCATTTTTTGGAATGCCCGGGGGGGTGTAGTCACCTAAAAAGGTGGCCTAGGATTAGTTTCTTATCAGCTCGCATAAGCCCAACATTTTTATCATCTTCGAGCCGAAGAATTCAGTGGATTATATTCCTATTTTTGCTAGAAGTATCGGTATGCCACAGTTTATTCAGGGAAGTGATGCGCACTCGCACATTTGGGTGTTTTGGAATGTTTCGGTTTCTCCGTCCCTGATAAGTTTTGCTTCTCAATTTATGACCTTTTCTATTGCTGATGCTGGAGGTTCCTCCCTTGGCTTTATCACCGCAGTCTATGCATCTTGTTTCCGTTTGGTGCGTTGGTCATTGTGGCGAGATCTTATCTCTTTTTCATCCTCGTTTCATACCCCTTGGATGGTAGAAGGGGATTTTAATGCTATGTCGTCTGCCTATGAGAAGATTGGGCGTGGTGCCGTTGACTATCTATCTGCTCGAGATTTTCTAGATTTTCAAATGCAAACATGTTTAGCGGATGCGAGCATTAGGGGCTCCTTTTATACGTGGTGTAATGAGCGGCAAGGTCTAGCGAGGACGTATTGTCGCCTGGATCGAGTTTTGGTTTCAGCTTGTTTTCTCAACGCCTACCCGTCAGTCGTTGTCACTCACTTGGATCGGGGAACTTTTGACCATGCCCCTCTTTTAGTCATCTTCCCATCTACTCAGCTTCACATTTCTCATTTTAGATTTCATAAGATGTGGTTGCTGCATAACTCGTTTTTGGACTTTGTTCAGCAGCATTGACAGGTTGATATTGGGGCAGCTCCCATGGTGCGTTTAGTCTCCAAGCTTAAGATCATGCTTGGTGACTTGAGGAAATGGAACTGGGAGGTCTTTGGGGATGTGACACAACGTATTTATTCCCTTCAGGATGATTTTCTCCGTATTGATACTCAGATTCAAGGAGGGGATCACAGTGCCGTGCATGAGTATTCTCGGGTTCGAAGAAATCTCAGAGAGGCTTTCAAACAACAGGAATCCCTTCTCAAAGAGAAATCCCGAGTGCGTTGGTTACAAGAAGGGGATCGCAACACTGCTTATTTTCATGCTTCAATCAAGGAGCGTCGTCAGCAGATTCAGAGCATATGCTTACAACTTCAAGATGGGTCTGAGTCTTCTGATCTCCAGGTGCTTGGTCCAGCTGCTGTTAATTATTTTCAGGATATTCTCTCTGTAGGACAGGTTCAAGACATTGGAGATTTTCTTGATCCTATTCCACATACTATTACAATCCAACATAATACAATGCTTACTGCCGTCACAACTGGAAATGAGGTACGACGGGTTGTATTCTCTATGAGTAGAGATGGTTCTCCAGGTCTAGTTTTAAAGGGATTTTTTACTGTGCATGCAGGGATATTATAGCTTCTGATGTTGTCGCTGCAGTTCAGAGCTTCTTTTAGGAGGGTTATATGCCAAAGGCCTTCACGTCAGTTAATTTGGTGTTAATACCGAAGGTTACCTCGCCAAGAACCTTCTCTGACATGAGACCTATTAGTTTGTGCAACTTTTCTTACAAAATTGTTGCGCGGATTATCTCAGATAGACTGAGAGAAGTTCTTCCTTTAATTATTTCCCAAGAACAAGCAGGATTTGTCCTTGGGCGCTCCTTCACGAGAATGTTGCTTTAGCTCAGGAGATCCTCTCTGTTGTTCGACGTAAGGTCAGAGGAGGGAATGTGGCGATTAAGTTGGATATGCAAAAGGCTTATGATCGGGTCCATTGGAAATTTCTCCTCGCCGTGCTTCATAAATTCGGATTCAGTGAGAATTTTTGTGGTTTGATCTGGTCCATTTTATCGAATTGCTGGTACTCTGTCTGTTTACAGGGGCAGACTTTTGGCTACTTTAGAGCGACTAGAGGAGTTTGACAGGGCGATCCTTTATCCGCGGCTCTCTTTATTATTTCTTAGGAGGCCTTTAGCAGGGCATGGAACTGAGCCTTTGAGGATGGCAGTATAATTCTGTATCGGTGTTCCCGTTCCACCTTGGCAGTTTCTCACCTTTTATATGCAGATGGCTGTCTCTTGTTTCTTAATGGGCCCAAGAGGTCCATCGATAGGGGCAAGCATGTTCTTACACAATATATGGCAGTCTCAGGGCAGCAAATTAACCCGAGGAATAGTAGTTTCTCTGTAGCAGAAGTGATCTCCTTAACTAGGAGAAATATGTTAGCTGTTTGGTTGGGTTTCTATTTCAAGCCATTCCCTATTCAGTACTTAGGAGCTCAAATTTCTTGGAAACGACCAAGGATCTCAGATTTCCAGGTGCTTGTGGAGAAGATTCAAACTCGGATAGCAGGTTGGAAGGCGAAGATTCTTTCAGCAGGGGGTAGGTTAACCCTAATCCGAAGTGTTCTTGTGTCGCTTCCCATTCATTTGATGTACGTGGTTCCGGTTCCCAAGACGGTGATTCAGATGTTGCACTCTTTGTTCTTGGATTTTTTCTGGTCTTCGGGCGAGAGCTCTCGTCATCACTGGATTGGTTGGGATAGGCTCTCTCTTCCTTTGAAAGAAAGTGGGCTGGGTCTCCCATCTCTTCTCCACATGAGCACTGCCCTCCGAATGAAGCTTGCTTGGTCCTATTATCAGGGGCTTTCTCTCTTTGCACAGTTCATGCGTCGACGTTATGGATCACCGGTTAACCATCTTCCTTCTCATCGAGGTAGTTTTTTATGAAAGATCATATCTCAGCTTTTCCCCTTTATTGAAGAGCACTCTAAGGAATAGCAGGTTGAGGAACACACCCGTCGTATGATCCCTACCCCCTCAGGGGATTTTTCAGTGCGGTCTTGTCTTCCCCTACTACGCACCCCGTCTACAATTTTCTCATGGTACTCTCCCATTTGGTTACCCCAATTGCCTACGAAAGTGGGGGTGTTCATGCATAGATTGATCTTTCGAGCGTTCCCAAAAGATGACCGTATCATTTCACTTGGGATTCCTTTGGTTTCGAGATGTGTTTGTTGTGTGTCTCCCTCATTGGAGACATCTAATCACTTATTTGTTTTGGGAGCATGTGCCAGGGGGGGTCTGGAGCGCCTTCCAGGATCTTTTCCCTAATCATCCTCTTACCGCTCTTTCAGGTATGTTATCGCTTTGGTGGGGTCAGTCAAGCAATTCCACTCAAATTCATTTTCTTCGTAGTCTTATACCCTCAATAATTTGTTGGGAGATTTGGATAGCTCGAAACAGGGCTATTTTTGATCAGCAGGAGATGACCATTACATCGATTGTTAGAGGTGTTTATTGCTGGATCAGGGAGTTGCTTCCTTTATTTACTCCCGCTAGGGACCTTTGCATGGTTGATCGTTTAACGATGGCACAACTGCAGCTCCCTTGTGTAGAGGTACCTCTGAGGAGAGGCTCGTGGATTTGTTGGGCTCGGACAGGTCCTGGTCAAGTTTCACTTCATGATGGATCCGTTCGTCTGGGGCAAGTTGGTGGGGGAGGGATCTTTCGCGATCATGATGGATGATTTGTTGCAGCGTTTGCTTGTAATTTTGGGTAAGTTTCCTCGGTCGAGGCAGGGACCAAAGCCCTCTTAACTGGTATCACTTTTGCTTATTGTCACGGTTTGTTTTGATTGGGTCTTTGGTGATTCTATGCTTGTGATCCAAGAAGTTATGGGGTTGGGATCTATTCCTTGGCGCATTCTCCCTGACATTGTAGCTTGTCGGGGCCTAATGTTTGGGGTACGAGTCCAGCACAGTCACCGAGAGGGTAATATGGTTGCCGATGCTTTAGCAAATGTCGGCCAAGGTGGTCATTCTATGCATAGCTTCATGTATCAGGTTGAGCTCCCAGTGTCGATTATCAATCTATGCAGACATGATGCACTGAACATGAGGTACTACCGCCCTCCTTGAGATGTCTTCCTCTTTGTTATTCCTTTTAATAGGTTTAGATAGTTGTAGCAGCCTTACTATGGAGGTCATTGTAATAGTGGGTCAGCTTTGACACCCCCCACTCTGTTCATTACGGGTTGGGAGCCCGCTTTTTTCGTATAAATAATATGCGGGGTCATGCCGCCCTGCCTCCGTGCAGGTTACCATAAAAAAATAAAAATAAAAAAGCAATCAATCAAAGAAGAAGAAAACCAAAAGTGTGTGTGGGTTAAACACCCGCGTGTGTGGAGACTTGATAGTGTCTCGAACTACTATCGCGTTAGGTAAACCCTAAAAATTGGTGCTTTCATTGTTTTTCGCCATTCAACTGGTGAAAATCATGTCGGACTTAACCCCGATCGCGGTTCTCAACATCGATAACGTCCCCGGCATTTTCAGGCCTCCAAGATAGTGGGAGACGAATCTCTCTAAATGGGAAACAATACCGTTTGGTTTCCGTTGAGGACTTTTTCCGCCTCCAGGACATCCTCAGATCCGACGACCTTTCGCAGCCAGAAGAACAGCAGCAGCAACCGCAACAGGTCGTGCAACAGCAGCCGACATCCACACCAACAAATACCTCTACAAACTCTTCCATTGAAGACAAAGGTATACCTCACGACTCTGAAAACCCAAAATCAGAGCAACGCGTTGCAGCCACTTCCTCCACCGCCGATGTGGTCGCCTCGCAATCAACTCACCCGTCTCCATTCGCAATCCGCTCATCCGCCTCGCAATCACCGACGTTCTCTTCGCAGGTGGATGTCCCCTTTGCGCCGCCGCACACTTAGAAGGGCGGTGAGTCCGATCCGACGATTGTCGTGCTTCCCCACTTGAAGCCATCAATGGCCGTTGTCGCCGGCGAAACCCGAAACCAGAGCCTCCCAATCGCCAATCCGCGGCCACCCAAACCACGGACACCCATCCGCACCAGAAGCAAATCAGTGAGTCAACCGCGACGAATTTCCAACCAAACGCAAGTCGACAACCGCCGCCGTAATTCGCTCCGACGGAAACGGGTCTGACCCGATCGAAAGCGCCGCCTCCATGGTCGGCGATGGCCTATCCGTCCATCCTTCCGATCGTCTTACCTTGTCCCGACAACTTTCCGTCGCTCGAGAAACCAGCTGAACCGCCAGATCCCTCGTTCCCATCACCACCGCTCCAGCCGACGCAATCCCGGCGCTGCAACCACCGCCAACCACTGCCGCTCTCACCGCCGTCCTCCAAGGCCTGCAAATTCTGACGAAAAAGTTTTTTTCCTTAACATAGGAGAGGATCTAGGGATTCACAAACCCAGCTGGGATTCTCCCACGAATTTGGGCTCAAATCTACCATTGGGCTCACTTATTCAAATAGGCCCAATTTTTCTTTGGGGCCTGATTCTTTTGGTCTGAAACTAATTGTGCTTCAGGCTTATTTGGGCATACAAAGTTCTGTTCTACAACTCGCTCGCCGTCAATTCGATCCCGACATCTCATGTGCACTCATTCTCTTGATCGTATGGAAGATTTTTCACACTATCACCTTGAGGACAAGGTCTTTTTCGACCGCGGGGAGTTGATACGGTTAACCGTATCATTATCATTTAATATTATTTATTTATTTACGCAATTGTTATTTTGTCAATTTATTTATTTAAGTAGTTCAATTAGTTGTTTAGCTAGTAGACCGGGCCGAGCCCGTTAGGTCAAATCGTCTAGTTAGGGTTTGTTACTTTTCTATTTAAACGTTGTAAGTTTAATTATTTTATCAATCAATCAAAGAAGAAGAAAAAACAAAAGTGTGTGTGGGTTAAAAACCCGTGTGTGTGGAGACTTGATAGTGTCTCGAACTACTATCGCGTTAGGTAAACCCTAACATCGTGGACCCCCTTAAATAAATAATTCTATTTACCTTCCACAAGATGCTACAAATTGGAAATAACCAGATCTCAGGACCCCATTAAATAAATAATTCTATTTTCCTTCCACAAGATGCTACAAATTATGAATTTCTTCAATAAAGAGACCAAGTAAAATATAACATGTTCCGCAGTCAGGGTGGTAGCTCAAGTGGTAGAGGGTTTAAAGTCCTTGCATGAGGTCTCGGGTTCAAATTCGGTTGACGACAAAAACTATTTCTCAAAAGAAAAAAAGATAAGATGATCCATACACTCTTTATTAAGATCAAGAAGTAACAATTTCGCGACAGGTTATCTAATTAGCATTGCGAAGAACGTCGTCAATGAAGTTTCCGATCGAATTGTAAGAAGAAATGTTCTTCTTCACTGACAGACTACGTACTCTTCGCGCTTATTCTTTCACTTTACTCTTGACCGAATGAAGATCGCCAGCTCGCCAACGTCCAGTAGTTGTCTTATCGCCTTCTCGATGCAGCCACGATCTCGACGCCACCCATTATGTAGTCCATCTTAATCTCGATCGCGAGTCCCAAATCTTTCACTAGTTGGAAAGCATTTCTTACTGGTTCTGCATAAAGCTGCAACGTCGCGATAGGCACTCCACACTGGGGCAGAACACAAACTGGGTTGGGCGGGTGACGGGTGTGTTTCCTACCCAACCCAATGATTGCGTGTTGGTCATACCTAATACCCAAAACCAATCAAGTAGTCGACAAACCAAACCCAATCAAACATTTCCACATGGACCGGTTCGGCCAGGTTTAGACGTCTTCAAAAGGTTGAAAATTATTTGCAAACTTAAGTCTATAAACATGACATATTCAACGCGTGGGATGAGTGCGGACTGGGGATCGGATTTTGCCGTATAAACATGACATATTCAACGCTGGGATGTGTGCGTACCGGTTTAGTCGGATTTTGCCGAAAAGTTTTCCCCAACCGAATCTCACACGTATTCTTTTTTTACCCAAACCAAACCTACCTTATATAAACTTGATTTGTGCACGGTGTATCTAACTAAAATATGTTTTTTTCATGTGAAGTTTAAATCGGATCGGACCGGTTTTAAACGGACTTGCTTACTCCATAATCATGATCAATCAAACTTAGTTCGGGTTGGTAATTCTATAATCGTAATAAATCAAGTAGCATGAACGGGTGCTAAATTCAGACCGATTTTTGGCGGCCGGTTTGGGCAAATTTCGCCCACCCCTACACCACACCATAAGCCCTCCAAAGTTGAATTTGAACCGCAGTGAGAGACGAACCCTCCAACTGACTAATAGGACAACACTGCTGCTTGTGGGTCCATCCGATCACTTTCCCAATCTGGCCCGTCCTTTCAAGAAACCCTTCTGGAAGGACTCCAAGCACATATTCCTTATCACTTTGGGTCGTCGAAGGCCTGTCTCGTGGAGGTCAACGTAGGGACCACAAAAAATCTCTTTTGCTATTTTCTAGAGTGCGAGCTATTTCTTGAACTTGATCACTATCAAAGCACCACAGTACCTCCCGAAGCAAAGAAACAACACAAAAAGCCCTATAGCAGATCGACGGGTGGTTTTTTACTTCCCTCCCCAGTGACGTCATTGACGAAGAACACGGGGAAGAGCCCATCCGGTAATCACTCGCATCAGCCGGCGCCAACCAGACCGCCGCCTTGCGGATCGGCAGCTAACACGCCCAGCCCCAGTTCGTCGGCCACCAGATCACCGTGCCTGGCGTTATTGCCGACGCCGAACACTCCTCCCGACACTGACATGATCCTTGGAATGCGCCTTCCCCTACCCACGGTACAACGGGCGAACCACAGTGGGAGCCCTTGGCTATGAGACAACTGCACCTCGCCGCCGACCTTTTCTGCGCAATCCGACTCGGACTACGGACTTTGGGTTTCCCCCAAACCCTCGTGTTGAATTTGGGACCAATTATCATCGTGCTGATTTTGCCGACACAGAACCATGGGATACTGAGGAATTGTATAATGATGAGGAAGCTGTTTTTTTAGTCGTATCTGGACAATCGCAATGGCCGTTGCACCGCTTCGGTTCTGGGCAGACACAATCCGAAGCTACGTAGGGAGGCTCTCGATTTTCAAGTATTGACCCGCATACCTGAATATTTAAAGTTCAAGAATATTATACTTGTTACGGGATTATGCAGGTTGATTGACTTCGGTTAGTTGGTGTACTTATAAAGGGTAAAGCAGCCGAATGGTATTGCTATCAACGTAATAATTACGAGTTTGTCAATTGGGATGCATTTTTACAAGATGTACATGTGTGGTTTGATTCCAACTATATTATTTTGGGAAATTAGCCAAGTTGCGATAGCAAATAATCGTACTTTTATATCATGCAGAATTTGAGAAGCTGCTAAACAAAATTAGGCCAACATCGGTCGAGCAGTTGAACTCGCTGTTTGCTTCGGGTTTGCAAGATCTGTTGGGCCGTGAATTGGGATTACGCAATCCCCGTTCGTTTATGAAGGCCTTTCACTTGCACGTGAGCTCGAAGCCATTCGATCTCCCGCGCCAGCACAGGCCACCGCCGTGGTTCAACCGGTTACTACCACACTACCCAAGCACAAAATACATTCGTAGGGCATCGTCTCACCTCAGCTGAACGTCAAGAAAGAATGAACAACGGTCTTTGTTTTTGCTGTGGTGATAAGTTCGTCCGCGGACATAAGTGTGCGAGTCAATTACGTCTCATGGAGGCCGATACTCGGGGCCCACCACCAGCCGATCACAAACTTGGGTTTGACCGAATTGCGATATTCTTCAATTCATTCAATGAAAATCTTGTTTAAATAAGAACAACCTAGACCTAGGCGGTTCACTCATGGACCAGGAAAGAACCGCAAAGAAAACCTACCTGTTAACTACTAAACGCATTAATACAAAATAATTAAATGAACGAACTATTTCTTGACATAGTCCTTGAGATAACCGGGTTCGACTCATCCACGCGTTCCACGTGTCAGGCCTGTGGCCTTATCGAGATACGGCCCAGAGATGGGATGAAAATTGAATGAGCTGAAGTCTTCATGATGTGTTTGTTTAGTAGGTGTGACAAAACACTTAGATGTTAGTAAAATATATAGGACAAATTTTGCAGGGCTCATAGAGTTAGTTCCAAAGAGTGCTGAGAAAAATCAATGCACTTTCTTTTGCCATAATTTCTCGCTTTCCATTGTCCTTCTTGGTTTCATGTGAAACTACCATCTGATTGCGACTAAGGCTGGCCACGGGTCATGATGAGTTCGGTCGGGTCGGTCGGGATCGAGATGGAGATTTGAAAACACGAACATAAGTCTAAACCAACCTCTTGATCGGGTTAACACCCAACCTAATGCCAACTTACTATAGAAAATACTTGGGCAAAATTTAAAAAAAGTTCAAAATTTTAAATAGACCGCAGATATACGCTAAACCGTGAAAAATTGTAATTTGAGAAAATAATTAAAGTTGTTCATGAAATCTAGAAGAATCAATCTCCAAACGAAATTCTAAATTTTGATGTGGTCAAATATTTCGTGACCATGCCTTCATCTTTTTTCGGCTCACTACGGTGTTGGTGGCCGGTGTCAGGAATTGGTTAATTCCTGACCTAGATTGAAGAATTTAGAGATGGGTTTTGCAGATTCAGAGAGAGAAATGATAGATGAGAGATTGATTTGATAATTTCATTCATAATAATTCAACAGAAATGAATTACAAATATTTATACTACTACTATTACCGTAATTAAGCCAACTACTGGGGTCAATACATAAATAAGAGAATTGAGTAACTAACTAATCCACTCAGCTGCCACTTCAGCAAGGAATGACCCGCATTAGATGACGTGGTCCAATCAGGAGCTAGGAGGCTTCTTCTTATCAAAATGACGACGCTCCACTTAAGTGTTTAAACCCAACGTTCACTGAGATCTGACGGCTGAGATTATAACCCCTTCACCTCATCCAACGGCCACTGAAACGAGGTGGCAAATACCAAATGAACAGTAAAGTTACTGTTCATTTGGTAAACACAGAAATTTAAAATGCATCAAACTTGATCTTCCTTTCATGACAATGCACCACCCTCAGAATTTCATGTCCTCATGAATCAAAATAAGGAAACTGGGCCTTGAGAGCATGGTATTCCTCCCAGGTGGCCTCTGTAGGGGCAGTGTTAGCCCATTGTACCAAAACCATGACTACAGGTTCATTTCCTTTCTTAATTAAATTCCTATCCAAAACAGCAATCGGTTCAACCAAGAGTTGACCCTCAGGCCCTACCTTAGGCAGTGTAACACTGCTAGTAAGAGCTTGCCCTTTAGCCCTTTTAAGCTGGGAAACATGAAAAACTGGATGTATCTTTGCCTCAGGTGGTAATTGGAGTTTATAAGCAACTTGACCAATTTTTTGAATTACCTGGTAAGTCCATAGAATTTGGCTGAGAGTTTGAAGTTCTTCCTCATCTGAATACTGGACTGCCTATAAGGCTGCAATTTCAAAAACACCATATCTCCTACCTGAAATTGTCTGTCTGATCTGTGCTTGTTGGCATAGTGTTGCATCCTAGCTTGTGCCTTCATCAACTTATCTTTGATGAGAACCATCATCTTCTTTCTCTCCTCCATGAAATGATCAATGTCAACATTGCCACTAGAGTTTAACTAGTGAAAGGAGAGCAACTTTGGTGCATACCCATATAAGACTTCAAATGGAGACATTTTCAAACTAGTATGGTGAGTTGTGTTGTACCCGTATTCTGCTAAAGGAAGCCACTTAGACCATTTATGAGGCCTATCAGCAGTCATGCATCTCAAATAGTTTTCCAGACATTGGTTCAATCTATCAGTTTGCCCATCTGTCTGTGGATGGTAGGCACTGGTAAAATGTAATTTGGTGCCTAAGATTTTGAATAGTGCAGTCCAAAATTGACTCAAGAAGATGGTGTCCCTGTCACTAATGATTGTATCAGGTAAGCCATGTAATTTGTGTATCTGTTCAAGGAAGAGTTGAGCTACCTCCACAGCTGTATGAGGGTGAGTCAGGGTTAGGAAATGTCCATACTTAGAGTACCTATCCACCACCACCATGATGGTTGTTTTCCCTTCTGATTTTGGTAGCCCTTCAATAAAGTCCATACTGATATGTGTCCAAGGCACTTCTGGAATGGCTAATGGCTGTAGTAACCCAGGGTATGGCACATGTTCCACCTTCATCCTTTGACAGATATCACATAGTTGCACCCACTCCTTGACACCCTTGCGCATGCCTTCCCAGAAGAAGATTGCAGCTAGTCTTTTGTAGGTTCCTTGTATACCAGAGTGACCCCCAATACCAGTACTGTGAATTTCTTTGATAAGTGCAGACCTCAAAGTACCCTGATTTCCCACATAGATGGTGGCTCCCCTCTTGATTAACCCATCTTTAATTTGCAACTCACTGAGTGGATCTGGATCTACAGTGAGTTGTGCTATCTTTTCTTGTGCCCACTTGTCTCCTTCATAAGTCTTAATGACTTCTTCCACCCAATGAGGAGTGATGGCTGTAATGGCTGCACATTCTGCTTCTTCTGTCTCAACTAAGTTGTCTGAACTGAGTTCCATCCTTGAAAGAGCATCAGCTACTGTATTAAACTTACCAGGTTTAAATACAATTTCAAAGTCCAGCCCCATGAGCTTGCTTAACCACTTCTGTTGAATGAGAGTGCTCACTTTCTGTCCCAACAAAAAATTCAAACTATAGTGGTCTGTCCTAATTTGGAACTTGCTGGTTTCTAAATAGGACCTCCACTTTTTTCACAGCTTGCACAAGAGCCAACAGCTCCTTTTCATATGTTGACAACCCCAAATGCTTATCTGCCAATGCCTTGCTAAAATAGGCAATTGCCCTACCCTCCTGCATCAGTACTGCTCCTAAACCCTTGTGTTAAGCATTTGTTTCAACTACAAAGATCTTGGTGAATTCAGGTAAGGCCAGTACTGGGGTGTGGCACATAGCCTCTTTGAGTAGCTCAAAAGCTTGCTGGGCTTCTTCTCCCCAATTAAAAGCTCCTTTCTTCAATAATTGAGTTAAGGGTCTAGCCACCATTCCATAACCTTGAACAAACCTCCTGTAATAACCTGTCAACCCCAGAAATCCTCTTAAGCTCTTCAATGTAGTGGGAGTAGGCCAGTCTTTCGTGGCTTGAACCTTAGCTGGATCTGCTTGCACCCCATTACCACTGATGAGGTGTCCCAGGTACTCAACAGTAGTTTGTAATAAAGTGCATTTAGAGAGCTTAGCAAATAACTCATGTTTGTGCAGCAATTCCAAGGTCGATCTGAGGTGCTCATAGTGGTCTTTCAAGGTGCTGCCATAGATGAGTATGTCATCAAAGAAGACTAACAAAAATTTTCTCAAGTAGGGTTGGAAAACCTGGTTCATGAGTGCTTGAAATGTTGCTGGAGCATTGGTGTGTCCAAAGGGCATCACCCTAAACTCAAATAGCCCTTGATGATTTCTGAAAGCAGTCTTGTGAATGTCTTCTTCTGCCATTCTGATTTGGTGGTATCCAGACCTGAGATCTAGCTTAAAAAAGTAGTGTGCTCCATGCAGCTCTTCCAAGAGTTCATCAATTACTGGAATTGGAAACTTGTTTTTGATGGTGAGATCATTTAGTCCCCTGTAATCAACACAGAACCTCCAAGACCCATCTTTCTTTTTGACAAGCAAAACATGTGAGGCAAATGAGCTAGTACTAGGTTGGATGACCCCATTGTCCATCATTTCCTGCACCAACCTTTCAATCTCATTTTTTTGTATGTGGGGGTATCTATAAGGTCTGAGGCAGAGTGGTTGGGAGTTCTGTTTGAGGGGTATGTGGTGATCTTGGTCTGTCTTGGGCGGTAGTGTTTTAGGCTCTTCAAAGATGGTGGAGTACTCTTGGAGAAATGGAGTGAGTTCTTTGGGTATGTTAGGGTTTGTGTTGGGGTCTTGTATGCTAAATAACTGACCTACAATGACCCCTTCTTGTAGCTGACAATAGGCATGTAAGGAGTGGAGATTGGCTGCCTTGTATTGGCAAGGTGGCTCTTCCGCTGTGAGTTTCATAACTTTTCCAGCCATAACTACTGTGATTGTTCTTTCCTTGAAGTCCATACAAACAGGGCTGACCTCTTGTAGCCATTGCACTCCCAAGACTATATCACAACCCCCCAAGGGAATGACATGCAAGTCAGCCACCACCTTTTGTTGTTGTAATTTAATTTCCACCTTCTCATACAAAACATTGCTGTCCATGTGATTTCCATTAGCCACCACCACTCTCAATGGTGCTGTGTTGGTGTGTTGTCCACTCAACTTGGTAGCTGTAACTTTATCAATAAAGTTATGAGTACTTCCTGAATCTATTAGAACACTGACCTTGCTTTTGCCAATGAATCCTGGTATCCTCAATGTTTGATGCCCCATGTTGCCAGTGATTTCATGAAGAGATATTTCTGCAGCCACCTCATTATTTCCTCCTTCATTTTCAGTGCCACTATCACCATTTTCTGTGGAGGTGGGTGATGGACTGTAGTTTAGAGTTTCCCCTTCTTCATTCTCATCCATTTCACTTCAAGTCACCAAGAATAGTTGAGCCTTCTTGCACTTGTGGCCAGGGGTGTATTGTTTTTCACAAAAATAGCACTGTTTGTTAGCTCTTTCTCTTGCATTTCAGCAGGGGTTAAATTTTTGTAGTTATTGAAACTAATGGGGCTGTTTTCTAATTTTGGCTTTCCTTCCCAACTAGGCACATTACTCTTTTGTTTATAATTGGCACTCCCAGATTTTGTCCACCCCTTCATTAGTTGTTGTACATCATGAATTACATCCTTCTTGCTAGTATTATGATTCACTTCTTGCATTCTAGCCATTGCTTTGGCTTCTGACAGTGTCCTTGGATGCAGCAAATACACAGCAGCCTTGATCTCCATTTTTAATCCTCCTAAGAAGCTTTTGAGAAAGTATTGATCATCAGCCCATGAATACAATGCCTTCACCCTAGGCCTCAGGGTGTCAAACTTCTTCATATACTCTTGCACTGTACTGTCTTGACTAATTCTCTGAAATTCTCCAAGTACATTCTCATATCCAGCATCCAGAAATTCATCACACAATTTATTACTAAACATTTCCCAACTAACATCTTCCAGTTGTTCAAATTCCACCCTAAACCAGCTATCAGCATCATCCACACAATTGAGTGAAACTAGGATTAACTTTTGCAAATCATTAAGCTGATGTAATTGGAAGTATCTATTAGCTTTCTGCAGCCATCCTAGTGGTTCAGATCCATCAAACTTAGGAAATTCAATTTCGGTACCGGTAGGGAATTGTATTGACTGATTTTACCCAAGTTAGGGTTTATACCTTCATTGAGCCCAAATTGAACTGGAGTTGTCTGGCTTGTAGATCCCAAAATTCCTTTCCCTTGGCTGCTGTTGGTGATTGTGGATTGCTCCTTAGGTTGCCCTAAAATGGATTCACTCTGTGCCTTGTTCCGTTCGTTTGCTAGAAGGTTGTAGCAGTTCATCAGTTTCCGGATCTCCTCCTTCAAACCCCCAATTTCATCTAGTTGTGCAAGCCGCCCATGAATGAGGTCTTGTCCGCTGTCGAGTTGCGTCAATCGGCCATGGATGAGGTCTTGCTCACTGCGGATCTCTTCAATGGCGTCGTCGACGGCTTGGAGATGGGATTTAACACCTTCAACGGAATCAAATTGAGTCGCCGGTGTTTTTCTAGGTCCCATTTCTGAAATCAAAGGACAGGAGAAGCAGCTCTGATACCAATTTGTCAGGAATTGGTTAATTCCTGACCTAGATTGAAGAATTTAGAGAAGGGTTTTGCAGATTCAGAGAGAGAAATGATAGATGAGAGATTGATTTGATAATTTCATTCATAATAATTCAACGGAAATGAATTACAAATATTTATACTACTACTATTACCGTAATTAAGCCAACTAATAAATAAGAGAATTGAGTAACTAACTAATCCACTCAGCTGCCACTTCAGCAAGGAATGACCCGCATTAGATGACGTGGTCCAATCAGGAGCTAGGAGGCTTCTTCTTATCAAAAAGACGACGCTCCACTTAAGTGTTTAAACCCAACGTTCACTGAGATCTGACGGCTGAGATTATAACCCCTTCACCTCATCCAACGACCACTGAAACAAGGTGGCAAATATCAAATGAACAGTAACTTTACTGTTCATTTAGTAAACACAGAAATTTAAAATGCATCAAACTTGATCTTCCTTTCATGACAGCCGGTGGGCGCGGCTGCTGTAATGCTTCTTCTTTATCTTCATCTTGTTCATCTTCATCTTTGCCTCCTTTTTCTTCAGCATTGATTTTCTTGGTCAGTGAGAAAAAACCCAAAAACCCTAAATTATGTAAAATCTAGTACGCAGTACCTTTCAGTCGCGTTGCAAATGTTTAAGTGAGGTATAGGTAACTTTTAACTATTAGTTGTTGAGATTTTTGATTAACATACGTGCCTCGTAGCCAGCGCCGTATCCCTAGTGAGGTATAGACAGGGACGGTTATGGTCTCTTACCTAGTTCAATAAGCGAATTGGTCAGCTTAAAATTACAAAGATACCCTCTTGTGTACTTCGTAGTTCACATTTAGACCTTGCTTTATTTAACTAATTTGGGTGACTTTTTAATTCTTTTTCAAAAAAGTTAAAAAAGTTTATTACTTTAGTATTGTTAAAATTTTTAGAAAGTTTTAGAGACATTTTTTTTAGAAAAAAGTTGCTTGCTTATATTATATTTTAGCTCATAAAAATAACTTTTAGGAATAAAAAGTAAGAAATGTTGAAGTTAAAAAACCTATTTTTTGTTTTGTTTTATACAAAGGTAAAAACGTTACCTAACATAAATTCTAACGAAAATAATCTAATTAAATTGGGTAAAAGACAAAAATCACCCCTCGAGTATGGGTTATATACAAAAACACTCTTCGTGTTTGGGGATATACAAAAACCACCCTTGACAGCTAACGGTGACTAACGGCAACTAACGGAACACATTACATACCCATTTTACCCTCAAATGAAACAAAATTACCCTACTATATAAGTTTATTTCCTTCCTTCTCCTCCTCATTTCCTAATCTTCTTCACCAACTTCATCTCTTCCTCTCTGTCTTCCTCCTCTTCAACAGACATACCTCTCCATCACCACCCTCAGTTTGGGGCTTTTTCATTCATTTGTGATCATCTGAACGGTTAACATTCATATTTACATGTTGCCAAAATCTTAACACTTTCGGTGACTTCATCCCGGTTCAAAACCAACAGAGTTCACTGATTCCTCACCATTTCTGTACATCTGAGTCAACTCACTCATCTCTGCCTCCGACCGAAGTCGTCTATCATTAGCCATCGCGACACAACTATTCCAGATCTCTCACTATCACCTTCCGATCTGCTTGCTTGATGGATTCGTCGGTTTGCTTCGTTATGTCTCCTCTGTTGCTATTTCCGAAATTCCACCCAGATCGGACTCTATGAAGGCAACTACTTGCCGGAAATCGATCGTGCTTCCACCAAATCCAACCATCAGCGCCTCATCTCGTCTCCCCGACCACTGAACCCAAATATCGACCATCACCGCCTCCTCTCTTCTTCGGATCTACGGTTGTCTTCGAATGCTGCGACCAGTCACGACCGGTGAGTGTGGCGGCTGTGGGGGTTGCGGATCTGGCGAAGGGAATTGATGGTGGTGGCGTTGGAGAAGTCGGAGGATTGACAGGCGATTGGGTTGCGGTATGGTGTTGAGGGGAGGGCCCCTCAAGTGTTGAGCATGTTCTGCTTCTTCTTCTATAAATCCCTCTCTCTCTCTCCGTCTGTTCTGGTTCATCTTCTTCTGTAAATTGCGTAGATCTGTAAACTGATGTACCATCTATAAATTGATGCATTCATCAGTAAATTGATGTATTGATCTGTTCTGGTGGATGTTGTAGTTGATGCTGTGTTGTTGATGGTAACAGAGAACAGAGGTAGAGAGGGAGAAATAGTTAGACAGAGAGAGAGAGGGTGTGATGGAGAATTGGTACTATTGTTATTTCAGGGGCGGTGGCGGTGGCGGTGGCGGTGTGGGCGGCGGCGTTCAAGAACATGAACAAAGTAAACACAAAACCACAAATAGGGGCAAAATAGTCATAAAAAATTAGATTGTACCGTTTAGTAGCTGACACTAACAGAAGGGTAGTATTTGTCTAACGTCCATCCACTGATAAGGGTGGTTTTTGTATATCCCCGAACACGAGGGATGTTTTTGTATATAACCCATACTCGAGGGGTGGTTTTTGTCTTTTACCCAATTAAATTTTTTTATAACTTAAAAAAAGTAAAAAGCCGTATAAAATTAGACAAAGCAAGCAATGCTTTAAATTTTATTTTACTTTGGACCAAGTCCGGTGATTAGATTAGCAAAACGATAAAATTTTCTATACTGTACTATGAAAACTATGAAAAAAATATATATTTCTCCTATTTTTATAGTCGGGTCACATGTTTACATATGAAAGACAAATT
Organism: Linanthus parryae; assembly: GCA_023055425.1. Taxonomy (NCBI): domain Eukaryota; kingdom Viridiplantae; phylum Streptophyta; class Magnoliopsida; order Ericales; family Polemoniaceae; genus Linanthus; species Linanthus parryae. Next base: position 75,788,686 of record JALGPY010000009.1, on the reverse strand, counting down.
GAAAATGTTCTGAGAAGGAGCTCGTTCTGCATGAGGCCCTAGGCGGCTTTGTTTTCGGGCTAGGCGTTGAGACCGGGCCTGCACGTAGCTCACGGTTTGGTCCTCGGACAGAGGAATAGAGCTGCGTTGCCGAAAGTTGCATTTATTTTCTCTTGGAACTCTATGATCACTGAAAATTTAGTCGTAGCTTCGCCAAGACCATGACAAGTCTCATACAATACTAGTACAAGACTTATACTACAAGTATAACTACTATTTTACCTCATCTAGTGTTCGTCACTCTCACTAATCCCACCCAGAGAAACAATCACATCATGAACACTTCAGCCCATCTAGTTTTCATCCCAGGCCCGGGCATCGGCCACCTCGCCTCCACCGTGGAGCTCGCGAAGCTCCTCGTGGGCCGCGATCACCGCCACTCAATCACCGTCCTCCTCATGAAGTTTCCCTCTGAACCCGATAAAGAGGGCCCGCATTCTGACCGATCAGGGGATCGGATACGTTTCATCAACCTTCAGCACGGCACGTCGCTCGAGGATCTTGCATGCAAGCCTTTCTTGGGAGTAATTATTGCATGCTCTAAGAGTAAATATGACGTGGTGCTCTAATCAATACAGCACAGGACACGTCAGGAACATGTAGGAAATCCACTTTCTTTTGTCTGCCACTTATTCTCTTTCTTCCTGACGTGTTCTGTGATGTATGGTTAGAGCAAAACCACATCATTTACTCTAGAGCATACAAAAACCACTCCTTTCTTGGCCTTCATGGCCGAGTTCGTGGACCGTCATAAGCCTGCCGTCAGGCAGGTCATCTCCGAGTTGACCACTGAGTCGACTCGGCTGGCTGGCGTCGTCGTCGACATGTTTTGCACGTCGATGATCGACGTTGCCGCCGAGTTTGGACTCCCCTCTTACGGTTTCTTCACCTGTGGCATTGCCTCCCTCGGCTTACTGTTCCATCTCGCGAAGCTAAATGATGAAGATCACATAGATCTCGCTGAGTTCAATGAACCGGGTACTGAGTTAACGTGCCGAGTTTTGTCAACCCGGTCCCCGTCAAGGTGCTGACTCCGGGTTTGCTTGATGATGTGGGAGGTCAGCGTACCGTGCTTCTTAACGTGGCTAGAGGGATGAGAAAAGCCAAGGGTATTATGGTCAATTCCTTTGAAGAGCTCGAATCACACGCGATTAGGTCCATGGCAAGCGACAATAAAGCACCTCCGATTTACCCTGTGGGGCCCACTCAGACGATATAATTAGTTGGTTGGATGATCAACCGCCGTGTTCGGTGCTATTTCTTTGCTTCGGGAGCCACGGGTGCTTCGAGAGCGAGCAAGTTCAAGAAATAGCACGGGGTCTAGAAAGTAGCGGAAAGTACTTCTTGTGGTCCCTACGTCAACCTCAACGAGACGGTATGGTGACAGCCACTGACGAAAAGGAATACGTTTCTCAGGTCCTCCCAGAAGGGTTTTTGGAAAGGACAAGCAAAATTTGGGAAAGTAATCGGATGGGCCCCACAAGCAGCAGTGCTGACCCATCCATCAGTTGGAGGATTTGTCTCTCACTGCGGCTGGAATTCAATTTTAGAGAGCTTGTGGCATGGAGTGCCTGTGGCGACATGGCCACTATATTCAAAGCAACAAACAAATGCTTTCCAACTAGTGAAAGAATTGGGACTCGCGATTGAGATTAAGATGGACTACAAAATGGGTAGGGGCGAGATAGTGGGTGCAGGAGATATCGAGAAGGCAATAACGCACCTAATGGACGTTGCTCGAGGCGGCGATCTTCATTCGATCAAGAGTAAGGTGCAGAAAATGAGCGAGAAGAGTAGGTTGTCGGTGAAGAAGGATGGATCGTCGTACAATTCGATCGAAAACTTTATCGATGACGTGCTTGGCAATATCAACTAGAAAATTAAGAGAGATAGGGTCATAAAGACATGTTTAATTAGTTATGTATTTCGTGAATAACCTGAAGTTAATTCGAGGGTTCTTTGTGTCTCTGGATCGCTTTATTCAGAGCGCAATTCGTAATATCTCATGATGAAGATGTCTTAATGAGCGGATTGTTCTAATTTAGTGAACAATGCATGTCCTTCACCTTTTGTTCAGCCTATCGATAAATAAAATTGTGCCGAGGCCTTTAAAGTATCAACAAGGGCGGGCTTGATCGTGTAGAGTAATTGTCATAAATGATTAAGACAAAATGGTTGGGAGTAATTTAGACGATTATTAGTACAGCCATTGGCAGATGCATTTATGTCGAGTAGGGGTCCATTTTAATATAATAATGATATAGTGATATTCTTTCATTTCTTTCTGCAATATTTATTTTTTTTTGGGATAATACTACCATAATTTCACATAATCTTATAAATAAAAATATATATGTCAAAGTGTTATGAAATATATATTTAATATTTAATATGATGAATATTCACAGAATATTGTACCACCGTGCATGTATAGAACTATAGATGATACTGATTGACCCCCACACCCTATATAAAGGGTGGTTTGGTGAAAAATAATATACGCTTGATATTCCTCCCTATATTGTTCTCTCTTCTCTACTCTTGAGTTCATAACACGTTATCAGCACGCTCTATCGAAAAGAGAAGATCAATCATCAATTAAAGGTACAATTATTTATGAATAATCAAACGAAAAACATAATTTTCGATCTTGATCGTTTTCTCTCTTGTTTGATTCAAAGTAGTTTCAGATCAACGGCAAAACGTATATATAATTTATATTTACGATTTCTTCTTTATATCGAAAGAAAAAAACAGTCTATGTTATGGGTTCATCGAAAAAAAAGTTGCTCAAACCATAGACCTCGATCTACTCATAGATCTAGAGAGGGACCAAATATCATTGGATGGATTTTGACACGAGAAATTCCCTCGAATATTAATGATAAAGAAATTCCATCACGAACAATATGTGGTGCGAGGCTTAAACCATGACACATTTTTATTTCTTGTTATTTGTCTACGCGGATGTAAAAAAATATAACCATGGAGCTTAACAATTTTAACAACCTTGTGTTTTTTTTTCGCCTCAAAATGTTCACGAGTTCAATTCGAACTCCAGCGACTCTTTTTATCTTTATAGAATAAGAAATTTGAGGTATGTATACTGTTGCATATTAGGCAACCATTTTGCTTATATTGTGCGGGCTCGATTGTATGAGTTTCAATTCCATAAACAATTTTTTTTTTCCGAACACAACGCAATAACAGTACAATCTTGTTAAGCGGCATTAGATGCTAAATCACGCATCTTTTTATTTATCGGCGTTATTTTATTCGGGCGAGCGCTACGAGGTCACGAGTTCAAAACTCTAGTGACACTCTTTGCAAATAACTAAAAGACTGTAAAATTTCTCAGTCATGAGCTCGAAACTCAAGTGACAATTTCTTACAAGATATTTTTTTCATATGTAAAAATAAATAAATAAAATGCACTTTATCGTGAGGTTGTTCGTCAAGAAACTCGCTAGAGCTTAGCGGTATTGTCACGAGTCTGAAACTCTAGTGACTTTATATTTTATATTTTTTTTTCACATAAGAAGATTGAATAAATAACATCAAGAAACTCGCCAGAGCTAGAGCTCAGCGGTATGGTCACGAGTATGAGACTCTAGTGTTTTTTTTTTAAAAAAAAAATTACGCGTCCTTGAGTCACGAGTTAAGAATTCTGGTGACACGCTTAAAATTTTAATAAGGTTTTTTTGCGTAATTGCGTCAATTGCGCGTCATCAACGTCACGAGTTTAAAACACTCTAGTGACTTATGTGTTTTTTCAAGTCTTGAGGTCACGAGTTTATAACTCTAGTGACATAATCTCATTATTTTTCTTTTTCTTTGAAAGAATGAGAAGAACGGGCAAAAATAATATATGTACCATACGGTCTTAGATTTGTCACTTTTGAATTGACTAAAAAATTTGAGAAAGTAAATATGTAGAGTTGATCTAGCAGAAGTATAACAACACAATAATAATAAATTTCCTGATTTGGCCTTTTGGTGGGGCTAGATCAATTGGAAGCACTGCAACTGCTGCCTAGCCGTGTGCTCGTATTCTATCTCAGTAATGGTGAGCAAGCAGCAAAAGAATAAGAACAAATATAAAATTGGTTGCTCTTGTATTGAAAGTTCTGCTAGTTCAAATGCCAATACTGCTACGGTTAGTGCGTAGTGTCCAACTTATCGCACAGCCAAAGTTACAATTCTTGGGGGCGGCGAAGTATCTTTTTCTTTCGTTCTCTTTTCAAAAAGCAGCCTCCCTTTTCTTAAATCAGATTTGACATTTTTTTTTTATTTTTTTTTGATCAGTTTTGTAGATATATTCTTTTTTCTCCAACAAAATATCATAAAACGCACAAAGCGGAGCACATAATTTTTCTAGATCGCATGTTTGTATCTAAATCTAAATAGATCGAGGTCCTTAAAACGCACATTGCGGAGCACACAATTGCTCTAGATTATATGGTACTCTCTAGATCTAAAAGTAGATCGAGGTATAGGGTTGAGTTTTTTTTTCGATGAATCCATAGTATAGACATTTTTTTTGGAGGAATATTAAGTGTGTATTATTCTGCACCAAACCATCCTTTATATAGGGTGTGGAGATCAATCAGTATCATCCAAATATGGTTATACAATATGTTATGAATATTCACAATATCAATCATATATTTCATAACACTCCCCCTTGAATATTCACTAACACTAACAAGATGCCTCGTTAAAACCTTGTCGAGCAAAACCCGTAGGGACAAAACTCTGACGAAGGAAAAAGAGACGAAAAATTCCCTCGAATATTGAGATTTGATGTAATAAAACTAGTCGTTGTCAATAGAGAATTTTGGCTTGATACATTACATCGCCCATACAACGTAGAGAATATTGTCATAAAAATGGTTTGATGCATTGTATCGTTCAACCGAAGCATAGTTGATGCGTTGTGATTCTATATCAAATTTTATAAAAAATCGCAAAATTTATTATTCAGCCCCTAAAGTGGCTTGGATGTTGCCAGTCTCACATTTTAAAAATGTGCATATCTTTTATCTAGCACCTAGAAGACATATTGTCTTTAGAAGCGATGAATGTTTTTTGACATGAAGTCATAAAGAAATTTTAAGATTGAGTTTGTCACCATAGACATCACCAAAAGTGACTGGTTGCTTGAATAATTGATTTAAGACTTTAAATAGTCTTCATGATTATTTTAGATCGACTATATATGCACTTCTTAGGAATTGTGCAATATTATGCCTCTCATTTGAACCCCTTTAAAGGAGGAGCATGACATTAGTGTATTCTCATAGTGAAACTTCTATCCCAAAGAGGATAGTATTTTAGAGTTCTTAAGGACTACAAGTTTGAATTATGACAAATTGTATCTCCTAAGTAGATACATTCTCGGCTTATTTTTTTTTTGAATCGAGTATATAAAGCATATTTTTGTGACATTGATCATATGGCTCATGTAATGGTATGAAATACCCTATTACAAGACATGGATTTTAATTTAAATGTCTTATTCAAACTTGATCCAAACGTTCATATAAATTATGAGATTATGAAGCATGTAAAGGTTGCCTATGTAACTACAAATTTTTTCTATAAGGATCATCATCTTGTTATTTGCAATTCTACAGAAAATTGAGAACACAAGAGAATCATAAATAAATGATCAAACCAATTCCCTTGAAGAGGCAAAAACTCATGTAGATGAAGAGTTACCTACATTTGAGTCTATGATGATCATTGATGATATTCACTTTGAAAAGCGCTTGAAATCACATGATTTCCTTACACCACTATAAGTGGAAATGTGTTGACTACATTTGCCAAAATCAAAGTCAACACCCGTGTGTGTAAATGTATACGAGCTCTGCAGTTAATGCATCGAGCACATTTGGGAAGTACTTTGAAGTACTTTATATGCCCCTAGCATCCATGTTCGTGTAGAACACTATATTCAAATGCCTGCATCATAATGGTTGAATGCGTGAGACTATTGAAAGAGAAATAGGCTATATTACAAGCAAAGCCCATATGTTTCTCATGATTATAATTATAACCAACAAATCCTCTATTTGATAAGAGTGATTATAATATTTCGTTTAGTCTTAAGACTTCGAATATGATAGTAACTAGTATATAATATGTCATACTTATTAACTGATAGTTTTTATTACTATCTTGAATGATCATGTTGCATCATATTATGTTGGTGTGCGCAAGTAAATCCTTCGAAGATATCCAAGTGTGCACCTCAAGTAGGGAATAGGAACAAAGAGAGATGTAGGGTTATGTGTAGGGGGAGGGTAAGCAATGGTAACTGAGAGAGAGAGCGAGAGAGACAGCTTATTGGCAGAGCTTCGGTAAGTCCAGAAGCACTAGTGTTTTTTAACCAGAGATGTCGCAACGGAGGGCTAACGATCCTATATATAGTGGGGAAGTGACCGTTATGAGGAGGTTAATGCATCATAAATGACGGCTTAATGGTAGCCGGCGTAACGAAACGTTTGACCGTGTATATAGGAACCGTTAGGCACCTGACTGTACATACCGAAGACCGTTATGAGGTCAAGCCGGGTTTATAGAACGTGGCCATTAAGTTTCTCAAAGCAGTTATAAAGGGTCGCGCGCGACCTTGGTTGTAGCACGCGCGCGACCGGCCTTACCCTAGCGTCCAAACCACTAAGTCCCTACAAGTCCCGTGTTGGTACGCGAGGGCCCTGTCTCGCAGCCCCCACGTGGATAAGCATAGGTAGTTATCCAGTGTATATGGAGCACAACTGGGTGTTCTGGCTGGCTGCCACGTGGCTGTGATCCGTCTGTCTGGAAAGCACCATCTACAGTTAGACATTATGTATTTTCCACAAATTCACTTTTCAGGTATGAAGTGTGACATCAAGATGATGCAAAGAGGGGGAGATTAAATTTATAAGGCGCTGTACTCTTTTTCCTTAGTTGAGGTTTTTATCCCACAAGTTTTTTTAGCAAGATTTTAATGAGACATGCAGCCATGAACGGGTTCAAGATTTAACCAAGCTCCCGCTCATAAGATGTACTCTTTTTCCTTCGTCAGAGTTTTTGTCCCAACGGATTTTTCTCGACAAGGTTTTAACGAGACATCATGTTAGTAAATATTCAAGGGGGAGTGTTATGAAATATATATTTGATATGGCGAATATTCACAGAATATTGTATTACCATGTATAGATGATACTGATTGACACCACACCCTATATAAATGGTGATTTGGTGGAGAATAATATACACTTGATATTTATCCCTATATTGTTCTCTCTTATCTACTCATGAGTTCATAACATCAAGAGAGTTGAAAGGAGTGAGATAATTTATCTTCTTAACATTAAAATAATCAAAGCAGATAGATTGTAATACCTATGTTCTTAAATGAGTGTAGTTGAGATTTCAAATTTTAAGGAGGTCAATACTTACTCTTTAGATGAAAAGTATGTGAAATCATAAGGGTAACTATTAAATTTTGCAACTTTACAGAGGCCATGGCCCTCGCCTAGGTCCGCCACCGGGTACAGTCGGTCAAAGATTAAAGGCGACGAGTAAATTACTAGCAATAGTACCAGTATGTTCTAACAACTTACATGCGTGCCCATCGCCACCAAAAACACGACATATTTTTACAACTACACCACAATAGAAAAAAAAATCGTCATATCTTTGTTGTGATGGTGACTTTTCTAGTTTTACGACGAATTTGCTCGAAATTAGTGCAGTGAGCGCCAAGTTTGAGTACTATTCATCGGGTCGTTTGAACCCGATGATTTGGTTAGCAATACGATGCAATTTTTTGACAACTTTTCATGGTGTTATAGAGTGAACTTTACTCTAGAATATCATGAAAAATTACCAAAAGAATTAAATCGCTTTGCTATCTTAATCGTCAGGTCAAAATGCTTGCGGATGAAAAAGTCAAAACTGGAAGACAGAGAAGAAACATACCAAATACGATTTTTGTCGATTCGCTCCCCCGTTAAGGTACTGACTGATTACGGTTACGCTAGATGATATGGGAGGTCAGTGACTGTGTTTCATAACGTGGCTATAAGGATAAGAAAAATCGAGGGTATTATGGTCAATTTATTTGAAGAGCTCTTATCACATGAGATTTGCCCATCGACAATGTAGACGATATAATTATTTGATCTTTGCTCCAGGGCCTCGTTTGTTTTTTTGCTTAAATGTGAGGGATTGATAGTGATGGTACTAATAGTGATGAGATTAATAATACTGGAACTAATAGTACTGGGTCCGGTTTAAGATTGTGTTTGTTTTTGTGTGGGATAGACAACGTATCATTATTGAAAGGGAGCAAGTAGATAAATAGCTGGCGCTATAGTGATTAGCCGAAAGTACTTCTTGTGGTCCCTACATCGACTTTACGAGGGCCCCCCACAACAGAACGAATACCACTCCGTCTCAGTCTTTCTCCTCAAGTTGACATTTTGACCGGGTGATTTGGATAACAAAATAATATAATTTTTTTGACAATTTTTTTACCGTGTCATAAAACAAATCTTACTCTACAACTGTATGAAAAAAATTTCAAAAAGTTGCATCATTTTGCTACCCAAATTACCGGGTAAAAATGACTAAATAAATAGTGATAAAAATCAAATTAGAAAGAAAGAACTGGGACATAGTGATATGTTTAAGAAAGCATCTCAGTGAGGGCGAATAACCCCTATGCGGTTCTATTTTATCCTAAATCCAAGTGATTCGATCTGAATAGACGAAGACCGAATCCGATCGATTTTAAAATGGATCGGATATGGATATTAAAAATCAAAATCCGGTCCTATCCAAGTTCAATCCGAATATATTAGGATATCCGATGGATATCTGACCCGAAAGGATCCAAACACACATATTTTTACGAGACTACCCTTAGAGTTATAAAAATCATGTTTTTACATACACACATATGAATACATTACACAATTCACTACACATTATGCTTTCAAGCCTAAAGAAAATATTCAACTATGGTTATGGACAATTTTAGTGGTTGTTTTGATTGAATTTTAGACAATTTTAGCCATTAATGGTGCCTTAAATCTTTGAATGGCTTGCTTATATTTTTTGGTAGATTTATGTTTGTTATATTGCTAAATATTTTTAGAATAATTTTATTTTTAGGCAGGTTTTTATTTTGTGTGGTGATTTTTTTATGTATTTTTCTGAATTTAATGCGTATTTACGAATCTGGATCCGAATCAGATCCTTTTCTTGTGATTCGGATTGTCGGATCGAATACGGATATTGCAAATTAAGTCCGGTTCAGATTCGATCCGATTCTTTTTCAGATCTCTTCGGATTTGGATCGAATATGGATTCACTTTTTTTAATTGTATTCGGATATGGATATCGGTGGATCCGATCCGAATCCGATCCGTTGCCATCCCTAGTTATTCGGAAAGAATAAGCATGATTACGAAAGTGATAAGATGATTTCCACAGGCAGCAGTGTTGGCCCATCCGTCAGTATGAGGGTTTATCTTTCCCTACAATTCGATTTCAACTTTAGAGAGCAAATAGTATGGAGTGCCCGTGGCGACTTGACCACTATATCAGAGCAACCAATAATTTTTTTCCAACCAGTCAGGACACAAATAAAGCCCTACTACAATTCCTCTCACAAACTGGAGTGGGTCGAACAAAACAACCCCATATTCAACCTTCACCAAGGGAAAATGGATATAATGGCAAGAACACGGAACATACCAAATCTCCATTCACTCACGTCCGATAGCGGCTTGGTGGTGGCGATTTGATGCCGCGGCAGTTGAGGAGGAGAAGAGAGAGAAACGATATGAAGAACGAGAGAGATAAAGAGAAGAGACAAACGGAATGGAGTGACGGTAAGAGAGGGTGGGTGTTTATTGGCATATAATGAGGATAAAAATGTCATACAAACAAGTAGTTAGAATACACCATTGGTTAAATTTAGGTTGGTCCTGATAAAAAAAATCTTGATAAAAAGAAAAATATATAGGTTGGCAAGAGGGTAAATGGGCATTTTAATTGTTTGGACGGCAAAATAGGCATGCAAAAAGCATCTAAGGGAATACCCTATGGACACCTCACGCTCATTTAACGGTTGTTGACAGAACGATGTAATTTGTAAATATTTCGACACAGCTTAAGTAGGGATGGCAACGGGTCGGATCCGGATTGGATCAGGCCCTTCCCGATCCAGATCCGACTAGGAGAAATGGGATCCAGATCCGATCTAGATCCTTTCGGATCGTCACCGGATTCGGATCAGATCGGATCGGATTTCATTCAGCTGATCCAAATCCGATCTGTAGATCCATATAGTACGTGGTCGGATGGGATTTGGATCGAATACGACTTGGGTTTGCAATGAAATACAAAAAATAACATAAAAAATAAACACTATTTCATACGCTAAGTCATGTACGCGGTTATGAAGCCTAAAACACAACAGAAATAGTTTTGTAGGTTGAAATTACTATTGTATTCTTCTTGAAAATGAAAGTGAGGAGGTAATATGAATATATTTGTAAAGCACATATATACGTCGGATCGGATCGGGTCGGAACCCGATTGATCTGCCCTCAGATCCAAATCCAGATCCAGACCCGATCAGATCTGGCTTTCCAAATCCAAATCCGATCTATTTTTAATTGGATCGGATTCGGATCCGATCCATTCGGTCCGGATCGCTTGGATCTTAGATCGGATCGGACCATATTGCCATCCTTAAGCTTAAGGGGCTCCCATGTCAATTAGCAAGATATTAATTTAATATCTCTAACACCCTCCTCAAACTCAACGTGCCAACAATAAATTAGTTCCATATCAATAAGACATTCACAACTTCAAATTCACAAATACGAAATATAATATCGCACGGAACATTAAAACACCACTTCATCCACAAATTTAACAAAGGTTAACACACAAGAAAATTGTCATAACTCATTGGTCATTGCTCATAAGGTCGGTGATTTATGTGAGACTAGGGTTAGGATTACTATGGAGGAGGTTAAGTTTAGAATTTCATACAATAATATGTTTATTATTAAATCTAACTCTTAGGGGTATTTTTTAGAAAATAAAAAGTATCATGATTGGATCGTATCGGATATCCAACAGATATGCACTAAGATCCAAATCCGGATCCATATCCGTTCGGATCTCACTTCCATAATCCATATCCAATCGGACTTGATCCATTAGGATCGGATCTCGGATCGGACCAAATCAAATTGCCATTCGCCGGTGAGTACGCCGCCGGGAGAGCTGGAGATGATCCACGTCTGGGACTTGATGGAGGGTCTAGAAGTCATAAACCCTCTCCGACCGTCGAATCATCTCCGGAGCTTCTCGTTTCAATTCCCGAAACCGAAATTGCAAGAAATCGGAAGGTCGTCGTTGTCGTTGCCGAAGCCAAAGTGGCTGGAAAGCGCCGAGAATGATCCAATTTCGTATTTGAATCGGAACTCAAATGTGAATTCAATTGTTTCAGAGTTCAATCCCGATGCAATCTCCACGTTCAGAGAGGCAATGAAAGATCTACCTCCGGAAACTCATTTCACATCAAGCCATTGGAGGACGAAAAATAGCCGGCGACGGCCGGCAATCTGCCGAAATCAGAGAAACCGGCAGAAACGGATGATTTCGACACAAGGGACAAAAACAGGGTAGTGTAGCATTTCACCACGACTTCATTCACCCATCCGTACACAAATGACAGAACCACAACGACAACCATACTGCCGCTATCTGTCCAATATATGAAGCTAATTCACGGAGTTGGCATAGTATGTTTCCAAACTCCAGTGATTCACAATTACCAATACCAAAACACAAGTGCATCACAAACCCATTGAAGTTTCCTTATAGTTTCGGCACATTCCTTCAGCCTCCTTGTGTTGCAAATACGAACCAAAAATCAAGACCTAGGCTAATGGCAACATTCTTTGAAACAAAAATTGACAATTGAGAAAAAAGAAAAGAGAAAACAAAACTGAAGACATACGCCACTTCATGGTAAAGGACGATAGATTCCCTTTTCTGAGAGAGGACCGAGAAGGGAAGAAAGAGGGTGTGTGAAATCCTGGTGTTATGTAACTAAAGGGTAATAATAATCATTTTTCAGTAATGTGCTGTAATTAGTATTTCTTGTGCTGTAATTATCAGCTCCAATACTTTAAGGGATCCCTACTTTAATTAATGATATATTGACCTCATTTAAGGGAATGATCTATTGACCTATTCATAACGTCTTAGTCATGAGACGCTTAGCATTTATTACATGATTTAAGGAATAACTAATACTCTCTCCGTCCTGCAAAGACAGTCCATTTTTAAAACCACAACTTTTTTGGAGACATGCAATCAATGCACCCCACTTACAAATGTTGACATGTTATTTCCACTATTGTCCTTGATTTTATTTTCTCTAATACTAAGTGCATTGAATATGAATGGATAGTCTTGGAAGTTCATTATATTTTTAACATTGACAATGTAAGTGGACAACCATTTTAGGACAGACCAAAATAGAAATATGGACTATCTTTACGGGACGGTGGGAGTAGTTGTTACTATGACATTTGGTAAGGTATGACAATTAAAACTCTATATTTATTACATAATTTAGAAAAGATAAATATGTAACTCTTTACATAAAATTATTATAAATAGCTTCATCGATAACCATTAATCTCTCCTATCAATACCATTCATAGTCACTTTGAATCACTCTCGACTCTTGTGCATCTGGAAATGGCACAACCCAAGGTGACTATTTCTGCTGTTTTGGCAATTATGGTTCTTATTTTAAACCCTACCGATGCAAAAATCGATTGTATCAACGCGCTGATCTACCTAACTCCCTGCGAGCTATTTCTGAACAAGTTCGGTCCACCGGTTTTACCAAGGGGATGTTGCTTTGGGGCGCAGACAGTGGACAAGACGATTAAAGGAAAACGCGACCTCCAGACTCTTTGCGAGTGCTTCAAGAAAACTGCTGCCGGGTTGGTGAATTTCAGCTACGAGCGTGCCAATCAGCTCCCTAAACTCTGCAACTGTACTTCTTGGAATTTCAACTTCACTCCCGACGTTAACTGTGCCAAGTAATCTCTCTCCCAGCTCTTGATCATTTTCTTTGTAATGATTTTCTCCTTTGCAAATTATCTTATTTCCAGAAAGAGATACAATTGGTTGCATAGTGTTTTTCAACCAGACGCGGTGTCAGGATTTAAGAAGAGGGGAACATATTTTCTTTAAATGTTCGGGGGTCTTATGGAATGTCTGTGTAAGGATCCTTCAAGAGAAATATTTCAGGGCACACTTAAATAAAAAGTTGTCACCACATTAAATTCTTAAATTTTTGGGATGCACTTGTAGTTCTATAGAATAGTTGGGGGGGGGGGGGGGGGGGAGGGGTTGTAAAGACCAAGTATTTTGAGAAAAAAACAGTATATGTTTAGTAAATCGGTAGTAATGTATAGCGTCTCTCCGTATTTTTTTCTCACCCTAAGATAATTGTTAATTGTACCTTCTGGTCTAATTATTTCTACATTTTGTGCAGAGTGTGATGGAACTAAAAGAATCACTAAGGAGGAATAATTAAACATACTGAATGGGTCAAATCAAATGTTCTTGACAAATTAATTATGTTAATGTTTCTCTCCTTTTTGTGTGTGTGTGTGATGTTTCTTTCCGCTTTTAAGAATTAATGAGAAGAACCAGTTTAATGATATTACATTGACTTGAGGATCGAAAGGAGTTCAACCTCGAACCGAGAACACAGTCTCTCTCACCAAATTTCTAGATACTTCCAATCCCAATCGTGACAGTGCATGTTAGTCTGGGTAGTGGGACTTGTCACTGAAGAAATAATTATTTGGACAAGATTATACTCTTAGACTATGGAATGACATTGCCAGACACGCTGAAGAAGCAAAACTATCTTCTACGAAATCGGAAGGAGTAAAAAGTATTTTTGTGTCAAACTTGAGGGGTGATTAATTCTTCAAAAAAATATGCTTGCAAATAATCAAAACAATAGTAACCATTCAAAAAAAAAAGAGGCGAAACACATCATGATGGATAAACAATTTCTAGTCGATATTCTCGATCAGGTGCTCCACGAATTTTCCAACCGAATCATACGACAGCCCATCCTTCTTCACTGCCAACCTGCTCTTCTCGCTCATCTCCTTCACATTTTGCTTAATTAACTGAAAGCCGCCAATGCGATCAATATCCATAAGTTGCACTATAGCCTACTCGATCGCTTCTACAGCGACAATCTCGTCTCCACCCATCCTGTAGTCCATCTTTATCTCAATCGCAAGCTCTAATTCTTTCACCAACTGAAAAGCATTTACTTGTTGCTCCGCGTGGAGTGGCCAAGTTGCCATAGACACCCCGTCCCACAAGCTCTCTAGTGTTGAATTCCAACCGCAGTGGGAAACAAAGCCACCGACTGAAGGATGGGCCAACACAGCATGTGGGGCCCATCCTATCACTTTCCCAACATTGCTTGTTCTTTCGAGAAAGCCTTCTGGGAGAACCTCAGTCGTGTAGTCGTCACTAGAGAGCTGTGTGGTCCCCGTTTGTGGAGGCTTCCGGAGGGACCACAAGAACCGCTTTCCGCTGAGTTCAAGAGCGCGAGCTATTTCTCGAACCTGATCAGTCTCAAAGCATCCGTTACTACCAAAGCAGAGAAACAATACCGATGATGGTGGCTGATCGTCCAACCAATTAATTATAGCGTTTGACTCTTTACCGCATGACTCGTCACGACTCCCGAGGTTAAGAATGGGCCCCACGGGGTAGATCGGTGGGGCTTTGTCGTCACTTATAATGGACTTGATCGCATGTGATTCGAGCTCTATAAAGGTATTGACCAGAATACCCTTGACTTTTCTAAAGCCTCTAGCTATGTTTAGAAACATGGTGAGTCGACCCGCTTTATTATCCATCAAACCATAAGGCAATAGCTGGATGGGCAGTGGGTTAACATAACTCGGTATGCTTAACTCGGTGAATGAGGAGAGATCTCGGTGATGTTCGTCATGAAGCGTCTGGAGGTGGAATATCAACCCGAGCGTGGCGGCACTGGAGGTGAAGAAGGCGTAGGTGGGCAGTCCGAACTCCTCGGCTACGTCAATCATCGGCGTGCAAAACATATCTAGAACTACATCAGCAGGCCGAGTCAACTTGGTGATCAACTCGGCGATCACATTTCTAACGATGGGCTTGTGGTAGAGCATGAACTCCGCCATGAAGTTGGCTGTAGGCTTGGAAAGACGTTCCTTGAGTGAGTCGTCGTGGGGTAGGCCGATAAACTTTATCCGGTCTGATGATCCCTCGGAGTACGAGCTGATGCTGACGGACTCTGAGGGATATCTCATGACGAGGACTGTGACTGAGAGACGGTCATCACGGTCCACGAGGAGCTTCGCAAACTCCACCGTGCACGCGACGTGGCCGATCCCCGGCGATGGAATGAACACTAAGTGTGGTGAAACAGCCATCTCTATGTTTTTCTTATTCTAATTTCTTATAGTGGTGTGTGAATGAGTAGCTACGCATTTACGGAACATGGTGTTGGTGATATATTTATATAAGGTTAAGGTATTCAAATTTTTGGGGACTCAGAATATTTAAATCTTTTTGGGGAAGAAATGTCAGATAATTGCATTGTTTGATTGAGATTGATTGGGGAGCAAGAAAGAGAGGCCGACGTCATGCCTTTGCTGGAATCAGGTGCGTCTAACTATATTCGATTTGTCCTCAATTTAGGAAGAACTTCGCTTATACCCTCTTCTTGTTTCTAAGTTTTCATGTAGACCCCTTCTTAGTAACGGCCTAATTTTTTTTTTAGCAAGAAAGTAAAAACTTCATTTCATCATCATAGAAGAGTACATATATTCATCTCCTAATAGAACATTATAAACCAACTAAGTAACCAACACAAACTAAAAGTTACAAGCCAGCCTAGCTACAAAACAAGAAACAAACTCCCACAAGACCTGACCCATGAAGACCAGAGCTAAACTAGAAGGCTCCAAGCCAAACAATATAAAAAGGGTAATTTTCACTTACTACCCCCTGAGTTTTGGTAATTAGGCAGTCCCTACCCTCATTGTTTGCTCAATATTTAGTTTTCAATTATTTAGAGTTATTTTAGTTATTAGGTAATTAGGATTATTACGTTGTCTTGTTTAGTTTATCTGATATCGTTTTCTTATCTTGTTTGAGTTTGCCTATATAAATGCCTCCATTGTACATATGCTATACACTTCAATATTAAATTTCCTCTTCTCTCCATAAATCTAACAATTTGAAAGTATGAGGGCAAAGCGGTTTTCTTACAATAGCAGAGAAGCAAACTTGGTTCAGGGAATTCACCACAAATAAAAACTAAATTAAAATAAAATTGAGAAAATCCAAAGGAATCCATGGTATGTTGGATCTGGCTTGGGTTTGTTTGACCCCATTAATGAAATAGTTTACGGGATTCCACCTAAAGCCAATAAACTATCAATAAAATACCTCAGGCTTGGGTTTGTTTGACCCCATTATTTTCCTTTTTCTGCAATGCCCCATGTAGGATTTCTCAACAGGAATCAATACAATGTCCTTGCCAAGTCAATGTAACATCCTTAAAATGGTTATTCTTATTCGATAATTAGAAACAGAAAAACAATTACATAATCATTTTGCCAAGAACAAATTGATTCAATGCATGAGTTCTGTCTAATTCTTCGTCTTCTTTCTCAGTGTTTCATTTCCATCATAGCCTGCACAAAATATAGCAATATTAAGACTAAAAGGTACAAGCAACAATTATCATAGGAAAAAAAAAAACGCTCAAAAGGAAGGAAATGCGCCACATCTCAATGCCTAGGCAGAACTCAAGAAAACATGTGTAAAAGCGGAAAACATCATAAAGAAGATTGAGAGAAAAGAGAGATTACTTGGAACAATCAAGGTCGGGACTGATTTTGAGTTGCAAAGAAAGTTTGCAATCTTTGGTGAGCTCATTGGCGCGATCATAGTTGATCGGAAACTGAGAAGCTGCTTGTTTGAGGCACTCACAAAGAGCGATGAGATCAGGTTTTGAAGCTGCCGCAATCTTGTCTAATTCCTGCGCCCCGGCGCAACATTGGTCGCTAGGGACTGCTGGACCAAACCCAGTCAAAAATGGCACACATGGAAATAGCTTTTCAGCCGCTTGGTTACAGGTGATTGCTGCATTGACAGGGTTCAGAATAAGAACCAAAACAAGAACCAAAACAGGAGAAAATGTCATTTTTGGTTGAGCCATTTTTTCTGTGCAAAAGGATGATTCAAAGTGATTGTGAATGGTACTGATATGAGTTTCATTGTCATGGATGGAGCTATTTATAATCTTCTTGTGAGGAGATTTGAACTTGATTTGTAACTGAAGAGGATCTTAATCATTAATGATGTTGATAATGAAAATAATCAGTTTACTAATGAATCAAATTAATTTTGGTACATGTATATAATAAATTCAAATAATATACATGTAGATAAATGGAGATAAATTTTCTATATAGGGTTCCTATTACTACTACCTTGTAAGAATTTGATTATTTGAATCGATACTAATAAATTTTATTTCATTCTTTCCATTCAAATACTATACAAGTTCTTCTTCTCAAAAAATATATATAAAAGCTCCAACTTTATGGGCCACGTGGCTAATAAATAGCACACACCTTATAAGGCGGCAATATGAGCTCCGACATCGTTGGTTGGGAGATCCATGTCCAAACTTATCAGTGTTGATGTGTATGTGGAGTTGGTATGGATAGATAATTGATTTGGTGTGAAGATTAAATTGATAATGTTAGTGGTAGTGATAAAAGTTATAAGTATAACAAGTGCGAAGAATATAGTACAAAATAAAAAGTAGCAAGAGAGACATTTCAAAATGCCAACATATTAGACAATGAAAAATAAAACTAAAACTAAAATAAGAATAAGAGACATCAAATTACAACGTGATCTTCTAAAAAAAAATAATACAACGTGACGCGCAATATAATAATTTTTATTTTGAATATTACTAATTAATAGCATGGTTATTTTGATTTATGAATTTTACTATACTCAGAACTCGTCTAGGGCCTAAGAGCATCTCCAACAACAAAATTTTCTTTGGACTAAATCTGTTCTTGTACTAAATTTTACTCCTGCACTTTTTGAGTTGTTGCTCCAGCAGTATGCCTAAATATAAGCCAACATCACTATTTTTACTCTTTTTAGTTGTCATTTTTTTTTGATGAATTCTTTTTAGTTGTCATCATCAAACAATCAGTGGCTCCGGGTTAAACTTGATTTTTTGTTATGTTTTCCACCATGAACGGTAGTCTTTAGTTTCGTCTAAAAAATATGTCTGGTATACATTTATGTCAACTTTTACACCAGCTGTTGGAGCTGATTTTTTGACAAATTAATCTATATATAGTCAAAGAACGTTTTTCTCCATCTGTTGGAGATGCTCTAAGGAGTAACTACACTAGCCAAATGAACTACAGCATACTGATGGATGCTAGCTGGAGCAGTAAGAGCATTGAAAACTCCTGCACCAAATCTTGAACCTTGCAAGTGGTGGACAAAAACTCCTCATTACAATAATAACAAATAATAATAACAATAAACTCTAAAAAAACTTAGTATGTAGTATACACAATTGTTATCACGTAATTATTTTTCGTTCTCTGGTACTACTATTACTTATGTAGTTATATGTAAAACAAATATATATAGTTTTAGATGTAAAACTTAAAAGTAGCTGTAACATGCTTTTGGTCACGATAAATAGAGGCATGAAGCTATACAGTAGAACCTTCATTCTGTTAGATATACATTTTGCTGTACTTATTTATCGTTCCAGTATGAAGTGGAGTTTTCCTCAACCATTCATAGTCTATCCTGCATTTATCATGATTCAAATCCTGAACCCGAAAAAATAAAAAAACAGGAGGTTTGAGGGCTCTAAATTGAACTAGCCTATTGCCAAAGAAATCTTATCTTAGGCTACAAAATACAAATAAGCTAAACGCACAGCCAAAATTTCAACAGAGTGGCAGAATAGAGAAGCAAAAATGGCGCATCTAATTGTCATCCCCGCGCCGGGAGCCGGCCACCTCGTCTCCGCGGTGGAGATGGCGAAACTCCTGGTGGAGAGAGATGATCGTCTCTCCGTCACCGTCCTCATCATGAGCTACACCGGTGTCTCCGACGCCATCTTTGTCGCCACCAACTCTTCGGAGCGGATGAGTTTTGTTGATCTCTCCGGTGGTGGTTTCGTGCCGGACCCATCCAAGTTGCCGGGACACTCCTTCGCCGACTTCGTTGACTATCACAAGCCTCAGGTGAGGGACTTGGTGGAAGCCGCCATTAAGTCCGAGTCAACTCGGCTAGCTGGGGTTGTCGTTGATATGTTTTGTACGACGATGATCGACGTCGCCGACGAGTTCGGAGTCCCGAGTTACGTGTTCTTCACATCAGGCGCTGGGTTCCTGAGTCTCTTATTCTATGGCATGAGCCATGACATCACCGAGTTCAAGGACTCGGACACTGAGTTGGTCGTTCCGGGTTACATTAACTCGGTTCCTTCTAAGGTGTTGCCTATTACTTTGATGGATGGTGATTGGTCTGAACTCTTCCATACTCTGATCAGGAGGTTCAAAAAGTCCAGGGGTATTTTGGTCAACACGTTTTTTGAACTAGAATCCCATGCTATTGGTGCCCTATCGACGAACGACGAGGTCCCACCAATATTTCCCGTTGGACCGATACTCAACCTTACTAGCGACGAAAGTCGTAACCTGCATTCAACATCGATCTTCGACTGGTTGGACAAACAACCCCGATCATCGGTATTGTTTCTCTGTTTCGGGAGTCGAGGGTGCTTCGATGTCGATCAGGTGGCCGATATAGCGATCGCACTGGAAAGAAGCGGGGTGCGGTTCCTTTGGTCTTGCCGAAAGCCTCCCCCCAAAGGGACTGCAGAGTTCCCAAAAGACTACGAAGATGTGGCTTCCATCCTTCCCGACGGATTCCTAGAAAGGACGAAGGAGATCGGGAAAGTGATTGGTGGGTGGGCCCCACAGGTAGCAGTGTTGTCCCATCCTGCAATAGGGGGATTCGTTTCACACTGCGGATGGAACTCTACTTTAGAGAGCTTGTGGTATGGCGTGCCGATTGCCACTTGGCCATTTTATGCCGAGCAACAATTAAATGCATTTCAGCTCGTAAAAGAATTAGGGTTGGGGGTCGAGATAAAGCTGGACTATAAGATAAGTTTTGTTGGTGAGGCGAAGAAAGTAACAGTGGAAGAGATAGAGGGCGGGATAAAGAAACTGATGAATGCCGACAACGACCACTCAACTTCAATCAAGCTAGAGGTAAAGGCGATGAGCAATAAGAGTAGGGCAGCTGTGGGAAAGAACGGTTCTTCTTATGTTTCTCTGGATAGCTTCATTGAGAACGTAATTGGTAATATTTCATGATAAAAGAAGTCTTCAAGTTAAGGAATTGTGTACTTTTATCGTACGTTGAGTGCTTCAATTAATGCTATTGAGTTCTCTTGTGGAGCTCCGCCTGTATATTTTTGCATTCAAAAATTCTTGGCGACATTTTGAACCATAGAACATCAAATGCCCCAACCACTTTTCAAAGCTTGATGAATTGAAAAAATGAGGTTTTCAAGCCCCACCTCAGGAAGGTTATCCGAACCAGCTAGAAAGTAGATTCCTCCTTGTTATTGACACCACATTGCAGCAGAGACGTTACTCTTCGTCGGGTTAATTTGTTATCCATAAACTGTCATATAATCTATAAAAACTCGCTTCTCCCCCTCTAAAGACATCTTAGAGCCATAAACAAAGAGCATACAATCATCAGCAATAAAGAGGCATGACACCGCCGTCGTAGATCAAGTATAAACGTAAGGCGTGAATCGAACTTCCTCAATAGCTCGGTTCCAAGCTCTGAAATGCACCGCGAGTCTAGGGACTAAAGGATAACTACAACATCCAAATAAGCATGTGATGCAAATGGATTCTAGCTGAAGTGGTTAATAGTTGCACTTGTTGTAGCCTTTTTCCTTATCGTTCGTTGATCTGTCGCTTCGTCTTGCTTCGTCTCTAACTCCGTGTCGAACCCTCGAGTATAATCAGAGCACCTTGATTCAACAAAAACAGAAAAAAAAAATGATTAGTGAACCAAAATATCAAGTGAACCCGAGATTCTTGGTACGCCATAATAATTACCTTTGTTTTATAGTTTTATCGCTTAAGAATTGACAGTTATAATGTGTAATGTTAAGTTCTTGTAACCCCAAGGGCTGGCAGAGTTGGCAACGGCTTGAGACTTAAGGGTGTGCTCCCCTTAGGTCTCAGGTTCGAACTCCACGAAAGCCAATCCCCTTGGGGCCACTGGGGATTTACATGGCCATCTGCAGGAAAATGTAGGTATACTTCAAGGCCTCGTGGATTAGTCGAGGTGCGCGCAAGCTGGCCCGGACACCACGGTCATCAAAAAAAAATGTTAAGTGCCTGTAAACCATTATGTATGTTCACAAATATCCGTCGGTTATTTCCCCTCATCATTTTTCGTTATTTTTTTGGGCTAATTTCGTCTAATGAATGACTAACTTTATGCTATTTATAATGCCGTATGTGGTCGTTGTTACTTGAATTTCTTTTTGAAAAAGATAAATTTTTATCCAATTTGATGGGGAATCCTTCATTTTTTAGTGTTGCCCAATTACTCGAAAACCATGTAAAACATGCCTAGCCTTATATTGAAGTGTCTACAAATTTCTCAAAAAAAAAAAAAAAAAAAAAAAAAGGTGTCTACAAATTTGAATGGGACTCAATTGTTTTTTAGTGTCACTAAATTAATTGAAAATATTCCAAAACATACATAGCGTTGAAGTGTCTACAAATTTGATGGGAACTAAATTAATTTTTTAATGTTACCCAAATAATGGAGAACCATGTAAAACATGCATAACATTATTGAAGCGTCTACAAATACAATTGCATTCTACATTTTGGTATGTGAAAAATAACTAACTCATCGATCGGAGAGTAAAATAAAATGGCTCATTTAGTGTTCATCCCTTCTCCGACCGTCGGCAACATCTTCTCCACCATGGAGTTCGTCAAGCTCCTCCTCGAGCGCGACCACCGCATCTCTACCACCATCTTTCTCATGGCGCTCCCCATGCAACCCCAAAGAATCTCTTACGATCATTCACTCGTCGGTGAATCTCTAGACCGGATTACTTTCGTTGATCTCCCTAGCGACAACTACGTGTCGGACGCCACGAAGCCTGGGGTGCTCCTTTCCGGCCTCATTGATCATCACATGCCTCGTGATCGAGACTTGATAGCTGAGTTAACTCGGTGCGAGTCGATTCGGCTGGCTGGTATCATCTTCGACATGTTCACCACGAGGATGATGGACGCGACCGATGAGTTCGGTGTTCCGAGCTACGTGTACTTTACATCCGGAGCTGGATTTCTCTGCCTCCTGCTCCATGCTGCCGGCCGAGACCTCACCGAGTTTAAGAAATCGGAAGCCGAGTTGACTGTTGAAAGAATCGTATGATTCTGTGAAGAACTATGAAGAAGATGAAGAACAGTAGAGAGAAAATGAAACGGTGGTGTGATGTATATTTACAGAATGATTGTCAAACCCTAACAGCTGAAGGAGGAGATTCTATACACACAATCCAACGACTGGATTGTAACGGAAGGATCGTACGGCTGTGATACTAGGGTTTGCTAGAGTAGGGAAATGACTAAAGTGCCCTTATAAGAATGGGCTAATTACATTGAATATAGTTGGGCTTTCTAGGGCTGATCATAAGGCAAGGCTTTGAACTCCTTGGGCCTTCATCTGAGGAGAAGGCCTGCTGTGAAGGCCTGTTGAATTCTTCTCGCTAATACGCCCCTTTAAACTGAAGGGGAAGAATGGACCAGAAGTTTAAGCTTGTGATAATCAAATTGCTGGGTAGGAAGGGACTTGGTAAAGATGTCGGCTACTTGATCTGCACTAGACAAAAAAGAAATAGTAAGTTCTTTGCGGAGAGCCTTTTCATGAACATAGTGATAATCGAGCTCGATATGCTTAGTACGAGAGTGAAATAAGGGGTTTGCAGTGAGTGCAATAGCAGAGTAATTATCTGTCCATAATAAAGGAGGTTCAGGAATGCGAAATTTCAAATCATGAAATAACTGTTTAAACCAAGAAATATCAGCAGCAGCCGTGGCAAGGGCCCGGTATTCAGCCTCGGTGGATGACCGGGCCACGGTGGGCTGTTTTTTGGAAGCCCAATGGATTGGGTTGGGCCCAAGGAACACAGCAAGCCGAGTTGTGCTTCTTCGGTCCGTGGGGTTCCCAGCCCAATCGGCATCAGCAAAAACTTGAAAGGGTAAATGTCCAGGTTTGTAAAAAATGCCATGAGTTTGAGTGCCTTTCAAGTAACGTAAAATACGTTTTGCACCACTTAAATGTAAAGTAGTTGGTTGATGCATAAACTGACATAAGTGGTTAACGGCAAACGCGATATCGGGACGACTAAAAGTCAAGTACTGCAAACCACCCAATAGTTGCCTAAAAAAAGTAGGTTCGGTAAGAGGAGAACCATCTAAAATGTGGTATTTAACACCACCAGCCAAAGGTGTAGGGGCTGGTTTGCAATTTTGCATGTTGAAATGATCTAGAAGATCAGAAATATACTTCTCTTGAGTAATAAGAATACCAGCACAGGACCTTTTAATTTGAAGGCCAAGAAAATAAGTGAGAGGACCCAAGTTTGTCATCTCAAACTCTTTGCCTAGAGTGGTGACAAGAGTTTTAATGTAAGACGAATCGTTACCGGTAACAATAATATCGTCAACGTATAATAGTAGAATGGTAATACGATTCTGAGAATGTCCAATGAACAGACATGAATCAGCAAAGGACGCAACAAAACCCAGTGATAACAAATATGTAGTGAAGCGTTCGAACCAGGCCCGTGGGGCCTGTTTCAAACCGTATATGGATTTATTTAAGCGACAAACATGATGTGGGTATTTCGGATGTTTAAAACCAGTAGGTTGATGCATAAATACAGTTTCACGTAGATACCCATGTAGAAAGGCGTTTTTCACGTCTAACTGCTGTAAAGGCCAAGAAAAAGACGTAGCAAGAGCTAAAATGCAGCGAACAGTGGCGTGTTTCGCAACGGGACTAAAGGTTTCTGAAAAATCAACACCAGGTGTCTGGTGGAACCCCTTAGCTACACGGCGAGCCTTGTAGCGAGAAACAGAACCATTGGGGTGATACTTGGTTTTAAAAACCCACTTATTCCCAATAACGTTAGCGTTAGGGGGAAGTGGAACTAAATCCCAAGTCTGTTGATGTAGGAGGCTTCTAAATTCATCAGCCATAGCATTGCGCCACTGTGAATGCTTAGAAGCCTCCGTAAAACTGGTAGGATCACTAGAAATATCAGTAGAAACAGTAAAGCCAGCATAAGGTGTTATTACAGATTTGTAAAGTAACTTCTTTTTAGAAATACCCGATTTGCTGCGGGTTTGCATTGGATGCCCAGAAACAGGGAGACAGGGAGAAGGGGGTGTGGGGGGAATCATCACTGGGTCCTCTGTTGGAGCCAAGCCAGTCCTAGGAGGTGTCATGTTCGAATCCAGTATCTGTTCTTGTAATATCTGTTCATGAGGAGAAGGAGGCTCCTCAGATGGAGTGGAAGCATGATCACCTCCTAAGGGCTGCTCCAAATCAGAGAAACCCTATATGCACTATAGGAGAGTGCATAGGGCCAGAGAGGCCAGAGGGACAACCTGAAACAGATTCAACAGAGTTATGTGAGTCACAAGAAGAGATAGTAGATGCAAATGGAAAATTAAATTCATCAAATATAACAACCCGACTGATAAAGAATCGATTAATGCTTCTATCAAAGCACAAGTAACCACGATAACCATCTGCATATCCAAGAAACACACAAACTCTATTTTTAGGATCAAGTTTGGATTTAATATAAGGTGTGAGACGAGGATAGCATGCACAACCAAAAACACGTAGCATAGTATAATCAGGTTTGGTTGAAAATAGCAATTCATAAGGTGATTTATTCGCAGTATTCTTACTAGGTAAACGATTGATCAAATAGGTGGCAGTAGCAACTGCATGATACCAGAAATATTTGGGTAGAGATGCAGTCTGCAATAATGTAACAGCAGTTTCAATAATATGGCAGTGTTTGCGTTCAGCAACACCATTTTGCTGAGGGGTATGTGGACAGCTCTTTTGGTGAGCTATCTCATTATCAGATAAATTTTTTTGAAAGGTGTAGGCAGTGTACTCACCACCACCATCAGAACGTAGGATTTTAATAGAATGATTAAGTAATTTCTCAATAAAGACTTTAAACTTAACAAACACAGCAGTAGTATCAGATTTAAGTTTCAAGGGAAAAAGCCAAGTGAATCGAGAGTAATCATCAATAAAAAGTATGTAATACTTAAAACCATTGAAAGATTGAATTGCAGCAGGTCCCCATACATCGCTGTGAAGCAGATGTAGAGGATTAGGACTTACAGAAGTAGAAGAAGTATACGGTAAGCGTGACATTTTACCAGCTAAGCAAGGTGCACACAAAGTATCAGCAGTTTTAACAGAGTTTGGAATTTTGAATTTAACACATTGAAATAAAATTGAGTCAGAAGGGTGACCAAGCCGAGAATGCCAGAGGTGAGACTTGACTGTTTGTCCCAACAGAGCTTGGGGATTAGATTGAAGAGAAACAGAGGAGATAGGATATAGTCCATTTTTAGAAAGACCCCGAAAAAGTATTCTGCCCGTAGTCTTGTCCTGAATGCAGAATGAGTGTTCATCAAAAATAAATCGTGTATTATGCTCAGAACAAAATTTATGAACAGATAAGAGGTTTGCAGATAAAGAGGGAACATGTAAAGTATTTGATAATTGAAAAGAATTATTTGCAGTAGATAAAAAGGCATTACCAGAGCTGTGTATAGGAAGAGATGTGCCATTACCGACTGTAACATGATCCGTGCCAGTGTATGGTTCAGAGAGGGAGAGATTGCGTAGTTCAGCCGTCATATGGTTTGAGGCTCCTGTGTCAGTGAGCCATACATCCGGTGGAGCAGAGGAAGGATGAGAAGAGGCAGCCATGGCAGAGAGCTGTTGAGGAGAAAGACGACCCTGGTAGGCGTAATCCATCCTATGATAACAGTCCAAGGCAGAGTGATAATCATTGCCGCATATCTGTCAATTTATCGGACCATTGTCTCTGTAAGAACCATAACCAGACCCGGATCGTCCTCTGGATCCACCTCGGCGATCGGAAGAGGATCGACCCGAACCATATTGCGGAAACCCGGAGCCCGAACCAGACCCGTAACCAGATCCGTACCCGGATGATTGACCCGAACCATAACCAGACCCGGGTCCACCACCTGACCCGGATCCATACCCAGAGCCACCGTATGAACCGGATCCGAACCGTCCGCCTCGGTTAGAGTCGGAACGGCCACCACCACCTCTTGGACCGGATCGGCCTCCGCCGCGTGAACCACCACTATTGTGGCGGCCACCACCTCCGCCACAGTTAGAATAGGTGTTTGGTGTGTAAAACGCGGCGGGAGTGTGGAGATCTGGGTTTGGAGACTGGGATTCAAACATTTGTTCTTCCGATCGAAGCAGAACATGAAGGTCTTCGAAGGTCAAGGGTTCAGATCTGGTTCGGAGACAGGAGTGAAATGAATTAAACTCAGGGGGTAGGCCATTTAAGGCGTAAAGCAACATGTCCTCATCATCGATGAGCACCGAAGAGACGGCTAACTGGTTGCGAATCATCTCAAGCTTCTGCATGTAGGAATCAATAGATCCAGAACCCTTCTTGATGGTTTGAAGGTCGTTCTTTAATTGCAAGATATTGGATCGAGTAAAGGAGGCATAGCGCCTACTCAGAGAGAGCCACGCAGATCTGGAATCGGAACAGCCGATAACCAGAGTAAGCGCTTCTGTAGAGAGGGTAGAGTTCAATACTGTAAGCACCGCCTGGTCTTGAAGATCCAAGAGGTGTAAGCAGGGTTAACACTGGGTTCACCACCATCAACAATTGGTAAAAACTGATCTGGAAAAGTAGTGGTTCCATCTAAGTGACCAAAAAGGCTGTGTGTGCGAAATATAGAGGAGATTTGATGTTTCCAGAGGACAAAATTGGATCCATCTAATTTGAAAGGGAGTAAGTTGTGTATGTTTGATAGGAGATGTAAGGGTGTAGTTGGTGGTGGATTTGTGCTTGTAGCAAGAGCCATAGCTCTGATACCATGAAAGAATCGTATGATTCTGTGAAGAACTATGAAGAAGATGAAGAACAGTAGAGAGAAAATGAAACGGTGGTGTGCTGTATATTTACAGAATGATTGTCAAACCCTAACAGCTGAAGGAGGAGATTATATACACACAATCCAACGGCTGGATTGTAACGGTAGGATCGTACGGCTGTGATACTAGGGTTTGCTAGAGTAGGGAAATGACTAAAGTGCCCTTATAAGAATGGGCTAATTACATTGAATATAGTTGGGCTTTCTTGGGCTGATCATAAGGCAAGGCTTTGAACTCCTTGGGCCTTCATCTGAGGAGAAGACCTGCTGTGAAGGCCTGTTGAATTCTTCTCGCTAATAACTGTTTCGGGTTTTGTCAACCCAATTCCTGCCAAAGCAATACCTGTTGGTTTAATGGATGGTGATTGGTCTGAAATATTCAAGGCGGCTAGAATTAAAGATGCAAAGGGCATTTTTTTCAATACATTTTTAGAGCTAGAATCCCATGTAATCCATTATATCTCTAAGATTAATCTCAGCCCTTTGATTTACCCCATATGGTATTTGCTCACCTTCAAAGTCCAATCGCATACCGCCGCTAGCCATGAATATGACGACTTTCGTCAAGTGTTGGACAATTAGCCAACATCGTCTGTGTTATTTTTTTTGTTTCAGGAGTAACGAATGCTTCTATGAGGCTCAAGTGGTTGAGTTATCACGGGCCTTGGAAAGCACCGGAACACGGTTCTTGTGGTCCCTACGTGCCCTCCACCCAAGGATGAGGTGCGATTGCCGGAAAATTATGAAAATGTGGAAGCGATTTTGCCAAGGGTTTCTTGGGAAGAACGTCAGAGGTTGGGAAAGTGATAGGGTGGGCCCCACAGGTGGCAATCTTGTCCTACCCGTCAATAGGAGGTTTCGTCTCCCACTGCAGATGGAACTCAGTTTTGGAGAGCGTGAAGTCTGATGTGCCTATAGGGACATGGCCACTTTATGCTGAACACCACGTCAATGCTTTTCAGTTGGTAAAAGAGTTGGAACTCGCATGTGAGATTAAAATAGATAATAAAAGTTGGTTCAACACTGATCAAGAAAAGTATTTAGTGAATGCGGACGAGATAGAGGATGGGATAAAACAGTTAATGGATGTCAATGATGAAAACACCGGTTCAATCAAGTGAAAGTTCAAGGAAATGAACAAGAAAAGTAGGATAGCCATGGTGGAAGGTGGGTCCTCGTATGATTTTCTCAATCGCTTCATGAGGATGTGATTGGTTCTACTGATATCTAGTTCTGTGTCTCTGCATGTAGATCTAGAACGGTTGCTTAGTACGGCGTTTTTATGTTTGAAATAAATTAATTTTAGTACGTAGTTTAGGATCGAATTAGAATATGTAATACAGATCCCTTGTGTTTGCGATCTCTTATTCTATGCATATACCAGTAATAATCTTACTAGCTAGTAGCTAAATGTCGTAAACAATTGTGGAATTTCTATGTTAATAGCTACTCCTATATAACCACCTCAAGGGGATAATGGCTTTGTGGGTGAGACTTAGGATCTTAGAGTCTGCTCTCTTTGATGAGGTCTCAGGTCCAAATTCCAAGTCTTAGGTTCGAACTAATAGCGATAGCTTACACTTAGTTTAGGGACTAAACTGTAATTAGTGTTGTATCAGCTTTGTTTATATTGCTAATAATATTCAGAAGTCCGGGAGGACAATTTCACATACTTTCATGGTATCAGAGCGAACCTAATTTCCACTATCGCACGTCCTCTCTGTGCACTGCCGTCGCCGCCTTAGGCTCCGATCCAAACCCCTGCTTCCACCCTCTTCTCTTCTTCTTCTTCTTCTTCTTCTTCTTCTTCTTCTTCTTCTTCTTCTTCTTCTTCTTCTTCTTCTTCTTCTTCTTCTTCTTCTTCTTCTTCTTCTTCTTCTTCTTCTTCTTCTTCTTCTTCTTCTTCTTCTTCTTCTTCTTCTTCTTCTTCTTCTTCTTCTTCTTCTTCTTCTTCTTCTTCTTCTTCTTCTTCTTCACCGTCGCACTTAGCGACCCACTTGTCCTCATCGTCGTAGCCCACTGCTGCGGTTCCCCAATCTGTCTGATCGATCAACCATCATCAGGTCCGATCCGTTTTTGATTTCCTCGTCTTCGAACCCTAGCTTCGTCAATGTGCTCGACGTGATTCGTCCCCTCTCTTTTCACCGACGAAGCCACGGTAGCCCTCTTTCCCGGCGTCCTCTTCTTCTCAGCAGTCGGTGACCTCCTCCTTGCGATTCGGGTCAAACTCAAAGTCTATCGCTGTCTCTCGCGACCCTCTGCTCTCTCTTTACAATCTGTCGCCTGCGCCGAATGCCTACCTTTTCTATATCTTTTGTGGGCCACTCCTTATGCAATTCGTCTTCTTTATTTGGGTGAAGTTGTTGTGCATGTTTTTTTTGCGTCCATGTGATTTCTTTAATTAGCTGCTGATCAATTGGGGCAAAAACAAAATCTGCTAGAAGACAAAGTCCAGTTTCTCTTCGTGTATGCCCTTGTATGGCTCAACAATTGAGTGCCACTGTTGCTTCCCCTCTAGCACGCCCATGCAACAGTAATCGTCGACAGTCTGGCCAAAAAGGTCGTGAAGGCACTCAGCAACACCCTGCCCCACCTGCCTCCCCACACGACAACTGGGTGTGGTGTTCTGCTTCATCGTCTCTGACTGCTCAACCGTGCCCCTATCCCCTGGCAGCGGGATGGACACAGTCAAGACATCCTCAGCCTGCAACTACGTCAGGTATTCTTGGTCCAAGACCTGCTCAGCGCTCCCAGGTTCTTGCTGCCACTGCGTGTTCGTCTCCCTCTGTTACCGCTCTAAGTTCGGAATTTGCGGCATGACCCTTAATGCTCCGGATAAGACTTGGTACATGGACTCTGGGGCCTCCTCTCATCTCACATCTCAGACAGGTACTCTCTCCTCTGTCTCATCCAGTTCTCCAGTTTCTAATATGATGGTCGGTAATGGGATGCAAATTCCAGTGTGCGGTTCCGGTCAGCAGACTATTACTACCCTAGCTCGTCCCCTACACCTCAAAAATGTCCTTCTTGCCCTGAATATCATTAAAAATCTTGTCTCTGTCTGTCAGTTCACCATTGATAATAATGTCTCTATCGAGTTTGACCCGACTGGCTTTTCTGTGAAGGATCTTCACTCGGGGACCCTTTTACTTCGGAGAAATAGTTCAGGGGACCTATATCCTCTTATTTCCGCCCCGTCCCCTCTCCAGCCCAGTCTCTTACCATTCTTCCAGCCCCTGTGTGGCACAACCGTCTTGGACATCCTGTTCGCCACGTCTTAGATCAACTTAGCTCTAATCATTTCATTTCTTGTACTAAAACTGAGCAAACCGGATTGTGCCATGCATGCCAACTCGGCAGACACGTTAGACTTCCCTTCGCTCCTTCAAAATCTTGTACAGTGGCTCCGTTTGACATTATTCATAGTGATATTTGGACATCCCTTGTTGCTAGCAAATCTAATTTCAAGTATTATCTTCTCTTACTTGATGATTACTCGCATTTTCTATGGGTTTTTCCTTTAAAACTCAAATCGGATGCTTTCGCTCACTTCAAACAATTCCACACGTATGTGCATACCCAGTTTTCTCGTGAGATAAAGAGTTTTCAATGCGACCTTAGTAGGGATTTCGATAACTTTGTGTTTCATGAGTTTGCCTAGTCTAGTGGCCTTGTTTTTCGATTTGCTTGTCCGCAAACGTCTTCTCAAAATGGCAAAGCCGAACGTATGAGACGTCGTATCCATGACATATCTCGTTCCCTTCTATCTCAGGCCTCCATGTATCCTTGCTTCTGGGTTGAGTCTGTTCTCACTGGTGTCTATCTCCACAACATTCTCCCCACCAAAGCCCTCAACGGTGGTATTCCTACCACCATTCTCTATCATCGTCTTCCCACATACGATCATCTTCGTACCTTTGGGTGTTTGTGTTACCCTAATATGACTGCTGTGTCTCCCCACAAGCTTGCCCCTCGGTCCACTCGATGTGTGTTTCTTGGTTACCCCTCGAACTTTCGTGGTTATCGGTGTCTCGACATCTCTACTGGTCGCATTCACATCTCTCGTCATGTTACGTTTGATGAGCATGTCTTCTCGTTTTCCACACCGGGTTCCGTGTCACTTCCCGGCCATACTGTCTCTGACCCCGACGATGGTCTTCCTCCTATAGATATGTCCGGTCATACTAACAACCCCTCTGCTCCCTCTCGGCTAACCCCACCCTTCCCTCTTCACTACACTCGTCGCCCTGCCGCACCTCCTCATGCTGCCTCGACGCCACCGCAGCCTCCTCCACCTCCGGCTCTTCCTCAGCCTCCTGCCTCCCCACCTGTCACGGTCTCCCCGCTGTCTCCAGCACCAGACTCTCCTAACCAACCGGCTCCACCTCTGTCCCCTAATATGAGAACCCGAGCCCAGCATGGTATCCATAAACCCATCTCCCGTCTCACCCTTCGTACTCAATCTCCCTCTTCCGTGTCTCCCCTGCCCAAATCCCATGTGTCTGCCCTTTCAGACCCACACTGGAAAGCTGCAATGGATGATGAGCTTGAGGCTATGATCACGAATCAGACTTGGGAGTTGGTTCCTAGCTCGTCTGGGGCAAACATTCTCTGGGCCATTTGGTTATTCCGTCACAAGTTTCGGGCTGATGGTACTCTTCAGCAGTACAAAGCTCGTCTGGTGGCGAATGGAAAATCTCAGTTAGTGGGTGTTGATTGTGATGAGACGTTTTGTGTTGTTTTCAAACCGGCCACCATCCATACTATTCTAACTCTTGCCATCTCTCATGCTTGCACTATTCTCCAGTTGGATGTCAAGAATGCTTTCTTGCACGGTGATTTGGATGAGGTAGTGTATATGCATCAGCCACCGGGCTATCGGGATCTTCGCCATCCGGATCATGTCTGTCGTCTTCGTAAGTCCCTCTATGGGCTGAAACAGGCACCACGCGCTTGGTTTTCAGCATTTTGCTACCTTTCTCGCGGGCTCAGTGGGGTTCTCCAGTTACCGATGTGATGAGTCTCTGTTTGTCTATCAGGGATCAGATATTGTCTACCTCCACCTATACATCGACGATATTATCATTACAGGGTCTTCTCCTACAGTTGTGCAGAGTATTATTGCTCAGCTTTCTACTGAGTTTGCTATGACTGACCTTGGACCTCTACATCACTTTCTGGGCATTGCTGTCACTCGCACTGAATCTGGTATGGTTCTCTCTCAGCGTCAGTATGCCTCTGAGATTCTACAACGTGCATCGATGGTCGGCTGTAAGCCGGTTAGCGCTCCAGTTGAGACTGGCTCTAAACTCACTGCGGGTTTGAGACCTCCGGTTGATGGTCCCACTCTCTACCGCAGTTTAGCTGGTGCTCTTCAGTACCTCACATTCACCCGGCCTGACATCTCATATGCCGTTCAGCAGATCTGTCTCTTCATGCACGATCCTCGAGAGCATCATTTCCGCGCGTTGAAACACGTTCTTTGCTATTTGAGTGGAACTCTTGATCTCGGGTTTCACATCTCTGCTACTACCTCCACGGGTCTCACGGCCTACACAGATGCGGATTGGACAGGCTGCCCGGACACACGTCGCTCCACCTCTGATTTTTGCACCTTCTTTGGGGACAACCTTCTCAGCTGGTCGTCCAAACGACAAGCTATTGTCTCTCGTTCTAGCGTTGAGGCCGAGTACCATGGCGTAGACAATGCTGTTGCTGAGCTCTGTTGGCTTCGCAGTCTTCTTCTTGAACTTAAGGTTCGTCCTCCGAAGGTCTCACTCTGCTGTTGTGACAATGTTTGTGCCGTCTACTTATCGGGTAATCCGGTTCAGCATCAACGCACGAAACATATTGAGATCGATCTTCACTTTGTACGGGAAAAAGTTCGTCTTGGCCAACTTCGGGTTCTTCACATACCCGCTGACTTCCAGTATGCGGATATCGTCACCAAATGTCTGCCTCGCCAGTTATTTGAAAGGTTCCGCTCCAGTCTGAACGTTCATCATTCTCCCGCTCCTACTACAGGGGTGTAATAGCGATAGCTTACACTTAGTTTAGGGACTAAACTGTAATTAATATTGTATCAGCTTTGTTTATATTGCTAATAATATTCAGAAGTCCGGGAAGACAATTTTACATACTTTCACGAACTCCACGAAAATCAATAATTCTTCAGACTAGAAGCGATTTAATTGGTCATATGTAAGTTGAAACTGTGGGTATATATTCGTAAGTTAGTCGAGGTGCGCGCAAGCTGGTCTGGACTCCACGATTAACATGCTTTTAAAAAAAGCTACTCCAACATAACCTCAAATTATCCAACATGACACACCCTCCTAAGTTTTCCAAATCATAAATAATAGTCTTAAATAAACCAGAACCTTCAAGAAGAGATAGGAGAATCCAGAAGTCATCACAACCATATCTTTGATATTGACAATGAAAATGGCAGACTAGTTCTTAATTAATTGATTAAGGCCAGTAAGCTTTGTAAATGGCCAACGATTGTGAACAAATTGAACTCTTGCTCAAGAAGCCAAGTTCAACATGGAACTAGTATCTTGAAGACTTGAACATTGCACAGGACCAACTTATAGGAAAAGAGACATTCATTTACATACCGTGTAGGAACTCACAATGAATCATTAGTTACATCTAATTGTTGACATGGCGCTCTCAAATCTTTACGACTGCAGCGGTTACGATTTTGGAGTGTGATGTCAACAACATAGATACTGAGACTAGTTAGCACATTTGTTTACACGTTTGATATTAACACATTTGTTTACACGGCCGGATGTTTTAGTGTCTAAACTTCCATTGACAAGTAGTTGATGACGGAACTAGTGAACTTTAGGGGTCCTTAGACCTCGAATTCGAAAAAATATTTAATAACACGGTAGTAGTACTACGGATGATTTATTTTAAAAATTGTCGATATAAATTTTCATGTAGTGGTGCATAAAGTATTGTAAGATCGATAACCACTAGACCTTAAATATGTTCAATCAACGAATAAAATACACTCGTGGTATCACATCATTATACCACCGTGGTACTGATTATCTTCTCAATTCGAGTTCACCTCTAGATGCCGGTTTTGAACGGCCACTCCTTGTTGAAACGAATGATTCAGTATTTCAATAGGGTTAATCCTACCACATGACATGTCTACATGGTTGGATAAGACAGCCCCGTCACATGACCACTGCCCACCACGCAGGTATGTGATGTGGCAGATGTATTCCACCAAGCAGGCATGGTACTATGCAATGGCGCTAATATTAATTCTGGATCGAACCAATGCATTGTCTCTATTTGTTGAAAAAAAAAAAATTAATCTTGGTTCAGATTGACGTGTCAGTACTCCACGCTAGAACTGTTAACCGGGTCGGTTAACCGCGGTTCATTGGTCAAACTTGCCTGTCCTAACTGACTAGGTAGCAACCAGAACCAAAATAGTAACCATATGGCCCCAAACCGGCTCGAGACCAAGTTATGAGTGGTCCCCACCGCTTATAGGTATGCTTAACTGCCTAGCCGGCTCGTAAGCGGCCCGAAATTAACCGGGACTGAACTATAACTGCGATCAAGCCTAAAACTGGCCTATAACCTTCAGTTAGTCGGCCCGTATAGGTTAACCACTCGGTTAACCGGCCCAAACAAAAGATAGCGGCCTTTCCCAACGAATTATTACATATATAATTATAAAAAAATAATAAAAATGTTACTTATAAAATAAAAGATAAAAAATAGTGGTTTTTATCGGCACGAACCGAACTGTTTTAGGCGATTAAGGTTACACGAACCGAGCCGGTTAGGGTTCGAGAAAAATTGATATGGGTCAACCATATCATCCTAATAACTTATATTTTTATTTATTTAGTTAATTAGTTGTTAAGTTACTTAATTATAATTATTATTTATTTTATATTTAAATTAGTTAAATAAGAAATCGGGTTTTCTTTACGGTTATTTCCCGACCTGTAAGTCGAACCATATAGTCTAGGTTTAAGATTGTTTTACTATTTAAAAGTGTGTAATTGCTTTGATTTTTCATGATAATGAAGTATCTCAATTCCCTAACTCACTCTGTATCTATCAATTTCCTTACTATCGATACATTTATCGTAGCAAAAATACACAGGCCGGTTAATTGTAATGGAACCGAAACCGTAACCGGTGGTTCACGATTTACTGGTCCGTTTACGGTTATGGTTAACCGTTTTGACTTTTCACAACTCTACTCCAAGCAGACAAGCGGCGTAGCGGGCCTAACAATACTTCCTCCAAACCCATACGGCATCTAACACTTTCTCGAAACCTAAGGCGTTATCTCCATTTGTCCAAAAACAGTTAAATACCAGTACTAGTCTCCCTTATCGTCTAAGACAACTTCTTACTCTCATTCAATCAGTGTTCTCACGCAAGTGGAAACTATCTCTTCACTGAGAGAGACATAACCGAGAATGGCCTCCGCCAACCTAGTGTTTATTCCGTCGCCAGGAGCCGGCCACCTCTTCTCCGCCGTCGAACTCGCCAAGCTCATCGTCGACCGTGACCGCCGCCTATCCGTCTCCATCCTCATCATGACATTCCCTGCCGTCGTCGGTACCAAAACCGAATCTCTCGCCGCCTCCTTGGGCCCACAAGACCGGATCACCTACGTCGATCTCTCCCATGACGGCTTCGCACCGGACCCCACCAAGCCGCAGGGGATGGCCTTCTCCAACTTCATCGACTTCCACAAGTCTCAGGTACGAGACTACCTCGCCGAGTCGACTCAGTCCGAGTCGACTCGGCTGGTCGGCGTCGTGCTCGACATGTTTTGTGCGGGGATGACCGACGTCGCTGACGAGATCGGCGTTCCAAGCTACATCTTCTTCGCTTCCGGCGCCGGGTTCCTCTGCCTCGCGTTCCATGCCCTTGACGAGGACCTGACTCAGTTCAAGGACTCGGATGCCGAGTTGGTCGTTCCGGGTTTCGTCAACTCGGTTCCTGCCAAGGTATTACCTACTGCGTTAACACAGGGTGATTGGTCCAACGTGTTCCTGTCCTTGGTTGCCAAGTTCAAAAGTACCAAGGGCATTCTTGTCAATACCTTTTTCGAGCTGCAATCTCATGCGATCACGTATTTGTTGGAGAACGATACAGTCCCTCCGATTTATCCGGTGGGGCCCGTTCTCAATCTCAAAGGTGCATCTCATGGCAGCCATACAAGCAAATCCGACTCCATCATTAACTGGTTGGACAACCAACCAAAATCATCTGTGGTATTCCTCTGTTTCGGGAGCATGGGAACATTTGACGCTGAACAAGTGATGGAGATTGCGCGTGCTTTGGAAAATAGTGGGATACGATTCTTGTGGTCCTTGCGTCGACCTCCACCAAAGGGACAGCCGGGTTTTCCCAGGGACTACGAAGACGTGGCGGAAGCTCTCCCTGAAGGATTCTTGGAAAGGATGGCAGCGATCGGAAAAGTGATCGGTTGGGCTCCACAGACAGTAGTGTTGTCCCATCCTGCAGTGGGAGGGTTTGTTTCCCACTGTGGATGGAACTCGTCTTTAGAGAGCATTTGGTTTGGGGTACCGGTAGCTACATGGCCACTTTCGGCGGAGCAACAGAGTAATGCTTTTGAATTGGTAAAAGAGTTGGGAATCGCAGTTGAGCTCAAGCTAGACTACAAGAAGGATTTTGGTGCCGAGGCGAATTATCTTGTAAATGCGGAGGAAATAGAGAAAGCGATAAAGGAGGTAATGGAGGTTAGTGAAACTGATGATAGTTTAGTTAAGAAAAGATTGACGGATATGAGCAAGAAAAGTAGAATGGCGATTGCACAAGGCGGTTCATCTTACAATTATCTAGATCGCTTTATTGAGGATGCGATTGGTGATACGAATTTCAAGAAGTGAACGTCGAGATTCTTTGTTGAATATGTACCTCTGTTTATAGTTTTATCCTTTAAAATATCAACTGTCATAAGCACTGATGATGTATCTATAGATTATGTGGCTTGCGAAACATTATATATAGTAGATACACATATAATGCTCAGTTATTTATTCTTTTGTCGTTTTCTCGGGCTACTTCTTGGGCTACTTATGACTGATGACTGGCTAAAATTGGACCTTTAATTGAGCGTCCTAATCAAGCATTGGCTTTCTCGATAATTTAAAACTCATACCAAGCGTTGAACTGGTGTGGCACTGATTTACGATCGGACTGGTTGTTGAACTCCTCGTATATAGCTTTTTTATATGAGAACATACAACATCATAGGTAGACATTAACCTAAGTAACTTGAGTGTGACCAGCATAGTGATTAAATATACAGTTAAAATATCGTTTGTTGGGAATGTGTTTGTTTGTGTATATATCTAAGTATGTAACTGTTACGCCAACATTCACACACAAACACTCAGAATTGTTTTGCACAACTCCCATCATTCTAGGTCCCTAACAACGCGCGCACACACATACTGTACTTGCTATGGTTCATTTCTTTCTTTTTGGCCTAACTTTTATCACCATTCACTTAGTAGTTTTGATCCGATAATTTTTATTAGCAAAGCGATGAAAGAGTTTGATAATCTTTTTCATGGCTTTGTAGATTACAATGTAGTCTACAACACCATGACAAAATTACTAAACATTTTCCGTCCTTCTCTATCCTAATCACTGGTCAAATGGACCCGCTTATGAACGGAAAAATCAAATGAGAAAGAAATTGAAGAACTGAGGAAGTACCTATTTGCCCTTTTCTTCCAAACTTTGGTCATCTTAATCCTACAAGTAAGCATGATCACTTAATTAGATGCTCTTTTCAATATTATACTCGTGTGTTTTCTAAAAAAAAAAAATATTACACTCTGTGTGTGGTGCAGCCCTACGGGTTCACGACTAGTAAGTACTAATTAGGGGCTTGTTTTTTGAATTTGTAATTTCTCTTTGATAAACTAGTTGGATGTTTCAATCTAAGTTATTCAATTTCCATTGCAGCCCACATTAATCTTAATTAGTTGCGGAGCGATACTATTCATGTTTCATGTGCTGCAAAATTTAAGAGTTTTTCACACCGTGCCACACCCTGACTCAGACTCTGCACAGATAAGATACGTTCACCACACATGTAATCTAAACCTTTGAATTTGTGAACATTCAATCATGCAGAGTAGTAATTTTTTAAAATTCAATCATGTAGTGAAGTGTCGACAAATTTGATGGTGACTCATTTATTTTGTAGTGTTCAACCATGAATCGAAAATGGATCTTTCCATATCATCTTGCACCATTCCTCGTTTCACTCTCATATGACATAGCCATGTACTTCCTCTGTTTTCTATCTATCTTCACAGTTTTCACTTTATTATTATTGACTGGATCACTTCGATTAGGTGATTTGATTAATAAAACCATGCAATAATTTGATAATTTTTGCATGATGTTGTAGAGTAAACTTTATTCTACAACACCATGTAAAAATTACCGAAAAAATATCGTTTTGCTCTCCAAATCACCAGGTCAAGTGACCCGGTTACGGAAGAAAAAATCAAACTGTGAAGATAGATAGAGAACGGAGGTAGTAATTCAAATTGCATTCTATATTTTGGTATGTGAAATATAGCTTATCTTTGGAGAGTGAAACCAAAATGGCTTATTTTTTAATTGAGTGTCAAGTTTTATTTTATTTTTCTAAATGTCTATAGTATATGTGTGTATAGTAAGAGCATCTCCAACCCATTGCTTTTTCCCCCTCCCCTCACCCCCCCCTCCCCCCACGGGCCCACCATTTTCCCCCTCCCCCTCCCCCTCCCCCTCCCCCTCCCCTTCCGCCAAACTACTAATCGTCTCCAACCCATTTCTTTCCCCCCACCCAAAAAATTAATTTGTAATAGATATTTAATGATTTAAAAATGAATTATTAATATCAAAAACAGTAAATGAAAAATTATTTACCAATGTGTGTATATATAAACAAACAGACCTACACACAAAAAAAGATGTTAATAATAATAACAATGATAATAATACTAATAATAATTAAAATAATATTAACAAACAAAACTTTTATTCGAAAATATAACGATTACAAGTACGAAAAAGTCGTTATTACAAGAAATAAAATTAAACACTAATACAAAATGCAACGAGTGGAGCGATAAAACACACAATTTGAAATAAACCAACCTAACAACGATTACAAGTTCTTTCGTTAGTTGAAAGGATTAAATTTTGAAAAAATAAGATAACGATGACTTTTCGTAAATATACTTTCCAACAATCGTGACTACATTATTAATTTTTAAAAATAAAAAATATATATTAATCATAATAATAAAATACATAATATAATCACAAAATATTAGTATGTGTAATTAAAATTATCAAATATTCAATTAATTAATCATTCCATGTAGGGGGAGGGGGAGGGGATGTCCATGGGGAAATCCCCCCTAACCATCCCTCACCCAAGGCAAAATTTATCCCCATAGCACCCCCTCCCCTTCCCCCTCCCCCCATGGGGTTGGACATGAACCGTATTTTTATACGTTTTTCCCCTTCCCCCTCCCCCTCCCCCCATGGGGTTGGAGATGCCCTAAGCAGAACTAACATTTGCAAAATCTTAATCCAACAATTCTAAGAATGTTCATTTAATTAGGATTTCTTTTCTATGTAACACTCGTGTGTGGTGCGGCCCCGTGAGGGTTCACAGTTAGTAAGTACGAATTAAGTGGTTGTAGTTTGAATTTGTTATTTCACTTTTAATAAACTAATTGGATGTTTTAATTTGAGTTGTTCAATTTTCTTTGCAGCCGCAGCTAGGATGGTAGCTCAACTGGTAGAGCATTGAAATTCACTGCACGAGGTCCCGGTATCAGAGTAAACAAAGCAACGAAGAAGAAGAAGAAGAAGAAGAAGAAGAAGAAAAGTAACAAGTTGCAGAGAGAAAAGGAATTGGAAATTGCATTTCACAAAATCAAGTTTTACAAGTTTAGGAAGAAACAGATATAAAGTTTGGGGCTAAAATGTAATAAACTGAAAGTTGTAACAGATTAGATGACGAGGCTGCCAACTGTGTCCAACTGACGAGGCTGGACCAATCAGAAGCTGCCACTAGTGCTGACTGGATGAGCTGTGTAACCAACTCAAGTGGAACGGCATCGTTCCACTTGGTTTTCAAATGAAACGGCTAAAAGCAATCGGACGGCTACTGAAACTTTACCAAACCAATCGGACGGTTCCTGAAGCACCGATATTTCATGTCATCAATTTGGTACCTATTGCAATTTAGTCCTGTACTCTAATATCCCCCCTCAAGTTGAGCAGGGGAGAGAGCACATGCCCAACTTGGAAACCAAATGAGAGAATAGAGGACCTGGTAAGGGCTTGGTGAGGAGATCAGCCAGCTGAGAAGAAGAAGCAACATGCTGTAATTGTAGAATACCTCCATGGACAAGATCCATGACTAAATGACAATCCAAATCTATGTGTTTGGTTTTGTCATGAAATACAGGGTTCTGAGCAATAGCTATAGCAGAGCTGCTGTCACATAAAATCAGAGGAGGACCTTGAAGGGGTATCTGCAATTCTGAAAAGAGAAATAGCAACCACTGAATTTCACAAGAAGTATGAGCCAAACATCTGTGTTCTGCTTCAGCTGAGCTCCTAGAAACCACTTGCCGTTTCTTTGATTTCCAAGAAAGAAGAGAAGAACCAAGATAAACCAAGTAACCTGAAGTTGATCTTCTGCTATCAGGACACCCTCCCCAATCTGAATCACTGTAAGCAAGCAACTGCAAGGACAATGTGGAGGAGAAGAGAAGGCCAAAACTGACTGTCCCTTTTAAATACCTCAAGACATGGTGCGAAGCAGTAAGATGAGAAGTTGTAGGGGCAGAAACAAATTGACTAAGTTTGTGCACTGAATAGCAGAGGTCAGGTCTAGAATGACAAAGAAATAGAAGTTTCCCAATCAAAGTCCTGTAGAAACTAGACTGTTCTGCAGAAAGCAAATCTCCATCATCTTTACTAAAATGAGTGTTCGAAACCAGAGGGGTGGAGGCAGGTTTGCAGTTGAGATAAGAACTGCATTTGAGAATGTCAAGAGCAAACCTTTGCTGGTTCATAAAGAGACCTCTTGAAGTAGAAGTGAACTCAAAACCCAGAAAATAATGTAGATAACCCAGATCTTTGAGCTGAAACTTGGCATTAAGAGCAGTAGTGAGCTGAATAATATCATCATGGTGACTGCCAACAAGAAAAATATCATCCACATAAACCAGCAAAGCCAAAAATCTTGCAGAAACCCTTTTAACAAACAAAGTGTAGTCAGTCTTGCATTGATGAAAACCCAAATGATGAAGAGTGGTGCTGAATTTGGCAAACCATTGTCTAGAAGCCTGTTTAAGGCCATAAAGTGCTTTCTGAAGCTTACAAACTGGAGCTGACAAAGATGCACAGGTAGAAGGAAGAACATAACCAGGTGGCAACTGCATATAGACTTCTTCCACTAAATCACCATGTAAGAATGCATTGTTGACATCTAATTGCACCATAGACCAGTGATGCATAACAGCTAAAGCAACTAAACACTTAAGTGTAGGCAGTTTAGCAACTGGAGAAAAGGTTTCAGAATATTCAATACCTTCAGTTTGAGTGAAGCCCTTAGACACTAATCTGGCTTTATATCTCTCAAGAGTACCATCCGCTTTGTATTTAATCTTGAAGACCCATCTACAACCAATTGCCTTGTGACCAGGAGGTAAAGAAACAATGATCCAAGTGTGATTTTTTATCAAGTGCAGCTAGTTCTTGTTGCATAGCTGAAACCCATGATGGATTAGATGCTGCTTCACTGTACTTAGTGGGTTCAAGAGCGTCAATGACTTGACTAAGAAAGGTCTGATGACTGTGAGCTGAAGGTGGAGACAAATATTGACAGATGTCATAACTGTAGACAAAAGCAGCTTTCTGAGAAGGCCTGGTGATCACATAATCATGTAGATGAGAATGGAGCTTAGTAGCTCTGCCTGATCTTCTTGGAGCTGGAGAAGCAGGCAACAGAGGTGCATTGGATGTTGTAGAGGCAGGTGAAGAAGGAGAGGCTTATGAGGACTCTGCAGAGATGTCATCGAGAGAAGTGATTGGAGAATCCTGTCCTGAGAGGGGTAGGCAAAAATTATCAATGAAACTGGGTGTACAGTCAGTTTGAGTCAAGAAAGGAAAGACACTTTCTTCAAAGACTACATGTCTAGAGACAAAGAACTCCTTAGTATCAAGATTGTACAGCTTATACCCCTTTGTACCAAACACATATCCCAGAAAAACACACTTAGCAGCTCTTGAATCAAACTTAGTTCTGCCTTGATGAAGAGTAGCTGCAAATGCAAGACAGCCAAAAACTTTCAAAGTGGAATAATCTGGTGCTGAATTAAACAGCAGCTGAAAGGGAGAATTATTCTGCAATCTGGTGCTTGGTGTTCTATTTATCAAATAGGTAGCAGTCATGACACATTCTCCCCAAAATCTAAGAGGAACCCCTGACTGAAACTTCAATGCTCTGGCCACATTAAGAAGATGCTGATGCTTTCTCTTTACAACTGAATTCTGTTCAGGTGTCTCCACACAACTAAGTTCATGTACAATCCCCTCTTGAGCAAAGAAAGCTGCTAGATGAAATTCAGGTGCATTGTCACTTCTGAATCTTTTAACAGTCAAACCAAATTGATTTGCCACATATTTACAGAAAGTCACCAAAATAAAACCAGCATCTGACTTGTGTTGCTTGAGAAAGAACCGAGCGTGTCTAGTGGCATCATCAACCAAATTAAGAAAGAATCTATGTCCAGAAGGAGTAGGAACTCTGTAAGGACCCCATGTGTC
Source organism: Linanthus parryae (assembly GCA_023055425.1). NCBI lineage: Eukaryota > Viridiplantae > Streptophyta > Magnoliopsida > Ericales > Polemoniaceae > Linanthus > Linanthus parryae. The sequence goes on along the minus strand of JALGPY010000009.1, from coordinate 75,745,277 downwards.
ACAATGTATGAGTGCAAAAGGCTGAGAAGTAATGTGATTGGAATTTGGAAATGGTAATTTTTTATTTTTAGCTAGAGGACAAACAGTACATGTGACCTTACACTTGTCAAGAGGAGTAGGGATATATGAATGCAAGAGCTGCATTTTCTTAAAAGAAGGGTGTCCCATTCTCATATTCCAAATGACAAAATGAGATGTAGGATTTATAGGAAGACAGGTAGTAGAGGCATAAGAAACTGAATCTAGAATATAAAGACCACCATGCTTATGTCCTTTGCCAAGAATGACATTATCATCTTTTGTATAAAAAGTGCATGAATCCAACTCACAAGTAAACACACAAGAGGTTGAATGAGTGAGTTTACTCACTGAGATCAAGTTAAACTTGAAAGAGGGTACATAAAGCACATGGTGAAGAATGAAATTATCACTTAAGACCACTGTACCAATATGTGAGACACTAACCACTTTACCATTTGGTAGATGCACATTTGTATGAGTGACATGATGAAGTTCAGAGAAAAGTGATTGATTTCAACACATATTATCAGTAGCTCATGTATCAATGATCCATGAATGAGCAGCTAAATCAGGTGCAAGTTTAGAAATATGCATGGAGAAGGAGCTAGAAATACCAGCCATGAAGTGAAGCTGATTTGAGCTAGTTGAGGGAGAGGTTTTGGTATGATGTTGTAAGGGTGATTCTAAGCCCATAACATGAGAAATGGAGTCATAAGGACTTACATAATTAACCTCAGTTGGTGAGGTAGGTGTGGCTAAATAGCTAGACTGCAACTGTGTACTAAGAAGAGACACAAGTTGTTGACATTGAGCTGGTGACAAGGTGAGAGTAGTGTTTTGAGCTGAAGATTCAGCTACTGCACTATTGACCTTGGGCTTATTTTTGTAATGTGATGGATAACCATGAAGTTTGTAACATATACTCTTAACATGTCCTGTATCTCCACAATGATGACACACCTTTTTGTAATTTGGTGTAGGAGAGTGTCTAGTGTTTGAGGAATTAGGATAAGGTGGAGCTGAAGAAGATGAATTGGTGTACATTGCAAAACTAGGAGTGGGAAGGATACCAATTTTTGTGACAGAAATAGCCAACCGTCTTTCATGCTGCACAACTTTGGCATACACTTGATTTAGAGTAGGAAGAGGTTCTACTAGCAAAATTTGCTCTCTAACTGCCTTGTATTGTTCATTCAATCCCACCAAAAACTACATTATATACTCTTCCTCTCTTCTCTGTCTCATCAAAGCAAAAGTACAACAACTACAAGCAGGAAGTGGTTTGTAATTTGACAATTCATCCCGCATAGTTCTCAACTTAGTATAATACATAGTGATAGTATTATCTCCTTGTTTAAGACCAGCTATCATCTCTGTTAGCTGAAAAAACCCTAGGATGATTTCCCTGAGAAAATCTCTCTTTGAGATCTATCCAAATCTCTCTAGCTGTAGAAATTCCAACCAAACTACAAGAGATCTCCTTAGAAACTGAATTAAGAAGCCAAGAAATGACCATACTATCACATCTCCTCCATAAGAGAAATAACTCAAAAGTGACATCAGATTGAAGAAGACTTCCATCAATAAAATCAAGCTTGTTCTTAGCTTGAAGAGCAACTCTCATGGATTTCTCCCATGAGTAATAGTTTTCACCAGTAAGAAGCTGAGAAACACAGAACCAGGATTTTCTGAGTTGGCAATGAAATAAGGAGAGTTAGAAAATTCATTACCATAAACACCGCCGGAGCTATTTCCGGAGTGGCCACTTCCGGTCACATTAGATGTCTCCATGAAAAAACTCAGAAACTAGTCTTCACTATACTCAAAAGAATCTGCAGAAGCTGATCTATACTCTGAGAAGAATCAATCGAGCTACCAACCAGGCTCTGATACCATAGAGTAAACAAAGCAACGAAGAAGAAGAAGAAGAAGAAGAAGAAGAAGAAGAAGAAGAAGAAGAAGAAGAAGAAGAAGAAGAAGAAGAAGAAGAAGAAGAAGAAGAAGAAGAAGAAGAAGAAGAAGAAGAAGAAGAAGAAGAAGAAGAGGAGTAACAAGTTGCAGAGAGAAAAGGAATTGGAAATTGCATTTCACAAAATCAAGTTTTACAAGTTTAGGAAGAAACATATATAAAGTTTGGGGCTAAAATGTAATAAACTGAAAGTTGTAACGGATTAGATGACGAGGCTGCCAACTGTGTCCAACTGACGAGGCTTGACCAATCAGAAGCTGCCACTAGTGCTGACTGGATGACCTGTGTAACCAACTCAGGTGGAACGGCATCGTTCCACTTGGTTTTCAAATGAAACGGCTAAAAACAATCGGACGGCTACTGAAACTTTTCCAAACTAATCGGACGGTTCCTGAAGCACCGATATTTCATGTCATCGATTTGGTACCTATTGCAGTTTAGTTCTGTACTCTAATACGCGGGTTCAAACCCGGTTAACACAAAACAATTTCTCAAAAAAGGAAATTATTTGCAGCCCACATTAATCGTAGTGGCAGAGCGATACCATTAATGTTTTCTGCGTTGAAAATTTGAGAGTGTTTCATACTGCGCCGCAACTCTGGACTTGGTAAGAAAAAAATAAGGTTACCAACTAGTCTTCTTTAGAGGATAAGATACCTTCACCACACATAAAATCATGAAATCTAAACCATTGAAGCTGAAAATTCAATCACGCAGAGTACCACTCTTTGAATATTCAATCATGTTGTGAAGCGTCTACAAAATTTGATGGGGACTGATTTTTTGTGGTGTTTCCCAATGAATCGAAAACGAATCTTTTCACCTCATATCGCACCATTCCTCATATCGCTTTCATATCACATAGCCATGCGATTAAAATGCATTCTACATTTTGGTATGTGAAACTTAACAAAATCAAAATGGCTCATTTAGTGTTCATCCCTTCGCCGGCCGTCGGCCACATCTTCTCAACCATGGAGTTCGTCAAGCTCCTCCTCGAGCGCGACCGCCGCATCTCCGTCACCGTCGTCCTCATTGTGCTCCCCATGCAAGCCCAAAACATCTCCTACGACCATTCTCTCATTGGTGAATCTCTAGACCGGATTACTTTCGTCGATCTCCCTAGCGACAACTACGTGTTGGATGCCACTAAGCCCGGGGTGCTCCTATCGGGCCTTATTGATCACCACAAGCCTCGTGTCCGGGACTTGATAGCCGAGTCAACTCGGTCAGAGTCGACTCAGCTCGCCGGTGTCGTTTTCGACATGTTCACCACAGGGATGATGGACGCGGCCGACGAGTTCGGCGTTCCAAGCTACGTGTACTTCACTTCCGGAGCTGGATTTCTCCACCTTGTGCTCCGTGCCGCGGGTCGGGACTTCTCGGAGTTCAAGAACTCGGAAGCTGAGTTGACTGTTCCAGGTTTTGTCAACCCTATTCCTGCCAAAGCAATACCTGTTGCTTTGATGGATGGTGATTGGTCTGAAATGTTCAAGGCTACTAGAATTAAAGATGCCAAGGGTATTCTTGTCAATACATGTTTAGAGCTAGAATCGCATGTAATCGACTATCTGTCCAAGAGTAATGTCAGCCCTCGGATCTACCCTATAGGTCCTTTGCTCACCCTCAAAGTTGCATCGCATAATTCCGGTAGCCGTGAATATGATGACATTGTCGAGTGGTTGAACAATCAACCAACATTATCCGTGCTATTTTTGTGTTTCGGGAGTAACGGAAGCTTCGATGAGGCACAAGTGGTTGAGATATCACACGCTATGGAAAAAAAGGGTACACGGTTCTTGTGGTCCCTACGCCGCCCTCCACCGAAGGATAAGGTGCAGTCGCCGGAAAATTATGACAATGTGGAGGCGATTCTACCGGAGGGGTTCCTGGGCAGGACGGCGGAAATTGGGAAAGTGATAGGGTGGGCTCCACAAGTGGCTGTCCTGTCCCATCCTTCAATTGGAGGTTTCGTCTCCCATTGTGGATGGAACTCAATTTTGGAGAGTCTGTGGTTCGGCGTGCCTATAGGGACATGGCCACTTTACGCTGAGCAACATGGCAATGCTATTCAGTTGGTAAAAGAGTTAGAACTCGCAGTTGAGATCAAAGTAGATAACAGAAGTTGGTTCGATACTGATCAAGAAAAATATTTAGTGACTGCAGACGAAATTGAGAATGGGATAAAGCAATTAATGGATGCTAGTAACTCAAACTTCGGTTCAACCAAGCAAAATGTGGAGGAAATGAGCACGAAAAGTAGAATGGCCATGGTGGAAGGTGGGTCCTCGTATGCTTTCCTCGAGCGCTTCATTGAGGATGTGATTTGTTAAAAAAATTCGAAGTTCTTTGTCTCTGGTTTCACGTATCTCTAAGAAGATTGTTTTATTACAGCGGGTTTAGATTTGGACCTAAACTGTTGGGTCATAATTTAGTTCGTTGTGCTTGCAATCTCGTATTCTATGCATGTATGAGTAATAATGTAGTAGCTAAATGGTTGTAAATAATTGTGTAATTCAGTGCGTATCACCAGCCCAAAATGTGCCTCTGCCTAATTTGCTATAGAAAACTTCATATTTGGCCATATCATTCGTTTAAAAACCTCCTATTTTTAAACGCGAAAGAGCATTGTCATTTCCTAAATCAGTAAAAGTCCAGAAATAGATTTGTGAAGTCAAAACCATGTCCTTAATGCTGATGACGAGCAACGTGGTTTCGGATTATAATCAACTAATTTGTCTGTTCAGATTATTTTCATCAGATTATTGAGATTTTAAGATGAAACCAACGTAGTCATTTATATCGCCGTGCACATACACAACATTTAGATTGTTCTTGGAAATTTCTATAATGTTAGCTACTCCTGTATAACCTCCTATTATTGAACATGACACACCCTCATTATTTTTACAGATTATGAACAGTTTAAAAGTAAACCAGAACCATCAAGAAGAAATACGAAAACCCAGAAGTTCAGAACAATATTGTCTTTATTATTGACAAGGGAGATAACATATTGTAAGTAGTTAGTTCCTAATTGATTAAGGCCACAAAGCTTGGAATGGCCAAAGATCATGAACAAATTAGACTTTCTTACTCAAGAAACCAAGTTTAATATGGTGAACTAGTAGGCATAATATTAACGGATCAAGAAGTTATGGGCTCAAGACTTGGAAGATTTCTGAAATATGAACTAGATCAGAAGCAGTAAGAGCAACATAACTTGATACATGAAATGGACAAATATCACAACAGAAAGTTCAAAAAACACACAGCTGTTTGAGTACATAAAACAACACAAATAAAATGTCAATTGAAAAATGACCAAGTATGTGGTGCCACATACTCAAATATGACTTGGATCAAGTAGCAGCAACGGAGGCTAAATGAGATGTAACTAAAGAAGAATGTGACTGATGTGTAGCATATGTAGCTAAACTGAGAATATAGAGAGCTTGTACTGATGAGTGATGACCTTGAGCAATGCATAGGCCATTGAAATATTCTTAAAATGGTAAATATAACTCTTCTGTAGTTGGCATATTATGAAGCACTTTTCCATTTAAATTACAAAAGCAAAGCAAACATCGTGAGCGAGCGTGTCTCTCATATGAAACGCACATCCTACCTACCTACTAAGGCCTTTGAATGGCCAAGATCAACCTAACCAATTCAGAAGAAACATATGCATTGTCCCCAATTTTTGTCGAGATAAATGTACAACCAACCGACCTATCAAATAACATTATCATACAGTTACTGAAAAATGGCGCATCTAGTGTTCATCCCGACGCCGGGAGCCGGCCACATCTTCGCCGCCGTCGAGCTTGCCAAGCTCCTAGTCGACCGAGACTGCCGGCTATCCGCCGCCATCCTCATCATGACATTTCCCGACGGGGCCAACGCTAAAACCACATCCCTCGCCTCCTCGGGATCTCATGATCGGATCAGTTATATCCATCTATCTAGCGACGGCTTCACGCCCGACCCCACCAAGCGCGGGGCCGCGAACTTGCCCGGCTTCCTCGGCCATCACAAGCCTCAGATCAGAGCCTTCCTCGCCAAGTCAACTCGGTTGGCCGGCGTTGTGTTCGACTTGTTCTGCCTCTCACTAGCAGACGTCGTTGACGAGGTCGGTGTCCCGACCTACGTCTTCTGCGCTTCCGGCGCAGGGTTTCTGTGCCTCGCTTTCCATGGCGAGGCGCAGGACCTGAGTCAATACAAGGACTCGGATGCCGAGCTGGTGGTCCCGGGTTTCACCAACCCGGTTCCCGCCAAGGTGTTACCTGCTGAGTTGACAGGGGGTGATTGGTCTAAAATGTTCCTATCATGGGCTGCCAAATGCAAAGGCGCCACGGGCATTCTCGTCAATACATTTTTCGAGCTGCAATCCCATGCGATCACGTATTTGTCAGAGAACGATACGTTCCCTCCAATTTTCCCAGCGGGGCCCATACTCAACCTTAAAGGCGCATCCGATGATAACCAGAACAGTGAATCCCACTCCATCATTAGCTGGTTGGACAACCAACCGGAATCATCCGTTGTTTTCATCTGCTTCGGGAGCGGGGTCTCCGGGACGCTCTTCGATGTGGATCAAGTGGCGGAGATTGCGCGTGCTTTAGAAAATAGCGGGACACGATTCTTGTGGGCCCAGCGTCGACCTGTACCAAAGTCTCACGGGCTGTATGAAGATGTGTCAGAATTCCTCCCCAAAGAGTTCTTGGAAAAGACGGGCCAGATCGGAAAAGTGGTCGGTTGGGTCTCACAGACTACAGTGTTGTCACATCCTTCAGTTAGTGGGTTCATTTCCCATTGTGGATGGAATTCGTGCCTAGAGAGCATTTGGTTTGGGGTGCCTGTGGCTACGTGGCCACTCGGTGCAGAGCAACATAGTAATGCATTTGAATTGGTAAAAGAGTTGGGAATCGGTGTTGAGCTTAAGACGGATTACAAGAAGGGTTATGGAGTTGAAGTGAATTTTCTTGTAACTGCGGAAGAGATAGAGAAAGCGATTAAACAATTAACAGAGATTAGTTTCTCCGATGATGACTTGATCAAGCAGAAGGTGAAGGATATGAGCAAGAGAAGTAGGTTAGCTGTAGCGCAAGGTGGTTCATCATACGCTTATCTTGACCGCTTCATCGAGAGTGTGATGGGTGACTCAAAATTCAAAAACTGAATTAACGATGTCGTAATTTGTAAAAACAAAATATGTAAAATTGTTGTTGCTTAATGTGTTAGTGAAATGCATTTTTTAAGGAGAAAAAGAAGCTAAATGCGCTTATATTAAGTGCACTCATCGGTGAATATTGTTGTACATGTTTTGTGGTCCATGGCCATATTTGTCAGTCTTTTTATTCATGAAACCCTAATTACTGGTCGAATTCATTCGATTTGGTCGCCAAAACATATATACTCAGTGACATCTTCTACGCTATACACAAGTCAACTAATGGCTCGCCTACGCCCCCAACAATAGAGGGATTCTGTTTCGATTATAATGAAGGTTATATAAGTAATTTTAGATACATATTATACGTTTGACACATTTTTTATACGAAAATAGGTCTATTTTTAAATGTTGTTTTGGTCGTATTTTCTTACAAGGTTATGAATATGATGTATATCTAACTCCAAAATCCATTGAATTATAATGAAAAAAATGTACACTAATTGAAAAAACAAGTTCTTCAACTTTGCCAAAATAATATATGTAATTCTGATAGAACATATTTTCTCTTATAGAAAGGGCCCGGATGTTGTAGTTACTTTAATTCTCCAGAAAACTATGAGGGCCTGCCCAAGTCCCGGACTCAAAATTGAAGCAATATTCCCGTTTGAGTCTAAAGTAGGGTTTTTGAATGATAGCTTGATGTTTTAGTCCTCTTGAAGAATTTTTATCAATTGCTTGCATGTTTAATGTTTAATCTATTTCTTAACATTTTCTTTGTAATACAGCTTCTCATGTTTTATGTTTGTTATTTCTCAATCGAAATTGATTTAGTATCCAAAATCTCACTCTATGATTACTCCTGTCATCCTCTCACAACAACAACTATAATGCAAGATCCATTTTCTTGTGTTAAATAAACACAAATTGCCATATTTTAACCAAAACTACTCCCTTTTCTTTCTTGTTATTTATTTTTTCTCCCGAAACTTGTGCTTCATATGAAAAAGACAACACTTACTGACTTGATGGTATTTATGTTTAGAGTAATTTTTGCTTACACCCCCTCAGTTTTAATTGATCTTTTACACTCCTTATAGTTTAATAAACTTTTTTTACACCCCTTATGATTACCAAACATGTTTTCACTAACACGTCCTATGTGTACTTACTTTGTTAGTTGGTAGGGTAACTTTCTTAAGTCAATCTTCCGGACGTATTTTCATTATTATGGAGGCTGCAAAGGCCTATCCACCCAAAATCTGTAAATCCTGCCTCAAATTTGTCTCGAATTTTGCTTATAGTAGTTGCACCATGTTCAAAAACGCATACGAAACGTACGGTATTTGAATATGTTAAGAATACACATTGGGGTGAATCGGCATTTGCAACCTCTACAAAGATAAATCCGTCCGATCGAAAAACTGAATTTGGAAAGTTACTCTACCAAGTAGCAGAGTATACAAATGGGATGGAAGTGACAACAAGCTTGGTAGTCATAAGGGGTGTAAGTGGAATTTTCCAAACTAAGAGGGGTGTGAGTGAAAATCAACCAAAACTGAGGGGTGTAAGTGAATATTACCCTTATGTTTACCAACCAATAATAATAATAATAATAATAATAATAATAATAATAATAATAATAATAATAATAATTCCGAACGTTCTGCAAACCACGAGTATCCCGTGAAGTTGCATAATTAGAATGCATCAGCCCTACTTGAAGATAAATGTAGTTGAATGCAACCAATGCAACCAACACACCTACAAACTTTCCTTTTATATTCAAACAGCAACATGTTCTGTAGAAACCTAAGCGTAAAAACATACTCCTTCCGTTCCTCTAGATTCTTCAAAAACTTATTCGGGTATTATTTAGGTTTAGCAATTTAGTTATCAAAACAAAGCAAGAATTTGTTAATTTTTTGTGGTATTGTAGAGCAAATTTTAGACTACGACATTATGAAAAAATTACCACATTCTTACATCGTTGTGCTAACCAAAACGCTAGGCTCAAATAATACCCAAATAATTTTTTTGAAGAACTTGTAGGAATGGAGGGAGTACGTGAGAACGGCAGCCCATCTAGTGTTCGATCCTTCGCCGGCACCCCCCTCAATGATTTGGGTCGGCAGATTCTCCTCACCAAAGTTGTGATGAATCGAACAAGCTGCTTGCTTGTGCATTGGAGGGTTTCTGTGAGGTCCACGTTGATGAATCAACAAACTACTTGCCAAGGGTATGTGGGTGAGGTTACTTCGTGGAGAAGAATTGTGGGGGAGGTCAGTGAGTAGAGAACGGCGAAAGCAAAGGCTGTGTCCGCCGTGATCGATGAAAGCACAAAATTGATACGGAAAAATATCAAGATATGAAGAAACGGGAGATTGAGGTGAAGAAATTGAAGATTTAAACGAAAATGGGAACAAATAGATAAAAGAGTAGTGAGAAGCAAGGGTTCAGAGAATTATAATTCTTATTGCTTGAATAATAAAACGAGCTATTACAATGCTTAAATAGAAAACTACTAACCCTAGCTAGATAGCTTAACCTAATGGGATCGGCCCGATCAACTAATTAAATAAATAAATATTAAATTAAACTAATTAAATAAATAAACTAACAAACTGACTATTAATTAAATAACTAATTAATATTAATATGCTATCCAGTATCGCATTGTTTGACCTAGGAGTTGTGAGCGCAATCACCAGATTTCTCATCTTGCACCACACATTTCTCCTTGTCAAATATTACCTTGTTGCCTTTGTCACGGAGTTGAGAGACACTAAGTAAATTAAACTTCAAACCATCAACTAAATAAACATCAGAAATAGAATATGCAGATTCACAACCAAATTTACCAATGCCAATTATATTGCACTTCCCTTTGTCACAAAGTGTGATTGTCCCTCCAGATTGTTCTACAAAAAAAAAAAAAAAAAAAAAAAAAAAAAAAACTCTTCATTTGAGAATGATTTTTCCAAAGACTCCAGGTCGTTGACTATGTTAGTGAACCTCTTAAACATGTCATTGATTGACTCGTCTGCATTCATTTTGAATAGCTCATCTCGCCTCAGGAAAATTTAATCTTAGTCTGCTTGACTTAGCTGGTTCCTTTAAATGTCACCACCAATTTGTCCCATATTTCCTTTACACTCTTGCAAGTAGAGATCCTGTTAAACTCATCTGCATTCAAAACACAATACAGTAAGTTCATAGCTGTATAATTCTTAGAGGCCTTTTCTAATTCAGAAGCAGAAAGAGAGTCTTCATATTTAGGAATTTTAATCCCCTCTCTTTCTATGTAGAAAGTGTGAGGTTCATTCTGAATGATAGACCACAACTCCATGTCTTGATCTATGATGAACATCTTCATCGGAGATCTCCAGTGCACACTGTTATAACAACAAAACATAGAAGGTATGTTTGCTACTCTTCCCTGTGAGAAACCACCTTCACCTACATTACTCATTATCACAAGATTGTTAGATCTAAACAGTGATACAAGCTACGAAACCAATTTAAGTGTGTAAGTAGGTAATAATACAGGATCATATATACTCTAGAATGGGGGGTTGAATAGAGTATGACAACTTTTGCTAGAATGGTATTTTTCAAAATAAACAGACAAATTGTGAAGTTTTTCAAAGCTTTGACTTTCAAAGCTTTGAACTTAAATTGACAGCTTAAAAGCCTTTGAGATTTTTCAAAGCTTTGAAAAGCGTTTCTAAACTTTGAACTGGTCCTGTGTCGAAACAGTTTATAAGCAAGTAAAGTAATGAAATGTAAAGAGCTAGACATAGGTATTTGTTACGAAGTTCGGCCTCCAAAAGACCTACTCTCCGCCTGAGGTATATAATCCCTCTATGATTTGAACAACTTCTTATTTATCACTAGTTAAGCCCTAGATCTCATGCCTAAGAGAATTGCCTTACTCTTATACCAGCATGTGGTTCTCTCTAACCTATCTAGTACAACTTCAACTACTTGTTACAATAAGATTGTCTGTTATTCCTCTTGAACAAATCAATGAGAACAGAATATAGGAAACTTAGAACAGATTCTGATGAATAAGCAGATTAAGCCCAAATAGAAGAACATTGTGAAAACAGTAAAACTAAGATACGCTTGGAAGTGTTCTTCTGAATTGGAATGGATTGAATGCTGAATTTGATCCCCTTCCTTGATGCTCTCTCAATCCGAAAGTGTAATACTCCTATTTTTAATAGGGTATTTTGTGAATTATTCTTAAATTAGGATAAGTGTTATTGTTTTTAAACCGGGGGTGTATTTGTAGTTTACTAAACGTTATCGTGGGGGTTAAAGTGTATTTTCACAAACGTTGGGTGTAAACCCACTTATCCCTCTCTCTCTCTCTCTCTCTCTCTCTCTCTCTCTCTCTCTCTCTCTCTCGCTCTCTCTCTCTCTCACGATCGGGAAAAAAATGCCCGATTCTTCCTCAACTTCTCCCTCAACGTCTCTCCCCATTCTCTCCCACGAATTCACCCACGTTCTTCCCCAATTTCACCTCCTGTCAACATAAATCAAGACCTCCTTCTCCTCTTCTTCACCCCCAATCTCAGACTCTGTTTTCAGAAGCTAAGTAAACCCAGCCCTGTTTTCAGAAACCACCGCCGAACACCACCACCACTTCTCCCTGCAATTTCTGGCGAAAACCCACCACCCAGGTCGCCTCCTCCCTCTTTCCTCTCCGGCGAATCAGCAAAGACCAACAGAGCCATCACCGGCCCTGTTTTTGTGCCGACCCAGTTCGGTCCCGAGAAGGACCCGACGCAAAAATCCGGCGAGTCCATCGCCGTCCCTCGCCTCCCTCTGTTTCTGTTCGTCTTCCCTTGCTCCGGCGAACCCATCACCGGAGATCGGCAGCCGCAGCAGCAGCCGGAATTTCTTTCACCAGTTTTTCCGTCGCCGTCATCTTCGTCGATTCGTCTTCGTCGGTTCGTCTTCGCTTCTTCAATCGGTACACACACCAAGAACACATCTTTTAAGTCTCAATTTTTGTTCATTATTCTATGATTTCATTGAGCGTATGTGGGAGTAATCATGTTTGTATGTCTCTGTGTGTGGGTTGAAGTCACTGTCATGTGGGTGTCGGCGAAGAGGAAGAAGATACAGCGTTGGTGTTACAGTGTTATGTTCTAGGGGGAATTTTTGACAATTTGATAGATTGTTGAGGGTGGTTGATGTAACTTTCATAAACTTTTGGGGAGGCCTTAGTTAAAACTAGAAACTGTTTTCTTGTAATTGTTATTCTTATATCTTTATTTAGTGTTTGTTTATTGATTTTAATTATAATTAACTAGTTTCTATAATATGAAAATAAATATAAGTTTAATAGTATAATTATATAAGAAGAGTTTTGTGAATAAAAGTGATTAGTTGATATTAAATAAAAATAAAAGTAGTTTTCTTAATAAGTTAGTTTACTTGATATTTATGTCTTTGATTCCAATATTTTCCTTATAATATATATATATATACATATAAATATGTTGTTCACTTTTTCAATAATTACATATAGTTTTCTTTAATACTGATATCTATTCGAAATATTATAATCTCTTCTAAATAACCATTTATCAATAAAGTTTAAGTATATTATTTAATAATTTAAAACTTGTTTTCAAATTGTTTTAATTTTAAATACTTTTGTTTCTTATTATTATAAATATTTATAAGTAATACTTTTGCCAATATTATTGAGTCGCGTAAATGGAGTTAAGGTGACAATTAAATTGGGAACTTGTCGGGGAAATATTCTTTGCATTTGCATATAGGGCATAATTGCATTTGTCGGATGAGATTGGACGTGTATTAATGTTAGGATTATTCGACTATTGTAGGGTTCGTAGACGATCAGTTCATTGAGAACCCATACGACGAGTACTAGTTTTCGTGCTTGCTTGTGTGTGAAGAGCTTTCTTTAATCCAAGTAAGTTATATGCTCGACTCTTCTACCATCAAAATGAGTTTCCAAGATGTGTTATGTGCCAAATTTGTTACTGTTTTGATTATCGTACTATCCATTTTTTGAAACTCTGAAAATCATGTCTACTTTGGCACAAGTTGTGAAACTGAAACCTCTCTCTTGAAAACTTGAGTTATGTTCATCCTGGAACTGATCAGCACTGTAATCCTTGTTTCCCTTATTGATTTTGAATACCTGATTTGGGTCGAGAAGCACCTTCTTTCAAGAAATACTCATAAGACACTAAGTAACGTAAAGTGAAAGATAACTTGTACGAGCTGTTCTTTAGTTCACTTATGTGATTATATTGTTGAGGACCATACGTTCTGGTCAAGAGATTTTGGGAGCCAAACTCTGGCGTACCCTTGGTACCCATAGTCCTACACTACCATGAGGACTTGGGGGTTCCTACTTGTACTACTCTAGCGGAGTTGCTAACCTCTAGGGGGTGTCGACACTTAAGGTCTTGTAGGTAAGTATTGAGGCGGGAAGGTCATATTTAGAGGGACTTTCACAACTGCCGGGTTGAAGTAGGGTTTGTTTGACCCGCGAAGTAACCCTGAGTTATTTATTTCCGAGGCAGGCGGGAACTCTGCATTCGCTCGTACAATGTTTAATTTCTGGGGCTCATGGGGCAGTAGAGCTAGCTGATCCCGTGGCACGTGGCCAGGTGGCCGCCAGAAAAGTTTCGAAGGAGCACTTTAATAAGAAAGATTGAGTTGGAATGTCGAATCAAATTTTATCCCTTTACCTTTCTTGTTTGTCTTTGTGATCTCAATTTAAAGCTTTAATAATCTTCTCCTTTACTTTCTCCTTTAATTATTCTTGAATTATGTGCCCAATCATCTGTTTACATGTTGATGTATTTCTTACTCAGTTTAAACTGACTTTTAGAAAAACTGTGGTCGGCTTTTGCTATTTGAAAACCCACAGGTTAACACCGCTGCAGACTCTGGGGGAACGAATCACTAGCTTGGATCAAAGAATCACTTTAGCTCTCACGGAATAAATCATTAGTTTCATGTTATTGTTTTGTTTCAAACAATTTGTTTTTGTTTTCAAGTTTCCACGTTAAGGACCACGTTTGGTCATTTCCTTATTGTAATAAAGTTGATTTTGAATTAAATTTGAAGTGTTGTTCTTTATGGTTTGGTACGAGGCCGAGGTTCTACTCCGTTCACAATGAGGTAAAACTCCTCGTGCGGGGGACATCTTAGCGGTTTTGGCTAGGCCTGGAATCGCGGGGTGTTGCAGGTGGTATCAGAGCCCGGCTTCGTAACCTTACCTAAAAGAACTAGGATTTATTAACTAGTTAATCACAAATGGAAAATCTTTTCAAAATTTTAATAACTAGACTAGGAAAGACTAAAACTTGGAAAGTTAATAAGTAAACAAGCCGCGGGGTGTGGGTAACTTAGGTGTTTTTACAATTCATGTGCTTACTCGTCGATTAAGCTGTTAGTTGCTTATTGGGACATTTGTCCATATGAAAGTTTTTTACCTACTTGTAAGATGTGATTCTTCTTTGCTATAGCTTCATGTTTGTGGATATCATGCTATACATGAATAAGTTGCTTTAGGCTCATTATATTATTTTATCGACAAGAGAGTAGCGATATTTTGATTTAGATGACCCTACGACCTTCTTTCCTCGTGGAAGCTTCTCGGTAAGCCGGAATTGGAGGTGATCGGTGACGCAGGTTTGGAGTATCCACCAATGAAGATTAGCTTTACGTCCTCTATCTTTCTACGTTTTCCCACCCTCCCACTACCATTCTATCCTCGTGAGAGTCGGTTTATGTTTTGATACAATGCTTATTTGACTTATCTGATTAATACTCCTTTGGTGTGCGTATGTTCTATTATTAAGTAGTAGTCATTTGGAAATAGGATGATGAGCGGTCAGATTTACCACTATTACACCAGGAACCGAACCCGTTCTAGAAATCAACAAGCAACCATGGACCAGGAAGCACGATTCGCCCGACTGGAGCAAATGACCTTGAACTTAGCTCAGATTGCCGAGAATAATAACAATCATGGAAATGATATAGCGCGTAAGATTTCCTACATGAAGCCTGACTTCTTCAGGGGCAAGGATGATCCAACTCTGCTTGAAGACTGGATTAGAGATTTCGATAAGATCTTTGAGTCGGTTAACTGCCCAGCTAATCAGTGTGTCCCTTGCGCGGCATACTACTTTAAGGGGGAGGCAGACAATTGGTGGACCGCTAACAAGGTTGTGCTCCAAGCACAAGAGAACTTTGGATGGGAGGATTTGGTGAAAGCTTTGCGTGAGCGATTTTATCCGTTTCACGTGAAAAAGACGAAGTTTCGTGAATTCTTGGAACTCAAACAAGGTAATGACACTGTGGAGGAATACTATGAGAAGTTCTCGGAGTTATCAAGGTTTGCTGGAGCCTTAGCCCCAACCGAGGAAGAAAAGATTGATCGTTTCATTGAAGGTTTGAACTACAATGTCTTGAAGACTGTGGGGGCAATACAATTTTCCACTCTCCATGATGCATATGGAAAGGCGATCAACATGGCTCGATATGCTGAACTCAACAATGCGAACAACAAGAAGCGTAAGGCAGAATCACAACCAGCAGGAGGTCAGCTCAAGAACCAATATGGCAATGAGGATAAGCGCTCCAGGAAAAACCCTAACAACCAATTTGGGAACGGGTCAAACTTTGGTGGATTTGGAAATCGAAATGGAGCGGCTCCTCGCACTCACAAGTGCAAGTTTTGCCCAAGGAATCATCCGGGAACAGATTGCCAGGGTAACAAAGTGCAATGCCGTAATTGTGGAATCATGGGGCATAGGATGTATGAGTGCCACAAACCGAGTAACAACCAAGGTGGTGGTGGTAATGGAAAGTTTAATGGAGGCACCAACTATCGCGGAGGTAACAAAGGCGGAGGATACGGATCCAACAACAACCAAGGTGGTGGATATCGATCCAACAACAACAATGGTAACAATCAGGGAGGATACAACCGGGGGTATAACAACTACAACCAACCACAAGTTGGGAACAACCAGGGAAATTGCAACTTCCAGAATGCCCCAGCAGCAACAACAGCTCGGCCATCAGGCACTACTGCAGCGACCACAGCTACAATTGGTCAGGCGAAGGGTTTCATTACTGTGATGAATCCTACAGAGGCAGCAAATGCTAACGCGGTGACGGGTACATTCCTGATCCATAATACTACTGCTTTCATTCTATTCGATTCAGGATCATCCTATTCTTTTGTATCATCATCTTTTGTTAGAAAGCTAGATTTTTCTTCATCTTCCAAAATTTTTGTACCAATCTAAACCCCAAGTAGTCAAACCGTGGAGTGCGATACCATGTTTGAGAGAATAAGTTTAGAAATTCTAAGTTGTAAGTTTCCAACCGACCTTATCCCATGTGACCCGGACTTTTGTTGATGTGTGACACCTACCCTGGACCAACCTAGAAGTTAACTTGAAGTAAGACTACCATCATACCTGGTTTAGCGATTTAGAGAACCCTGATATCGAGTGTAACTTGAGTGACGGGGACGTCACTCTCTTTTAAGGGGAAAGTAATGAAATACCCTTTATGTTGTTCGCTCATCCCCTGTGGCCCTTGCGTTTTCATCTGCATTAGAAATTTTATCATTCCCTCGTGCATATAGGCAAAATGTTCTCTCTGGGGAGTTACTGTTTTACGCTTCGAGGACGAAGCGTTGTTTTAAGGGGAATGTGATGTAATACTCCTATTTTTAATAGGGTATTTTGTGAATTATTCTTAAATTAGGATAAGTGTTATTGTTTTTAAACCGGGGGTGTATTTTTAGTTTACTAAACGTTATCGTGGGGGTTAAAGTGTATTTTCTCAAAAGTTGGGTGTAAACCCACTTATCCCTCTCTCTCTCTCTCTCTCTCTCTCTCTCTCTCTCTCACGATCGGGAAAAAATGCCCGATTCTTCCTCAACTTCTCCCTCAACGTCTCTCCCCATTCTCTCCCACGAATTCACCCACGTTCTTCCCCAATTTCACCTCCTGTCAACATAAATCAAGACCTCCTTCTCCTCTTCGTCACCCCCAATCTCAGACTCTGTTTTCAGAAGCTAAGTAAACCCAGCCCTGTTTTCAGAAACCACCGCCGAACACCACCACCACTTCTCCCTGCAATTTCCGGCGAAAACCCACCACCCAGGTCGCCTCCTCCCTCTTTTCTCTCCGGCGAATCAGCAAATACCAACAGAGCCATCACCGGCCCTGTTTTTGTGTCGACCCGGTTCGGACCCGAGAAGGACCCGACGCAAAAATCCGGCGAGTCCATCGCCGTCCCTCGCCTCCCTCTGTTTCTGTTCGTCTTCCCTTGCTCCGGCGAACCCATCACCGGAGATCGGCAGCCGCAGCAGCAGCCGGAATTTCTTTCACCAGTTTTTCCGTCGCCGTCATCTTCGTCGATTCGTCTTCGTCGGTTCGTCTTCGCTTCTTCGATCGGTACACACACCAAGAACACATCATTTAAGTCTCAATTTTTGTTCATTATTCTATGATTTCATTGAGCGTATGTGGGAGTAATCAAGTTTGTATGTCTCTGCGTGTGCGTTGAAGTCACTGTCATGTGGGTGTCGGCGAAGAGGAAGAAGATACAGCGTTGGTGTTACAGTGTTATGTTCTAGGGGGAATTTTTGACAATTTGATAGATTGTTGAGGGTGGTTGATGTAACTTTCATAAACTTTTGGGGAGGCCTTAGTTAAAACTAGAAACTGTTTTCTTTTAATTGTTATTCTTATATCTTTATTTAGTGTTTGTTTATTGATTTTAATTATAATTAACTAGTTTCTATAATATGAAAATAAATATAAGTTTAATAGTATAATTATATAAGAAGAGTTTTGTGAATAAAAGTGATTAGTTGATATTAAATAAAAATAAAAGTAGTTTTCTTAATAAGTTAGTTTACTTGATATTTATGTCTTTGATTCCAATATTTTCCTTATAATATATATATATATACATATAAATATGTTGTTCATTTTTCAATAATTACATATAGTTTTCTTTAATACTGATATCTATTCGAAATATTATAATCTCTTCTAAATAACCATTTATCAATAAAGTTTAAGTATATTATTTAATAGTTTAAAACTTGTTTTCTAATTGTTTTAATTTTAAATACTTTTGTTTCTTATTATTATAAATATTTATAAGTAATACTTTTGCCAATATTATTAAGTCGCGTAAATGTAGTTGGGGTGACAATTAAATTGGGAACTTGTCGGGGAAATATTCTTTGCATTTGCATATAGGGCATAATTGCATTTGTCTGATGAGATTGGACGTGTATTAATGTTAGAATTATTCGACTATTGTAGGGTTCGTAGACGATCAGTTCATTGAGAACCCGTACGACGAGTACTAGTTTTCGTGCTTGCTTGTGTGTGAAGAGCTTTCTTTGATCCAAGTAAGTTATATGCTCAACTCTTCTACCATCAAAATGAGTTTCCAAGATGTGTTATGTGCCAAATTTGTTACTGTTTTGATTATCGTACTATCCATTTTTTGAAACTCTGAAAATCATGTCTACTTTGACACAAGTTGTGAAACTGAAATCTCTCTCTTGAAAACTTGAGTTATGTTCCTGGAACTGATCAGCACTGTAATCCTTGTTTCCCTTATTGATTTTGAATACCTGATTTGGGTCGAGAAGCACCTTCTTTCAAGAAATACTCATAAGACACTAAGTAACGTAAAGTGAAAGATAACTTGTACGAGCTGTTCTTTAGTTCACTTATGTGATTATATTGTTGAGGACCATACGTTCTGGTCAAGAGATTTTGGGAGCCAAACTCTGGCGTACCCTTGGTACCCATAGTCCTACACTACCATGAGGACTTGGGGGTTCCTACTTGTACTACTCTAGCGGAGTTGCTAACCTCTAGGGGGTGTCGACACTTAAGGTCTTGTAGGTCAGTATTGAGGCGGGAAGGTCATATTTAGAGGGACTTTCACAACTGCCGGGTTGAAGTAGGGTTTGTTTGACCCGCGAATTAACCCTGAGTTATTTATTTCCGAGGCAGGCGGGAACTCTGCATTCGCTCGTACAATGTTTAATTTCTGGGGCTCATGGGGCAGTAGAGCTAGCTGATCCCGTGGCACGTGGCCAGGTGGCCGCCAAAAAAGTTTCGAAGGAGGACTTTAATAAGAAAGATTGAGTTGGAATGTCGAATCAAAGTTTATCCCTTTACCTTTCTTGTTTGTCTTTGTGATCTCAATTTAAAGCTTTAATAATCTTCTCCTTTACTTTCTCCTTTAATTATTCTTGAATTATGTGCCCAATCATCTGTTTACATGTTGATGTATTTCTTACTCAGTTTAAACTGACTTTTAGAAAAACTGTGGTCGGCTTTTGCTATTTGAAAACCCACAGGTTAACACCGCTGCAGACTCTGGGGGAACGAATCACTAGCTTGGATCAAAGAATCACTTTAGCTCTCACGGAATAAATCATTAGTTTCATGTTATTGTTTTGTTTCAAACAATTTGGTTTTGTTTTCAAGTTTCCACGTTAAGGACCACGTTTGGTCATTTCCTTATTGTAATAAAGTTGATTTTGAATTAAATTTGAAGTGTTGTTCTTTATGGTTTGGTACGAGGCCGAGGTTCTACTCCGTTCACAATGAGGTAAAACTCCTCGTGCGGGGGACATCTTAGCGGTTTTGGCTAGGCCTGGAATCGCGGGGTGTTGCAGGTGGTATCAGAGCCCGGCTTCGTAACCTTACCTAAAAGAACTAGGATTTATTAACTAGTTAATCACAAATGGAAAATCTTTTCAAAATTTTAATAACTAGACTAGGAAAGACTAAAACTTGGAAAGTTAATAAGTAAACAAGCCGCGGGGTGTGGGTAACTTAGGTGTTTTTACAATTCATGTGCTTACTCGTCGATTAAGCTGTTAGTTGCTTATTGGGACATTTGTCCATATGAAAGTTTTTTACCTACTTGTAAGATGTGATTCTTCTTTGCTATAGCTTCATGTTTGTGGATATCATGCTATACATGAATAAGTTGCTTTAGGCTCATTATATTATTTTATCGACAAGAGAGTAGCGATATTTTGATTTAGATGACCCTACGACCTTCTTTCCTCGTGGAAGCTTCTCGGTAAGCCGGAATTGGAGGTGATCGGTGACGCAGGTTTGGAGTATCCACCAATGAAGATTAGCTTTACGTCCTCTATCTTTCTACGTTTTCCCACCCTCCCACTACCATTCTATCCTCGTGAGAGTCGGTTTATGTTTTGATACAATGCTTATTTGACTTATCTGATTAATACTCCTTTGGTGTGCGTATGTTCTATTATTAAGTAGTAGTCATTTGGAAATAGGATGATGAGCGGTCAGATTTACCACTATTACACCAGGAAACAAACCCGTTCTAGAAATCAACAAGCAACCATGGACCAGGAAGCACGATTCGCCCGACTGGAGCAAATGACCTTGAACTTAGCTCAGATTGCCGAGAATAATAACAATCATGGAAATGATATAGCGCGTAAGATTTCCTACATGAAGCCTGACTTCTTCAGAGGCAAGGATGATCCAACTCTGCTTGAAGACTGGATTAGAGATTTCGATAAGATCTTTGAGTCGCTTAACTGCCCAGCTAATCAGTGTGTCCCTTGCGCGGCATACTACTTTAAGGGGGAGGCAGACAATTGGTGGACCGCTAACAAGGTTGTGCTCCAAGCACAAGAGAACTTTGGATGGGAGGATTTGGTGAAAGCTTTGCGTGAGCGATTTTATCCGTTTCACGTGAAAAAGACGAAGTTTCGTGAATTCTTGGAACTCAAACAAGGTAATGCCAACGTGGAGGAATACTATGAGAAGTTCTCGGAGTTATCAAGGTTTGCTGGAGCCTTAGCCCCAACCGAGGAAGACACTAAGTAACGTAAAGTGAAAGATAACTTGTACGAGCTGTTCTTTAGTTCACTTATGTGATTATATTGTTGAGGACCATACGTTCTGGTCAAGAGATTTTGGGAGCCAAACTCTGGCGTACCCTTGGTACCCATAGTCCTACACTACCATGAGGACTTGGGGGTTCCTACTTGTACTACTCTAGCGGAGTTGCTAATCTCTAGGGGGTGTCGACACTTAAGGTCTTGTAGGTCAGTATTGAGAGGGGAAGGCCATATTTAGAGGGGCTTTCACAACTGTCGGGTTGAAGTAGGGTTTGTTTGACCCGCGAAGTAACCCTGAGTTATTTATTTCCGAGGCAGGCGGGAACTCTGCATTCGCTCGTACAATATTTAATTTCTAGGGCTCATGGGGCAGTAGAGCTAGCTGATCCCGTGGCACGTGGCCAGGTGGCCGCCAGAAAAGTTTCGAAGGAGGACTTTAATAAGAAAGATTGAGTTGGAATGTCGAATCAAAGTTTATCCCTTTACCTTTCTTGTTTGCCTTTGTGATCTCAATTTAAAGCTTTAATAATCTTCTCCTTTACTTTCTCCTTTACTTATTCTTGAATTTTGTGCCCAATCATCTATTTACATGTTGAGGTATTTCTTACTTAGTTTAAACTAACTTTTAGAAAAAATGTGGCACAGGTTAATACCGCTGCAGACTCTGGGGTAACGAATCACTAGCTTGGATCAAAGAATCACTTTAGCTCTCACGGAATAAATCATTAGTTTCATGTTATTGTTTTGTTTCAAACAATTTGGTTTTGTTTTCAAGTTTCCACGTTAAGGACCACGTTTGGTCATTTCCTTATTGTAATAAAGTTAATTTTGAATTAAATTTGAAGTGTTGTTCTTTATGGTTTGGTACGAGGCCGACGTTCTACTCTGTTCACAATGAGGTAAAACTCCTCGTGCGGGGGACATCTTAGCGGTTTGGGCTAGGCCTGGAATCGCGGGGTGTTGCAAAAAGTATATATGATGAAAGTATCTCCCAGTTTGTCTTTGTCGCTTAGCTTCAGTTTGATTTGAATTTAAAGTGTTGCTGAATAGTTTGTTGCAACAAAGTCCCTAAAATCCTCAGTTGAACCTTGGCTCTCAACAACTCTTTTCTAATGGAAATGAGCTTGATATTCTCTACTGAATTTGAGTGTAATCTGCATATGCAAGCTTAAGACAATTTCTAAACGAACCCCATAAAAAATAGGTAGGTTGTTAGTGATCTATTTGGGATTCCTGCATTCAGAACCTTATGCTAGAAACTCTGTGAATTTTCAAAGATTTAAAAAGCTTTGAACTATGTTTCCTGCAAAAAAAAGTTAGAACACAAACTATCTAACATAAAGCATATTCAGAATATAAGCATAGTTTGGTAATCCTGCATCCAGATAATTAAGTAATTTCCCTGCAAAACGAAACTTTTAGTAAACACAGATAATTTGTCTTTTATCGCACAATAAGTTCATACTGTTCTCTGGACATTTTAAAGAATTTGAAACCAGGTTCAAAGCTTTGAAACAAGAATCTATTAACATGATTAATTAAGTAATTATTTACTAATGACTACTTTGGGGGTTATGTGATGACTTATTTGCCATGTTGTATTGTAAGTTACATTTAACCACAGTTGGATGGATGTAATTGGCTAGAGAGTCCAAATAAGCAGACACTTGTATCAACCTCGGCAATTCTCTGCTTATATATATAAAAAGAAAATTCCAAAATACACCTGTTTAGACTAAAAATATCAAAATGCCAGACTTTTAACAAAAAATCCCAAAATACCACAATTATAACAAAAAATCCCACTATTTTAAGACTCATTTTGGAATTGAGGTTTATTTCACTGAAACCTCTTTTCTAACAAACTCGGGCAGCCCATCAATTCAAAAACCTTTAACCTATATTATTGAAAAATATTATCAACTAGGTGGTTTGAACCCTCTACCACCATGCTTACTACTATGGATAGTTACCACTAGACCAAAGATTGATGTTTGATAGAAATTGTACTTCAAATATTATATATTTGAATTATTAGCGATCAAACAATTCATGCACATCTTTTTTTAATCTCTTTGAGATTATCAATACATATTTTCATAGCAGTTTTTGCACTGCAAAATTCATTATATAGTAGAACCCCAAAAAAGTTCATATTCTGCTCAAAATAAAAAAAAAAAAAAAAAGTTTATATAAAAATAAGTTTACAAACAGATCACGAAACAAAATAATATCTATCCAAAACCTTTAGCAGTAGAATATGTATTGATAATCACAAACAGATTAAAAAATAGGTGGTTTGAACCTGTACCACCCTGCTTACTGCTATGAAAATATGTATTGATAGTCACAAAGAGATGAAAAAAATAGATGTGTATGAATTGTTTGATCGCTGATAATTCAAATATATAATATTTGAAGTAAATTTCTACCAAACATCAATCTTTGGTCTAATGATAACTATCCACAGTAGTAAGCAGGGTGGTAGAGGTTTTTTTTTTAGAAACAGTGTGGTAGAGGTTTGAACCACCTAGTTGACAATATTTTTCAATAATATTGGTTAAAGGTTTTTGAATTGCTGGGTTGCCCGAGTTTGTTAGAGACTCAAGACTAAACGAGGTTTCATTGAGCGAAATTTCAATTTCAAAATGAGTCTTTAAAAGACTGGCATTTTAGAATTTTTTGTTAAAATGGTGGCATTTTGGAATTTTTTGTTAAAAGTGTGGCATTTTGGAATTTTTAGTACTAAACTAGTGTATTTTGGAAAATTCCTATATATATATATATATATATTATTGATGGCTGAAAATAACATTACAACAACCATTTGAGTGTGCATTTTTTGTTTCCGTAAACATAAGATATCATACTATAAAGTAAACCTAAATTACAATATAACTACTTGTGTGTCTCAGGATTTGAACCCTGGTGTTGAACTTAGACATCACTTGTTCGAATGTATAATTTTTTTTGAAAATGACACTTTCACCATTTTACTGTGCCGAATATCATAAAGGTACACCTCTTGATTGTGACACCTTAACTCTGAAGTTGGGGTCTATAAACTTTTTGCATGATATGGGGGACAAATTCATTACAAAAATTATTTTTGGTGACAGTTCTCATATTTAGGCAAACGATGTCACAATTAAATGATGTAAGTTACAGTTCGACACACTGAAGGGGTGAAAGTGTCCTTTTCTAAACTACAAGGGATAAAAGTGACCATCAGTTAAACTGGGGGATGAGAGTGTCTTTACTCTTGATAACTCTCACATGCTTAGAGTTATCATCATGGAGAGTTTTGGTTTATTTTCATTTACATTCCCTTTGTTTGAAAAACTTGGCTTACACCCCTTTATGATTGCCGAATTTGTTGTAACTTACACCCATGTGTGTATCCATTATGCTAGTTGGAACGTAACTTTCCAAATTCTTTTTTTCGAACATATATATCCTTGCAGATACTGCAACGGCCAATCTACAATGTGTATTCTTAACAAGTGCAAATAACGCAAGTTTTGTATGTTTTTTTGAACATATGGTAGCTACTACAAGCAAAAATCGGACTAACACGAGGTAAAGTTTATAAAATTTGGGGTGGATTGGACTTTTGCGTCTTCTGTAAGGCTAAGTATGTCCGACAATTGAATCTGAAAAATTATCCTACCAACTAATAGAGTGAATACACACTGGAGGTTTAAATGACAACATATTTGATAGTCATAACTCATAAGGAATGTAAGTGAAGCTTTTAAACTGAGAGGGGGCGTAAGAGATGATTAACCAATATTGAGGAGGTCTAAGTGAAAATGACTTTGTCATCATTGCTCTATAGTACCTCTCCGTTTCTTCTCTTTCTTCCCCTATTGACTTTTTCACTCGTAGTTGGGTCATTTTGACCCGACAATTTAGATGGCAAAGCGATATAATTTTTTTAATAAATTTTCAATGGCACTACAGAGTAACACTTATTTTACAACACCATGAAAGAATTGTCAAAAAATTGCTTCGTTTAGCTATCCAAATCACCGGGTCAAAGTGACCCAGTGAATAATGGTAAAAGTCAAAAGGGGGAGAAAGAGAAGAAACAGAGTGGTATCCTTTAGTAAAGTGTTGTATTACCTCTGTTCTTTTTTAAAAATTATAAAGTCTTCCTAATGTAGTATTCAGTGAGTATTTTTATCCGGTGTGTTATAGTTATGTTTATTATATTTTCTTGTTAAGGTTATTTGATATGATTTCCTAGGTTTAGGTTAAGTAGAACAAGATAACTTCGCGTTGCAGCTAGGGTGGTAGCTTAAGTAGTAGAGCGTTGGAAGCCCCTGGATGAGATTCCGAATTTAAACACGGTTGACGAAAAAACAATCTCTCATAAAAAAAGATAGCTTTGCCTATTTATAAGCTTAATACAATCGTTTATCATGCATAATCCAATTATATATTTTCTCCTCACGGAAATCTAAAACAGTGATTTGATTATCAAAATTAAGCTTATTCTACGACACAATGAAAGGATTACCAAATACTTGCATCATTTATTAAATCACCATGTCAAAGTGATGTTCGAAAATATCAACTAAATACCATAATTTATGAACGACAGAAAGGACTTGATAGATTTGTCGTTTATAATTTATCCATCAACACCTGTGCTTCGTACCGACGTAAACCCATCACTTACAGATTCTTAATGGAGAAAAATGGTCATGACATACATGACCATGGAGTTATTGTTTTCATCTACCAGGGATACGGCATCTTCGGCAAGTTTTGTTTTTCTTTTCTATTGTTTGATCAGTAAATACAAATTTCTTTTTTTCATACTCTGCACAATTGAAATTGTTAGAACTGGCACCACAAAGGGTGTTGTTGTATGAAAATAATTTTGTATGACACAGTCGCTTTGTAGTAATTTTCAATTCAGAATTTGTAGTATGTCAAAAGAAATATTAGTATTGGTTTGAGAAATGGTCCTTTCGCCTTTTTCAGTGGTTCAAATTTTAGGATACATGTGCTCCTTAATTGTGACACCGTCTATATTCAAAACCAAAAAAATTTATGGCACCGTTAGTTTGGATTGAGCGTCCGTCATTGATAATAGTTTTTTAATAATTTTATTGTAGAATACGGAATATATCTTACAATTAGAATCCCTCTTTTTTCCAATCCAGTTCCTCCACCACCGCAAACCCCTGTTAGATTCAAACATGCTATACTTTTTTGTAATGACACAATAATAATAGTTGGTGGATTATTTCGTGCTCCACATAACAAATATCTTGAGATATATTGCCTGTGGCATAGCGTGGGATACTGACTGACATAACAGTCTGGCGTGAAATTGCAAAATTGAATGGGTTGTCGACATTTGAGATATTTCTAAACACGTGTGGGCGAATGCAACCCAATAAGTTTCCTTGTATTATGTGTAAAAGACAGTTTCACCTCTTCTAGTTTGGAAAATGACACTTTCACCTCTTCAGTGTGTCGACTTTCAAATAACTTACATCCTTGATTATGAAGCCATTAGTCTAAGGGCAGGGTACGTCGCTAATAATAGTTTTGGAGATATGATCGTTCCCTTTTTTTAGAAGGAAAATATTATCATTAATTAAACAAGAACGTTACAACATCCACAATACAGAGAGCAACCAAATATATTTTGGTTGCTGACTAGAAGGACTAGCAACCAAAACATACAGACTAAAACCAAAACTAAAACAAAATACAAGTTGTTGTTGTCACTTTGAAGGAGCGGTAGACTGTGACTAAAGTTATTCCTGAGATATTGCAATATTTGAAAGACGAGCCGATTCTGATGGCGGTGCTAGAATAGCTCAAAATGACGAGGTCAAAAGCTGGAGAACGATAAAGTAGGGAACTCGGGCAACAAATGAACCGAGAAGCGACTTTTTGTGATTCAGCTTGTTGAAGGATCAAGACATCCGGTAAAGTTGAAATCGAACCAAGTTAAGATTGCCATGAGACAAAAAAGAAGCATTCAAAAGTTTCGTTTGAAAATATAGTCCTTTCGCAGCTATTGTTAGAAACAGCAAGAGTCAGTACAGCGAGAAAACAAAATAAACCTTCAACCAACGAATTCTATTGACGTCAGGCATCTAAGATCATAAAGAGAAGCATAAATAACAACATATGAACTTTATTATACCCTTAGACAACCTTTAAATTTTGCGGGCAAGTTTATTCTAAAAATATTTTTAGTGACAGATCCCAATTCCAGGTTAATGGTGCCACAGTATGGGGTGAAAGTTCTCCAAAATTTGACACACTCAAGCAATGTCAGTGTTCTTTTTCAAACTATATGGGGGTGAAAGTGTCCTTCAATCAAATTAGATTACATGTAGTGAAGGAATATTTGACCATATATTATGACACTCGCATGCTGTGTTGAAACATAAGTGAGAAATGAGAATGAATCATCTAGTGTTCATTCCTTCGCCGGGAGCCAGCCACCTATTCCCCGCGGTTGAGCTCGCCAAGCTCCTCGTCGAGCGCGAACACCGCCTATCCGTCTCCATCCTCGTCATGACACTTGGCGCAAAACCCGAATCTCTCCCCTACAAAGATCGAATCACCTACGTCCATCTCTCTCACGATGACTACGTGCCCGACGCCACCAAACCGTCGTGGATGCACTTTTTTGGCTTCATCGAATATCACAAGCATCAGATCACAGACTTCCTCGCTGAGTCGACTCGGTCCGAGTCAACTCGACTCGCCGGGGTTGTGCTTGACATGTTCTGCGTGGGGATGGCCGACTTTGCGGACGTACCGAGCTACATCTTCTTCGGTTCGGGCGCCGGGTTTCTCTGCCTCGCGTTCCGTGCCCTCGACAAGGACCTGACTCAGTTCAAGGACTCGGACGCCGAGTTGGTGATCCCCGGTTTCGTTAACTTGGTTCCCGCCAAGGTGTTACCTTCTGAGTTGACGGGTGGTGATTGGTCCAAGATGTTCTTGTCTTGGGTTGCCAAATTCAAAGACGCCAAGGGCATTCTGGTAAATACATTTTTCGAGCTCCAATCCCATGCAATAATGTATTTATTGAAAAATGATACTATTCCACCTATTTACCCGGTGGGGCCCATACTCAACCTTGAAAGTTCATTTGACGATAAATCGGACGCAGTCATTAGCTGGTTGGACAGCCAACCACAATCATCTGTAGTGTTCCTCTGCTTCGGAAGCATGGGATGGTTCAATGCAGATCAACTGAAGGAGATTGCACATGCTTTAGAAAGAACCAAAACACGGTTTCTATGGTCTTTACGCCGACCTCCACCCAAAGGACAGGCCGGGTACACTGCGGACTATAAAAATTTGGAGGAAGCTCTTCCTGAAGGGTTCTTGGAAAGAACAGTGGATTCCGGGAAAGTAATCGGTTGGGCCCCACAGACGGCAGTGTTGTCCCATCCAGCAGTGGGAGGATTTATTTCTCACTGTGGGTGGAACTCGACTTTAGAGAGCATGTGGTTTGGGATGCCTGTAGCAGCATGGCCACTTTACGCTGAGCAACAAATTAATGCTTTCGAATTAGTGAAAGAGTTAGGGCTCGCGGTTGAGCTAAAGCTAGATTACCGGAAGGATTTCGGCGTTGATGAGGCGAATTGTTTGGTAAGCGCGGAGGAGATAGAGAATGCGATTAAGCGTTTAATGGAGGTTAGCAACGATGGTGACAATTTGATTAAGCAGAAGGTTCTGGATATGAGCAAGAAAAGCAAGATGGCTATAGCGAAGGGCGGTTCATCGTATGCTTATGTCGATCGCTTCATCGAGGACGTGATTGGCGACGACTCCAATCTCAAAATCTAATTGCCCTGAGTTCCGATGTGTCGTTGATGAATTTATGATGTTGTAATTTGCGATAAAAATAAGATGTTGTTGTGTAATGTGGTTGTGAAATATGTTGTACTGTTGTGTTTCCTAGAAAAGAAAAATGCTCAATCGGCCTTCAGGTCGGTCTAGAACATCTCAAAGTTCTTCCTTTGTCGTTTCTTTTTTCTTTTTCGGTTTTAAGTTGTAGGCTTCGGCTTCATGATTTTTTCAGGCTAATAAATCAAATATTTGTCATTTACCAAGCTTTTCTTATTACTGTGAAAATAATGTTTAGTTCTACAAATAAAAGCAAATAAATATTGTCCTGTAAACATAAAACTTTGCATTTTGTTCTACGCCGGCCTTGCAAGTATATCCCTTTTTCCGGCGACAGCCATGGAAGCCGAAGCTATAGCATTAAGAGATGGTGACTGAACTGGATTTCAGAAATTTGGAAGATCGAAGTCAACAAAATCGGAAGATGGAGAGACACAAATTCGAAAAGATGGTTTAAAATTTAATGCGATTCTCGAGCTGTATGGAGCTGGAGCATATGAGAGAAGCTTAGGAGGTATCAATCAGGTACATCAGGTGCTCAGCAAACAAAGCAGCTCATCTATTTGCTAAATGGGGGTTTTTAATCTCTGAGACCCAATATCGTATAGAAGATGCTTAGTTTGGGCCAATCCAGGTTTGAATAATGATATAATTGGGTTACAAGCCCACTCTTGATGGTAATGAAATGCTTTCTTCAGCTTCAAGAATTAAAAAACGTCGCACTGTAATTATCACTACCTTTTAAATGGTCATTGCATTACGGTCCTTGGTGTCAAGGGGCCAATCCGGGCGGAGTTCTGAGGGGGTTGGGTAGGGAGGGGGTGGCCAGGGTCGGGTTTTCTGAGAAAGTATGACCAGGGCCAGGCCGGGCTAAAAGCCCGTATGTTTTTAGAGTGGGCGGACTGACCCGGTCACTTGATTATTATTTTTATATAATTTATATTTATGTATGTATATTAATAATTTATTGTGCAGAGGACCAAATTACACTCCAAATTTGTTAGCTTTTTTCGAAGGATAGTGAGCATAATTGTCATTTCGGAAAAAAAAAAAAAAAAGTAAATAGGGATTAGAGGAGCCCAGCCTGGGCCAAGTTGAACCGGTACAGGCTTGTGGGTTTTAGAGGGGGTTAGGGTGGAGGGGGCGACATGGGCAGGTCTTTTCTTGTGGAAATCCTACCTGAGCCCATCCCGGTCTAATGGAGGGGGTTGGTGGCGGGCTCGGAAGAAATGGGGCCGATAAGCCAGTTGGGACCGTGGGCTGACCCTCTGACACCACTACTTACGGTGTTCTTTATTCGAGATCATTATCATCTTACCTCCGTTTCTTCTCCTTTTCCTCATTTGTAATTAAGGGTTATTTTGATTGACTAATTAAGTAACAATATGGTACGAGAATGTAATAAACTTTTCATTTAGGCTATGTTTGGTTTGCAGTAAAATATTTTGCAAGGAAAATAAGTTACGCGTAAAAAAAAATTGCCTGCAATTATTTTCTCGTGTTTGGTTGACTCTTGCCAAAACAGTAGGCCGTGACGGAAATGACAGTGATGGGTGACGGTGAAGGTGGGTGGCGGTGATGGGTTGTGGTGGAGGTGTTAGTATGAGTTGTTGTACTCCTTCACCCTCTGGAAAATGACTTACGGATTTAAAATGTGTAAATCATTTTAAATCATTTGAAAAAAACATTTTACAGGGAAAATTTTACTTCCAACCGAACAACACTAAACACCAAAACAAAGGAGAACATTTTACAAAAAAATGATTTACCACCAACCAAACGGTGCCCTTATTGTACATTTTTCTTAACACTACAACGTCATGAATAATTAGTAATTTTTTGTACCATATCATTAACTAAATTATCTGTGACCGGATAGGAGTAAGAGCTTGTTTGGTATCCGTTTAAAAACAAGAAAAACAGTGTAAAAAAACGTAACGAAAAAACACGTTTAAAAACAGAATCAAAAAACTGTTTGGTATCCGTTTAAAAACAGTGTTTAAAATCAAAAACACGTTTGGCAACATTACCAAATTTCAATGTTAATTTGCGTGAAAATCATTTTTACGTACAATACCGACATATATTTGATATTTATTGCATCTAATCATAGTTGAAATGTCTTTAAACACCAATAATATTGAAAAAAACACCACATTTGCTGTTTTTTTAAACAGCTGTTTTTCAGCATGTTTTTGTTTTTAAACAGACAGAAAAACATGCATAACAAATGCGTTTAAAAAAACAACCATGTTGATTAAAAACAGGGATGTTTTCATCAAAAAAAGATTAAAAACAGGGATGCCAAACATGCACTAAGTAGTAAATAGTTCACATGTGACCGTCTGTCGGTACAACCTAATTCATGTTTGACAGTAACAAGGTTGTTGTTTGTATTAGTAGTACTACTATTTTACGAACAAACGTGTCTCACCTCTGGAACACAGATTCTACCTACTACTACTACTATGTATTTGAATGGCCAAAACCAAACCAACCAATAAATATACCTAGTACAACTCTGCATTAGTATTTCTCAGTGTAATCAAACCAAACCAAACCAAACCAAACCAAACCAAACCAATAATACATCCAGCCATCAATTTGCCCGTATACCTAGTATTCTCCAAACCAGAAACAATAGTGGAGAATGGCAGCCCATCTAGTGTTCATTCCCTCTCCAGGAGCCGGCCACATTTTCGCCGCGGCCGAGCTCGCCAAGCTCCTCGTCGACCGCGATCACCGCCTATCCGTCTCCATCCTCCTCATCACGTTCCCCGATGGCGTCAAAACCGCTTCGCTCCTCTCCTCGTCCGGGTCCCGCGATCGGGTCACCTACGTCCGCCTCTCTCCCGACGGCTACGTGCCGGACCCCACCAAGCCGTGGATGCACTTACCCGGCTTCCTCGAACATCACAAGCCTCAGGTTCGAGGCTTCCTAGCCGATTCGACTCGACCCGAGTCGACTCGGCTGGCGGGGGTCGTGATTGACATGTTCTGCATGGCAATCGGCGACGTTGCGGACGAGTTCGGCGTCCCGAGTTACGTCTTTTCTACCTGCGGCGCGGGGTTTCTGTCCCTCGCGTTCCATGGCCTCGACCGGGACCTGAATCAGTTCAAGAACTCGGACGCCGAGTTGGCGATTCCCGGTTTCGTCAACTCGGTTCCCGCCAAGGTATTACCTCCCGAGTTCAAAGGCGATCACTGGTCTAAAATGTTCCATTCATGGACTACCAAATGCAAAGAAGTCAAGGGCATTTTGGTCAATACATTTTTCGAGCTGGAATCCCATGCGATCACGTATTTGTCGGAAAACGACACCATCCCTCCGATCTACCCGGTGGGGCCCGTAATCAACCTCAAAGGTGCGTCCGATAACATCGATACCACTAAATCTGGCGCCATCATTAGCTGGTTGGACGATCAACCGAAGTCATCTGTCATGTTCCTCTGCTTCGGGAGTAAGGGATGCTTTGACGCCGATCAAGTGTTGGAGATTGCGCGTGCTTTGGAAAATAGCGGGGCACGGTTTCTGTGGTCCCTACGTCGACCTCTACCGGAGTTCCCCCAAGACTACGAAGATGTTGCAGAAGCACTCCCTAAAGAGTTCTTGGAAAAGACGGAAGGGATCGGGAAAGTGATTGGCTGGGCCCCACAGACTGCAGTGTTGTCCCATCCAGCAGTGGGAGGATTCATTACCCACTGCGGGTGGAATTCTTCTTTAGAGAGCATCTGGTTCGGGGTGCCTATGGCTACATGGCCATTTGACGCTGAGCAACAAAGTAATGCTTTCCAGTTAGTAAAAGAGTTGGGAATTGCGGTTGAGTTGAAGCTAGACTACAAGAAAAATTATGGGGGTAGGGCGAATTATCTTGTTACTGCGGAAGAGATAGAGAAAGCTTTAAAGCAATTAATGGAGGTTAGCATCTCTGATGACAACCTAATCAAGCAGAAGGTGAAGGATATGAGCGAGAAAAGTAGGATGGCTATAGCGAATGGCGGTTCATCATACGCTTATCTGGATCGCTTCATTGAGAGTTTCATAAGTGACTCCTAAGAACTGACTGATTTTGTGTTTGAAGGCCAAAGGTAATAATATTTTTATGACATGTACGTAATTTTACAATTAATATTGATAATGTCGCGGCTTAATGTTTGTGTCAAGTATTTGTTTTTCTAAGGGGAAATGAACTTATAATAATAAAAAAATTGCGTAATTCTTCTTAGGATTTTGACAGTGGTAATTTCAACTAATGGTCGCATAACCTAACATGAGCTTTGTAGAATGCTGGGAACTCCTTAATTGGATCCGGAGTTTTCGGTTTCGCTTTTCAAATACCCAATTGGTTGTCTATGTATGTGGGACATTGACATATATTCATTGACATGTATTCATTCCTCGTGCTAAGGGATAGATCACGTTGGGACTGTTTGAGTAAGCTGAAATAAATGAGATGTTGAGTTTAAAAATTTATTTATTCTGTAGTGTTGGAATGTGGTAGATTATTATAAATTAAAGGCAAAAAAAAAAATCGAGATAGTCAGGTTTGAACTCAGGACCTCGTGCGAGAGCTTCGAACGTTTACCGCTGAACTAGCACCCAGTTGCATAAAAATGAAATCCATAAATCACCTAAAACGTCCGAAATTCCTACTGAAAATCCAGACATACACCCTCCGTTCCAGCCAATTCTTAAAAACTGTAATTGAGTATTATATGGGCCTAGCGATTTGATTAGCAAAATAAGATAAGAGTTTACTCTACAAGACCATGCAAAAGTTATCGGATTCTTACGTTCTTTTGCTAATCAAATCGCTAGACCCGTATAATATCCAATTACAGTTTTCAAGAATTGGCTGGGACAGAGAGATTATGAATTTTCGGGCGAACATCAAAATATTTTGGATTTGAAGAGGTTTAATCGATTTTTTTTTTGAATTATTAACCAATCCAATACTTCTCGATTTCCTCTCATCAAAATAGGCCTATTATGAAGGATGGCAAAGTTGTGTAAAGGGGCAATTAGTTGGATAATATGGTTGCAGATGTCATAGCTGTTTATGGCCGTGATTTCCCTCTATTGCCCTCTTCTCCCTCTTCTCTTTATATTTTCCTTTCACACCCTCAAGTTAGAGAAATGTTCACTTACACTCTTTCTTGTTTGAAAATCTTTACATACACTCTTTCTAACTAACATAGCCTAGCGGAAAGCATGTAAAGACTACCATCACACAAGAAATAATTGGACAATGAAAAAAAAAATTATCTTCAACTAAGGTAATTTTATCTTCTTCCCTTTCTATTTTCATCACATCTCATCTTCTCCACAATTGATGTGGGGTAAAAGACACTTTCACCCCCTTAAGTTTGAAAATAGCACTTTCACCCCCTTAGTTGGAAAATGGCACTTTCACCCCTTCATTGTGCCGAAATTTAAGTAAGTTACACCATTGATTGTGAAATCAATAGTCTCGGGGTGGGATACGTATTGTTCTGGAGACAAATCCTCCTTTCATATCATGAAAAAAGTATATTATGGCCTTGAGTAACCCCTATATTTTGTATAATATATGGACAAAATTGTTCCTAAAATTAATGTTACTGTTAGATCCCAACTCTAGACTAACAGTGTCACTATATGTGATGTAAGTTTTCAAACTGTATGGGTGAAAGTGTCTTTTACCCTTAAATGTGCGGTAAACGTCAAAATTACCCGATTCTAGGATATTAACTACTCCCCGCAACAATTTTTGAGAAGCACGTAATGAAATGCTTTTTGATATGTACCAGTCCGCCTCTGCTATTTGTTCCCATTTGAATTTTTTGACTCGTATTTGCGGCACTTTGACTGGGTGATTTGGATAGTCAAATAATACGATTTGTTGATAATTTTTTTCACCTTATTATAGATCAACTTTTACTCTACAACACCATGAAAAAATTATCAAAAAAATTACATCGGTTTGCTATTCAAATCATCTGGTCAAAGTGACCCAGTGAATAGTGACAAAAGTCAAATTGGGAACAAAGAGGAGAGACATACTGGTATCCTTAACTACTCTCAGTTCCAATATTATAGTTTAGATGGATTTTCACAGATTTTAAGGTGATAATATTGACTTGATAAATGTAAGAGAAGAAAACTTATGTTCCACCTATCCATAGCTCAAAGTGTAAACTGACACTAATTTGGTTGCATATGTGCTGGAGGTATGAAGAAGATAAGAGTGAGTACTCTATTTCTCGGAGAAAACAATATGTAGGAAGGCTAAGAGCTTGTTTGGTATCCGTTTAAAAACAAGAAAAACAGTGGAAAAAAATCGTGCTGAAAAAACACGTTTAAAAACAGAAACAAAAACTGTTTGGTATCCGTTTAAAAACAGTGTTTAAAATCAAAAACACTTTGACAAATTTACTTAATTTCAATGTTAATTTGCTTGAATATCATTTTTACATACAATACCAACATGTAGTTGATATTTTTTTACATCTAATCATAGTTGAAATGTCTTTAAACACCAATACTATGAAAAACACCAAAAAAACACCACATTTGCTGTTTTTTTAAACAGTTGTTTTTTACCATATTTTTGTTTTTAAACAGGCAGAAAAACAGCATTGCCAAATGGGTTTAAAAAAAACACCCTGTTTTTAATCAAAGTTGATTAAAAACAGGGTTGCCAAACATGCACTAACTCTTGAATACTGTGTTGTTTTAGAAAATTGTTATGTATACAAGAAGTACTGTAAGAATGTAAGAATGTTGTTAGTATAAAAATTCGCATAAAAGATGTTTGGTGATACCATTTATAAGTTGTCGTGAGAAAGGTATAAGGACACTCAATTAAAGTGCAACACATAAACACACTGTGAGTGATTGACAGACACTCATTGGTTGGGGAACACCACGTGGTGCTCTTCTGGAGCACTAAAAAATTTCTCCTCTTTCCAATGCTCCTTGAGCCTCCAAACTTCCACCATAGCCTATCACCATAGCCAGAATATTTCCATAATCTTCTTGCATGTCTCTCCCCCTCCTTATCATCATCATCATTGCTGCTTTGCTTCTTTCAATACCAATCAGTTTAATCTTTTTTGTTTAATCTATTAATTTTTCGTCTGTTTTCTCTTTTAGTACACTTTGTCGCATACCATCATCATTTGCATGTCTTGATCCTTGCGTTTCGTCTGATTTATGTTGTTTTTTATTAGTTTTGTCTTGCTAATCAAATCTTTTTTTGATTCTCTGCAGATTTTTTCGGCATATATTAGTGATTTGAAGCCATGCATTTGCATTCATTCATTCCTCTTTTTCAGCTTCAGAACTGATCTATCTCTCTCTCTCTCTGTCTTTAGTCTTTGTTCTTCTCTTTGTTTTTCTTGGATCATGTCTAATCTCTTTTGTTTCGACTCCAATAGTCCCTCATCAAACGATTCCATGGAGGAAGGCTAGATAAAAGAGGGTCAGTGCTTTCACTTAACCCTACAAAGGTGTTTGCCTTTAGGGAACTGCTGAAAGAGTCTCTGATAACCAAGTTTCTTGGCTCCAAAACGCTCTCTCCGATTGTCATGCAGCAAGAAATCAAGAAGAACTGGAAAACTTTTGGTTTCATTTGGATTGAAAAGAAATGGTCTTTTTATCTTTTTCACTTTCAAAAACCTGGAAAATAAATAATTCTTCCTAAAAGAGTCGGTTGTTAAGTTGCATGGGCTTTCTTTGGTCTTTAAAGAAAGAAAACTCAATCAAGGTTTCTCAGAGGTTGATTTTTCCACTATGCATATGTGGTTTCAAGTCCCAAATATTTCTTTGGAAGGTTTTGATTATGAAACTGCAGAGGGTTTGGGAAACCTGGCAGGTGATCTTGTTTTTGTTGATTGGACTTTTGATAGAGTGAGAAATATGTAAAGTCTTATAATCAAATCAAGGGTTAGAGTGGGTGATTCCCTTGTCCCAGGTGCCTATATCAAGGTGTCTAATGAACAAGAAATGAAATGGGTGTACTTCTCTTATGAAAGAGTTTTCAAAATATATTATAGATGTGGAAAAGTAGGTCATGTTAACAAGTTGTGTTCAACTAACCTGGTGGAAGTGCTGGATCGTTTGGAAGCCAAATATGCTCAATCTCACCATTTATCTTCTTTCCCCTTTCATGTTAACCCACAAAGGCTGTTATTCACTAAGTTTCTCATAGCCCATTCCAAACACGGCCCCTACAGGACTATGAAGTTTGATTCTTGAATCCAACCTGATTACACTTTTCATGATATCACTACTCTATTTAACCCCAATCAAGGACGACCATATGGTCTGGTCTTCAATCTGAATGATCTTTCTTCATCATCGTCGGATCAAGCTTTCTTCACACCTAATGAAAACCCTACCCACTCAGGAATGCCAAACACTCTTTCAAATGAGACAAACTGCTCTTTTATAGCCAATCCATCTGGGGATGTTTCAGTGAAAGCAGTTAATGCTTCAGCAACGGTTTAGTGGCCGGAGCAGTTACATGCATGTGTGCCTACTGTTTCAAATGCACCCCTTCAAAATTAACAGTTGTGTCCGATCGTTTCATCTTCCCCTCCTATTCATGAATCTCTCTTTAATCCAAGCATGCGCATTGGAAACACATATGATTTTATTCTTGACTCCTTGATTCATGAACTGCAACAACTCCCACCCATTATCAGCTCAACCCATATCTCTTAGCTATCTGTTAAAGCTCTGCCACCACTTTACACCCAATCTATTTCTCTCCCTGCCTCCCAATCCACATCCTCAACTATGAGAACTCTCCCAACCACTTTCAAGAAACTTCAACAGTCTGGTTTATTCATCCAAGCACCTGAATTACCTGCCTCCGTTACCACATAAAATGAAGTTGAGATAAGTTAAAAAAAACCAAAATATGAAGGAGATTGATAATCTCATAAAGAAGGAAGCCTTAAAAATGTGAACCATCTGTTCCAAGAAAAGCTAGAGGAAAGAGTGTTTAGGGGGAAAAGTGATGAAGGTTAAGCAAGGTGGAACCAGAAAAGTGGCGATTTGATCCAATCCAAACCCAGAGCAAGTCAAGGCTATCAAGAAACCCAAAAAAATAGGGTACCTTCCACATCCCAATCATTCCCTGAAGAGCACAAGAAAGTCGGTAAGAAACAGAGACCAAAACCCAATCAAACTGTGGAAAAAGGTACTATATCAAACTTTCTGTTCAATCATTTTACTGAAGATTTCTATATCTTCAAGCATAAAAAAATAATGTTTCCTCTAAATGATCTTTGATCTATTTTTACGCGTAAGTCTAAGAGGTCTAAACCCTTGAATCAAGCACCTTCTTCTTCAAAAATAATATTTGTTTCACCTGTTACCAAGTTTTTAACTTTCAAAATTAAAAGAATGAAACTCTCTTGCCTCTTTGCTGGTGTCTACCATAGGAAATGGCAAGAAGGCCTTTTGTTCTGCATCTAAGGGGTTTAGGGTGGTTGTCCCTCATCAACCCCCAATTAAGCCATGAGTCCTTTAAGTCGGAATTGTAGAGGTTTAGGCCAAGCCTCTACAGTTCATGAAGTTTTTTCTTTGGTCCGGAGTCTCAATCCCTTCTCTCATATTTCTTTCTGAAACTAAAAAAAAAGAAAGATTTATTTCTAGAAAATTTAGAAAATTAGGCTTTCATAATTCTTTTTGTGTGAATCCTGTTGGATCTAGTGGATGACTTTGGAGTGCATGGAATGCCTCGGTTCTCTCCTACAAAGTTATTTTCTCATCCCTAAATATCATTCTACTTGATGTCAAAGATGTTAGAAATCACTCTTGGTGTGTTTGGCTTGGTTTATGGTGCCCCTGCTTTTGAAAATAGGGACTCTGGTTGGAGGCTATTTAGTGATATCCTTCCTCTTCATCGACCCTTGGTGCTACTATGGGACTTTAACCTAGTAATTTACCAATATGATAAGTCATTTACCAACATGATAATTCTGGCCCTTCTGATTCTCCCCTGAGAGGGGAGGAAAGCTTCCTCAATTACCTTTCTTGTTGGAGCCTTTTTGAAGTTAGAAATATTGGTCCATGATTTACAAGGACAAATAACAGATTCACTTCACTCCAACATCTGAAAAGGTTGGATAGAGCTTGGTGTAATTTTGACTTTCTAAATTTTTTTCCTTCCTTATCTATTAAGAACTTAGGCATATGAGTCTCTGACCACTCTTCTATGCTGTTAAATCTGTTTGATAATTTTACTTTAGGCTCTCATCCTCCTAGAAGATTTGAGATTCGGTGGTTAAAAGATGCATATACGACTTACCTTCTTAAGTTTATTTGGAGTCTTCAATTTCCTGGATCTCCCTGCTTTAGAGTATCCAGGCTGCTATTCATCACTCTTAAGGCCTTTATAGAATGGTCTCTACGCAGACCTTCTCTTTCGAACCAAATTAGAAATGTCAAGCATAAATTGCTTCAAGCTCAAGCTAATCTCCGTGACCCTAGTGCCTCTGCTTCTTTTTTCTCCTTGCATTTTGATCTTCAAAAACTGCGTCAATGCGAAGAGATTTTTTGGGCTCAAAGAGCCAGATGCTGCTGGCTCATATAGGGCAGTAGGAATACTAATTTTTTTTTCATTCTTATATAAAGATTAGGAAAAATCGAAATAGTATCTGGTCTATTAAACTTTCTGATGGCACTTTTGTCTCTGAGCCAGCAACTATTATGACTGCTTTCTCTGATCATCTAAATCAATTTATTCTCCACCCTCTCCCTCATTGGATGATCTTCTGGCTGACAACAATAACTTGTTTGCTTTTTCCCAACTCTTTAATGTTTCAAACATGCTAACAATTGATTAGCAAAATCTTCTTACTTTTCCCTTTTCAGCCTCTGAGGTGAAGAAAGCAGTTTTTGAAATGGCCCTCCTAAAAGTCCCAGGCCCTGATAGTTTCCAACCAGCTTTCTTCCAAAAAATCTGGCCTATTACTTCTTCATGTATTATTTTAGCTGTTCTCTAGTTTCTTAACTCTGGTTACATGCTAAAACTCATATAGTTCTTATTCCAAAATGCCACAATCCTCAAACAGTTAGTGACTATAGGCCAATAAGCTTCTGTAATATTTTGTATCGAATAATTGCAAAAGTGTTAGCAAATAGGCTCAAGTTTGTGCTCCTCTCTCTAATCTATATAAATCAAAATGGTTTTGTGCCTCAAAGACTAACTCAGGACAATATCTTAATTGGTCAGGACCTTGTCTTTAGTATCCACAGCTCAAAGAGTAGTTCCCATCCTAAATTATGTGCTCTTAAACTTGATATCTCCAAGGCATTTGACAGGGTTAGGTGGGATTTTCTTGAGCAGTTGATGAATCAAATGCATTTCCCTTCTAATTTTACTAGGCTTATTATGCAGTGTGTCATCACTGTTTCCTACTCCATTCTTATTAATGGATCCCAATATCAATCCTTCCTCCCCTATAGAGGGCTTAGGCAAGGATACCCCCTCTCTCCATTCATGTTCTCTCTTTGTGCTGAAGTTCTTTCTAGCAGCCTGCAAGTAGCTGAGCAGATAAGCTTATATTTGGCATTCCTATCTCTAAAAACCTCTCTATTTCTCATCTCCAATTTGCGAATGACACTCTGCTTTTCTTTAACCTCCAACCTAACACAGCTTTAAACCTGAAAACTATTCTATCTGATTATGCTAGGCAATCAGGCCAGGCCATAAAAATTAATAAATCATCTCGGGTTTTTAGTCCAAACTGTTCTAGTGATTATAAAAATGATTTCACTAGGAATCTTGACCTTCAGTGCAACGACCCCCTTATCCGACTCGGACGAGACGGGGAGGTCGGTGCTAAAAGTAACGGCGGAACATCAAAAGCACAACATCCCAACATATATATTGTAACACCCCCGATTTCCAGAGGGACCGGAGATCGGGGTAGTGTCCTCCATACAGGGAATTACCCTTTCGTATAAGGAGTATTAGTAACAAGAAAGTGAAAGGAAACATCCAAACTACTGATTAAAAGTTTACACGATAACATTGTTTGTGGCTGAGTCCAAACATGACAACAAGCCTAGCAAAAGAGATATTACACCAAAAGTTTGCTCTACGGTTAATTACTAATTGATACTGTTTGCAGGTGAGAACGAATCGTGAGTCCAGCGCGTTACCCCATGCAAACCAGTCATATACCTGCGGGGGAATTAAAAGACACAAGACCGCAGTTTTTCGAGTATCAGTAAAAACTCAGTGAATATACACCTTAGCATGTAAAACAGAACGGCTAAGAAAGGTTACGGGGTTTACATTTGAAGGAGTTTAAACAGTAACAGAGTATAAGTATAAAGATCAGAGTTTACAATGTCTCGTAAGAATCTCAAATGTTCAGTAATTCAATTTCAAGGATATTTTCTCAAGTTGCATGTCTAATCAGAACACGGCTTATAAATAACAGTTTTCAGATTTAGAGCCAAAGATGTCGCATTATTAACTCGCAGTAACCAGGAGAGACCAGGGTGAATAATAACAGATGATACTGGCTTATAGGGGGTTCTGATAACCCGACCTCTCTGCCAAGCGTTGTGGATCGGGGTTTCCGATCCCGCTAGTCATCATACAAGCCAACTACTAGACCTTAAGTGTCGACACCCTCTTAAGATTGTAAGTCA
This sequence comes from Linanthus parryae, assembly GCA_023055425.1. Taxonomy (NCBI): domain Eukaryota; kingdom Viridiplantae; phylum Streptophyta; class Magnoliopsida; order Ericales; family Polemoniaceae; genus Linanthus; species Linanthus parryae. Next base: position 75,703,615 of record JALGPY010000009.1, on the reverse strand, counting down.
GAAGAGTAGTACTAGAATGCTGGAATCCAGCCTACGGCGAAAGGATTCGGGGCGCACGGAGTCCCATATCTTTAGGGGCTAAAACCCAGGGAATCATCACCCGAAATAAGTTTAGGGACTGGAGCCCAGGGGATTATCCCGGTATCTCTTTAGGGACCTGGCCCAGGGAATCATCACCCGATAGTAACGTAACGTAAAGTAAAGTAACACGACGTAGGCGTATAGCACTGTCGTAGACCCAACTGGTTCCAGTACTTGCGATTCTTTCACTTTACGTTATTAATGAATTCTGACTTAGTGATATTTGAACAATTAGTTTTCCGATTTGAAAACAAGTGATACAGTGACGATTTAAAAGTGAGTACGGCAAGTTTAGAAACTTCGGAATAAAGTACGATAATTATTTTCAGATAAACGAGTATCACATGAAAGGAATTGGCACACAAAACTAGGCATGTATCACAAGTATATTTTGAGACGTGAAATAAAATCACATTTGACACGAAAGAAGATAAGTACGCAACGCTAAGCATGAATACTCACCGTGAGAGCCAAAAGTGGTAACTAAGTCGCTACTCGTACACAACGTCGTGATCAACTAGCTCGTCGAAGACAGGCTCTACAATCATACACATAAAATCCTAATCACAAACAAGTTCGTATCGCAAATAGACAATGCATATGTCCTATATGATAAGAATGCGAAAGCCTAATTGAATACCCCTAACGTATTTATAAACTCCAAATTTATTTTAGAAAATTAACCAATAATTTTAAGGAGTGAAAACAATTTAATATTCTAATTAAACGAATTTACTTGTTGATAAAATAATATCAAGTTGTACACTTTATTAAAATATTACTAGTAATATAATGAAAACGAGATTTAGAATTATTTCATCTTTTCAACAATATAATCTTTATCGAATAAATACTTAAACATACACAAAGTATATTTTAATAACTTATTTTTCAACAACTAAATATAAATATATAAACATAACTAGTTTACAATTATCATAAATTTCTATTTTTATTTTGTGTTACAAAACTAATTTATTTTGTAATTATATTTAGTATATAAATTAACAGAAATTAAATAAATATTTATACTAACTAAATACAAAGTAAATACAAGTATAAATACATATATAACAAGTTTCTGGAAATGACAGCAAGCACCCCCCACTAACACATAACAACTTTTAACATGTGATAAAGTATAACCTCCAACTTTCAAATTGTACAACAAAACCCCCCCTGCAACACAATTTTATTCAATTACACTCTCTTCTCAAACGGGTTTCTTCCCGATTCACACACCAACACACACCCACACACATACACACAAGCATACATGATTATGCAGGAATTTAGAGCGTAGAAATCGACGAGAGAGGGTTCAATTTACCGGAAAACGGAGGAGGAGAGTGGGTTGACGATTTCCGGCGAAATCGTGCCCTTGGGTTCGATCGGAGCTTGGCCTCCGGTCGTTCTAGCACCTGGGTTCGATTGGGAGGCAGTAGCAGGCAGAGGGAGAGGCGGAGCCGCGGTGGTGGTCGGAAACAGAGGAGGACGGCGGCGGCGTCGGGGGTCCTCCGTTGCCGTTGCTGGTGCGGTTGTTGTTTCTGCCGCTGTTTCGACGGGGCAACGAGGGGGCTTAGACCGTGAGTGAGAGGGAGAGACGAGGGTGATGCTGGTGGTGAGTGGTGACGGTGATTGAAGGTGGTGGTGAGGGGCTGTGATGCTCTGTTTCGCTGCGGCAAAAACAGAGCAGCGGGATGGGGTTGGTTTCCAGTGGTGGTGGTGATTGGAGGAGATACAGAGAGTAGGCAGAGATGGAGGTGGGATCGGGGTTGAGAGTAGAGTGGTGGCTCACGGTGGTGGTGGCTGGTTTGCTGGGTTTGGTCTCGGCAAAGAAACAGAGGGTGAATGGAGGTGAAGAAGGTAGAAGAAGAGGGGGTTAAGAAGGTGAGGGGGGTGATGAATGGAGGCTGTTGATTTGATTTGAGATGGGGAGCTAGCTGGTAGCTAGCTGGTGAAGGAGGGGGCGTGGGTGGCTGTTGCAGGGAGGTACAGGCGTGGTTCTCAGGCGGCTGCAGCAGGGAGGAGTCAGGGAGAAGCAGGTGAAAGGAAAAAAAAAAAGAAAGAAAAAAAAGGAAAAGAAAAAAAAAAGAAAATGTGAAGTGATGGGTGAGAGAATGTTATTCGGTGTGGCGGATTCGCGAAGTCACGCGGTGGTTCGACACGTAAAAAGTGGTGTACGACGGAAATTAACTCGCGGCGAATGTTTTAAACGCGACGAAAAATTTATAAACGAGATAACGAGCTATACACAACTAATAATAAATTATTGTTTATATAAAATAAACATTTTAAATTTTATACTAAATATATATATATATATGTGTGTGTTATATAAATAAATATTTATAAGTTAATATGTATAAAAATTAAAAAAAAAAACATCATAAAAATAACTAATTAAAATTCACAATTTACTAAAATATAATTAGGAAAATCTCGGGTATTACATCCTACCCTCCTTGGACTAAGTTTCGTCCTCGAAGCTTGAGCGCGGTAATAGAATATACGGGTCTCTAAATGCCAATATACTAATGCAGTAACACGTAGACAAGAAACACATGAGATGCAAGTGACTAATGCAATGCGACGGTATGAGGATAGCATGATTATATGAGATGAGATGCTAGGGTAAGTAATAGCAGGAATTAATGGGGTTTTACATCCTCTCCCCCTTAGAGGAGTGACGTCCCCGGAACTCGTTTAATACCTCATCGACGAAGAGGTGCGGGTACTTATTCCTCATCTCGTCCTCGGTTTCCCAAGTAGCTTCCTCGGTCAGATGATTCGTCCATAGAACTTTGACCAAGTTGGTGCTCTTGTTCCGTGTTTCCCTCGTCTTGCGGTCTAAGATCTTGACTGGATGTTCCTCGTAAGTTAGCGCAGGATCCAATTCTATGGGTTCAGGATCTAGGACGTGGGATTTGTCGGCGATGTATCTCTTCAGCTGCGATACATGGAATACGTTGTGAACACGTCCGAGATTCGATGGTAAATCCAGTCTATATGCCAACTCTCCAATCCTTTCCACGATATCATATGGTCCAATGAACTTGGGGCTTAACTTCCCTTTCTGGTTGAACCTCTTTACTCCCTTGGTCGGTGAAACTTTCAGAAATACTTTATCGCCCACTTGGAACTCGAGTGGCCTTCTTTTCTGATCTGCATATGATTTCTGCCTATCTTGTGCTTCTTTCATCTTCTGCTGAATAAGTCGAACCTGGTCAGTCATATCCTCAATGATCTGTGGTCCAAGTACAACTGTCTCGCTAATGTCGCTCCAGCAAAGTGGAGTCCTACACTTCCTCCCGTACAATGCTTCATGAGGTGCCATCCCAATGCTGGCATGGTAACTGTTGTTGTAGGAAAACTCTATCAGCGGTAGTCTATCAACCCATGAACCCTGAAAATCCATGACACAAGCACGCAACATATCCTCCAAAGTCTGGATTGTCCTCTCTGTTTGGCCATCTGTGGTTGGGTGAAAGGCTGTACTGAAACATAACTTTGTCCCCAACGCTTCCTGAAGTGCTTGCCAGAAATGAGAGAGAAAGTTTGGATCTCTGTCCGAAACTATCAATTCTGGTACTCCATGATACCGCACTATGTTCTTTACGTATGCGTCTGCTCTCTGTTCCATGTTCCACGTGTCCTTCATCGGAATGAATCTTGCCGTCTTGGTCAATCTGTCGACTATTACCCAGATCGAATTCAGCCCATTCCTCGATACTGGTAGGGCCGTGACAAAATCCATTGAGATCGCATCCCATTTCCACTTAGGAACTTCCAGTGGTTGCACTAGTCCGCCCATTCTCTTGTGCTCAAACTTTACTTTCTGGCACGTGAGACATCGAGCCACGAACTCCGCTACTTCATTCTTCATCCTGGGCCACCAAAATTGCATCTTCAGATCCTTGTATAACTTGTCCCCTCCGGGATGCACTGAGTAAGGTGTGCAATGCGCCTCTCGCATCAACTTCTCCTTGATGTCTGCACACTTCTGGGGTACACACAACCTTCCCTTATATCGAATACTCCCGTCTCCGTGAATCTGAAATTCCTTTGTTGAACCGTCCTCGATTTTCTTTCTAATCCTTTCCAGCTTCACGTCTCCTGGCTGGCCTTTCTTTATCTCTTCCAAGATGTCAGGCACAGTCGTCATACTTCCTAACATGTTTCTCACAGCTCCTTGTTCCATTACCTCGATTTGCATCTTCTCAAACTCTTTGCACAATCGGTGTGGTAAAACCCACATGGAATTCACTGTATGACTTGATTTCCTGCTCAAGGCGTCTGCAACTACGTTTGCCTTCCCTTCATGGTATTGAATCTCTAAGTTGTAGTCCTTGATCAGCTCTAACCATCTCCTTTGCCTGTGGTTCAGCTCCTTCTGGGTGAAGATGTACTTCAAGCTATTGTGGTCGGTGAACATCCGACAAGTCGCTCCATAGAGATGATGCCTCCAAATCTTGAGCGCGAACACAACTGCTGCAAGCTCCAAGTCATGTGTCGCGTAGTTCTCTTCATGCGGTTTCAACTGCCTGGATGCGTAGGCAATAACCTTCCTGTCTTGCATAAGCACGCATCCCAAGCCCTTCTTCGATGCGTCGCTATACACCTCAAACTCCCCTGACTCATTAGGTAGGGTTAACACGGGTGCTGTAGTCAGCTTCTCCTTTAAGATTTGGAACGCCTCCTCGCAGCTTTCATTCCAAACATACTTCACCGTCTTCTTAGTCAAATTCGTCAAGGGCCTTGCGATCTTTGAAAAGTCCTTCACGAATCTACGGTAATAGCCTGCCAATCCCAGAAAACTTCTGATTTCTGACGCATTCTTCGGTCTAGGCCAATCCTTCACTGCTGTCGTCTTAGCTGGATCAACTGACACTCCTTCACTAGAGATGATATGTCCCAAGAATGGAACTCTGTCCAGCCAAAACTCGCACTTAGACAACTTTGCATAGAACTTATCCTCCCTGAGGGTTCCCAAAACTTGCCTAAGGTGATCCTCATGCTCTTCCTTGCTTTTCGAATACACCAGTATGTCGTCGATGAACACTACCACAAAACGGTCTATGAACGGTCTCAACGTTCGGTTCATCACATCCATAAATACTGCTGGTGCATTGGTTAAACCGAAAGACATCACTGTGAACTCGTAATGTCCATACCTTGTCCTGAAGGCAGTCTTCGGTATGTCCTTCTCTGCCACTCTCAGTTGGTGGTAGCCTGTTCTCAAATCAATCTTCGAAAAGACACTTGCTCCTTGCAATTGATCAAACAGGTCGTCTATCCTCGGCAATGGATACCTGTTCTTGATCGTGACGCTGTTGAGATCCCGGTAGTCAATACATAGCCTGAGGCTTCCATCCTTCTTCTTCACGAAAAGGACTGGTGCTCCCCAAGGCGATACACTTGGTCTAATGTATCCCTTCTCTAGTAGCTCCTTAAACTGATCCTTCAACTCTTTCAGCTCTGCGGGCGCCATGCGGTATGGTGCCTTCGAAACTGGTGCCGTTCCTGGCACAACTTCGATTGTAAACTCCACTTCCCTTGTCGGTGGCATACCCGGGATTTCATCCGGGAAAACGTCTGGGAATTCCCGTGCTACAGGTATATCTGCCAACACGTTCTCTGACGCGTTAAGGTCTTGAATGTAACATAAGTAAGCCTCATGGCCTTTCTTAACCTGGTTAACGATGGTTAAGGCCGAGACAATCTTGACTGAAGGTTCCCTAGGAACACTGCTATAGGAAATACGCTCCCCGTTGGGTCCTCTTAGCCTCACCTTCTGATCAGCACAGATGATATTGGCCTTGTATTCCGTCAACCAATCCATTCCCAAGATAACGTCAATCTCTCCAAGGTTAAACTCAATGAGATTCGATGGTAAGGTGCAACCTAAGATGTTGACCTCTACTTCTTCACAAATAGTGTCGCAACTCACTACTTGACCGTTAGGTGTCGCAACTGCTATTGGGGTTCTAGCCGAAGGTACTAGTCCTATCTTCTTAGCAAATGCAGATGATATGAATGACAGAGATGCTCCAGAATCAAATAATGTGAAAGCAGGATGATTGTGGACAAGAAAAGTACCAGTCACCACGTTGTTCGCTGCTTCCGCTTCTGTCCGGTTCATCACAAATATCTGGCCACCCGGCCTCTGGTTGTTTCCCTGAGCTGCATTGCCTCCATTTCCATTCCCATTGTTGCCAGCTCTGTAGTTACCGTTGTTACCATTAGCAGTCCCATTCCTGTTCTGCCAACCGTTCCCGTTGCCATTCCCATTGTTGTAGTTTCCCTGCTGACCAGTGGCACCATTCCTGAAGTTGTTGTTGCGGACCTGATTTCCCCCATTCGGATTGTTCTGCCGGAATCCATTCCCATTTTGATTCTGCCGGTTCCCCTGGTAGTTCTGTCCGTTGCCTTGGAAATTCTGTCCGTTTCCTCGATTATTCTGCCCATTGAAACCTTGACGTTTCTCAGCTGCCATCCTCTTCTTACAGTCGATGGATATGTGGCCTCTGATGCCACAGAATCTGCAAGCTAAAGCTGCACCATCACAAGTGAATCCACGATGGTTGCGACCACACCTGTTGCAGCTGTACTGGTTCCGGTTTCCACCATTTCCACGGTTCTGGTGGAAATTGCCTCCACCATTACCGGTTCTGAAACGCTTGTCCGAACTCTGGTTATTGTTTCCTCCATGGCCATAGCCTCCAGTTCCTTGGCCTTCCATCTTCCTCTTCCCGGATTGTTGAACTAGCGTCTCATCGATTCTCCATATGTTCGCTGCTACTCCATAAGCTTCTGACAAGGTGTCATAGCCTCTAGTGAGCATAGTCCTCTGTACTTCAAGCTTCAGTCCTGCTATAAAGCGGGTAACCATGCGCCCTTCTGTTGGCACTGTGTCTTCAGCGAACCGAGCTAACTCCACGAACTTGTCATAATAGTCCGTTACAGAGTCGTTGCCCTGCTTCAACGCGATGAACTCATTATACTTCCGTTCCTTCACATGTTCTGGATAGAAGTTTGTCCTCATAGCAGCCTTCATTGCTTCCCAGTCAAAGCCTTCTTGAGCTAAGAGCCTTGCTCGATTAGCTGTCCACCAGTTATCGGCCTTGTCTTTGAAATAGAAAGCCGCCTCATTGACCTTGCGGGCTTCGGGACATTCCATAGCATGGAAGATTTTATCGAAGTCCCTAATCCAGCTTTCGAGCAGTACTGGATCCTCTTTCCCATAAAAGTTGCTCGGGTTCCTCTGACCTATCTTCTTAGACCAGTCTGGTTCTCGTTCGTTGGCAACATTGTTTTTTGGAGCGCCCTGGTTGTTGTTCACAGCCTGAACAAACTGACCCATCTGAGCGATCAGTTGAGTCACATGTGGGTGCAATTCTTCAACTCCCTCCATTTGGGCTGACGCGTTGCTTCTAGTGGCGTAGCGGTGTTGCCTATCGATCATGCGCCCTACACTATTGCCTATCGATTATTTTGGTGCGGGATATGCATGATGATATAACTTAACTAACGCGTATAAAGCAATTCTAATCACATATAACAACATCAGATACACAAGCATGCAATAAGAGTTAAACGCTTAAGTTATGTTATCGAGATACACGCAATTCGAGAAATAAATTTCTCCCAAGTAAATGAGCATAAGAGCTAAAGCGTGACTGCTTGTCATACATTACCAAAAGAGAGGGTATACAACCCTTACATTCATCAAGATACAAATAAGTTCAGAACGTGGGAATACTATCGTCCCCCAAAATAAAGTACACAACCTACATAGCTTACAAGCATAAAAGGAAAAGTCATAATGGCAAGAGTGCCTAGACTGACAATAGAGTCCTTTAGAAAGGAGTGGGAGGGTGGGCTCCCTACTAGCTAGTCGTCGAAAGTCTCGTAGTCGGTGACCTCAATCTCCGACCTAGGGTTGTTTGGGTCGGCCCAATGCATCTCGGCCTGCACCAAACGGGCACAAAGGGACTCAGGGGTTACAGTCCATCCACCGTTATGACGGTAGCCGGCAGGCTGGGGCCTCAAGGAGTGGTTCACTATGCCACGGTACTCGTGCTTAAGGGCCAAGTAAGGCTCAACACTGGGCAGAGAAGCTAGGATGCAGTGCACCTTTACCAGGTTATGGTAGAAGTTATCGGTACGGTGGTACCTAAGGGCCCAAAGCTCACATCGCCCTTCTACCCTGTTGCAGAATTGGGTGATAGTCTCCCCAGGCCTTCGCTGGGTACCAGCAGGGTAGTCGTCTCTAAACTCTGCGCGAGTCGGGGTTCGGATTCTTACGGCCATCTACAAGGTAAGGAAAAACAATCTATTAGTCTAATATTCCATCTTCCTAAAGGTTCTCTTAAGGTAAGTCACCCTAGGAGTATGTAAATAAACTAAAGCGCATATAAACACGACAGAAGCATAAAGCATATAACAATTTAGCATGTTAGAATAAGTAAAAGAGAACACCCATACACCCCGGCTTGTCTTTATTTTACTTAGCTTTTATGTTGCCCTAATCAAGTTCAAACTTGGTTAAAGTAAATTTCAAAAGTCTTAGTTTTTAAACGTTTTCTCCCTACAGTCCTAATTGGATGTCACTGCTCTGATACCAACTGTAACACCCCCGATTTCCAGAGGGACCGGAGATCGGGGTAGTGTCCTCCATACAGGGAATTACCCTTTCGTATAAGGAGTATTAGTAACAAGAAAGTGAAAGGAAACATCCAAACTACTGATTAAAAGTTTACACGATAACATTGTTTGTGGCTGAGTCCAAACATGACAACAAGCCTAGCAAAAGAGATATTACACAAAAAGTTTGCTCTACGGTTAATTACTAATTGATACTGTTTGCAGGTGAGAACGAATCGTGAGTCCAGCGCGTTACCCCATGCAAACCAGTCATATACCTGCGGGGGAATTAAAAGACACAAGACCGCAGTTTTTCGAGTATCAGTAAAAACTGAGTGAATATACACCTTAGCATGTAAAATAGAACGGCTAAGAAAGGTTACGGGGTTTACATTTGAAGGAGTTTAAACAGTAACAGAGTATAAGTATAAAGATCAGAGTTTACAATGTCTCGTAAGAATCTCAAATGTTCAGTAATTCAATTTCAAGGATATTTTCTCAAGTTGCATGTCTAATCAGAACACGGCTTATAAATAACAGTTTTCAGATTTAGAGCCAAAGATGTCGCATTATTAACTCGCAGTAACCAGGAGAGACCAGGGTGAATAATAACAGATGATACTGGCTTATAGGGGGTTCTGATAACCCGACCTCTCTGCCAAGCGTTGTGGATCGGGGTTTCCGATCCCGCTAGTCATCATACAAGCCAACTACTAGACCTTAAGTGTCGACACCCTCTTAAGATTGTAAGTCAGAAGAGTAGTACTAGAATGCTGGAATCCAGCCTACGGCGAAAGGATTCGGGGCGCACGGAGTCCCATATCTTTAGGGGCTAAAACCCAGGGAATCATCACCCGAAATAAGTTTAGGGACTGGAGCCCAGGGGATTATCCCGGTATCTCTTTAGGGACCTGGCCCAGGGAATCATCACCCGATAGTAACGTAACGTAAAGTAAAGTAACACGACGTAGGCGTATAGCACTGTCGTAGACCCAACTGGTTCCAGTACTTGCGATTCTTTCACTTTACCTTATTAATGAATTCTGACTTAGTGATATTTGAACAATTAGTTTTCCGATTTGAAAACAAGTGATACAGTGACGATCTAAAAGTGAGTACGGCAAGTTTAGAAACTTCGGAATAAAGTACGATAATTATTTTCAGATAAACGAGTATCACATGAAAGGAATTGGCACACAAAACTAGGCATGTATCACAAGTATATTTTGAGACGTGAAATAAAATCACATTTGACACGAAAGAAGATAAGTACGCAACGCTAAGCATGAATACTCACCGTGAGAGCCAAAAGTGGTAACTAAGTCGCTACTCGTACACAACGTCGTGATCAACTAGCTCGTCGAAGACAGGCTCTACAATCATACACATAAAATCCTAATCACAAACAAGTTCGTATCGCAAATAGACAATGCATATGTCCTATATGATAAGAATGCGAAAGCCTAATTGAATACCCCTAACGTATTTATAAACTCCAAATTTATTTTAGAAAATTAACCAATAATTTTAAGGAGTGAAAACAATTTAATATTCTAATTAAACGAATTTACTTGTTGATAAAATAATATCAAGTTGTACACTTTATTAAAATATTACTAGTAATATAATGAAAACGAAATTTAGAATTATTTCATCTTTTCAACAATATAATCTTTATCGAATAAATACTTAAACATACACAAAGTATATTTTAATAACTTATTTTTCAACAACTAAATATAAATATATAAACATAACTAGCTTACAATTATCATAAATTTCTATTTTTATTTTGTGTTACAAAACTAATTTATTTTGTAATTATATTTAGTATATAAATTAACAGAAATTAAATAAATATTTATACTAACTAAATACAAAGTAAATACAAGTATAAATACATATATAACAAGTTTCTGGAAATGACAGCAAGCACCCCCCACTAACACATAACAACTTTTAACATGTGATAAAGTATAACCTCCAACTTTCAAATTGTACAACAAAACCCCCCCTGCAACACAATTTTATTCAATTACACTCTCTTCTCAAACGGGTTTCTTCCCGATTCACACACCAACACACACCCACACACATACACACAAGCATACATGATTATGCAGGAATTTAGAGCGTAGAAATCGACGAGAGAGGGTTCAATTTACCGGAAAACGGAGGAGGAGGGTGGGTCGACGATTTCCGGCGAAATCGTGCCCTTGGGTTCGATCGGAGCTTGGCCTCCGGTCGTTCTAGCACCTGGGTTCGATTGGGAGGCAGTAGCAGGCAGAGGGAGAGGCGGAGCCGCGGTGGTGGTCGGAAACAGAGGAGGACGGCGGCGGCGTCGGGGGTCCTCCGTTGCCGTTGCTGGTGCGGTTGTTGTTTCTGCCGCTGTTTCGACGGGGCAGCGAGGGGGCTTAGACCGTGAGTGAGAGGGAGAGACGAGGGTGATGCTGGTGGTGAGTGGTGACGGTGATTGAAGGTGGTGGTGAGGGGCTGTGATGCTCTGTTTTGCTGCGGCAAAAACAGAGCAGCGGGATGGGGTTGGTTTCCAGTGGTGGTGGTGATTGGAGGAGATACAGAGAGTAGGCAGAGATGGAGGTGGGATCGGGGTTGAGAGTAGAGTGGTGGCTCACGGTGGTGGTGGCTGGTTTGCTGGGTTTGGTCTCGGCAAAGAAACAGAGGGTGAATGGAGGTGAAGAAGGTAGAAGAAGAGGGGGTTAAGAAGGTGAGGGGGGTGATGAATGGAGGCTGTTGATTTGATTTGAGATGGGGAGCTAGCTGGTAGCTAGCTGGTGAAGGAGGGAGCGTGGGTGGCTGTTGCAGGGAGGTACAGGCGTGGTTCTCAGGCGGCTGCAGCAGGGAGGAGTCAGGGAGAAGCAGGTGAAAGGAAAAAAAAAAGAAAGAAAAAAAAAGGAAAAGAAAAAAAAAAGAAAATGTGAAGTGATGGGTGAGAGAATGTTATTCGGTGTGGCGGATTCGCGAAGTCACGCGGTGGTTCGACACGTAAAAAGTGGTGTACGACGGAAATTAACTCGCGGCGAATGTTTTAAACGCGACGAAAAATTTATAAACGAGATAACGAGCTATACACGACAAATAATAAATTATTGTTTATATAAAATAAACATTTTAAATTTTATACTAAATATATATATATATATGTGTGTGTGTTATATAAATAATATTTATAAGTTAATATGTATAAAACTTAAAAAAAAAACATCATAAAAATAACTAATTAAAATTCACAATTTACTAAAATATAATTAGGAAAATCTCGGGTATTACATATATTACATACTATTAAACATTACAAAACATCATCAAGTCTGTCACACATTTCTATTATACATTATTCTAACATTATTCATACTATACCACAACTTGTGACGGAACCTCGTTAGTGAGTCTCGTACCCGGTCATGCCATAGTCTTCTTCTTCTAAACCTGCGGGGGAAGGAAACAAAGACCACAATTTTCTAAAATCAGCATAAAGTACTGAGTAAGTAAACACCCTAGCTTGTAAAACGGAGGATAGAGCATTATTTTATTTCAAGTCAAAATACGAGGAATAAGTCAGAAAAGTATAAACTTGATGAATAACATAAGAATGCAAATAACCTCTTATCTTTGAAACTTTCTTTCTTATTCTGTAGCGGGCAGTGATATCCCGATTATCCCCTCTTTCTCTTTATAAACTTCCTTGTCTTGTAGAAAAGCCCTTTTTAACTTTGTTGATACGGGGAAAGATCTACTATACTATCACTAGCTACCATGACCTTAACTACCGGCAGCCCCCAAAGACTTCTTGCGGCCAGAGGGGTGAGTACATGGAGACACCCGGCAGGTTGCGACCGGATTAAAATAATAGGGGTCGAGTGACCGAAGTCAACACGACAATAATAATAAGTTTCTCCCGTACAACTCTTTTCACTTTACGTAATTACGTTTTATTATTTTCGTGTGACGATTTCAAGAAAACATTTCAAATCGTAAACAATCTCAAGTAAAACAGATATATCACCAAACACATTTTGAGACAAATATTAAAATCGCATTATGACACGAAAGGAGCTAGGCACGCTAGGCTAGGCATATTTACTTACCTTGCTTATTCAATGAATAGCACGTATGTGACGACCCGTCACAATTTTAATTACAAAAAATATCGATTATACGATAAAAATCACGGTTTACTGTCAACCCGTTGACACTTTCATACTTCCACAACTCAACCACCAGGAGACACACAGTCCACCGGACAACATTTTTAGTCAAATTTCTGATAAACTGGTCAATGACTGAATTATTTAAAAAGTTACACCAACTGGTCAAAAATGACATTTTTTATAAATATCTGGTCACAACAATAATTTACAACAAATTGTTAAAAACAGCTGGGGCTGTAAATGAACCAAGCCGTTCGCGAACAACTCGTGTTCGGCTCGCAAAAAGCTCGTTCATGTTCGGTTCGAAGAAATAAACAAACAAACTCAAACATGAAGTTTTGTTCGATTAATAAACAAACAAACACGAGCTTCAGCTCGTTTGTTCGTTATGTTCGCGATCAATTCTCATTTACAGATGTTATATGTAATTTCACATGAGGAAATACGAACATTCTGAATTTTTAGGTGAAAACACATGAAACAAAACAGTAGTGTTCATATATTCATAATATTTTATGGTATATTCAAAAAATATTAATGAAAAAAATATGATGTTCAAACTAAAAAACTACAAATATTTCAATAAGTTGTAGTAGTTTTTCCTAAAATGTGTGCTCAATTTTAGGCTCGTGTTCGCTCGAGTTCGAATAAAATTTAAACAAACAAACTCAAACAGACAAAACACAGTTCGGCTCGAGTTCGTGTTTGTTCGATTAGTTTTGATTTTTAAACGAGCCAGACCCAAACAGCCGATATTCGGTTCGGCTCGGTTCGTTAACAGCCCTAAAAACAGCTAAGAATAACCATTTTAGCTAAACAATTAACTTTTTAGCAATTACTCCGCGATCCAGTCGCGCTCCAGGTCAACTTGTAAAACTGAGAGGTGAGCCAAAATAGCCCAGCGGGTACCACCTAACCACTGGCGTAGAAATCTAAAATCTACTTAACATAACATTTAGTTATTACACATCAGCATGCGGCACCAAATACACAAACAGCGTGATTTATCAATCACCCAAACAGTTAACATATAGCTAAAAAGCTGTATAAAACACACCAGCAGTATATACACAGATATACTGTAACTGCAAAAACTTAGAAGTTAGAATTCCCCTACCTCAAACGGAATCAAACTGCAAAGGCCACCTTGTCCAAATTGAATCATATTCACCAAAGATGAGAATTATCAACTTTCACAACTCACTGCCTACTTTTAGAAGAGTACCAACCCACCTCTTTATTAATCTGAACCAAAACATCTTCCTTACAATTGGTATTTCTTCGACTTGAAAGTAAGACGAGAACTGTTTGAGTACCATGTTCTTACACTCTCAGTGACTTCAAAGCCAAGAAAACTATCTTCATCTATCTCTTTTAATAAATGGGTGCAGCCCACCTTCCCGTCCCTGTTCTAACCAAAGAAGACTCCAAATTTTCAAAGAAAGTTGCTAATAATAGAATTAAAAAGCAAGTCACTTAGTCATTCATACAAGCTGGAGGTGTCATGTTGTAAACGAGGTAATCACATGCTCAAATATATATTTTGCAAAGAAGTCCCCTCCATTCTTTATATTTGCAAAACCAAACACTTTTATTTTCGTGTCATTAACACACATAAATATCCATATTATATTTGAATATCCACATTCAGTTTACAACAATCTCAAACTACACATATGTTTGAAGTCACAAAAAAACTTACTTAGACCGCAAATTACAAATATAAAAAAATTAATTTACACTTTCAAATGTGTAATTAAATATTATGATTTTTTTTTTATAAACTCGGGACCTCACAACGTAGCACTCCCCTAGAAAGACATGTAGTCTTCGTCAACAGATTCGTCACCTACGCGTTATCGATACACGTGTCAAAATAAGAATTTCTATATATTTGACGAGTTTCATTATTTAACTTTCATATACTATACTTATAATTTCTTAATAATATTTTTAAACTCTATTATATTATGTAGAAACCTATAAATTAAGTTCACAAGTTTTTATATTTACTAAAGATTATTTTCACTAACTTAATTATTTTTGAAGTAACTGAAATTCTATAAAGAGTAATATTACTAAAATAACTATTTATTTAGCAAATCTATAAAAACTAAATGTAAAAACAATTTTTAAATACTTACAATAAGTGAATATAAATATTTAAGTTGAGACGAAATATTCTTCTTATAAATAATTGTTTGTTATTAATTGAGAAAATCGTTACCTTTAAATTCTAATATATTTCTTAATAAATAGTTGCAAGTTATATTCCTAGTTCAATTACTTCCAAAATAACTATTATTTAACTAGCAATTATTTTTACATATACCATCTATATATTTAACTCACTTTCATTTAATTAAAATAATAATTATGTTTGTAGAAATGGATTTAAATATTAAAATCATGGTTTATTTTAAAAATTAAATTTTATTTCCCTAGCCACTATTATTATCTAAACTTACTTTTATTTTCTTATTATTATTACTACCATTATTACTATAATTGATATTATTATTATTATTACTATTACTATTACTATCATTATTTCTACTAATATAATTACTATTATTATTATTATCACTATTAGTATTATCATAATTTTTATTCTTATTATTATTATTATTATTATTGTTACTACTATTTCTATTATTGTTATTACTACTTATTATAATTACTACTACTACTACTACTACTACTATTATTATTATTACTATTTATTACAATTACTACTAGTATCATTATTACTATTATTATTATTATTATTATTATTATTATTATTATTATTATTTAATTAAAAAAATAGCTAGAAAGTGTAGGAATTAATTTTACTTTAAAATCATTATTTTATTTTATTTTATATTTTTAGATTGCTAAATAACAAAGAAACCCCCATAGTTTACTGAAATAACAGAAATACCCCCTTTTCTTTAACATATATATTTTCTGAAAATGACAATTACCTTCCCCTTAACATGAATTTTCAATTTGATCGATCTAAACGTAAATCTAAGCATCAAGACATGATTTTGATTACATAAATCAACTCAGGGAGATGAATAGAGCATACTTGAATAAAAAACCGAGAGAAACGATCGAGATTTGGTCCGGGTTGCGTAACCGAACGTTGCTCGCCGGAGTTGGAGCTCGTGGCCGGCTTTAATGGCTTCTTCAGCCAGTTCTTAGCCCTCCAATGGGTTGGTCGGCCTCCTAGGAATCCAATGAAAGCAGATAAAGAAGGTGGGTGGCGCTGGTTCACGTTGGTGAAGTTTGGCCGGAGCTTTGGCCGGTTTTAATGGAGGTTGGCCGGAGTTTGGTGGTGCTCTGTTTCTGGGTGGTTTAGCTACTGGTCTCGCTTGGATTCAGGCCGTTACAGATAGGGAGAGTGAGAGACAAGGAGGTCAGAGAGTTTGGAAGGTGGTGGTGATGGCCTCGGTGGTTCCCGTCGGGAACAGATGCGGTGGTGGTGGCAGTTTCTGGGCTAGTTGCTGCTGCTGCCGTGCTCTGTTTTGGACAGAGAACAGAGTGAGGCAGAGAGGTAGAGGGAGGAAACAGAGGATGGAAGAGAAGTGGAAGGCGTGGGTGGTAGCTGTGTTCTCGGTGGCGGTGATGGTGATGGCCGGAGGTTAGGAGAGATGATCATGGTGGTGACGTTGGTGACTATGGTGGTGTGTGCTGCTGAGAAAGAAGAAGGTGATGATGTGTTTATATAGGGAGAAGAGAGTGAGAGAGGGACGACGTGGAAGGTGTAGACATGGAAATTTTAACAAATTTAATTTCCACGTGTCAAAATTATGGCACGCTACACATGAAAATTGACATAAATTATCCTACAAAAGGGGTGGTTTTTGTGTAAATAACTGAAAGTTGCTAGCTCTTTAATTAAATATTGAGAGATAGTAATTATTTATGTTATTAGATATTATCTCTTAAAAATAGATAAATAAAGAGATAAATATTGAAAATTCCACATCATCCCTCATTTCCTCTATAAATAGAGGGCCATCCCCAAGCAGAAAAACACACTTGGAGATTCAGAAGTAGCAGAGCTCTGACGAACAAGCCATTCAAGGCCCGAAGAACTCCATCGCTGCTCAGAATTGCCGCCTCCGCCTACATCGGAGATCCCAACTCCGCCCAAACCGGAGAAATCACATCCGCCTACATCGAAGATCAAAGCTCCGCTCAAATCGGAGAACAACCCAGCTCCGCTCAAATCAAAGAAGATCAGATCCGCCTAAATCGGAGAAGATCAAACCCCTCAATCAAAGAAGGAGAGAAGAATCAAAGGATATTATTTTCTTATTTAAGAAAATACATACCAGAGATTGTAGTCCCGATTTATTTTTCATCTAATTGAATTTGTCGCAGATTTACTTGTTTATTTTCTTGAACAACAAATTTGTGTGAACAAATTTCTGGCACGCCCAGTGGGACCATCTCTGTCTTTCATCCAATAAAGTCGTTGCAACAGTTCTAGACCAAAAGATCCAGACCGTCAAATCTGCAAGTTCTGACAAAGATGGCTCAAGAACAAGTGAAGAAAGTTTGGGACCAATGACCCGAAGCAAATATGTGGCTCTAGGCCGCCCTCCTATGGTGTTGATTCCCAAATCAACTCCGGTGTTTGGATCCAATCTTCCCGACGTTCCAGATCTTCGCATCCAAGTCGAAGCTCACAAAGGTGATCACGATGCACCGGGGGCAGGAAGTCAAGCCAATTCACCAATAAAGAAATCCCCCTCACAGTCATCAAGCAATGGAGATCCTGATGGAGACGATGTTCCAACACACGATGATAAGGAGGACGATGATGACAGCTCAGAATACTCCTTCGACGCCATTGAATCAAAGTCACACAAAGACGGTGGTCCCGAGACTTCTGACTTCTCTATCATGCCCGTCATGACCACGAATGTCGTTTCACTAGAAGAGCAAGTTTCACTATTATCTAGGAGTGTTGAGGAAATGAAGCTTGCTATGGAGAAACGTGATCTTCAGTTTGCAGCACTGATGAACAGGATGGAGAATATGGGAGAGTCAAGCCATGTTGTCCACAACCTTCAAAGAACTGAGGATGTAGCTGGCAAGAACAAGGAAAAGTTTCCAGATCTAAATATCTCGGAAGATGGTTATATTCCAGTCAGCCAGTTGAAGAACTTTATTGTTGAAACAATGAAGGAGAAGCAAGAAAAGGTGGAGGAGGCGCCCAAACCTTTAACAGGGTATAAGAAGCCTTACTCTGAAAGGATCGAGCTCCTGCAATTGCCTACAGGATATAATCATCCAAAGTTTAAGTTATTCAGTGGCAAAGGCAATCCCAGACAGCATATTGCTCATTTTGTGGAGACGTGCAACAACGCAGTTTCGTATGGTGACCTACTTGTCAAGCAGTTTGTTCGAACACTTGATGGCTATGCTTTTGATTGGTATGGAGATCTTGAGCCAAGATCAATCGACAGTTGGGAGAAAATGGAGAACGAGTTCTTGAATCGATTCTACAGCACAAGAAGGACAGTGAGCGTGACCGAGCTCACTAACACCCGCCAATGGAAGGATGAGCCTGTGATCGACTACATCAATCGATGGAGGAATCTAAGTCTCAACTGCAAAGATAGACTAAGCGAAAGCTCCGGCATTGAGATGTGCATTCAAGGTATGCATTGGGGACTTCGCTACATCCTTCAAGGGATCAAGCCTAGAACCTTCGAGGAGTTAGCAACCCGTTCTCATGACATGGAGATTAGTATATCTGCTAGCGGAAGCCAAGGACCACCGATTCAAGACTTTAAACATGCTGGAGTCAAACCAACTTTTCACAAAGGGGGCAACAGTACTTTAAAAGTTGAAGCTAAGGAATCAATGGTTGTAACAGCTGCACCTGTAAAGCTAGGCGCCAAGTCAAGTAATAAAGATGGCGATAAATTCACCTCGTATCAAGCAGGGTACACACCAAAGCCATCGCTGAAGGAATTGCAAGCCAAAGTGTATCCGTTTCCTGACGCTAATGTTCCTGATATGCTTGATCAACTTTTAACCCTCAAACTGCTCGAGCTCCCTGAATCAAAGCGACCAGAGGAAGCTACAAGGGCTAATGACCCACGATACTGCAAGTATCATCGTCTTGTAAGCCATCCGACACATCAATGCTTTATTTTGAAAGAGAAAATACTGCAACTTGTTCGAGAAGGGAAGGTTTCTTTGGAAGAGGAACAAGAAACTGCAACGGCCAATATGATCTCTCTCACTTGTGGTGATGAAGATCAAGAAATGATGTTATATGGAGTATCATGCAATGTCATTGGCGTCAAAGAAGTTGAAGACAATTTTATTCAATTGTTGCAAGTCAAAGATAACGAGGTAGACACCACAAAGATGCATTCTGTCTTTCACCGTCTTGGAAAGAGGAAAGCAAGATAGTCTGTGTTTAATCGTTTAGGATTGAAGGGTGCTACTACCATGACTCCTAGACGAGCAATCTACAACAGTCTGGGTACAACCATGGAGCGTGGGATGAAGACTATGGCTCAAAGTAGAAAACTACCTGCAATGTAAAAAGAACGGGAGGAGATCGCTAGTAAGTTTCCATCTCGAATGAGGAGGCACAGAGAAGTTGTGGCAGCAACCGAAGGCGTGATGAAAGTTAGAAAGCAAACCATCGTCGTCACTAAAGTGGTAGATGACGAAAGAGGAAGAATTTGCCCCGCCAATGGCAAGTTCTTGAAAGATGATCATCCTTAAAAATAAATTGAAGGCTCCTGTAGCACGATCCTAAACTGCTTCAAACGCCCTGTAGTACGCGCCTAAACTGCTTCAACGCTCCTCTAGTACGAGCGTATAAACTACTTCAACGCTCCTGTAGCACGAGCCTAAACTGCTTCAAACGCTCATGTAGCACGAGCCTAAATTGCTTCAACGCTCCTGTAGCACGAGCCTTAACTGCTTCAACCGCTCATGTAGCACGAGCCTAAACTGCTTCAACGCTCCTCTAGTACGAGCGTATAAACTACTTCAACGCTCTTTTAGCATGAGCCTAAACTGCTTCGAACACTCCTGTAGCACGAGCCTAAACTGCTTCAAACGCTCATGTAGCACGAGCCTAAACTGCTTCAACGCTCCTCTAATACGAGCTTATAAACTACTTCAAACGCTCCTATAGTACGAGCCTAAACTGCTTCAACGCTCCTCTAGTACGAGCTTATAAACTACTTCAACGCTCCTGTAGCACGAGCCTTAACTGCTTCAAACGCTCATGTAGCACGAGCCTAAACTGCTTCAACGCTCCTCTAGTACGAGCTTATAAACTACTTCAACGCTCTTGTAGCATGAGCCTAAACTGCTTCGAACGCTCTTGTAGCACGAGCCTAAACTGCTTCGAACGCTCTTGTAGCACGAGCCTAAACTGCTTCAACGCTCCTCATCGTAAGAGCCTCAACTGCATGATGCTCCTGGCCCGCATGAGCTAAAACTGTGAACGGCCCCAACAAAAAAAATACCCCTTGAACTACGTGCGACTTGATCCCACTTGTGGGTACGTAGGCATATGGGAACATTCTTCCAAGTCCAGTCCAAAAAAAAATATCGTTGCTTTATTGAGATCATACGGCCCAAAGTACATCAAAGAACAACAAGGAAATTAAAGTTTGTGGCCTTCATAATGAACTTGATCTTTCATGAAACAAGAAGTTGCTACTGATCAATGCTTGAGTTGCATCGCCGTACCGGTATGTACGCCATAACGGACTAGCTTCAGGACTTATAAGTCACTAGATCGATCAGAGGAGCACAGTAAAGTGTAGGCTTGATTTTGAATCAAATAGCAACCAAGTCACTAACGTCTTTGTAGTTGCTGGCTTGCTTTGCTTGTGGCTTATCGTTTTGGTTGCATCTCAAATCTTTTCACAGCGGCTGACACATCAATCTTTTGGACAGTCATTACCGAGTATCACTACTGGAGCATCGACCATCGTCAAACGTGTAAAGGTCATTATCGTCATCCGCCTTCAATATAGCTACTGTCGTCTCGAGTTTCACTTGAAACTTTGGACACCATCTCAATGAAGGGGCTGCTGCTTTATTCAAGAATGCCAGGGTGTTTCCAAGAACGCCGTTATTGTCCATGTTGCTGAAACTTGACATGCACGTGCAAAAGAGAAGGCTACGTTTGCATCTTCGACAAACTTCAGAAACTCCAAAGGCTACACCGGGTAGTAATTTTCACTCTTGTGAACAGTCCTCGCTAGGTTCATTCTACACTGAGATCCCACATGTTGTGGTCACTCCCGATTGCTCGAATGTATTGTCATTGTCTCGCAGACATGGTGATGCCTCTGTGTGATCTTTTCAGCTTTTTCGTGAACATTATGATGATGATAGAGGAAGTTAGTCCAAGTTTGCTTGATTGCCGGCTGTGCACCCTTTGGTGGTCCTCATAACATTAGCCAAGCTCGTCTAAATTTTTTGCAAGTGTAGCCTTCATCAGCTAAATTCCTCTTCATTAATATAGTACTGCTCCAACTTGCATGTCAAGTTCCAGTAACCTGCAAGTGAAACAAGAAGAATTGTGCATGTACGAGCTCGTCTTCACCGCAACAGTTCTACCTCCTTTGTTTACTTCACCGTCATTGTGGCTGCTTCTTTGCTGCCACCGTCTCTTGGTTCAGCTTAAAGGCACCGTGAGAACGTTTCCTTTCATAGAGTGCATCATTTTGTGTCATTCACTGCCAAGGCTCATTGCTAATGTCAGACATCAATAATCACTACGGAGCAGGAAGAGAACTCCATTCCATAGATCAAGTTTGCTTCAGTTCAGATTGACATCGCCTGACTTGATCCTACGTCCCAACTTCGTGATCATCACCTTGTCACTATCCAAGCGCATCTCACTCCCTAAACGTCTAAATAGGCTCGACCAGCTCAAATTCACCATCTTTAAATATTGCGGCTGCCCGGTCTATCTCAAGTCACTTTGTCTATGGTCCAATTTTTGAACATTTCGTGCCTCGCTTTTCCGGTCGTGCACTGCATCACGGCTCCTGTAGTATTGCTGCTGACTGTTATTAGACGGATTTGACGACATAGTGGCTACAAGAAATACAACCCAATCAGTACCCTGTATAAAGACGGGGAAGAAAGTGTAACTAAAAAAAAAGTACTTCGTTCTTTCAAAGCAAAGCACAGTGCTTTGTTCTTCTCAAAACAGAGCACAAAATGGCTCATTAACTTCTCAGATCTTAGCCTTCACCAACTGTGACGATTCGTCATCACGTGCCCACTATGCCACAAGCGACTCAAAAGTCCTCCATCTTCTCAATAATGGCGATGTTTATAGTTTCGAAGCAACTCTCAGAGAGTTGATAACAAAATTAAATGTTGTAGATCTTTCTCGCCCACAGTCTAGGATCGACTTAGACACTACCGGCTCGAGGCATTTCGGGTTGTTCATCTCGGAAAATGATAATGGCATGATGGTAAACAGAGCATATAAGCTCTGCTCTTAGTGAAACAGAGCATAAAAGCATTTCTTTTCTTGACGGTTCAAAACAGAGCATACAAGTCTACATGTTTTCTTCGCAAAGTACTCTGTTTAGTTCAAAACAGAGCAATACAAGTCTACTGATCTTTTCAAAACAGAGCACACAAGGACAAAGCACGAGAAAGCTTATTTGATATTCGGAGCTCGCATTTCTCTACTTTATATTATTCGCCTACAGTATCAATTTCGACGCTACCGGCTCAAGGCATTTCCGGTCGTTCATCTCAAAAACAAATATATATATATATATATATATATATGTATATATATATATATATATATATATATATATAAATGGCGTGATGATATGTACTTTGTTCATAGTGAACAGAGCATATGTTGCTATGCTATTGGGAAAACAGAGCATAAAAGTTTCACTAGAAAGCAAATAAAGTTCAAGATCATCAAAACAGAGCGTTATGATCATGTGGCATTCTTTGGCATAGTGATCATGTGGCATTCTTTGGCATAGTGACCATTCTGTAAAAGCAGTTTTTTTATGGAGTTGATACAAAATTAGGAGTTGATACAAATTAAGGTGTAAAGAGCATACCAGTGGGTCTGCAACTATGCAGCAGCTCCGTCGATCGTTAAACCTCTGTTTTCTTCTTCGTTGGCACCCGCTTCGTCAAGTGCGTCTGGGTAGGTGCTATGTTGCTTCGAGACCGAGATGCTACGTTTAAACTAGATGGGTTCCTTTTATAGAAGAAAAACTTGTGTTTTAGATAAAGAAGAAGACTAGCCTCCTTAGAGCATCTCCAATGCTACTAGGTAAAAAATAGGCATATTATGCCTAAGAATACGATTTTGCATTTTTATTTTTGCACTAGGCTCCAATGCTACTAGCTATAAATTAGGCAATTTAAAATGAATGCTATTAGTTAGAGATCTTTTTCACGTGCTAGATAAAAATTAAAAGAAAAACTTAGGACAAGTGGTGGAGAAATTATAGGAGACATGATTTAAATAATTAGTCACACCACAAAAAGTGTACAAATGTCTCAAAAACCTAAAAAGTAGGGAAAAAAATAAAGATGGCTAGGGAATAAACTTCGCCAAGTTTGGCTATAATGATACCTATTTTGTGTTTTGCATAATAAGATGTCTAATCCATTGGACTTCTAATTTTGTTCAACTTCTTTAAATTTTGCCTAAGAATACCAATTTACCTAATGCATTGGAGATGCTCTTATCTCCTCCATGAGCCTGCTTATCTATCATCAGCAGAGACGTTGGAAATCGTCTCTTTAGTTCTTCGTCGACTCCGTATGTGGACATGTTTTTGGACTAGTTACTAGCAGAGTCTCGGCGGGAGTCTCATCTCTCTCTCTCATCCGTGCTACCGAAGCTCTGGCACAAGTTGAGTGTGAAGTCACAAATTGTTTGGGCCAATTAGTCATAGTTCGTGCAAGTGGATGAATTGGGTTAGCAATTACAATCACAGCCCAAGAAAAAAAAAAGAAATGAAGGTTTAGAAAGTTAAAACCACAGCCCATAAGCCATCCAAAATGACAGGACCAGTTAGCCCATGTGGAGGTTCAAGTCCAAGTCACTTTGAGGTATCCAAATTTCCGCAAAATAAATTAGTTATACCATTGCACGAGGCGGACCCACAAGCGCAAAAGCCATGAAGCCGGTCCACACAAGGCGTCAAAGTTATCTCAAGGATTCGAGACAAATCCGCCTACGCAAGCTACAAACAAGGCGAATCGGTCTCGAAGGGGGCATTTGTAGACATGGAAATTTTAACAAATTTAATTTCCACGTGTCAAAATTATGGCACGCTACAAATGAAAATTGACATAAATTATCCTACAAAAGGGGTGGTTTTTGTGTAAATAACTGAAAGTTGCTAGCTCTTTAATTAAATATTGAGAGATAGTAATTATTTATGTTATTAGATATTATCTCTTAAAAATAGATAAATAAAGAGATAAATATTGAAAATTCCACATCATCCCTCATTTCCTCTATAAATAGAGGGCCATCCCCAATGAGAAAAACACACTTGGAGATTCAGAAGTAGCAGAGCTCTGACGAACAAGCCATTCAAGGCCCGAAGAACTCCATCGCTGCTCAGAATTGCTGCCTCCGCCTACATCGGAGATCCCAACTCCGCCCAAACCGGAGAAATCACATCCGCCTACACCGAAGATCAAAGCTCCGCTCAAATCGGAGAACAACCCAGCTCCGCTCAAATCGGAGAAGATCAATCTCCTCAATCAAAGAAGGAGAGAAGAATCAAAGGATATTATTTTCTTATTTAAGAAAATACATACCAGAGATTGTAGTCCCGCTTTATTTTTCATCTAATTGAATTTGTCGCAGATTTACTTGTTTATTTTCTTGAACAACAAATTTGTGTGAACATAAGGCTTCTTTGCCGTGAGGAAAAAGAAGGTGAAGATGATGATGGCGCTGGTGGTGATTGAGTGCAGTGGGTGTGTTGTCCGAAGGAGAAGGGGGAGAGAGAGATTTTGTAGGAGGTGAGTGAAAGTGATGGAGGCGGTGATGAGGTGGTTTGTCGGGGTTGTTGCCGAAGCAAAACAGGGAGAAGAAAATTTGAAGTTGACAAAGAAGAAAAGACAAAGAAGGAAGAAGAAAATATATGGTAATTGCTTGTTTTAGAAAATTATTAGGTGTGGCAATGACACCACTTTACGCGGTGGCTTTACCCGCATTACTGATAGAATTATTAATTTGTTCGCGCAACTATTTATAAATACTATTTTAATATTTCTTAAAATTTAACGAAACTAATTATAAAATAATTTATACAAATTTATTTTTATTTTTCTTTTACGGCTAAATTTATATTTATTTGTCAATTTACTAGTTTACCCCTAAGTATTTTACGGGGTATTACATTCAGCCTCATGAATGCATAGGCAAGTATCTTGGAATTCAATTAGATAATAGAGGATCAAATGGAGATATTATCAAGAATATTATCCAAAAGGTCTCTTCTTTATGCTCAAGTTGGAGTGGTCTTAAGTTAAATATTTTAGGAAGAAGTACTCTTATCAAGTCAGTTATAGCTAGCACTCTAGTTTATCCTATGTCTATTTGTCTTTTTCTCAAAAAGGCTTGTGATACTATCACTTCTGTGCTGTCAATTTTTTTTAGTTTGGAAGTCATAGCAAGAAAGGTATTCACTAGCTCTCTTGGGATTTCCTCTGTAACAGCACCAGTAAAGGAGGGTTAGGATTTAAGAACTTAGTTTGTTTCAATAGAGCTCTTTTAGCTAAATAGATGGAGAATGATTTCAGACCTGAATTCTTATTTTAGTACTTATTTCAATATAAAATATTGTAAAAGAAAACCCTTTCTTGGCTTAAAATTGAACCCTGCTTCTTCTTGTGCTTGGAAGGCTATTTGCAAAGGTAGGGAAACTCTTAATTTGGGTCTTTCTTGGAAAATAACCAATGGAAAATGATATTTTAATTAGAGAAGGAGGATGGATTCACTCAGTCCCAGAGGATTCTATTATAGATTATTTAAGACATGTTGAAGATGGTAACAGATTCATTCGGGTCTCTCAGTTGTTGCAGGAGCATCCTCTGCAATGGAATTGATAACTCTCTTTTAGGAGTTATTTTTATACTTCCATATTACATGTAATAGGCTTATTTCACATGATTTATATGCTATATTTACACAAATATGTGAATTTGACAATTTATAAGCCTAAGAGTGAAAAGTTGTGTTTCTAGCCTATTTGTGCATGTTTTCTCTCATATTTGCTATGATAATTGCACGGGTTGTTTAGTGTTATGTATCTCAGGTAAAATAGGTGCATTGGAGCTTATGAGCTGCTTGGATATTCTTGGAATGGAGCTAGATGAAGATGAGAAAAGGAGACGCAAAAACGAAGCAAAGTTGGAAAAGTCACACAGAACCAGCCTGCACTCTTTTCGATGCTCAGGAAAATCTACAAAAAAATTTGGAGCAAGACCTGCGGCATTGGAAAGTAGACATCCGTAGATTTCCAACGATATATGGTAGGCCCGAAGACGAGTCCGTATGAGGGTGATACAGCCCGCGCAAGATCAACAAATAATTATGTCCGGGAATTACAAACTGGAGGGGCTGAACTGCAATTTCGGCAAAATTACATTAAAAATCGTGTCCAGCTAGTAAAAAACGCCAGAGACCTAAGAGGGGGGGAACTCACGTCTTTTGGAGGGGGACGGACATTGAGGAGCACCGGGGAGCAAGAGAAGGTTGGGGATGAAGCTTGAAGCGCGAAGATCATCAATTTTTGAAGGTTTTAGCGTTTGATATCATCTTCTTCATCTCTCTTCTATGATTATGGATATTTAGACTTTGTTAAACTATTTCATGTCTAGCTAAACTCTCAAAGCTAGGCAATTGATGACTTGATTCATGTTTATGCTTAAATCTAGTTTATGTTCTAGTTAGCTTATATGTTCTTGTGCTTTGTTCTTAGTATTCTTGGCTTGATCACCCGTAGGGTACTATTTGTTCAGATAGTTGCACGAAAGTGAACTAATCGAGACGCGTTAAAGAACATAGTGAGTAGTCTTGTAGTTCGTTGAGACTGAGAGGAGATAAGAACTTGATTAACCAAGTGGGGGTTGTTTCGGTTGGAATTGGCTAGGACTTAGTGAAAACGGTGGACCGAGAGGACCCGGTGAACGAGCCTAACGAGCCAACTAGAACGTGAAGGTAGACGGAGGTGGACCGAAAGGACCCAAAGTCAATCGAAACGCAAATTCACATGAGATCGACAAAAGAGTGTGATGAGTGTAACCTGGTATAATTAGACATAACTAGAGTGTTTCAAGCGTAATCCAGAAATTGCTAAGAACCCTAGGGACCATTGATTGCCTAGTTCTTCTCCATAATCGTATCAAACACAATTATTTTCTTTTAAACTTAAAATCATAAAACATAGTTAGCTTAGGTGTTATTTAATTTTAAGTCGCTTGTTTGTGGGCGACGAACTTTAAAAATCAAACCACTTCTTACCGGTTACTTATGTATCTTTTAATTGATTCTTAATTAGCTTATAATCGTCTAATTCCCTTGGGTTCGATACTCGGAGTCGTAAAATACTCCACTTACTACTTGACCGTATACTTTCGTTTAAGCGCGTTAAGAATTCGCGTCAGGAATAGCACCATTGTTGAGCAGTTATTCCCTTCTTGGTTAAGCCAGCACATTTCGAGTACTCTTATTCCTTTTAGTGATAATGCTGATCATCCTTTCTGGATGCCCTCATCCATAGGAAAGTTTACAGTCAATTCAGCTTATAAGCTTCAAAATTTTAATAACTTTTCCCCTCATTTATCTGCTGGAAACGTTCAATTCAAAAATATTTCCCACTCTTTTAGATAGAGAAACATGTGGTCTTCAGGACTCCCATACAATATTGTTGCTCTTTTTTGGAAAATTCTTACTGACTCTCTTCCTACACTTGAAAACTTGCATGCAAGAATTAGTTCTATTAGTCCTTACTGTCATATTCGTCCTAACTCTCCTGAATCGGTCTCCCATATCTTTTTTGTTTTTCCCAGAGCTCAAAGACTTTGGAGAGTGGCTTCTATAAATTTTATACCTCACCCAAACACAAACATTATCTTATGGATTAAAGGATGGTTGAAAAGAAAAAAGAAATTACAATCCCAGCCCCATTGGCATTGGTTTGCTGCTATTTTCTGGACTATTGGAATTCCAGAAATAAAATGATCTTTGAAAAGCATCTTCTTACCTCGAAAAATCTGTTAGAGCAAGCAAAGGCCAATGCAGCTTCTATTTTAGCAGCCAGTTGCTTGAAGGATTAATTTATTTTTCTGTTTCTTTAGATTCTGGTGATCTAGTGGAGGTTGCTGCTGGTGAGGAAGAGTCCTCTTGAATTCCTGGTTGTGTTCAGTTTGCCCCAGCTGCTTTGGTGGAGGTCTCAGATGTTTGTCCTCTTGCTGTTTTGCCTCCTTTTTTCCATGAGGATCTTTGTGGTGTTGTCTCTGTTCTCCCGGCCCCAGAGGATGCTGAGTTGAGCTTTGTTCCAAGCTAGGCTTGCTTGCAGTTGGATACTCAGATGACTGCCTCTCAAGTCGCAGCTTTTGCTTCCCCTCCTTGTGATGAGTTGTCTGCTGTCATTATTCCCTTCATTGATGCTTAATGTTTGGGTGTTTCTCTTGAATTCATGTTAGCTGATGTACCTACGTGTCTTTGTTTTGTTAGTACTTTGTTTTGGCCTTCTCCCTTAGAGGCTTTTTTGGTTCGTCTTTTGGTTGGACTTGGTCCTTTGGCGATGCTCGGTTCTTTAGTCATTCTGGATATGGGGCATTTTGCGAATGTCTTTTGTTTCTGCTTGTACTCTGTCTTCTCTTATAAGTAATATGTTCTTCTTCTCGGCTTTGCAAAAAAAAAAAAATAAATAAAAATAATAATCGTCATTAACAAACAAAATTGTTGTACATGGGTGCTACCTCAAGTGATAGATTGTTTAAAAATCCTTGCATAACATCACCAACTTTTTTCACTTAATTTTTTCATTAACTTCTTTTCAACCACTTCTTATCTCAAATTTTTTTCACAACTAAAAAAATCGACTTAAAAATCCAAAAAATAATACCAACCCCACCAATTGTTTCTGTTAGAGATAAAAACCATGATTGGTAGTTTGTACTACCTCCGTTTCTTCTCTATCACACCGGTTTGACTTTTACCACTATTCACTGGGTCACTTTGACCCGATGATTTGGGTAGCAAAACGATTGAATTTTTTGATAATTTTTTCATGGTGTTGTAGACTTTTACCACTATACACCGGTTTGACTTTTACCACTATGCACTGTTCAATAATACATTTTCTTTTGCTTTTGTCACCAGTTTCCAACAAACGTGTCTCTCGCATGGACCTTAAACTCTACCTACCACTTTGATTCCTCTCTTTTTTATCATTTAACTTTTTTGATTTGTATTTGGATCACTTTGACTGGGTGATTTGAATCGCAAAACGATAAGATTTTTTAATAATATTTTCACCTTATGTTAGAGTAACTTTTATTCTACAACAATATGAAAAATTATTAACAAATTATATCATTTAACTATCCAAATCGCTGGATCAAAAGTATCCAGTGAACAGTGTTAAAAAATTAAAATGATGGGAAGAAAAGAATCAGACTGGTACCCAGTTTCGTAACTCAGCGGAAATTAATACTCCGTCTGACACCTGTGAACTCCACTCCACAAACGCTACCTACCAAAAATGTATCACATGGCCACCTAAATAAGTAATAGTACTAGTATGTAGTTCATCGTCTAAGACAAGAGAGTCTACATCAATTTATACCATGACAGCCAATCTAGTGTTCATCCCCTCACCGGGAGCCGGCCACATCTTCGCCGCCGTCGAGCTCGCCAAGCTCCTCGTCGACCGAGACCGCCGCATCTCCGCCACCGTCCTCTTCATGACCTTCCCCAACAGCATCAACACCAAATCCATAGCCGCCTCCAATCCCCATGATCGGATCACCTACGTCCATCTCTCCCACGACGGCTTCGCAACCGACCCTACGAAGCCGCCGTGGACCGGTTTACCGGCCTTGATCGACTACCACATGCCTCAGATAAGAGACTTCCTCGCCGAGTCGACTCGGCCTGAGTTGGCCGAGTCGACTCGGCTGGCCGGCGTCGTGGTCGACATGTTCTGCGCGCCGGTGATCGACCTGGCTGACCAGGTCGACGTTCCGAGCTACGTCCTCTCGACTTGCGGCGCGGGATTTCTCTGCCTCGCGTTCCATGCACTCGACCGGGACCTGAGTCAGTTCAAGGACTCGGATACCGAGTTGGTGATCCCCGGTTTCGTCAACTCGGTTCCCGCCAAGGTGTTGCCTCCTGAGTTCACAGGTGGCGATTGGTCCAAAATGTTCCTGTCCTGGGCTGCGAAATGTAAAAACTCCAAGGGCATTCTCGTCAATACGTTTTTCGAGCTGCAATCCCATGCGATCACGTATTTGTCGGAGAACGATACGATCCCTCCGATTTATCCGGTGGGACCCATACTCAACCTCGATAACATCCAGACCCCTAAATCCGACTCCATCATTAGCTGGTTGGACAATCAACCAAAATCCTCCGTTGTGTTCCTGTGCTTCGGGAGCATGGGAACCTTCGAGCCAAAACAAGTGATGGAGATTGCGCGTGCTCTAGAAAATAGCGGGACGCGCTTTTTATGGTCCCTACGTCGACCTATATTGAAGGGGCATCCGGTAAAACCCGGAGAATACGAAGACTTTGCGGAAATCCTCCCTAAAGGGTTCTTGGAAAAGACAGCAGAGATTGGGAAGGTGATCGGTTGGGCCCCACAAACAACAGTGTTGTCTCATCCCGCAACGAGAGGTTTCGTTTCTCATTGCGGATGGAACTCGAGTTTAGAGAGCATCTGGTTCGGAGTGCCTGTGACTACGTGGCCACATAACGCAGAGCAGCAGAGTAATGCTTTTGAGTTGGCAAGAGAGATGGGAATCGCTGTTGAGCTCAAGCTGGATTACAAGAAGAATTTCGGTGCTGATGCGAATTATCTAATAACTGCGGAGGAGATAGAAAAAGCGATAATGCAGTTAAAAGAGGTTAGCGACTCCGATGACAACTTAATCAAGCAGAAGCTGAAGGATATGAGCAAGAAAAGTAGAATGGCTATAGCAAAGGGTGGTTCATCGAACGCTTATCTGGATCGCTTCATTGAGGACGTGATTGGTGACTCGAACTTCAACAAAATTGACTAGAGTGTTTTTTTTTTTTTTTTTGAATAATTAAAATTGACTAGAGTTTATCATTTGGTGATTTGCAGTAAAAATAAATATGTTGTCGATTTATGTTTTAATTCCAGTGAATTTCAATCTTCTTTTCTACGGGGAAGTGTTTTTTGGAAAGATAGTTGTATAAAATAAGAACTTCAATACATAACAAACCCAATAACAAACCCAAAAACTAGCATAATAAAGCTGATTTTGGAAACATACATAGACCGCTCAGAAAGAGGAAACCAAAAGACTACTCTTTGCATACAAAAAAATTACATGGTATCCATATAGGGCCTTATGGCCAAGCCAGCAAGATGCAACTTCGCATCGTCCAACTTTCCGGATTATGAAGAGTTCCACTAACCCCTAAATTCTAAACACTATAGAATTTGATAAGTTGCTAGACATTCTGTACTGATATGGTGACATAATTAAAATTTAAAGTAAAAGCTCAGAAAATACCAAAAAAGATTGCTAGAAGTTTGCAGAGTAACTTGACAGTGCCACAATAAGTGCTCAATATCTATAGTCTCCATTATGGTCTTGTAGTTGGGAATGACCACCCAACAGTTTTGCTTGTTTAGCTTTTCAAAATATCTATATATATATATATATATATATATATATATATATATATATATATATATATATATATATATATAGAGAGTCTCCATTTCAATCAAAAAAAAAGTGCTTAATTGCATAGGGGCACTCTCAGAGAGTAAATATATATATATATATATATATATATATATATATATATATATAGAGTCTCCATTTCAATCAGAAAAAAAAAAGTGTTTGATTGCATAGGGGCACTCTCAGAGAGTAAATTGGGTCTTTGTTGTAATAATATATTTAATTCTTAAAGGAAAGCATAGTAAGTATTCTTAAAGGAAATTCTTATACTTATCCTGTACTGAAAGTTCGTAAAGCCGCCCCCAAACTGGATCGTGGTGTACATCGACGTAGAAGTATCCTGCGAGATCATTGATTTTGGCGTACTCGTGCTTCCGAAAATGATATCCGAATGTTGTATATTCACATGGGACCTCTAGTGCATAGCCAGATAGGGCTGTTATCTCTATTAGATACAGGTAGTTGGATTTCACACATTGAACATCGCAAACTTGAAAAGATCCGCTAAATATGATGAATTAAATGTGAACTCTAAATAAATGAAAGAATTAGAAGTCGTATACATGATATGGGAAACTATTCTTAAAACCTCAAGTGTGCGATCCGAGAAAATGAAGAAATTAAATTAGCATATCAGAAATTTAAAAAAAGTGGCCGCGGTCCGAAATGACTCGACTTGAGTTTCTAAAACCTTGTTTGATTTTTTCACCTTATTAATTTCGAGGTCTTTGGTTCTTAATTTGGCACGATCAATCATTCATGTCCGTGAAGCCAAGCTTACGATGGTTAAATGCAACCAACCGACCGACATGACACTTGCATCTTCACTTCATACATAAAGCCAGCATACATTGAAAAAAAAAGTCATGAAAGAACTAACCATGGCTACTTTGGATTAGGGGTGCAATTTGGACGGGTTGAGTCCGACCAACCCGAACCCAGCCAGGACTAAAGTCGGGCTTGGACACATATTTTGAGTAATTTGGACGGGCTCGGGCAAAAATTCTCAACCCGAATTGCAATTAGGGTCGGGCTTGGATAAGAATATTCAACGATGGGCTAACCCGAATTGCCCAATTTGTCTACTCATTACACATAAATGTTATATTTAAATGTTATATTTGTAGATTTTTATATAGCATATTTATTAAGAATCTATTATTTTTCTATTAATTATTAGTGATATTTTTAATTGTGTTTATGTTCTCAATTAATAGTTTTTTTCGCAAAATATTTACTATATTCTTGTATGAATGAAAATAAAATCACTCTAACAATATATAGTGATTAGTTTTTAGCCTTAAGAAATTGGAATGTCTACATTCGGTATCTATTTTTATATGTAAGTTATTAACTTAACTTTGAGAAGACAATTAAAATTGAGTTGAATGTGAAAATTATGTTAGTTTATTAGTTTAATGGGTTAGCCCGAATTCAACCCGAACCCGATTGGTTTATTCGAATTTGGGCTTGGCCGGGTTGGCATTGCTCCTAACCCGGGCTGGGCTGGGCTTGGGCAACCCCGACAGAACTCGGGCTTGGGCTTGGACAAGGGTGTCAACCCGCCCAGCCCGCCCGAGTTGCAGTCCTACTTTGGATTGCTCTTGGTTTTGTTTTGTCTGAACAAAAATTTGTTTAATTAAGATTTAACAAACTTAGTTGTGGTTCTTATATTTCATTCGAAAGATTTTCCGTAGGTTGGATGAGCACTCGGTTCAATTAGCAATTTATGCTTTATAGCTTTTGTAGGTACGTTTGTTTGAAAAATCCATTTGTATTGATGCATGTGTTAAAAAAAAATACTACTAACGCAGCAGAAAGATGTAACAGCTGTGATCTTCGTCGATCATTGTCAATATCTAAAGAAGATGAGAGACTCAAACTTGAGAATTCTTAATTTATCTGTACAGTTTTCATCTGTACGGTTCGCATGCGGTTAAGATCGAACGTTTGTGAAGATGCCACATGTATCGGTATTTTCTGCCGACTATGTAGGGATTTGGTTGGGCTTTTGTAAACCACGCGCGGCTTTTACCTTTTACTTGCTTTCTCACTCCTCTGTTTCAATGTTGCACTCTGTTTTCCAAAATACACCTTTGATTCTCGATTCAATTGCTCTTGGTTGTTCCCGTATGGAAGATTCTTATGTACCTTGATTTCCGCATTTCACGGGTTAATTTCTTTAGGATTGCTTAATTTTCTTCTTACAAAAACTTTGTTCCTTTCTTCGAATCATGTAGATGATCTGGGTTTTGTTTGGATCAAAGAAATTTAGTGGGTTTTCTTTGTTATGCACAAATTAGAACTATAAAGTAAGAAATAAAGTGAAATCACCAACTGGTTTTTCTTGTTTGCGTTGTTGCACTTGTTTCAGATTGTTGTTCTTCTTCTTTTTTTTTTTTTTTTTTTTTTTTTTACAAAAGTTTCAGATTGTTCTTCTAGATCGAGAATGGTAAAGTTGAAAAGAAAAAAAAATGAATGGAGCGAGAACAGAGGATAAGCCCTTCAAAGGGTAGAGTGAGAAAGTGACTGTGTTATTAGAAAGCGCGTGGGACTCAAAGGGCAAGGATAAATATATTGTTTTGGTGTATCTGAAGAAATTTACGTGGCATCATATGAGCCATACAATTTCAACTGCATCAAAACGATGAAAACTGTACAGAAGCTGAGCCCTATATTTTATTAGGAGAGCTATTTTTTCAAAGTTGAAAATAAATTGATCAATAGCCTACAACGATTTAAATAGGCCAAACTTTAACATCTTCAATTGATAGAATTTCAAAAGAAACTTTATACCGAGATAAATCAACAAATTAAATATTTCCTAATAGAGCAACATTACTGATTTCGAGCCTTATTCAGATGATTTCGAGCAACATTACTAGCTCATATCGGACCTCTTCAATTGTGAGACCCTGATTTTGTGTATAGACAAAATCTGGTTCTCCGTCTTTGACAAAATTTTTCATAAATATTTCATACATTAGTTATATTTTTCTCATAAGAACTCGTCATACCCTAAAAAACAAAAAAAATCTTGTCATGAATTTCATCACTTAAGAAACTTCGAACCTCTACCTCCATCCAACCAACCAACCCACCGATAGTCCTTATGTTCTAGTACCAACTACCACCTCATACTATAGACAACCTCAAACTATAGAAATTCAAATTTGCCCATCTAACTAGCCTTCCACAAGGACACAACTCGCCGGAATGGCACATCTAGTCTTCATTCCGTCGCCGGGAGCCGGTCACCTCTTCTCCACCGTCGAGCTCGCCAAGCTCCTCGTCGATCGCGAGCCCCGCCTATCCGTCTCCATCCTTGTCATGACACTCCCCGGCGACTCCGCCTCCTCGTCCGCCGGAACTCAAGACCGGATCACCTACGTCGATCTCTCCCACGACGGCTTCGCACCCGACACCACCAAGCCGGCCTTCACCGCCTTCATCGACCATCACAAGCCTCAGGTCACAGCCTTCCTTGCCGAGTCGACTCGGTCCGAGTCAACTCGGCTGGCCGGCGTCGTGCTCGACATGTTCTGCGTGACGCTGGCCGACGAGATCGACGTCCCGAGATACGTTTTCTTCACTGCCGGCGCCGCGTTCCTCTGCCTCGCGTTCCATGCACTCGGCCACGACTTGAGTCAGTTCAAGGACTCGGACGCCGAGTTGGCGGTTCCGGGTTTCGTCAACTCGGTTCCTGCCAAGGTGTTACCCATTGGGTTAACAGGTGGTGATTGGTCTGAAATATTCATGTCCTTGATTGCCAAATTTAAACAAGCCAAGGGTATTCTCATCAATACGTTTTTCGAGCTGCAATCCCATGCGATCACGTCCTTGTTGGAGGACGATACGGTCCCTCCGATCTACCCGGTGGGGCCTTTACTCAACCTCAGAGGCTCATCTGGTGAATCTGACTCCATTATTAGTTGGTTGGACAGCCAACCCCCATCATCCATTGTGTTCGTCTGCTTCGGGAGTACAGGATGCTTCGACGCTGACCAAGTATTGGAGATTGCACGTGGTCTGGAAAATAGCGGGACACGGTTCCTATGGTCCCTACGCCGACCTCCATCCAAGGAAGACATGGGGTTTACCACGGATTATAAAGACATCACGGAAGGTCTCCCTAAAGGGTTTTTGGAAAGGACAGCGCAAATCGGGAAAGTGATCGGTTGGGCCCCACAGTCCGCAGTGTTATCCCATCCCGCAGTTGGAGGATTTGTTTCCCACTGCGGCTGGAACTCAGTTTTAGAGAGCCTGTGGTTTGGGGTGGCGGTGGCGACGTGGCCGCTTTACGCCGACCAACAATGTAACGCTTTCGAGCTGGTGAAAGAGTTGGGAGTCGCGGTCGATCTAAAGCTTCATTACAAGAAGGATGTCGGCACCGAGGCGAATTGTTTGGTAACCGCGGAGGAGATAGATAATGCGATAAATCAATTAATGGAGGTTAGCAACTCAAGCGAGAGCTTAATCAAGCAGAAGGTGAAGGATATAAGCAAGAAAAGCAGGATGGCGATGGCGAAGGGTGGTTCTTCGTACGGTTATCTTGATCGCTTCATTGAGGGCGTGATTGCCGACTCAAATTCCGAAAAATATTGCCTTGAGTTTGTATGAATTTACAATGTGGTAGAAATAAGAATACAAGCTTTATTCTCATAACGCAAGAAATAATCAATTTATATCGACAAAGATCTACCTTGTTAGGATATGAATTATATTTTTCAGAGTTTGGTTATGACAGAATATGTTGTAACCACGCTTGATATCGCATATAAGATTATATACTATTCGAAGAGAAGTATACATGAGGATAAGGTGTACATGTCTCATATTCCTGTTTAGGAAACTGAAACAAGATGTGCAACTAACCAAACTTCCACACTTGTTTGCCTGATTGAATCGTACCACGTCAAATGATCACCAAAAGACAAGAAATGAAATCGAAAAACAGTGCGTGCAAAAACACACGCACGCGTCCGTGGAAACAGAATCATATTACTGAGTTTGGAGCAAATATGAAATGAAAAAACAATTAAAATGCTAAATCTTTTATATCTCATTGATCTCAATATCAACACAGTAAATCTCAAACTGGTTATCACTGAATGAAATATTAGGCTCCATCCACATCAAACCCAAGAAGTGGACACAGTAGTTATCCATATTGCTTCTTTGGAGAATGGAATGGCATTGCGAGAGTAAATTCTGATTTTAAAGATTTTGATAACAATAGTTGGTACCGTAACGATGATGACTGTAGAGGAGATGAAGCAAAACAAGAATAAGGTGAAGGATACATGAGAGAAGACATATTCAGAAGGATCGCTGTGAAACAGAAAACAGACATGATCAAATTCAGACTGACACGTCAAATAGAACCACACCAGGCTCTGATATGATACCAAGTCAAGTATTTTGGTGTTTCACTTGAAAATCAATTGTTTAAGTCCCCCAGTATGGGAGAAATTACGATTCTCAAACATTGCCTTGGTAACAAATTACTCAAGTTGGGTTTATGGGTTTATAATTTGAACTCCTCCATTCGGGGTTTCGATTCTATTTTGACCTTCTGAGGGCTCGAATCAAAGCCAACTCGTCGCAACAAAGGTGAAAGAACCTGTCGGAATTTTTCTTCGAAATTCCCACAAATCATAGACCCCATCTCTGAGATTTATTAGCAACTAATGAAAACTTAATCAGAAGAGGAAAAAAAAAAGAAAACAGCACAACTGTGTATGTTTTCATAAACAGAATCTAACTAAGTCATTCATCACAAGTTTAATCATGTGGTGCTCTACTTTCAATTAAATTATATCACTTATAGAAATTGCCAGTGCTTGACACATATTCATAGATTGTAGAGTATCACATGGTGCCGAGTTGGAACATTAAAAAAATTCTGTCAGATGAACATGTCAAAACTGACGTTTCATCGTGCTCCGACGATATTCCAATGGTGAAGATTGATGTTCATATACCAATACGAGTTGACTTTGGAATTGACGTTTTGATAGAGTAATTAGATACAAACCAAGATATCCAAATAAATAGTTCGCCAATGATTAAAAACCACTAGATATCCCGGAACTAGTTCTTAATTCTTATATAGCCATACAGTTTCTAAATCCAGTATCCGGTCACCTCATTTCTGTCGCGGAGTTGGCGAAGCTCTTTTTCGAGCGAGAAAAATGCTTATCCGTCACCATCGTCCTCATGACGTTCTTGGCAGAACATAGCAATGTCTCTCGCTCCCGATCGCCTACCTCGGGTCACTAGACTGGCAGGGGGGATGCCAGAAAACTGAACAGACCAGGACAACATGTTATAAAACCGAAATTACAGGAGTACAGAGGCACAATTCAAAACTTACGTACGGACACTTTTACGATTCTGACAAGGGTATTTGTGAATAAGTTTATGAAAAATAGGGGTAAAATTGTATTTTTCTAAAAATGGGTAGGGCACGTACCCATTTTTAGAAACTCTGGTTTTCCCGGTTTGTATCGTTACCAAATCGTAAAACAAACGAGATTGAAGTGTGAATTTGTTGACCCATATAGGATGGGAATTGATGTTGATTTGTAGCTTAATTAAAAAACACCCTACTGGCCTCCTCCGGTAGCCGGAAACAGCAAAAATGTTTCTTTCAGGGAATAATTCAACTGTGACCTGTTCCAATTGCAAGCTGCTTCGATGATTTCGTAATCTTTAGGGGTTTCTTTATTTGTGCACAAAGCTCATAAACCTAGCAACATTGAGAGGGTCATCTGATAGAACATAGAAACAATGGAGTTTCCAATCCATCTCTTCTTCCTGCATATGATGCTTGGTTGCCTGTTTTTTTCCCTTCCTGCATATGGAGTTTCCAATCCATATCCAGATGAAAGAGGTCAAAATTTCTCACTTTTTATATGGCATTTCCTTTTTTTTTTTAAGTATCTTCTGTGGATTTCCTCTGTTGGGCTTTTAATATTCGTTCATCCGAAAAAGAACCTTCTGAGATTACTGATGAAATTTCCAACGGAAGATGTATTGGTTTACTCTCTGTTCAGAAGGCCCACATCGGACATTCAAAAACAGGAAAAATAATCAATAAGTGTACTGGGTTACTCCTCAAATTACCCATTAATTTTGAAGTGGAATCAGATAGAACCTTTTGAGATTACTGTTTATATTCACTTTACGGGTTCCCTACAAAAGATGGAGATGTAGAATATTTACCATTATAGGAATCTCATAGAACCATCTGAGATTACTGATGAACTGCACTTTACGGTTCCCTACAGAAGATGTATAATATTTACAAATTATACAAGTTTTCTTTAACTCTCTGTTGAGAAGTCTTACATCAGACATTCAAGAACAAGAAAGAGAATCAATTATTGTACTGGGCGATTCCCCTCATTCCCTATTTGTTTTGAGGCTGAACTCCATGGATTCTTAACTGTTGCCTCAAATTTCTGTTTTAGAAGATGTGTATAGACTATAGATGCATTTTTTTATATCATTTACACAATTCTATTTGAAGTTACCAATCTCTTATGTTTTCAGATTTCATAAGCATAGATTGTGGGGCACCAGCAGATTACATAGATCCATATTCGAACGTGCATCATCGCTCCGATGCAAAATTTGTGAGCACCGGATTGAGTTGGAATACATCAAAACAAAGTTTCCGAGATCAGAAACTATACGACTATAGAATCTTTCCCGATGGAGTGAGGAATTGTTACACCTTTAGACCAGAAAAACGCGAGTATACTCACTACCTCGTTAGAGCTTGGTTCACGCGCGACGGGACAGGAATAAACTCGAGCGCATCATTTGATCTCTATGTTGGCGCGATCTTGTGGAGTTCGGTTTATGTTGACAACCATGACAACACGTTGGTTGTGAAGGATATCATCCTTACGTCCTCCACGGATTATCTACAAGTGTGCCTCGTAAACACAGGATCGGGGACTCCTTTCATAATGGCACTTGAACTGAGATATATAAATGGTTCGATATACAAGTCCCAGTCTGGTGCAATGGTACTCAGCAAACGGGAAGCTATAGGTTCGTCTGGGAAAGCTAATCAGCTGATTCAGTAAGTGTTTATTTCAACAGTACACTACTACATTGTTAAGAGCATTTTTTTTTAGGAAATTTTTAAGAGCGGTAGCGGTTAGAGATACTTTCTAAGGGCTAGTTTGGGAAAGAAGCTTTGCTGGCAGCTGAAGCATTCCCAAACTGGCCCTAATTGTTGTTACATTTTGTTAGAGTTGTCAAACGGCCTCGGACTGGCCCAAGGAGGACCACCAGGCCTGGACTGAGGCGGGCTGGAACACTAGGACCTGCACGGCCAACAAGACTGGACCCCTATGGATGGGCCGGTTCTAGCTTTTAAAAAAGATGTATATATGTATACATACAATTACATATATATATATATATGTGTGTGTGTGTGTGTAATTATATATATACGTAAATATAGTGGGGTGGCGTCCGGTCGTGCGCCAGTCCTAGGCTTGCGGTGGGCCGGTCCGGGCCTTTCCTGCGGTTCTCAAAGTCCTGAACCAGCCTGGACCGTGAGGCGAACTGGGGGTAGTCCTGCACTACACCGTCCTGGGCTGTGCCGGGTCACCCTTGAACCGGCCCGGTTGGCGGTCCTCCGGCCCACTTGACAGGTCTAATTTTCATTTCCCTAAGGTTGTACTATGTACTAACTTGGTTGTATGTCTTATTGGGCAAAAAAATCGTTAACTTCCAGGGACAGAGATGCATTGGGGCGAGGATGGACGCCGGGTATTGATATTACGACTACAAAATTAATCAAAACCGATTTTCCAATTGACAACTTGAGTGGCGATGACTATAACGTGCCCGAAGCACTCATGAGTACAGCTCTTACACCGTTAAATGATAGCAATCCGTTGACAAGGTTCTTCAATGATGGTAATTTCAATGCTAAGTTCTACGTCTACCTGCACTTGTGTGAAGTAAAGAATTTGGAGGAAAATGAGGTGCGAGAATTCGACATCTTACTGAATGATATCCCCTGGGTTGATTCCGTTGTTCCTGGTTACCTCAAAAGAAGCACGGTTACCAAACCAGATCCAGTTAGTGGCGGGGAGTCTGGAGGATTATGGGTGAGTCTCGTCAGAACGAATAGATCAACTCTTCCGCCCATCCTGAATGCCATCGAGGTTTATTTCGAAAAAGAAATCCAGCAAACAGCACATGGTACGTTAATTCGATTTTACAAAGATATTATTAGCATAATATATATAGGACAAATGACACAAAACCTGTATGCTATTTGACACTTGTGACACTAAACCTCCAGCACTTTCAGTTTCATTAAAAACTCCTTGCACTTTCCATTTCGAGACAAATAGCTTCGAATCTTAATAAGGGTTAGACTATTAAATTAACAAAATTTGCTGTAATACCCATCATGTGAGGTCACGTGATGGTTTTCCGTTAATTTATTCTAATTTCGTTAACAATTAGAGGCTATTTGTCTCAAAATTAAAGTGCTGGGTTTTTTTTTCTATGAAATTGAAAGTTCTGGAGGTTTAGTGTCACTAGTGTCAAACAGTATACAGGTTTGGTGTCATTTGTCCGTGTGTGTGTATATAGTGAAGTTAAAAATTGGCTAATTTTCTCGGTAAGTTGGCATTTCTTTAGTTGACGCCATGGTGAATATCTCGCTGACATACGGTGTAAAGAGAAATTGGCAAGGGGATCCATGCTTCCCAACGAGTCTCTTGTGGTACGGCTTGAACTGCAGCTACAGTAATCCGGAATCTCCTAAAATTATATCCTTGTAAGCTTCCGAACTTCTCCTAACTTCTTTTAGGGTCATTCAATCGAAAGAACTTCATAACGAGCATACTGTTGAAGCAGGGATCTTTCTTCAAGTGGTTTGACCGGAGAAATACCTCCTGCTTTGGCTAGTCTTGAATCATTACAGCACTTGTAAGTATGTCATGTATATTACGTGGTGGCGGATATCTACCTGATTTAAGCTACCTAATGTATTTTTTTATGTTATATTATGTTATGTTACTTTTTTCATCCATTTTTTTATTTTCATTTTATTTTATGTTATGTTATTCATTTTTTGAGATAATATTCAATTTTTTCTTGCAGGGATCTTTCAAACAATAGCCTAACTGGACCTGTGCCGGAGTTTTTGTCGCAGCTGCATGATCTTAAGATGTTGTGAGTTGACAGAAACTCTTTACCTTTTTTTTCAGTTGAAAGATTGAATTTTTCGCAAAAAATGAAGTTGGCTTTTTGTGCATTTTCAGGGATCTATCGAACAACAAGCTTACAGGTTCTGTTCCCATAAGTCTGATAAAGGCCTCTTTGTCATTAAGGTTAACTCTTCATTTTGAATAAGGAGACCATTTCTTTCAGCTCATAGTGATATTTTTGTCTAACATCTATATTTGGGAACTAATGAAACTACTTCATTACGCGTAGGACCGAAGGAAACCCAAATTTGTGTGTGGGAGTCACGTGCAAGAAGAATAAGAAGAAGATGAAAAGCATCGTGTTAGTCGTATCTTCTGTTCTAGCCGTAGCATTTCTGACTACAATAGTTGTAATGTCCATCTTGAAGTGGAGGACAAGAAAAGGTAAGATTTTGATTATTTTGGTTTTGCAAGACTTGGCTTTTGGGACTCATCTTTTTGCCATTTGATTTGGTTTTCCCAAGCCAATGCAACAGGGAGAAAAGTGAAGGCGAAAAACAGAAGATTCTCTTATTCTGAGGTATCGAGATTCACAAACAACTTTGAGAAGGTTATTGGCAAAGGAGGATTTGGGACGGTCTACCTTGGTAGCTTAGAAGATGGCACTGAGGTTGCTGTCAAGATGCTCACTCGGACATCACCCCAAGGATCCGAACAGTTTTGGACCGAGGCAAACTTCTCAACTTTTGAGAAAATAAAACTTTTATTCATTAATTTGTTCATTCATTTGATTTTATTTATTTACTTTATTTTTGTTACAGGCCGAGCTCTTAACAATGATTCATCACAAGAACTTGGCTTCTCTAATTGGGTATTGTGACCAAGGCTCAAACACGGCACTTGTTTACGAGTACATGGAAAATGGGAACTTGCAAGAGTATTTATCAGGTAATCACACTTGTTTCTTTTCTCTTATTAAGTCGCAGAAAGCTTCTATCTTTCTGATACAATCAAATTCAAGAAAACGCAATTGAAGTTATCAACCGTCTGGTTGCTTATGACTTTGCGACTGCAGATCAAAGCAGAGATGCACTGACTTGGCTACAACGACTTCAAATAGCCCTGGATGCAGCTCAAGGTGAGTTAGTTAGTTAGTTATTACCTGCAAAATTTAATCGAAAAAACCAAGAAAATTTGACTGAAGTGTCGAAATAACTATGTGTAGCATTGGAGTATCTACATAACGGTTGTAAGCCGCCCATAATCCACAGAGACATAAAGACTGCCAACATCTTGCTAAACGCAAAACTACATGCTAAAGTAGCGGATTTCGGATTATCCAGAATCTTTCCCCTCGGAGAAGGCACTCATGTATCAACTGCAGTTGTCGGGACCTTGGGATACCTGGATCCTTTGTAAGTTTCCTTTCCAACCCTCCTTTGAACAATTCTAAATTGCAATTAGCAGCAAAATGTGAGAATCTATAGGTTGTAGAAGCAGGGGTGGAACTAGGAATTGGAAACTACCAGGGCACTGATGAACGAGATAAAAAACATCTGGTCACTTGTGCAATTTCTTGCAAGGGTATGTCTTTTGTTAGGAAATGGTTCCCGAGCAAGTTAGAAGAAAATTAAAGAAAGGAAACGAAAAATGAGAAAACTAGGAACTTCCTTTCGCATGTGTTCATTTTAAAAGAGAATAAGTGGGAAAGTGAGTAGTAATAAACTTTCCCGGGCAAAATCTTGTGTTTTGTACAAGACAAAATTTGAAGGAAAATGTTTCGTGCGAGAAAATAATCATATGGGGTCCCATAACTTTCCTGCAGTAACTGAAAACAACGAGCAGGAATTGTTTTATTTTCCATTTCCTTCACTTTCCCTCACTTTCTTGATAAAAGGAACGCAACCATACGAATAATATGGCAGTTTTCCAAAACTTAGGTGGGGAACGAGCCTTACATGGCTCCGTCCCTGGTTGGAAGTGAATAAATTTAGGGCACTAGTTGCTGATTTGATGAAAACTTTGGATGCAATGCAGGTACTATGTCACAAACAGGTTAACCGAGAAGAGCGATGTCTACAGCTTTGGTGTTGTCCTATTAGAACTTATCACAGGCCAACCTGCTATCATGAAGGGCGAAGAGAACACACATATAGTTCAATGGGTTATGCCGATGCTTGAAAATGGAGATATTACTAACATTGCAGATCCACGTTTACATGGGGATTACGATGATAGCTCACTGTGGAAAGCTCTAGAGACTGCAATGGCAGCGTGCGGACCATCTAACCCTAATCAAAGGCCTACGATGAATCAAGTATTGACAGAACTGAAGGATTGCTTGGAAATATGCAACGAGAGCGCGGATCAATCAGAAGAAAGGACAGAGACCAAGGTTACGATACCAAGCGATGAGGGGTCAGTTGATTTTGAGCACCAGTATATTGAGTCTTCGATCAATCGTCCACAAGCAAGGTAGCGGTTTTCTCGTGAGGGTTCTTACTTTAAATTGTTTGTAACGAAAGGAGAATTCTCTTATTTTTGGTCGATTGGTTTAAGCAAAATGAAACATTTGAACCCTATGGTACACTTGGTTTTCTAGTATTAGTTGTATTCATTTGACTAAATATAGTCGAAGTATTAGTTAATATTGTATTTGGGTGTTCTGGAACAATTTTAATACCAGTATTGAATAGTGAAATGATTGCGTTTAATGTGCTAATTTGTTCCCCTCTTACATGTGTGGAGTAGCTTCTTACATGTGTGGA
Organism: Linanthus parryae; assembly: GCA_023055425.1. NCBI lineage: Eukaryota > Viridiplantae > Streptophyta > Magnoliopsida > Ericales > Polemoniaceae > Linanthus > Linanthus parryae. The sequence goes on along the minus strand of JALGPY010000009.1, from coordinate 75,658,807 downwards.
GTAGCTGGATGGGAGTATTTGCAGCTTAATACTGCATTACTATCGCATCAAATCCAATCCAATTCAATCATATCCATCTAATATAGTTTGGCCCCCGGCCAATCACTTTCCCGATCCTAGCCATCCTCCTCAAGAAACCTTCCGGGAGAACATGACATTTACCCCCATTTTTAGTCAAAAATTCTATAATATTCTCAATTTTACTACACTACAAGATGATCGGCGGACGACAAACACGAAATTAAAACATTTCGTGCTCAGAAACAATGGTAAGAAGCAGGTCTAAAAAGAATTGAATTATCAACAGACCCATCAATTCAAAAAGAAAAGCAAAATATTTCGTGCACAGAAAACCTATGGAAACTGTTCTTGGCCACACTGCCCTGCCAAACTAACCAACACTTGTTCACAGGCTTGTCATCATCTTCATCCATATCATCATCATCATCTTCAGTTTTTACTTGCAGTACAAGCTCAACTGGACTTAAAATCTTTAGTGGCTGGAAAACTATCAACAACAACACTCCTATAGTCGATTTCCATTCACTATATCTGCTCGATTTCCATTCCCTTTACCTACCTTGCTTGTGGACGATTGATCGAAGACAGAATGTACTGCTGCTCAAAATCAGCTGACCCATCATTGCTAGGCATCGTAATGTTGGTCGATGCCATTTCTTCTGATTTATCCACGCTCCCCGTGCATATTCCCAAGCAATCCTTCAGTTCGGTTAATACTTGATTCATCGTTGGCCTTTGGTTAGGGTTAGATGGCCCACATGCTGCCATTGCAGTCTCCAGAGCTTTCCACAGAGAGATATCGTCGTAATCCCCTTGTAACCGTGGATCTGCAATGTTGGAAATATCTCCATTTTCAAGCATCGGCATAACCCACTGAACGATATGTGCGTTCTCTTCACCCTTCACGATTGCAGGTTGGCCTGTGATAAGTTCTAATAGGACAACACCAAAGCTGTAGACGTCGCTCTTCTCTGTTAACCTATTTGTGACGTAGTACCTGCATTGAATCCAAAGTCTCCCTGAATCAGTGCCCTACTTTTGAACCAAAGCTAAAAGAATTCTTGACATATTACCCCATGCAGTATATGTTTGCTGACAGTGGGATGCATGCACCATGAGAGTTGACAGCAAACCTCATGCAATATTGATTTTACTGACATCGCGCCCCAAAAGGCAGACATCATTCAGATAACCACCACGCAATATTCATGCAATATTCATTTTACTGACGGATGTCTGCCTTTTTGGGTGCGATGTCAGTAAAGTCATTAATGCATGGGGGTTATCTGTCAATTCTCATAGTGCATCTATCATACTATCAGCGAACATATACTGCATGGAACATGGGGGTAATATGTTAAAATTTCAATGTAAAAATGTAGCTAACCCCTTTACAGACACATTAAGAGTAACATTTGGGAAGTAAAGTAACATTTGGGAAGTGAAGTAACATTTTGGGAGTAAACGGGAAACTTCTTGTCGCTTCCTACCAGGGCGGAGCCAGCATCAGGAGAGGTAAGGCCGTTGCCCCGCCTAATTTTTTGAAAACTACAATATTACCCCTATATGTTACAAATAATTCAATAGTGCCCTTGTAAGAAGTTCCACAAGTGACCAGATATTTTTTATATCGTGCATTAGTGTCCTGGTGGTTTCCAATTCCTAGCTCCACCCCTGCTTCTACAACCTACGGATGCTTACATTTTGCTGCTAATTGTGCAATTATAAAAGTGACCTGGAGGGTTGGAACGGAAACTTACAAGGGATCCAGGTATCCCAACGTCCCGACAACTGCAGTTGATACATGAGTGCCTTCTCCGAGGGGAAAGATTCTGGATAATCCGAAATCCGCAACTTTAGCCTGTAGTTTTGTGTTTAGCAAGATGTTTGCAGTCTTTATGTCTCTGTGGATTATAGGCGGCTTGCAACCGTTATGTAAATACTCCACCGCTGCACAGCGCAATTTCCACATGTTAGTCAAATTTTCAACTTCTGATTTCTTGTTTTTTGTTAAATTATTCAGGTAATAACTAACCTTGAGCTGCATCCAGGGCTATTTGAAGTCGTTGTAGCCAAGTCAGTGCAGCCCTGCTTTTATCTGCAGTCGCAAATTCATAAGCAATCAGACGGTTGAGAACTTCGATTGCATTTTTCTAGAATTTGATTGTATCAGAAAGACAGAAACTTTCTGCGACTTGAATAGGAAGAAAAGAAACTGAGTGGTTACCTGATAAATACTCTTGCAAGTTCCCATTTTCCATGTACTCATAAACAAGTGCCGTGTTTGAGCCTTGGTCACAATATCCAATTAGAGCAGCCAAGTTCTTGTGATGAATCATTGTTAAGAGCTCGGCCTGTAACAAAAATAAAATTAAATACGCTAAAATAAAATAAAATAAATGAACAAATTAATGAATAAAAGTTTTATTTCCTCAAAACTTAAGAATTTTACCTCAGTCCAAAACTGTTCGGATCCTTGAGGTGATGTTCGAGTGAGCATCTTGACTGCAACCTCAGTGCCATCTTCTAAGCTACCAAGGTAGACTGTCCCGAATCCTCCTTTGCCAATAACCTTCTCAAAGTTGTTTGTAAATCTCGATACCTCAGAATAAGAGAATCTCCTGTTTTTCGCCTTCACTTGTCTGCCTGTTACATTGGCTTGGGAAACCAAATCAAAGGGCAAAAGATGAGTCCCATAAGCCACGTCTCGCAAAACCAAAAGAAACAAAATGTAATACCTTTTCTCTTCCTCCACTTCATGATCGACAGCACAGCTATTGCAGTCACAAATGCTACCGCTAAAACAGAAGATACGACTAACACGATGCTTTTTATATTCTTCTTCTTCTTTATCGGTTTCTCCTCCTTCCTCTGCGTACATGTGACTGCCAAACACAGATTTGGGTTTCCACCGGTTCTACTCGTAACGAAGTAGTTCCATTAGTTCCCAAAAAAATAGATGTTACAGAAGAATATATATACGAGCTGAAAGAAACGGTCTCCTAATTCAAATGAGGAGTTAACCTTAATGACAAAGAGGCCTTCATCAGACTCGTGGGAAGAGAACCAGTAAGGTTGTTGTTCGATAGATCCCTGAAAATGCACAAAACAACTTCATTTTTGGCGAGAAATTCGATCTTTCAACAGAAAGAAAAAAGGTAAAGGGTTTCTGTCAACTCACAGCATCTTAAGATCATGCAGCTGCGACAAAAACTCCGGCACAGGTCCAGTTAGGCTATTGTTTGAAAGATCCCTGCAAGAAAAAATTGAATATTATGCTCATCAAAAAGTGCTGTAATGATTCAAGTAGGTATTCGCCACCATGAAACACTTACAAGTGCTGTAATGATTCAAGACTAGCCAAAGCAGGAGGTATTTCCCCGGCCAAACCACTAGAAGAAAGATCCCTGATTCAACAAGCAGCATTATGCTCATTGTAAAGTTCTTTAGATCGAATGACCCTGTAAGAAGTTGGGAGAAGTTTGGAAGCTCACAAGGATATAATTTCAGGAGATTCCGGATTACGGTAGCTGCAGTTTAAGCCGTACCATGAGAGACTCGTTGGGAGGCATGGATCCCCTTGCCAATTTCTCTTTACCCCGGATGCTAACGAGATACTCACCATGGCGTCAACTAAACATTTTTTTTTTTTTAGGAAATGTCAATTTATTTTTGACTTTACAAAGACAATAACAATAACAATAATAATTATTATTATAAAATTAAAAACAAAAACAAAAAAAGAGGTACTAGTAGTGTCTGTATAAGATCGAATAAACGTACCATGTGCTGTTTGCTGGATTTCCTTTCCCAGATAAACCTCGATGCCATTTAGGATGGGCGGAAGAGTTGATCTCTTTGTTCGGACGAGACTCACCCATAATCCTCCGGACTCGCCTCCACTAACTGGATCTGGTTTGGTAACCGTGCTTCTCTTGAGGTAGCCAGGAACAACGGAATCCACCCACGGGATATCGTTCAGTAAGATGTCAAATTCTCGCACCTCGTTGTCCTTCAGGTTCTTCAATTCACAGAAGTGCAGGTACACGTAGAACTTAGCATTGAAATGACCATCATCAAAGAACCATGTCAATGGTTTGCTAGAATTTAACGGCGTGAGAGCTGTACTCATGACTCGTTGGGGCACATCATAGTCATCGCCACTCAAGTTGTCAGTTGGGAAATCCGTAGTGATTACTTTTGTAGTCCTATCATCACTCGCCGTCCATACTCGCCCCAGAGCATCTCTTTCCCTGAAAGTCATTGTGTTTTTTTTTTCAGACAACAATAATTAATACTTAGTCAACGTTAGGGAAATGAAAACCAACAGCAATTAGAAATAAACACTTACTCAATCAGCTGATTAGCATTTTCATACGAACCTAGATCTATCCGTTCACTAATGACCATTGCACCGGACTGGGACTTGTATGTCGAACCATTTATATATCTTAGCTCTAGTGCCATTATGAAAGGAGTTCCCAACCCTGTGTTTACAAGACAGACGTGTAGATAATTCGTGGAGGACGTATAGAAGATCTCTTTCACATCCAACGTGAAGTCATCGTGGTCTACATAAACGTGACTCCACAAGTTAGCACCAACATAGAGAGCAAATGATGCATTTGAATTCTTTCCTATTCCATCGTGCGTGAACCAAGCTCTGATGAAGTAGTGAGTATCCTCGCGTTGTTCTGGTCTTAAGGTGTAACAATTCCTCTCTCCATCAGGAAAGATTCTATAGTCGGATAGCCTCTGATCTTCGTAATCCGGTTTCGATGTATTCCGACTCAATCCAGTGCTCAGGAATTTTGCATCAGGGCTATGATGCATGTTTGTATATGGATCTATGTAATCTGCTGGTGCCCCACAATCTATGCTTATGAAATCTGAAAATATAAGTGACTGGTAACTTCAGGAATTAATAGTTGCTATGATTAATCGACTAGGCGTATCAAAACAAAATAAAAAAATAAAAATAAAATAATTATAATGAGCATGTACACACATCTGCAATAACGGAATTTGACGGCAATAACAAGTTATAGTGGTAACTGGTTAAAATTCTACATCTTCTGTAGAGAACCCATAATGAGAATATCAGTATATTTTTTGGATGAACAAATAGCCAAAGCCCAATATAGGAAAATCAATATGTTAGTTTTCAGCAAGCAGTGCATCCTAGCTGACAGCCAGGGATCCGAGGCCAAGACATTAAGCAAGCTTTTGGTTCCAAAATTTCGAAACAACATCTACGGGATATACTTTAAAAGGAACGAAATGCCATAAAAATGAGAAATATGTTGACCTCTTTCATCTGGGTATGGATTGGAAACTCCATATGCAGGAAGGGCGAAAATCAGGCAACCAAGCATCATATGCAGGAAGAGATGGATTGGAACCTCCATTGTTCTCTATCAGATCAGCCCTCTCAAGGGAGAGTAATATTGTTTCAATTGTTGCTAGGTTATGACTTTGTACACACAAGAATAGAAACCCTAGAGATTACAAATCATTGACAACCATTATCATCATCATTAAGAAGCCAAAACAGCTAGCAATTGGGACAGGTCGCAGTTGAAACATTCCCCTGAAAGAAACATTTTTGCTGTTTTGGGCTACCAGAGGAGGCCACTAGTGTTTTTTATTAAGCTACAAGTCAACATCATGCACGTCCCATACGGGTCAACAATTCATACTTTAATCTCGTTTTTCCCAACATGGGTTAGTTTAAATTGATAATTAACAACATGGGTACTGATAATAACCGGAAAATCAAGAACAGGTACTTACCGGCGATGGCATACCTGTATTCTTTCATTTCCTCCGGTAATCTCCGCCGGTCACTCCGGCGACGGAGTCCTGAGTAACAAGACCAATAGCCCATTAGAGCAATACGGGCCTCTTCAAATGTTAGGCCCAATTTGAGTTTAATTGTTTATGTAATCCAGCCCATTGTATAAGGGCTTTTATGTCTTTTGTCACCTGTACGAAACCCTAAACATTTCCTACCGTTAGACTAGATGATCAGCCTGTCCGACCGTTGGTGTCTCTTGTATATATGCATCTCTTTGCTTCGTTTTAGGTTAATGAGAATGTATTCGACTGTTGCCTCTTCTCTCTCTAAATATCAATCATGGTATCAAAGTCTTAAATGGCGCTCTCCACCACCACATTACCGGCGACTACGCCGGTGTATCTACTCTCCAACATCCACAACCTTCTTCCCTTCAAATTAGATAGTTCCAACTTTGTGTTGTGGAAACATCAGATATCCTCAATCCTTCGAACACACTCTCTATACGGCTATCTTGATGGCTATCTCCCTGTCCCGAAGAGTTTTTGCCTTCCATCGACGACAATACCACATCAAATCCGGCATATACTGCTTGGATCTTACAGGACCAAGTCGTCCTTACAATTCTGAATGCAACGCTTTCTCAAGATGCGTTGACACAAGGTATTGGTTCTCTTACCTCCAGATCTGCTTGATTGATCCTTGAGCATCGCTACGCTTCGCTCACCAGATCCAATATTCTCCAGCTGAAGTCCGACCTCCAGACGATTCGTAAGTGCTCTGATTCCATCGATGCTTACATGCAAAAGCTTCGTATGACCCGAAACAAGCCCTCTGTCTCCTCAGTTATAATCGACGATGAAGACATGCTCCTCTACACCTTAAATGGCCTCCCACCGGAGTACGACGCCTTCCGGTCTTCTCTTCGTATCAGATATGACCCCCTCACCTTTGAGGAACTTCATGTTCTCCTTCGATCTGAGGAAACAGTGCTTGAGGGATAGATCTCCACATCCGATGGCTCCAACCCTAACCTTCCGCCTTCTACACCACCCAAGGTAGCCGTGGTGGTGGTGGTGGCGGCCGTTCGGGCAATCGAGGCGGTGATGGTGGCTGTTATGGTTCTCGAAACGGCGGTGGTCGATCCGAATACTGAGGTGGTCGATCCGGTTCACCTTCTCCATATGGACCCGGATCTGGTTATAGGTATAGGTCAGGAACCGGTAACGGATCTGGTACTGGATATGGATACGTATCTGGTTTGGGTTCTGGATCTGGTTCTGGTTACGGATCTAGTTCGGGTCAGAGCAACTCTGGTCGATACGGTTCACGGGGGAGGTTCTCTGGTTCGGGTCGTGGTAGCTCCTGTCCGGTGACCTGCTAAATCTGCAAAAACGACTACCATTCAGCGCATGACTGCTGGCACCGAATGGACTACTCCTATCAAGGCAGAATGCCACATGAGCACCTCTCCGCCATGGTTGCAACCTCTTCTACACTACAAATGCCCTCTGATGTCTGGCTCACTGATACAGGCGCATCGAACCATATGACCAGTTACTTCCGCAACCTCTCTTTGTCCGAACCATAAGCGGCAACGACCAAGTTACAGTCGGTAATGACAATGCTTTACCTATCCAGCAACTCTGGTACTGTTTATCTCTCACCCTCCAACTGTGCTTTTAAATTGTCTAATATGCTTCATGTTCCGCATTTATCTGCAAATCTTCTTTCTGTTATGCATTGAACACAACACTCGTTTTATTTTTTATAAAGACTCGTTCTACATCTAGGATGTGGAAACTAGATGAACTCTTTATCAAGGCCACATTAGAAATGGAATTTATCATATGTCTTCTCGTCTTCTCCAATCTGGTCCTCAAGCATTTATGGGTGGCACTCACGTCTTGGTCATCCTACCAATTTTGTCTTATCTTAGTGTGTTAAATGTTTTATTTTTGCATCTTTAAAATCAGACAGTTCTTTATGTGAAGCTTGTTTAGCTGGGAAATGGCGAGACTTCCCTATACTTTGTCTAAATCTCATACCTCCGTACCTTAACATTTATTGCATTCAGATGTTTGGAGTCCTGCATCTACACTGTCTTTTGATGGTTACAAATACTATATTTTGTTTATTGATGATTTTTCTCGGATCACCTGGTTATTCCCTCTTAAATTAAAATCTGATGTTCACTCTGTTTTTGTTTCTTATAAACTGTTTGTGCAAAAATTACTTAATAGTTATATTAAGATCCTTAGAAATGATGGAGGTGGTGAATATACAGCTTATACTTTTCAGGATTTGTTGGTTGATAATGGTATTGCTCATCAGATGTCTTGTCCTTACACCCCCACAACAGAATGGTGTTGCAGAACGTAAACACAGACACATCACTGAAATTGCAGTCAATTTGCATCAAAATGTCTCCTTGCCTAAAAATTTTTGGTTTCATGCCATTGCTACAACTACTTACCTCATCAATCGCATGCCAATAAAGTACCTCTAAAAAATCACCTTATGAGATTTTATTTAATGACAAACCTGATTACAAAAATTAAAAGTGTTTGGGTGTGCTTGCTTTCCTTATTTACGCCATTATTCAAAATCTAAGCTTGATCCTAATACACATAAATGTGTTTTTCTTGGTTATGCTTCTGGCTATAAAAGGTTATTTGTGTTATAGTAGAACTGCTAACAAATTCTTTGTCCGTCGTGATGTTATATTTGATGAGTTCTCCTTTCCTTATCAATCTGCTTCTACTACCAAAATACCTAACACTTATGTTGATGTTCCAGGTATTCATGGTCCCTACCCTGGTTCAGGTGCTGGTCCATCCCCTGGTTCTGGACCTGGTCCCAACCCTCCCCCCCCCCCGGTCCATCTCCAGGAACCAACCCCCTGATTGGGCCCTGTACCACTCCTGTTTCCAGCTCTCACAATGGCCATGGTCTCACTTTAGATATACTGTTCAGATCAGATGGCTACACTCCCCAGCTGAGGGTTCACGGTTGATGCATCCAACTGTTGGGCCTCAGTCTCCCTCTACTGGGCCTGGTCCACATATAGATACTACTATAAGTGGCCCAAACACAGATATTACACTCAGGCCCAGTCCAGGTACTTCTCAGGCCTACAGTTCTGGCATGGCATCTCCTCCTGCCAACCCAATTATGATCCCCTACCCCCTCCCACCACTTCTCATGGGTTTCACCCAATGCAAACTCGTAGTAAGTCGGGTATCAGTAAGAAAAAGTTACTCTTTTCTGTTTCTACTACTTCTTCCTCCTCCGGTTTATGTTAGGTTTTGATGCAGGTTACGCAGCGGAATAACAAAATTTTAATCCTGCTCAAATCCCACCAAAGATCACAGGTGAAGCATCATAACATGATGAAAGGAAGAAAGTATATTTTTCTCTACGGTATCCACACGAATAGACCTCAACCGCGCTTCTTCTCCAATGGTGCTAGCAATCTGAGAAGAAGGATGAACTTGGACATGCACGGGCTGGATCACATCCATCAACGCGTCAAGGAGATGACCACGACATCACCATGCCGTGGGGAGAGAGAGAGAGGTGGCATCCATGTCGTGGGCAGCCAAGGAGGCCGACGACACCATAGGAGGGGGCGGCATGGGGCTGGCCGAACCCAAGGAGGAGAGAAAACTCATTTTATTTTTCCTTCTCTAGCTCTCTAGTAAACTGTGTTGTGTAGGATTAGTTAAGACTGAATTTTCTTAGCCTATAAATCCTATTTATAGCTAGAGAAATTCATCTTTGCCCATAGATCCAACAATGTGGGACTAGTTACATTCTAGTCCATAATTGCTCTTTAGTCTAACTAATGGGCACAGTTTTTTAGTCCAATTAATTCATTATTGCTATTTAGTCCAACTAATTAGCAATAATCCCAGCTTGATCTATTATTGTGTGTGACCCTGTAGGTTCCTAATTACGTGGCAGTAATAATAATTATTACAAACATTGATCGGTATCTAGCAATACATCAATGCTCCCAAGTAATAGGAATGTCAGTGATCTGACTAACCTTTGTGACCAATGTTACTGTGTTGTATAATCCCTTTGTCTCATCTATCCGGATTGGACACAAGACATGGAGTGTCACACTTGTATATCCAATCCATAGTTTCTCGATCTATGAGTAGACTTAGATAAACAAATAACATCAATATCTCATATTGATTTATTCGAGCATGGCCATGCATTTTCCTTAGTCTCACTCATCGAGTGGCCATGGATATTTACTCCAGTTATGTGGGAGGGACAAATCCTCTCTACATCACTACGATCTCTCAGCTTGCTTCCTATCATGCCCGATAACTATCTTTATAGTTACACGGTTAAGGCGCAACGTTTAATAATATCAAAGCATGATATTTCACAACTAGAATATCAAGTGACTTCAAGTCTAAGGATCACAACACCATTGTCACTATGAGAAGCGCTTGTGACATTCACATAACTCCCATGTAGCCTTCTCATGGTGGGTCAATCTAGTACGCCATTACTCCTAATACGTACCCATGTGTTAGACCTGATATCCCCATATCAATCTACCCACATACTAGTCTTGATGCAATACAGTCGTCCTATTAACTGTAGTACTCGACTAGGGATATTTAAGAATATAACCTTTATATTCTAAGGACATCATTCATGTTAGCATATAACCATATCGATAACATAATGAAAAGTAAGTCCATATTAATGTCACGACAAATTGATTTCCACTAGGGCACAATTCCAACAGTTTACATTCTGCACCTTCACACACCGATTCATCTTCTTTTAAAGAGGCTTCTCAGCACCCACATTGGCACAAAGCTATGCATTATGAGTTTGACAGTCTCATAATGCACCTCTTTGATTAGGGAAACCATATTTATCTAGCTCGCAGACCAGCATCGTCGGAAACAGGCAACCAAGCAAAATGGGAAAGAAAAGATTGACAGAAACCTTCATTTTTCTATTAGATCACCCTCAAATGAAAAAGAAGTGAATCGTTCTGTAAACAAGCACAAGTAAGACTAAAATAGAGACTCTACAAGTCATGGACTACCATCACCATGAGAACCCTAAACAACTTGCATTTGGAAACTAATCTTGGGACAGTTGGCAGTTGAGAGATTCTCTGAAAGAATCACTTTGATGTTCTTCCACTACCCAAGGAGGCCACTAAAGATTATAATCAAGAAATCAACATCAATGCCATACCGTTCACCAATAATCATCAGCAGAAACAATAGATTTGACTGAAACCTCCATTGCTCATTCAAAAGAAAATTTCTTTGTGATTTATGAACCCTTAAAAACTAAGAAACTTGCATTTTAAAACTACAATGGAGATAGTTTACAATTGAGACATTCTCTGAAATCAACACTTCACAGTTTGGGTCAATATTTCATGCATTTAAATCTTTTACAGTTTAGGGTTAGTTTCAGTTAACAAATTTAGCAACATGGGTACCACTGAACCAGATAATCCAGAACAGTTCTTACATGAAAAGTCACCCCTGACGTTCTTTTATCCAGGAAGGGAGTACATTATATTAGAAAGAAATGTCTCTCTTCAACCTTGACTTTTTATGTCATTTTTTTCCGTGACTCCTCTCCTGTGTCATTTAATAATTTATCGCAATTGTTTTTTTTTTTTTCGATAACAGCCAAAAATACTATTTATCATTCAGATCTTCAAAGCTATCACAATTCATAATTATTGAAACAGCGAGTCCAAATAAAGAGCACTAATCCTCAAATTGCCTAAGGGTAAATTAACGACAATACCATAACATACAAAACAGGAAAGACATGAAGTTAAATATCAACCATATGTCAGTTTATAATAATTTTGGTGATACACATGTGTATCTAAACATGAATTTACTAGATATTGTGTCACTTCTGAGTTTGCAGTCGGCGAGCAAAGCTGGTAAGACCGAGACATTGTCACTCGACTTCAAGAAATCTGAAACTTGATTATCTGACTTCAGGACTAAGAAGTTGACGGCTCATCTATCGGCATCAAAATTAAACTATTTTGGTTTTTATCTCAAGAACAATAGTAGTTTGGCACTATCATTCAAGTGTATTTAGTTTTTTTTTTTGATGAACTCAAGTGTATTTAGTTGCAACTCACCAAAGTATTGAACTAAGTTATATTATAAAGGTTATACAGGATGCTGAGCCTCCCAAGATCCATGCAATTAACACAGATCACGCTCTTTTTCTCAATCATGCCCTTACTATTTCATTCCGTTCTTTATCCTATTGTTTTCAGCTATACATAAGTCGGGGTCGTGCATATTTGTTAGCAAGCACTAAATTGGCATGCTCATTGCAGTACTTAATTGGACTTCGCAAATCCTACTAAGGAGCTCATCAAGTTTAGCAGCAAAGAGGGAACTAGTAACTAGATCTTGTATATTACGACACGGGCTCAAACAGCCATTAAGATAAACAAAGTGATGCGGATAAAGACCAAAATTATCCGAAGTTATCTATGATTTTATTTAATTTTATCTTGGTTAGGATTTTAGTTGTTATCAGAATGAGTTAGTAGTTATCATTTTAGGATTCTATCTTGTTAGGACTTTTAGTTTGGTTAGGATTGTTTCACTGCTGCCTATTTATAGGCCACCAGTTTTCATTTGTTTTTCAGCTTTTTTTGATTGAATAATATTGATTTCTCCTCACGTTTGAGTTGAGCATTTTTACTGAATCTGTGCGATTCATTTTCCCTGGTGCATCCTGCATCATTTTGGTATCAGAGCCCAAACTCAGTCCACAATCCACCGTTCCGCCGCCGCCACTACTGCCAACGCCGAGCCAAAACCAAACAGTACCAGTTTCCCACCCAAGGCATTCCCTTCACTGTTGTGGTTACCGAAATAATCAACCTTTCATCACTATTCCGAAAGCAGCAACAAGCAAAAAAAACAGAGGAACAGAGGACCTCTCCGCTGCCGGCTCTGCCTGTCGCAAAAGGCTCAGGCCGCCACCAAATCCAGCCGGAGTCCACAGCAGCACCGCGGCAGGTGGTTGTCTCGATCACACCGCCGTCCAACAGCCGATCCGGCCGCCGCTGCCGGAGCGAGACCCATCCACCACCAGATCTGAGGCGGAGAGTCATCACTGAACCAGGGCAAGAAGGAGGCAACGCCAATCCGAATCCAGCGAGAAGCAAAGAAGAGGAAGCATCAGAGGAAGGAGATACTCACCGGACCAGGTTGCGGAATCGAGGCCGTTTCTGGATTTCGCTGCCATCGTCGACGAGGAGGACTTCGTCTGTGTTTTTTCTCTCTGCGTTTCAGCAAGGGGGAGAAACACAAGGGCGATTGAGTGCGAGAACTTGTCGACCTTGTCGTTCCGGATCTGAACTTGGAGCTTACTTCACTGCTTTGACTTGTTCATCGCCGCCAAACCAGAAGAGAATTTTCTCTCCACGATTCAGCAACTGGAAGGTTACTGATCTAACAAGCCCACTTGTTATACTCATTTAGTTCAGCCCATCCTCGCTCTACCGTGGAACGAACTCAAGAGTAACCACCGGGTATGAACCAGAGATCCAATTGCCGCCACCAAATCATCCTCCTTCGTCGTTGTTGCCATCACCACCACCACCTATAACGCCTCTCTCGTCCTCACCACTGTCGCAGCCACTTTCTCTCACCGCCATGTCCCCTGTCCTTGATTGTTCTTTAGTCCAGAAACAAAACCCCTCCTGGAAAAAAACCCATTTTACCCTTGGGTCAATGTCACAATCCCTAGTTTACTCATCGGGCCTCCAGCAAACCTAGTAACCTGGCCCACTTATTTACTTGAGCCCAGTTAATATCAGCCCATTAGTTTACCACAGTACACACCTCCAACAGTTCTAGTCCCTCTTTTCAACCTATTTACTTTAAAGCCCCGGACCTAGGAAAAAAAAAGAAAAAAGAAAAAGAATTTAACTTATTAATTGGCGAATTTCCTTTCTAAGGATTTTTGTCACATTTGGCTCATATCCTTTGGATTTTGGGTCACATTTGATTTTGATTCTTCCGAGAATTAAATATCAGCACGGCAAAATCCTTTTAAGGATCTTTGTCACCTTGGTTATCCCTTTTCGAAGACTTTGTAGTCTTTATGACATCACGTCTAATAAGTTTATGAGAACATCATGGCAAAGTATTCATATCTAAGTCATGATCCCATGAAAAATGACAGATATTACTCACTCTCTCATTACGAGTTTCAACGATCACCTAGACGAAGTGATGCTCTATACTTTTGGGGTGAAAGCTCAAAATTATTGGATTGGCTTGATGAGATAGAAGATTATTTTGATAGATATGATTTTTCCGACTCTTTATGTATCGTGTTTGCTATTAATCATCTTCGAGGACCAGCTCAGAAATATTGGCAAAGGTTAGAATACACTCTAGAACGTCATGAGGAAGAGCCTATCACAAAGTGGTACGAGATGAAAGCAATTTTGAAAGACAAGTACCTTCCATCTTCGTACAGACAAAGAAGAGATTATGACGATTATTTTAATCACCCCTCCTCTAAAGTTAAAGTGTCACATCGCCGCAAGTTTTTATCTGTTGAAAATTCAAGTAACACAGATTACTTCACTAGCGACTATGAGTACGATCATGGGTATAATTACAGTCTGTCTTCAAGGGTTCATCACAAGTTGAGACATCAAGTGTTCAATATCTCTTGCGGAGAAGATCGTTCGACATTCCGTGCTCATCGCTCTATGCTAAGTAAAGATCAGTGCATTGATGCATGCAAAGTAGAGGATGATACTCAACTAGAGGAAAGTTTAGAGCCAAATGATGAAGATGTGCAAGAAGTTTACCCTCTCGAAGAACCCGCATGGTCAGATGATGAATTTGAAGAAGGTGATGAATGTGAGAAAATCTTTGAGGATACGCCAGACTTAAATGGTAACACTTCATGTCTCACTAAAGATAAAATTTGTGATACAATAGCCCATCACGAAAAGTCCATGGTCAAATACTCGAGTGTGGCTATCGTCACTAAAAGTCGTATCTCCTCTATGAATGCTCTTTTGCTACCTAAGCTTATTGTAAGCGTTCAGAGATGGAGTTTTGTTTCTATCCAAGTAAATAAATATGTTATGCTACGACCTACAAAACATTTCAAAGGTACCCGATTCTCTGTGGATGGTTGTTCACTTAGCCCCTTGCTAATATACCACATTGAGTCTCATGTGGGTACTCCCAGGATAGTTGTGGAGGCTTGTGTTGGTCTTGTTCGTAATTCCTTTGAGACGTCGCGTCCTAGAGAGCCGCCTTCTACAGCTCTAGAGTTCATTGACGGTTCCGACAAGTATGATCACTTGGACTTAGATCCTATTTTCTATCCTCAAGTGACCTTGTGCAAAGGTGATATGACACATAGCTCTTATTTACTTTCTCAGGATGTTCAACAATTTGATGAGTCACGTATGAGCATTGAGTTCAAGTATTCTCCTGCATCTCGAGGTATGATTTGGAAGTATCTAGTGTACTGGAAGGATCACCCATTATTTTCGTCGCAAAATTGGATTTTACAGCATATTCTTCACTGTGAGAATTGTCCAAACTCTTTTATTTGTGGTGATTTGCTACACTACTTGGTCCGATGGAAAGGACGTCCAAATTTTTCATCTCGTGAGCTTACAATTTGGAAATTTCTTGCACGTTGGAAGAATCCATCGAAGCCATTTCCAGAAAGTGATTGGTTTCGATATTTAGTTAACTGGAAAAACTGTCCAGTGATTTCAATTCAAAGCAATTCCTGGCGGTACTTGGTTCAATGGACCAATCCTCCAAAGGGGCTGCTTCATGGGAGCATAGGGAAGTACTTGATGCTCTGGAAAGGTCGTCCGCGTCCCTGGTTCTTTTCTTAAACTCTCCGGAGTAGAGTTTTCCCAGTGGAGGAGAATGATGCGGATAAAGACCAAAATTATCCGAAGTTATCTATGATTTTATTTAATTTTATCTTGGTTAGAATTTTAGTTGTTATCAGAATGAGTTAGTAGTTATCATTTTAGGATTCTATCTTGTTAGGACTTTTAGTTTGGTTAGGATTGTTTCACTGCTGCCTATTTATAGGCCACCAGTTTTCATTTGTTTTTCAGCTTTTTTGATTGAATAATATTGATTTCTCCTCACGTTTGAGTTGAGCATTTTTACTGAATCTGTGCGATTCATTTTCCCTGGTGCATCCTGCATCACAAAGGGTGCCCAAGTGTAATATCTTAGTCGGGGGTCGATTAGTATCTTTAATATTAGTAGGGGTTTAAATGTGGTTTCTGTAATTAAAGTCCTGTATTAGAACCAGCAAGGTGCTGAACAGGAAAGGAATCCAGAAATACAATTTCATAATCTTCATCTTCTTCCCTGATCTTTCTCTGTTTCTTTCTGAATTTCTCGCTGTATCTATCGTTCTCAATTCTATGATTCTGCTTCTCATCTCTTCCCAAATAGTTCTCCAACTTCTATTCAATTGAGCACAATCCATAGCTTGGATCATTTGTACCTCATGGCTTTCGTCAAAGACAGTCCATTCCCTCGACCATGAGGCCATAAGGTACGAGATCAATAGTTTGTAGAGCCTTAAATACTATCATGAGGATTCTGATTTTGCGCTAGGAAGATATAGTGTTAAGGGTGCCAAAGGTATATTTCCGCTTGTTGAATCAACCAAATAAGAGAAGTTACTAGGGAAAAATGTATGCTTATTCTCAGAATAGCAATAATACTTGTGAATTATCTTCAGTCATTACAAACAATTTTAAACTAAGAAAGTAAGAATCTGTCAGGTTCTCGACAAACCACTACCTTGCTTGTGGACGATTGGCCGAAGACTCAATGTACAGCTGCTCAAAATCAGCTGACCCGTCATTGCTTGGCATCGTAACCTTGATTGTTGTCCTTTCTTCTGATTGATCCGGGCTCTCGATGCATATTTCCAAGCAATCCTTCAGTTCGGTTAATACTTGATTCATCGTTGGCCTTTGGTTAGGGTTAGATGGCCCGCATGCTGCCATTGCAGTCTCCAGAGCTTTCCACAGAGAGCTATCGTCGTAATCCCCTTGTAACCGTGGATCTGCAATGTTGGATATATCTCCATTTTCAAGCATCGGCATAACCCATTGAACTATATGTTTGCTCTCTTCACCCTTCACGATTGCAGGTTGGCCTGTGATAAGTTCTAATAGGACAACACCAAAGCTGTAGACGTCGCTCTTCTCGGTTAACCTGTTTGTGACATAGTACCTGCATTGAATCCAAAGTCTTCACCGAATCAGTGCCCTACTTTTGAACAAAGGTAAAAGAACTTTTTACATACAACCTCTGCAATATATGTTTGCAGTATTGATTTTACTGACATGACGCCCCAAAAGGCAGACATCCGTGATTGAGGTCTGCCTTTTGGGGCGCGATATCTACTGTCAATTCTCATAGTGTAGCTACCCCTGCGAACATATTCTGCATAGGGCAGGGGGATTATATGTCAAAAGTTCCGAAGTAAAATGTAGCTACCCCTTGACACATTAAGAGTAACATTTGGGAAGTAGACAGGAAACTTCTTATTGCTTCCTACAGAGCGGAGCCAACATTTGGCAAAGTAAGACCCTTGTCCCACCTAAGTTTTTGAAAACTACAATATTACCGCTACATGTTGTAAATAATACAATAGTGCCCTTGCAAGAAATTGCTAGAGTGCCCAAATATTTCTAATATCGTGCGTAGTGCCCTGGTAGTTTTCAATTCCTAGCTCCACCCCTGCTTCTACAACCTACGGATGCTTGCATATTGCTGTAGGTGCTAACTGTGCAATTCAGAAAAGTTGCATGGAGGGTTGGAACGGAAACTTACAAAGGATCCAGGTATCCCAATGTACCAACGACTGCAGTTGATACATGAGTGCCTTCTCCGAGGGGAAAGATTCTGGATAATCCGAAATCCGCAACTTTAGCCTGTAGTTTTGTGTTTAGCAAGATGTTGGCAGTCTTTATGTCTCTGTGGATTATAGGCGGCTTGCAACCGTTATGTAAATACTCCACCGCTGCACAGCGCAATTTCCACATGTTAGTCAAATTTTCTACTACTGATTTCTTGTTTTTTGTTAAATTATTCAGGTAATAACTAACCTTGAGCTGCATCCAGGGCTATTTGAAGTCGTTGTAGCCAAGTCAGTGCAGCCCTGCTTTTATCTGCAGTCACAAAGTCGCAAGCAATCAGACGGCTTTGTTCCTAGCCTTTACTAGGTTGTGAACTTCGATTGCATATTCTTTAATTTGATTGTATCAGACAGACAAGCTTTCCCCATACTAAAAAATAAGAAGAGTGGTTACCTGATAAATACTCTTGCAAGTTGCCATTTTCCATGTACTCGTAAACAAGTGCCGTGTTTGAGCCTTGGTCACAATACCCAATTAGAGAAGCCAAGTTCTTGTGATGAATCATTGTTAAGAGCTCGGCCTGTTAAAACGATATAACAAATTAGAGACGAACTAAAGCATTCTGAGAGCATACAAAAGTATTATTTCCTCAAAAGTTAAGAATTTTGCCTCTGTCCAAAACTGTTCGGATCCTTGAGGTGACGTTCGAGTGAGCATCTTGACAGCAACCTCAGTGCCATCTTCTAAGCTACCAAGGTAGACTGTCCCGAATCCTCCTTTGCCAATAACCTTCTCAAAGTTGTTTGTAAATCTCGATACCTCAGAATAAGAGAATCTCCTGTTTTTCGCCTTCACTTGTCTCCCTGTTGCATTGGCTTTGGGAAAACCAAATCAAAGGGCAAAAGATGAGTCCCATAAGCCAAGTCTTGTGAAACCAAAAGAATCAAAATGTAATACCTTTTCTCTTCCTCCACTTCATGATCGACAAGATAGCTATTGCAGTCACAAATGCTAGTGCAGAAACGACGGATACAACTAACACGAAGTTTTTCATCTTCTTTTTCGGTTTCTCCTCCTCTATCTGTTCACACGTGTCTCCTGAACATAGATTTGGATTTCCGTCCGTACTGCACATAACTAAGTAGTTTCATTAATTCCAAAAATATAACTGCAAGCTGATGAAGTGGTTTCCTGAATCAAATGAAGTTAACCTTAATAACAAAGAGGAGTTCGTCAGACTCCTGGGAACCGAACCAGTAAGCTTGTTGTTTGATAGGTTCCTGAAAATGCAGAAAGAAAAAAAAAAGTTACTTTTACCTACTTTTTCATCTTAATCAACTCGAAAAGGTATATAGTTTCTGCCCACTCACAGCATCTTCAGATTGTGCAGCTGCGATAGAAATTCAGGAACAGGTCCGGTTAGGCTGTTATTTGACAGATCCCTGGAAACCAAGATCACAACTTGCACTATTAGCTCAAACCTCAAGGCCTTGTTTGGGTAAGGTTAAAAGTTATGGAGATACGAGATATACTGGGATATGAGGTAGGAAATGGATGTATTGGGATAAGGAGGGATAAATGACTTTTGGTTCTGAGTGTTTGGTTAGAGCAGGATAAGATACAAGGATACTATGCAAAAATGTTGAACAAACGAAGGGGCCTCTCTAGGGTTTCACCTCACAACTATCCTTTTATTTGAGGGCATCTAAGTCATCTATCCCCATCATCTCATCTAAATTATACAACCTCCTAGGTGATGTGTAGCTAGTTTGAGGGAAGAGGATAAGGGGGACAAAATAATACCCTTGCTTATCCCCGCACCGGAACACGGGATAGAGGCAACATATAATTTTATCCATATCCCTTCCTCCGTATACCTTTACCCAAACAAGGTATTATTACTCCACAAGGAAAGTAGATGACATACTTACAAGTACTGTAATGATTCAAGGCTAGCAAGCGCAGGAGGTATTTTTCCTGTCAAACCACTGGACGAAAGATTCCTGCACCAAATGTAGTATGTGCTCATAAAAGAGACGGTAAAAATAAATAAAAATAAAAATGAAATAAAAATCCGGAGAATGTCCCTACAAATAGCTGGGGAGAGTTTCTGAGACTCACAAGGATATGATTTCTGGAGAGTTCTTATTATCATAGCTGCAGTTTAGGCCAGACCACGAGAAAATCACGGGAAGGCATGGATCCCCGTGCCAATTTCTCTTTACCCCGAATGCTAACGAGATATTCACCATAGCATCAACTTCACAAGAAAATAATAAACAAAAAAACTCAGTGGCTTCTGTATCCTCTATGAAAAGGTGATATACAATAGAATTCCGCTTACCATGGGCTGTTTGCTGGATCTCCTTTTCGACATAAATCTCAATAGCATTTAGGATGGGCGGAAGAGTTGATCTTTTTGTTCGAACAAGGCTCACCCACAATAATCCTTCCTCACCTCCAATCACTGGTTGAGGTTTGGTAATGGTACTTTTCTTGAGATAACTAGGAACAACAGACTCTACCCATGGCACATCATTCAACAAGATGTCAAATTCTCTCACCTCGTTGTCATTGAGGTTTTCTACTTCACAGAAGTGCAGATAGACGTAGAACTTAGCATTGGAATCACCATTTACCAACATAGTCAAGGGTTTACTAGCATTCAATGGTGTAATGGCTTGACTGACAACAGACTCGGGCACATAATAACCATCACCACTCAAGTTGTCAACTGGGAAAGCTGTGAAGATTATTTTTGTGCTATCATCAGTACTAGGTGTCCACTGCCGGCCAAAAACATCACCGTACCTGAAAGTTTTTGTGTTGATTATTCAATCATAAAACAAAAATAACAGTTAGTACTTCCTTAGGTATTGTGGATTATATGTTTGGCATACAGTGTACCTTGCTGGTTACTACTAGCACCTTCAAGAGGAATGCGTAATATCCCGTCCCACGTCGAGATATTGTGGAATAGATGTCTGGTATATAGTAAACCTTGTATATTACTACAATCACCTTCATGGCTTAAGCATTTTTATCCCGTGACACAGAATGTTGGGATAGTAATTTGCTCGGGTTGGTACCTTTAACACTTACACTTAAGGTTAACAAGTACGTGTCTATATCTCTATATCCGTATGGGTTCATGACATTTGACAAAAAAAAATAGCAAAAATCCTACAGTAAACATATGATGTAAATCATGGATAACACTTACCATTCGGGGATTGATATATCATTAAGATCTTTCGGATACAAACCAAGCCGCTCAGTGAGAGCCATCGCACCAGACTGGGACTTGTAAACTGAACCGTTTAAGTACCTTAGCTCGAGTGCCGATATGAAAGGAGTCCCCAATCCTACATTCACAAGACATACTTGTACATGTGCGGAGGACTTGTAGATGATTTCTTTCACACTCAACCTGAGGGAAATACTTTCCGAAGAAACTGTTTCCCAAAAGGTAGCACCAACATAAAGATCAAAAATTGTTACTGGCACTGCATCTGACTTCTTATCATGTTCTGGCCCATTATAGTAGAACCAAGCTCTGATAAGGTAATGAGTATCCTCGCTTTGTTCAGGTCTCAAGGTGTAACAATTCCTGTCTCCATCAGGGAAGCTTCTATAGTCGGCCAGTCTTTGATCATCAAAATACTGGTATTCCGACATATTCCTACTCACGCCGGTGCTGATGAACTGTGCATCAGAGCTATGATGCATTCCTGTCCAAGGATCTATATAATCAACCGGTGCCCCACAATCTATGCTTATGTAATCTGAAAATAGGAGTAACGGTGACTTTAGATAATAAATAAGGATGTTTGTCTTTTGTGTATGAAAACAAACCTCGTGCCATGTGAAACGGTCAGAAGGCAAATTCAAACTGATGAAAAAAATATATACAACAAAAGTCAAAGTGCACAAACCAACATAGAAGAAGAATTTGAAGTAATATTGCATATTAAGTTAAGTGAATTATCATAATACTAGATGTGTACATGTTCCGTAGAGAACATATAACGTGAATGTCAGCGTAGTAGATGAACGAATTGTGAAAGTCCAATGTCCGAAACATATATACACTTTGTCATGATCAGAAGTCAAAACCCCCTTGGTATTACCTCCCCTATGAGCAGATGTGAATGCCTCTGTGAATCTTAAAAGGAACAAAAATTAACCATAATCCCTATTCAATAGACTGCATCTCATAAGTCATAGTTCAGTTACGACTCAGACCGATTCATACTACTTGAGATTGAACCGGTCAAAGAAATCCCCAATTCGGTCTGTTGTGCAAAATATGTTGTGTTTAAACATGACCACTACATTTTTCTTCAGACAAAAATTCAGACTAATGATCCACATTACTTCATTGCATCAAATATTGAGTTCTGACATTTGGATAAATATGGTCAGTATCATTAGCTTTACAAGAATGGAACACAACATAAACAACAAACGCTACTCAAATAATCTACATTCTTGCGAAATTTGAGATCAAATCCACTGCATACTTTCGATAGAAAGAAATAGCAACCAAAACAACCAGAAAAGAAAGAAAGAAAGAAAGAAAGAAAGAAAGAAAGAAAGAAAGAAAGAAAGAAAGAAAGAAAGAAAGAAAGAAAGAAAGAAAGAAAGAAAGAAAGAAAGAAAGAAAGAAAGAACCTCTTTCATCTGGAACTCGCCCACTGACAAGAATCGCGAGAAAAAGACCAGCAAGCATCCTAATCAATAACACATGTAGTGAAGCCTCCATTTCTCTATCAGATCAGCAGAGCTCAATGAACTTGCATTTTATGAACCTTGTACACAGATATTGAAACTCTCTTGTTATAAGATACTAAACAACTTTATGAAGATTAAGCAACATTGGCATAGTTCACAGAGTTGAGACGTGCTCTGAAATCAACATTTTTTGCTGGTTCTGGCTACCCACTAAGGATTAAGATTAAGCAAGAAATCAACATCAATGCCCGTTCCACACCGGTCAACACTTTATGAAGTACATGTTTTTCTCAATTTGGGTAGTTTCTATTAAATATTAGGAATGTGGATACTGATAAAAACCAGAAAAACAAGAAGGGTGAATAACCTGGAATGCTGAGTTTAACCGTCTGACCGGCTTGTTGTCCAAATACAATTTCAACCCTCACCTATGAGAAATAACCAAAAAGCCCCTTCTTTTTGTCAGTAAACTAAAGCCTCCAATATGAAAACAGTAAAAATAGCCGTTATAAAATCTAGTAGAAACCGAAATGTAATTTCCTGATACCTAGTAGAAACTGAAAAATTATTTACAAACCGCTCAAATGACGAATTAACTACCTGACTCTGATGCACAGAATCACCAGTCATGTGCCTTCTTCGTACGGTAGTATTTTTAGAGGTTGGGAACGTGACCATACAGGTGATGGATATAAACAAGAAAGCAGGATAGCGATATGAAAGGTTGGGTAGTTTGCGATGAAGAAAGCAGGATATAAACAAGAAAGCAGGATATCTGGATCGCTTCATTAAATGTGTGATCAGCGAGAATTTTTTTAAAAAGTGACTGATTTGGGGTTCCATATGCCCTAGTTGCTACAGAACATGGTAGTTTGCGATGAAGGCAAGTGTTTCTGCTTTTATCCGCAATCAGAAACCCAACACTAAGCCGAAAGCTTTGCTTCGTAATTTTTAAGGCTAAATGTTCCAGGACCACTAAACAGTACTACATTTCTCTTGCAAAGCAAGCTTTTCTGGATTCTGGAGATCCAGATTCTGAATTTGGTCAAGTTTTTGCATAGAATAGCAAGAAATAAAAAGATGCATTAAACAAAAGTATTGAAAACACAATCTAAACGAAAGAAGCAGAAACTGCAAGTTACCTGATGAAGATCCCTCCCATTTCCATGTTCAAGCCTTGGTCAGAAATCAGAATACCCAATTTCAGTGGCCACTTGCTATTTCTATGGCGAACTGCAATAAAAAAAATGAAAAATTACTAATAAAAATAAATAAATAAATAAATAAATAAGGAAATAAATAAGTAAAAACATTAAGAGAGTATTGAGAACTTAAAAAATTTGTGATTTCTTCAGTATATAAGAGTTTGCCTCGGTCCAAAGTTACACAACTTGAATTTATAATTAAAAATCCTCCATCCGGGTTTTCCAATTCTATTTTGGTATTCCAAGGGCTCAAATCCTTTGCGTACTCATGGCAACGAAGATTAAAGAGCCTGTCAAGAGTTTTTCCTTCAAAACTTCCATGAATCTTAGACCCCGTCTTTGCCATTTTTATATATTAGCAACTACTGTATAACTTGATTAATTAGCAACTAATGTATTACTTATTTAAGACTGCAAATTTCAAAACACAGATGGGTATGTTTTTATAAACAGAGTCGAACAAAGCCATTAATCATAAATTTAATCAAGGGAGTGGCAGATGAACATGATAGATCCGATGTTCATCGTGCTCCAACGATAATCCAGCCACCTAGCATCAACGGTGGAGATCGTTGTTCGGTTCCAAAGCTAAGTCTTCTTCACCTCCAATGCTGCATCTCTCCGCATCATGTTTCATGGCCTCAATAAGGACCTCAGCAATTTGGACTGAGTTTTCCGTCCCGGGTTTTGTTAACTTGGTTCCCACCAAGGTATTGAGAGTTGGTGAAAATATTCCGTGCGTTTTTCCATTCATTATCGACTTTTAAATAGTAATTACAACACTAATTACAAATTAGTCCAAAAGTAGTAATTACAAATTAGTCCTACAATTATTACGCCCCCACAGTCAAAACTGTAGGCATGCCAACACTAAGACTGGAACGGAAGCGCTGGAACAAGGGCCGAGGAAGACCTTTGCTGAATATGTCGGCGTACTGGTAATCGGCTGGAATGTGCAACACGCGAAGCTGACCCAAACGAACCTTCTCACGAACGAAGTGGAGATCAATCTCAACATGCTTAGTGCGCTGATGCTGAACAGGATTACCGGAGCTGTTGCTCCTCTGTAAAAGAGCTCCCGAACGTAGGTCCTTCACAGAAAAACCAAAAGGGTCAAACTCAATAGAAACCTGATTGTCAGTGGTAAATTGACGAACAGATACTAGGTTTTTGATAACATTTGGCGTGAGTAAGACATTTCTAAGGTGAAGGGAACGAGTGTTGGTGGTAAGGGTGTGATTGCCAGATCCTTTCACTGGAATGCTAGAGCCGTTTCCCACTAGTGTGTTAGGAAATTGACAAGATGATGAGAGAGAAGAGAGGATACCTGACTGCGGAGTGAGGTGAGCTGATGCGCCGGAATCCATATAACAAGTCTGATATGGGACGCTGAGTGTCATGCCAGAAAGCTGAGAAACCAAATCCGTAGCAGTCGAATGGCCAGAAGGAGCAGTGAGGCCTGATGACGTGCAGTCGGTGGTGGACCGAGAAGGCCAGCATGACTAGGCCGTGGAGTACTCCAGCCCGTAGTCGGATAAGGGCAGGGAGGCACGGGTCCTGTGGGGCAAGGGCACCAAACCCAGGAGCCTTGGGAGCCGGAGGGTGCAGTAGGGGGTGTCGGAGCAGCTGGTTGACCACCTCCTGTCCCAGATTTGCGACGTCCGTTCCTGCCATTTCCACTGCGTCGCTGTCCGCCGCCATGGTTCCCATTCCCGCCACTGGAGTGGCTGCCGGGCTGAGGAGAAGTGGCATTCGGCTGTCGGTTCGAAGGAGTCGAAACCAACACCTGATGCGGGCTAGGATGGACCGGCACCTGTCGAGCAAGAAGGCGCTCGTGTAGCCGGAGCATGGAAACAGCTGAGAGATACTCCGGAGTGGGACGAGTCTGCTGGATGATCATGGCAACCCCGGTATATGGAGAGAGGCCATTGGTGAGCTGTATAACCAACCGCTGGTTCGAGACTGCACTGCCGACATTCCCAATACGATCCGCCAAGTTCTTCAACTTGGTGCAGTAGTCGTCGAGAGACGAGCAGTGGTCCATGCGCAGATTGACAAATTCCAATTCCAGTTCTGCTAGCCGAGAGCCCTGATTGTCGTGAAAGAGGTTCTCCAACTTCAACCACGCTTCTCTAGCAGTCTGACCCCGAGTAAGGATAGCTGAGTGCCAAGTCATCACTAATCGTTTGGTAAATCCAAGACAGGATTACCGAATCAATAGAGCTCCAGAGGTGATCACTGTCAGCAGGTGGCGGGTCTTTGTCGAGATGATCCGACACGCCATACTGCACCCTCGGGCTCCCAAGGCTCCTGGGTTTGGTGCCCCTGCCCCACAGGACCCGTGCCTCCCTGCCCTTATCCGACTACGGGCTGGAGTACTCCACGGCCTAGTCATGCTGGCCTTCTCCTGAGTCACCCACACCACGCCCAGTGGCTACTTCTCCTCCTCCTACCTCTCCTCAGATGACCACCCGATCCATGCATGGCATTGTCAAACCAGTCACCCGTCTCACTTTAGCTGTCCAGCCACCAGACCCCATCTCACCCCTTCCCAAATCCCCCATCCTCGCCTCGTCAGATCCTCACTGAAAAGCGGCCATGGATGATGAGTTTGGAGCTATGGTTCGGAACCACACGTGGGATCTGGTTCCTCGCCCGACAGGGGCTAATGTTCTGCGATCTATGTGGCTCTTTCGCCACAAGTTTCGCGCTGATGGCAGTCTGCAGCGGTATAAGGCGCGATTGGTAGCCAATGGGAAGTCCCAGATGGTTGGGATCGATTGTGAGGAGACTTTCAGCTCGGTTGTCAAACCGACCACCATCCGTACAGTTCTCAGCATTGCCGTCACGCGCTCTTGGCCTATCCGTCAGCTGTATGTCAAGAACGCTTTTCTTCATGGTGATCTCTCTGAGACGGTATACAAGCATCAGCCCCCTGGCTATCGCGACACACGCCATCCTGATTTTGTTTGCCGGTTACGCAAATCTTTATATGGTCTGAAGCAGGCTCCCCGTGCTTGGTTTTAGAGATTTGCCACCGTCCTCACACAGACTATCGGTTTCTCTGGTTGCTCATGTGATGGGTCTCTCTTCGTCTACAGTCGTGGCTCGGACATCGTCTACCTCCTGCTATATGTGGATGATATCGTCATCACTGGGTCGTCTCCGGTTGTTTTGGATCAGATTGTCTCCCAGCTCGACACTAATTACAAATTAGTCCAAAAGTAGTAATTACAAATTAGTCCTACAATTATTAGGTATTACCCGCTGCATTAACCGATAGCAGGCTGTCCAACCTGTTTCGGCCCCTGACTACCAAATTCAAAGCCGCCACGGGCATTTTGGTCGAAACATTTACGGATTTGCAATCTCACACAGTTAGGCATCTCTCGGAGGATGGTCCATCCCTCCAATTTTCAATGTGGGACCCTTGCTCAACCTCAAATTTGCATCTGACGGTGGCCGTGACCCCTGACCCAACTCCATCAATGGTTGATTGGACAGTCAACCACCATTGTCCGTCGTGTTTCTGTGCTTCGGGAGTATGGGATGCTTTGACGTAGATCAAATGGTTGAGATAACACGTTGTCACAGGCCGAATGTTCTCGTGCACAGAAGGTTAACCATCCATGACTACTTGGAGCCCACGACTTGGATGCGGGACCCATGCCCTTGGTCCACAGTCCACGGAGGAATATATTATAGATTTACATATAATGTACTATAATGTTCTAGAAGATAAGAAAATGTAGTAGAAAGGTAATTATTGTAATTGTGCAAGATAGACGGCCCAATGTAATGTCCCATCTCACATCGAGATATTCTGGATTAGATGGTATGTAAGGTTGTGAATTGTAATATCACATCCCACATCGAGATATTGTGGATTAGATGTGTTGCATATAGTACACCTTGTAGATTACTACTAGCACCTTCAAGGCTTAAACATTTTATTTGGTGGTACCGATATCTGCTCGGGTTGTTACAAAATGATATCAGAGCCAACCCTGGTCCCGCACCGTGGCACTACGCTGCCAGCCAAGGGAATCACGTGACTAGGCACACTCGACGAGGATGTGGAGTATATAAGGTGGGGGATTGTAATATCCCATCTCACATCGAGATATTACGGATTAGATGTGTTGTATGTAGTACATCTTGTGGATTACTACTATAACCATCAAAACCTAAGCATTTTTATCCAGTGATACGAAGTTGCAGGCACAGTAATCTGCTGGGTTGTTACAATGGTCCGGGGGTACTAATAGCAAAGTAATGCCTTTCGAGTTGGTGAAATAGTTGGGGCTTGCGGTTGAGATAAAGCTGGATTACAGGAAGGAGTTCGGTGTCAAAGCGGAATACATGGTGATTGTGGCAGAGATTGAGAGCAGGATAAGGAAACTATTGTAGGTTATGAAAACCGATGACAACTTAGTCAAGCAGGAAGGTGAAGAAGATGAGCGACAAGAGTAGGAGAGACGCAACGAATGGAGGTTCATCATATGCTTCTCTAAGAAGTAATGGTTTTAGGGTATGGTAGCTTTCTACTTAATGAATCGACAAAAATAAGAGAATATTCATAAGAAAAGTTGTTGGGGAGAAAAACATAAGCTTTGTTATCACACACAAAAAAAGTGACAATACATGTGAACTCACTTCTATCATTACAAACAATTTAAAGTAAGAACCGCCAGGTTATCGACAAACCACTACCTTGCTTGTGGACGATTGATCGAAGACACAATGTACTGGTGCTCAAATTCAGCTGAGCCGTCATTGCTTGGCATTGTGATGTTGGTCGATGTCATTTCCTCTGATTTATCCATGCTCTCCGTGCATATTTCCAAGCAATCCTTCAGTTCTGTCAATACTTGATTCATCGTTGGCCTTTGGTTAGGATTAGATGGTCCGCATGCTGCCATTGCAGTCTCCAGAGATTTCCAGAGAGAGCTATTGTCGTAATCCCCTTGTAACCGTGGATCTGCAATGTTGGAAATATCTCCATTTTCAAGCATCGGCATAACCCACTGAACTATATGTGCACTCTCTTCACCCTTCACGATGGCTGGTTGGCCTGTGATAAGTTCTAATAGGACAACACCAAAGCTGTAGACGTCGCTCTTCTCGGTTAACCTGTTTGTGACGTAGTACCTGCATTCAGGGACGGATACAGGAATTCGTTACAGTTGGGCTAATTTAGAAAAATTAAACAAAGGGTAAAATTTTTAAATTTTGTAAAACTGGGTGGGGCTATTGTGAAGTTATTGTGCGGGCTAAATTGACCAAAGTAAACAAAATAAGAAAAAAAATACAATTTCTAAAAGTTGAGTGGGGGCTATAGCCCACACTGGTCCATGGTAGATCTGCATTTGCCTGACCTACACTTGGGAAGTAGACGAGAAACTTCTTGTCACTTCCGACCAGGGACGGAGCCAGCATTTGGCAAGTAAGGCCCGTGCCAGACCTAATTTTTTGAAAACTACAATATTACCCGAGGATTGGAACGTGCAGAGATACGTTATAAATAATTGAATAGTGCCCTCGCAAGAAATGGCATACGTGTACAGATACTTTTGATATCGTGCATCAGTGCCCTGGTAGTTTCCAATTCCTAGCTCCGCTCTGCTTCTACAACCTACGGATGCTCACGTTTTGCTACTAATCGTGCAATTCAGAAAAGTTACAAGGAGGGTTGGAACGGAAACTTACAAAGGATCCAGATATCCCAACGTCCCGACGACTGCAGTTGATACATGAGTGCCTTCTCCGAGGGGAAAGATTCTGGATAATCCGAAATCCGCTACTTTAGCCTGTAGTTTTGTGTTTAACAAGATATTGGCAGTCTTTATGTCTCTGTGGATTATGGGCGGTTTGCAACCGTTATGTAGATACTCCAGCGCTGCAAGGGTAATTTTCACATGTTAGTCAAATTTTCTACTTCTGTTTTCTTGTTTTTTTTTGTTAAATTGTTCAGGTAACAGTTGTTAACTACCTTGAGCTGCATCCAGGGCTATTTGAAGTCGCTGTGGCCAAGTCAGTGCAACTCTGCTTTTATCTGCAGTCACAAAGTTCCAAGCAATCAGACGGCTTTGTTCCTAGCCTTTAATTTGATTGTATCAGACAGACAAACTTTCCCCATACTAAAAGATAAGAAGAGTGGTTACCTGATAAATACTCTTGCAAGTTGCCATTTTCCATGTACTCGTAAACAAGTGCCGTGTTTGAGCCTTGGTCACAATACCCAATTAGAGAAGCCAAGTTCTTGTGATGAATCATTGTTAAGAGCTCAGCCTGTTAAAAGAATATAACAAATTAGAGACGAACTAAAGCATTCTGAGAGCATACAAAAGTATAATTTCCTCAAAAGTTAAGAATTTTGCCTCTGTCCAAAACTGTTCAGACCCTTGAGGTGACGTTCGAGTGAGCATCTTGACGGCAACCTCAGTGCCATCTTCTAAGCTACCAAGGTAGACTGTCCCGAATCCTCCTTTGCCAATAACCTTCTCAAAGTTGTTTGTAAATCTCGATACCTCAGAATAAGAGAATCTCCTGTTTTTCGCCTTCACTTGTCTCCCTGTTACATTGGCTTGGGAAACCAAATCAAAGGGCAAAAGATAAGTCTCACAAACCAAGTTTCGCGAAACCAAAAGAAACAAAATGTAATACCTTTTCGCTTCCTCCACTTCACGATCGACAGTACAGCTATTGCAGTCACAAATGCTACCGCTAAAACAGAAAATACGACTAATGCAATGCTTTTCATACTCTTCTTATTCTTCTTTATCGGTTTCTCCTCCTTCAACTGCGGACAGGCGGCTCCCAAACATAGGTTTGGGTTTCCATCGGTCCTACACGCAAGGAAGTAATTTCATTAGTACCCAAAAATAGATGTTACACAAAAATATCACTACGAGCTGAAAGAAACGGTCTTCTTATTCAAAATGAAGAGTTAACCTTAATGACAAAGAGGCCTTCATCAAACTCACGGGAACAGAACCAGTAAGCTTGTTGTTCGATAGATCCCTGAAAAGGCAAAACCAACTTCATTTTCTGCAAGAAATTCGATCTTTCAACTGAAAAAAAAAAAAAAAAAGGTTAAGAGTTTCTGTCAACTCACAACATCTTTAGATCAAGCAGCTGTGACAAAAACCCCGGCACAGGTCCAGTTAGGCTATTGTTTGAAAGATCCCTGCAAGTAAAAGTTCAACATTAAGGCAACACAGTTTGCGCTTTATTAACTCAAACCGGGTAGGTATTCGCCACCATGGAGCACTTACAAGTGCTGTAATGATTCAAGACTAGCCAAAGCAGGAGGTATTTCCCCGGCCAAACCACTAGAAGAAAGATCCCTGATTCAACAAGCAGCATTATGCTCATTATAAAGCTCTTTAGATATAATATTCAGAATTTAGGATAAGTTCGGAAGCTCACAAGGATATAATTTCAGGAGATTTCGGATTACTGTAGCTGCAGTTTATGCCGTACCACGAGAGACTGGTTGGGAGGCATGGATCCCCTTGCCAATTTCTCTTCACCTCGTATGCTAACGAGATATTCACCATGGCGTCGACTAAACATTTTGAAATGTATATTTACCGAGAAAATTATATATACATAGACAAATGAAACTAAACCTGTGTACAGTTTGACACTAAACCTCCAGCACTTGCAATTTCATAGAAAAAAACCCCATGCATTTTAATTTTGAGACAAATGGCATCCAATCGCCAACGCAATTAGATTAAATTAACGAAAACCTGACACTTGACCTCACGAGATGGATATTACAGCCCATCATGTGACCTTACATGATGGGTATTACAGTAAATTCGTTAATTTAACCTAACCCATGTTCACGATTGGAGGCTATTTGTCTCAAAATGAAAAGCGCAAGGGGTGTTTCTATGGAATCGAAAGTACTAGAGGTTTAGTGTCATTTGTTATATACGAATATATATATATATCTATACTATGCTAATAATGTCGTTATGAAATCGAATTAACGTACCATGTGCTGTTTGCTGGATTTCCTTTTCCAAATAAACCTCAATGGCATTTAGGATGGGCGGAAGAGTTGATCTCTTCGTTCGGACGATACTCACCCATAATCCTCCGGCCTCGCCTCCACTAACTGGATCTGGTTTGGTAACCGTGCTTCTCTTGAGGTAACCAGGAGCGACGGAATCAGCCCAGGGGATATCATTCAGTAAGATGTCGAATTCTCGCACTTCATTCTCCTCCAAATTCTTTACTTCACAGAAGTGCATGTAGACGTAGAACTTAGCATTGAAATGACCATCATCAAAGAACCTTGTCAACGGTACGCTAGCATTTAGCGGCGTAAGAGCTGTAGTCATGACTCGTTCGGGAACATCGTAGTCATTGCCACTCAAGTTGTCGGTTGGGAAATCCGTAGTGATTAATTTTGTTCTCATGTCAATACCCGCTGTCCATCCTCGCCCGAAAGCATCTCTGTCCCTGGAAGTTATTGTGTTTTTTTTTTTTTTTTTTTTTGCCCAATAAGAAGATCAACCATAGTTAGTACATAGTACAACCTTAGGGAAATGAAAATTAGACCTGTCAAGTGGGCCGGAGGACCGCCAAACCGGCCCGGTTGATGGGTGACCCGGCGCGGCCCAGGACCGGGTGGTGCAGGACCGACCCGAGTTTGCCTAGCTAGCGGTCCAGGCTGATTCAGGGCCTAGGAAGCATGGATACTCCAAAACAGGGGTCGTATCCCTGTCCGAAACTTAGGATACTCGGACACTCCAGCTGGTTGAAGCGCCATGTATTTTAGAGAATTTTGTTATATCGGACACTTGGAGGACACCTTAGGAACACTCAATGAGAAAATTTTGTAAGACTTTCGCACGGGTTGTTTTATGAAACATGTTAATTGGTTTAAAATATAAGTAAGCTCAAGTAAATATAATATATACGAATACTCGAGGGCTCAATATATGAAAATGTTGCCCTTTAAGTGAAAAGTTCAAGCGAGGTTATACGTTCTCACATGCGACAATTTCAAGGATTTTCTCAGACACAACTCATCAAACTCGAAGTCTCGAACCCACGTAAGCTATTCATCTCTCTCCTCATTTTTATACTTGATCTACGATTTTCCGTGATATTTAAGCTATAAATATATTAAAGAATTTGAATCAATATTTTATCATCTGGCATAAAAATTAAAATATAAAAAATATATTTAATAATATTGATGTATCCCCGCCGTGTCGTATCATCATTTTTTTAGAAAATGACGTATCCCGTGTCCGTTCCCGTATTGTTTCTGACACGCGTATCCGTATATGTGCTTCTTAGTTAAGGACTTTGAGAGCCGCAGGAATGGCCCGGACCGGCCCACTGCAAGCCTAGGACCGGGCAAGACCGGACGCCACCCAACTATATTTATATATATTGAAAAACATGTATATACATAATTATATACGCGGCCTAGGACCGGGCAAGAACCGGCCCATCCATAGGGTTCTGGTCTTGTTGGCCCTGCAGGTCCTAGTGTTCTAGCTTCTAGGCCCGGACCGGGACCAGCCCACCTCAATCCGGGCCTGTCGGTCCTCCTTGGGCCAGTCCCAGGCCGTTTGACAGGTCTAACAAAAGGTAACAACAAATAGAAATATCGCTAACTGCTCTTAACAAGTGTACTTTTGAAATAAACACTTACCCAATCAGCTGATTTGTTTTTCCATACGAACCTATATCCTCCCGTTCGCTGAGTACCATTGCACCAGACCGGGACTTGTATATCGAACCATTTATATATCTCAGCTCAAGTGCCATTATGAAAGGAGTCCCCGCTCCTCTGTTTACAAGGCACACTTGTAGATAATCTGTGGAGGACGTATAGATGATATCTTTCACATTCAACTTGTAGTCTTCGTGGTCTACATACACCGGACTCCACAAGTTAGCACCCACATAGAGATCAAATGATGTACTTGAATTCTTTCCTATTCCATCGTGCGTGAACCAAGTTCTGATGAGATAGTGAGTATCCTCGCGTTGTTCCGGTCTTAAGGTGTAACAATTCCTCACTCCATCGGGAAAGATTCTATAGTCGGACAGTCTCTGGTCTTCGTAATTTACTTCCGATGTATTCCGATTCAGTCCACTGCTCAGAAATTTTGCATCGGAGTGTTGATGCACGTTTGAATATTCATCGTTGTAATCTGCTGGTGCCCCACAATCTATGCTTATGAAATCTGAAAGTACAAGAGAGATTGGTAACTTCAGAAATTCATATTTCAAGACGATAAGTGTATTCTGCGTCATCAAATCGATCGACAAGCGAGATTGATTCGTGTAAATGATATTAAAAGGAAAGCATCTATACATATCTGCGAAAACAGAATTTGAGGCAACAACTGTTAAGAATTGGCATTGAGGGATTAATAATTCATTTTTCTTGTTCTTGTCCGATGTGGGACTTCTCAACACGCCCCCTCATATGTGGCATCCTTTGGCTAATTAATGGCGGTGAGCACATGGGTCGTTAGGGTCACATGTGTGTGAGCGTGAGCGGTAGCTCTGATGCCACTTCATGTTAAGAATCTATGGGGTTCCACCTCAAAACCAATTGGCAATGGGGAGAGTAGCCCGGTACACTTATTGATTCTTTAACCTGTTCTTGAATGTCCGATGTGGGACTTCTCAACAGAGAGTTAATGAAATTTGTATAATGGTAAATAGTCTACATCTTCTGTAGAGAATCTGTAATGCGGATATCATCAGTAATCTCAGAAGGTTCTTTTACTTGGATGAACGAATAGCAAAACCCCCAATATAGGAATCCGTATGTTAGCTTTCGGAAGTTGACAGGCGGAGATTCGAGGCCAAGAGATTAAGGAAGATTTTGGTTCCAAAAAACTTATAACAATGTGAGGGCATCATTAGCATAATAGAGCAACTCTCAACACAAAACTACCCACATAAGGCACAAAGTAGAGACTCTTAAGATCACATCCACAGAAATACTAGAAAAAAGAACCGAAATGCCATGAAAATGAGAAATGTTGACCTCTTTCATCTGGGTATGGAAACGGGTCTCCGCCGACCAAAAAGGCGAAAAACAGGCAACAAAGCATCATATGCAGGAAGAGATGGATTGGAACCTCCATTTTTCTCTATCAAATCAGTCCTCTCAATGGAGAGGAATTGTTTCAATTGTTGCTAGGTTATGAGCTTTGTACACACAAGTATAGAAACCCTAGAGATTACAAAATCATTGACAACCACCATCATCATCATTAAGAAGCCTAAACAGGCTACCAATTGGGACAGGTCACAGTTGAAACATTCCATGAAAGAAACATTGTGCTGTTTTCAGCTACTTAAGGAGGCCAGTAGGCCACTAATGTTTTTAATTAAGCTACAAATCAACATCAATTCCCTTCCCATACGGGTCAACAATTCATACTCTAATCTCGTTTTTTAGCGAATTGGGTTAGTTTAAATTGATAATTCACGACATGGGTATATGTAGAAACCGGAAAATCAAGAACAGGGACTCGCCGGCGATGGCATACCTGCAATTGCGGCGAGTTTGACCGTCCGACGACCAGCATTTGTTTAGTGATGCCTATTAGCCGCCGAAGAAGACATGAATTGAACTGGGTTTCTTCCATTTCCGGCGACGGAGCTCAAGAGACCAGCCCAGAGAAAACCACAGTAGACGGGAGTGGTGAAATCACCGGAGATTTGAAATGCAGTCCCCCAATATGTTGAGTTTCGTTCATTCAACTCTAAAGTTTTTTGTTAATAACTTTAACGCCCCTGTGACAAGATCATTGCCATCTTCTAATTTAAAAAGAGTGCAAATTGGTTTGGTTTGGTTTCTTCAATCTAATTCAAGAGTGCAAATTGGTCCGATTTGTAGTTAGACAAAACAAAGGTCATACTCGTTGAACAAGCAGTTGAGTCCGGTGCTTAGACAAATGACAGATTATCTGGAAAACCTCGACGGCAAGTGTGAAATCACTGCCGGCTCAGACTAGGACTGCAACTCGGGCGGGCTGGACGGGTTGACACCCTTGTCCAAGCCCAAGCCCAACTTCTGTCGGGGTTGGCCAAGCCCAGCCCAGCCCGATTTAGGAGCATCGCCAGCCCGTCCAAACGCGAATTCGAACAAACCAATTTGGGTTCGGGTTGAATTCGGGCTAACTCATTAAATTAAAAAAAAGTTGACATAATCTCCTTTTCACTCTCGGTAAAGACAACAGAAGCTCTAAGGCCTCGTTAGGGTAGAGGATAAGAAGGGAGGATATGATGGTATCCTCCTCCATGTCATATCCCGTGTTTGGGTAGCTGATATGGGAGAGCATATCATATCCCCCTTCTTATCCTCTCCCTCTACTTTTGCCTTCAAAACACCAAAATCATATACCACCCCCACCCAGGTATACATATGATAAGATATGAGTCGATTTATTTTTGACAAATTTGCCCTCATCAGTTTGCCAAATTAACAAGGTACAAATTCCATTTTTTCCACTACTCTCCCTTTTTTTCTCCCCCCCCCCCCTCTCTCCCTCATCTCTTCCCGTTGAAAGCTCCATCTCCTCTTCTTCCCACCTCACCACAACCACCATCGTCGTCGTTCCCCTCCCTATCTACCTCCTCCTCTCTCTCTATCTCCTCCTTGTTGAACCGCCGACCACTGCGTCGACAAATCCGCGTATTTCAACCACTACCTGGTCCGAATCTAGCCTCATAACAAGGGTAGGTGGTGGCTCTGGTGCTGGGACGCTGACTTGGGTTGTTTTGGGGCTATCACCGGGGATGACTGGAGAAGAGGGAGGGTAACGAGAGTTGAGAATAAATTTGTTCAGGACAAACCTTTGTGATCATGTGCCTGGAGTTTGAACGCAATCGGTGGTGAAAATGGTGTCCGGTTGAAACTTGTTTTTCTATTTTCAAGAGAAAGTGTCCTACAATATTCCATTTGTGCTTGGATTGATTCTGGGAAAGGAATTTAAAGCAACCAAAAGGCAACTAACTCATTTGTATTACCATAACTTGAGGAAATTTGTACTGGCAGTGTGTGGAGATTGTTGGAATTGTCTCTTGTGGCTTATTTGTGAAAAGTTGTGAGTTTCAATTTATGGATTCGCCTTTGAGTAGTCACAGTTGTATATATTTCGACTAGGATATTGAAAGTCCATCCATATATTTTTTTTAGGGGAAGTTCATCCATATTAGTGTTCATATGTATGTACTTGTCAATGGATCTACTTGTTAGTTTGCTTTTACAATCAAGTCTTTTCCCCCAATTTGATTTGAAATGCTTATTTACAAACACTTTTGTGCAATATACATAACTGTGCAAGTCGGTTTTCAGGTTCAGTGTTGATGGTAAGTAATGTTATTTATACTTTCTACTTTCGTATTAAATCTAAGTACTCCATAACGACAATTTTAACTCTCTATTTGAAACAAGTTCTAATGTTATTGTCGGTTGTTATTTACTACAATATCAATATCACATCAAAATACTCAAAATATGATAACAATCATTTACGTAAATTTTTTAAGCAAAAGGAGAATTTTCTAGCAAAACATCACTATTTACAAACAATTAATACAATTCGGGCCTGAATTTACAATACAAGTAATTTTACAAAAAAATCACTGCACTGAAGGTATTGTAGTCATTTGGACACATATTCTGCTTCTTATCCTACATCATATCCTGTAACACACAAACACAGTAAGTCAGCATATCATATCAGACCTTATCCGGCAGCATACATATGCTACCTCATATCCCAGCATAAGCCATATCTGTTGTATCTTATCCGCTACCCAAACGAGGCCTAAGATAGGGGATCGATCTAGCGATTCAAATAAGACATGCAAAGGTTTTGACAAAATCGGACTCTCTCTTTCTTATAAGAGAGATGAACCGATTGTTACAAAAGAAAAATCCAGAGGATCGAAATCACACAGGTAGAGAGAATTCGCGAAGAGAGTATTTAACTCCTCGGAAATACAACGGACCGCGTGGTTCAACACGTCCCCATGCAGTGGAATAAATGCGCTAACAAATTTGCACAACAAGCCCCCCATCTTGATGGCAATTCTATTTGGACTTCTCCGGCCCCTGAGTGGGACTCAAATGTACTAGAGGAAGGCTTTTTGGGCCTTTTTTAGCCCAGTCCAAGTAATAAATTTCTTCTCCTGAAAAAAAGTCCACTGGACGTCGAGGCAATTCATTCACATATCTCAAGTTCGAGTCTCCCTTCTATACAACTATACAAATGACAAGAAATTGCACACTCTTAACATCTCTACCCACACTCTTGCTATGCAGTAATTAAATAATTAAGAGTGTTCCGTTGCTCATGCGAATGTCGTATGTAAATTATGTTGGCTTAGAATGACATTTATTTGTAGTTTTAGAGTAAATTTGAGTGTGAGAGAAATTTGATCCTGCATTTTAAAGTTTTTTCTCCGATGGTAAAGAGTAAATTTGTTGCAACAATAGTATTATAAATAAATTTTATCGCAAAATAAATGATTATTGCTTAAAAGAGCAAACGAATTCGATGAGCTCTTGAAACTTGAAAGTTGACCAAACTGAACCTTCAGCTCGGTGCTAGTCGTATATACTTTATGACTCCGGTGGATAAAAATTGAGAATGTATAAAACCGAACTACAAGGATTATTGTAGATCACCCGATCAAAAAGCCTTTACATAATTCCAAACAAAAAGCTTTCGGTACAAATCATACAAGAAACATAGGAAATATTGCACAAATCCAAGTGCTCCACACCAAAAAGGACAATTTTCAACAGCTCAACAGAAAGTTACTACAGCTTATTCACCAATGGGTAAAAAAAAATCAATCAAATCAACGAATGAAATAGCGCGCTTAGTAAGGGTTGAAGACCGGTTGATCAGGCCCATTTTGCCAACACCGTCATACAGAAAGTACCGAGAAGGAGAGAAGCGTTAGCGCCCAGCTGAAGTTTCAGATTACTTTGCATCCTAGGATTCATGAAATCTGCAGATAAAAGGTCGACTAACGCCATGTAGATTAATATCCCAGCCGATGCAGCATTCAATATCCCTTCGACTGCAAGTGCCGTAGGGCTGTTCTCGTCGTACACATTGGTTATTCCTATCCCAATCCCTATTCCCACCGGCGTTGTAAGGGAGAAGAAGGCCACCATGATCGCTACTGCCCGCCACTTGAACCTCGCCTGCACCAAGAAAATTTAATTTTCTTTCTTATATATATCTGAAAACTTATTGTAGACATCAAGAATGAATGATAAAGCCTCTCGATTAGAATGATGAAAGTGGTGCACAAAGTGGGTATCGAAATGTATAATTATTGGCAGTACCAGAGCCAGAATTTAGAAAAAGTAGGGTAAAATTTTATATAAAGTCAATAATAGGAACATTAGTGCAAGGTTTCGGGCCACTTGTGTATTTAATGAAAGATTACCACTGTAAAAATACTCAAAACTAGTGGTCCTTGAATACCTCCTCCCCATATCATTGTGCAATTTCTCACTTTAAGGAATGAAGGATTTGGTAACTAACAACGGATGTAAATGGGTGATAGTCAAATGGAAGAGCATTTATATCCCGACACGAGGTCACAGGTTCGAACCAGTTGCATTGTAGTGATTGACTTGATTGGAATTTCTCTTCATATTCGACGTTCTATATATAGAAAATGATGAAACGATAATAACTCCAAGAGGAGAGTAGTTTTTTTACCTGGGTGATGCATCCTCCGAGACCCATTCCTTCGAAGAATTGATGGAAGGTGAGCGCAGCCACGAGTGGCTTTATCGTCTTTGGACTCTCAGAAGCTCCCAATGAGATTCCAATAATAACAGAGTGAACGACGATTCCCAACTCCAGAACCTGTCCATCCGATAAATCAAAACTTGCATAAATATCAAAGAATATCCATGACTTATTCAATAACTTGGTTTTGTTGAGTTCACTCACGAGTTAGCATGTCAACCAGAGATTGGGACCATTTAAATTCAGAGAAATTCTTGTGAAAGAAAGATGAACATCCTTGCAGCTATGGTATGTGGTATGACTTTGTAACGCAACTTTAACTAGATAACTAAATTAAGCAAAAGTACAACCCCTAACTTGTGATCCAGAAACAACAAAGAGTAATAATTACTGCAGACATAGTATGTAAGGCCATGCTTAGTATCAGCTGAAAATCCTAAATAAACGGCTAAAAGTAATCTAGGGGAAAAATCTAGCTGGACTGAAAATTAAAATCTTTGAGCTAAAATTGTAGGTTATTAATTTGGTTCATTTAGAAAGTTTAAAGAGCTCTCTGTAGTCAACTACTTGAATATACCATTTATAATGGAGTCGGATAATGCTGATGTCAAAAAACCATTGAAATTAATTTTTCTGAGATTAACAACTGCATAATCCTCCAACTTCGAGATTCTATATTGCATAATAATTTAAATTTCCAATTTTTCAGCTTAAAATTTTGTGTCATCTTTAAAAAGATATTTTAATCCAATTTAGAATAGAATCTGCAGTACCAAACATCCACCAAGGGTGAGTTTGGTAGAGTGGTTTTTTT
The DNA here is from genome assembly GCA_023055425.1 of Linanthus parryae. NCBI lineage: Eukaryota > Viridiplantae > Streptophyta > Magnoliopsida > Ericales > Polemoniaceae > Linanthus > Linanthus parryae. The sequence goes on along the minus strand of JALGPY010000009.1, from coordinate 75,618,528 downwards.
GGTGGAAAAAACTGATTTATAGATTGTGGTGATTTTTTTTTGGTTTTCTCTAGGAATTATGTTTAAACCAGAGTGTTTGGTGGTGGTTGTTAATCTAGATTAAAAACTGAAAAATGTGTTTGAGAGTATTTTTTAACTAGATGTTATTGATAAAATGACATATATGTCCTTGTGCATATAGGAGTTGTAGCTTGTAAGAAAAATCACAAACAATCAACTTAAACCCAAGTATAACTCTTTCGATGCAACGTTGTTTAACGGATAGCAGAAATTTAATCAACTAGGAAAAAAAACACAACAAAAGTAGTTGATCCTAAATAATAAGAACATCACATAAAAGCGTAAAGTGAGTTTTGTGGAAAAAAATTATAAAGTAGAGAAAAAATTATCAACAATCTTTTGATTACCTCGATGATTAAGATGTCAAAGAACTACCAAAATGAGAGACAATTTCCAGTTTAATATGTCAACGCTGTGAGGATAATATCGTCTTTGTGTGTCATAGAAATAAACCAAAGAAAAAACTACTAAAAGTTGGTTATTTTCACCAAGACGAATCTTGAAAAAAAACTGGTTTAAAATCTAATTTTGAAGCCATTTAAAACAAACATTTTAAACAAACTATTTGGTTTAAAAACAAAAAACACTTTGCCAAACGGACCCTAAGTATAAACAATGAATGTAAATGAGTGCTACCTCACTGGTAGAGTGTTTGAAGCCCCTCCATAAAGTTCTGAGTTAGAACATGGCTATATGATGTGATTCTAAAAAAATAGGAAATGAATTTGTACTGTTTAGTTAGTGTTGTTGTCTAGTCAAACTTGTTTTAGAACGTCCGCGAAGAGTAATAATTCCGTACACAAGGAGTATGGAGGACATGTGACATCTAACACGTGCAGTACATATTCACTGAGAATACAATGCATGAACTACGAGAATTGACATATAATTTTCAGACATACAAAGTTTAATTGACAGATAATTTTCAGACATACTAAGTTTATTGATAATGTACTCCCGAAAAGTTGACAACTGTTATTAATACTATCAGTGCGTGCGTGCTATCAATACTATATGAAAATTACCGGACATATACTGCATGTTGGTTATATGTCAGAATTGTACCTGAGAGACAATACGGTGTCGTAAGAGGTCAATGGAATCATGAGAAGCAACCGCCGATCCATGAGCATGTCCATGAGTGGCATGAGTGTGAGCATGCACCGCATGCTCCTCCTCCTCATCTCGGTTCCCCACCGTAGCGCCGCCCTTCGCCGCAGCCGTCGAATTCCGAAAGTATGACGTGGCGAACGACTCGATCATTAACGTACCCATCGCCGCCAACATCGCCACCAGGCCGGTGAAGGGGAACTCCCACGCTTTCCCCTTCAGGCACGGCGACGTCAGGCTCTCGAACGCGTCCGGGAGCACGTGGATGAACCCGGTCGCTAGAATGACGCCGGCGGCGAAGGCTTTGATTAGGAAAAAAATGTCGTTCTCCGGCCTCAACGCCGGCACCGACCTCCCGAGCACCGGTAGGAGCACGCCGAGTGCTCCGGCGACGAGGATGGAAGCGATGGCGACGAACTTATACTTCATCGCCTCGCTCTTGTTGCGGACCTCGTCGTCCTCGTCGCATGTGCATTCGCCGTATACGGCGGTCGGGAGGAGGAGGAGGACGGCGAGAAGAATCGCCGCCGGGAATAGTTGGGATTTGAATCGCCGTACGATTTTTGCGGCCATGACGACTTTGAGGTTTGTGATGACAATTGGGAAATAACTCACCGAACAGAGTTGTAACTTATAGAAATTTGGTTATTTTCAGTCGTAGCCCTCAAGCTATTTTATATTTCAACTTCCTCCTTGAGGTTTCGCGCATTGGCGGCGTTGGATCCCGACAAGAGGATACTGTTAAAGCATGTTTATTTTCTGGTCAATCAGATTCATAAGACTGAACAGCAAAAGAATATCGTATGCGATTGTAATCGAGTTAGATATCAGTAATACCGAATCTAATTATAAGCTTTGAACCGGGGAATTAACAATCATCTATTGTTAAGCACGGAGGGGTAATAAAATTACATATATTTCCTTTTTATATCAAATTTTATCTCTATTTTATGTTCTTCAAAATTGATCACCATTTTATGAATTAACTGGTTATTTTGCAGCCAACATTACTCCGATTCTTATAAATATACATCTCATTCTTTTCTTCACAAGCACTGTAAGTCTCATTATTATTAATTTCAGTATTGTTATTAATTTCTCGTATTTAAGTCAAAAGACAAGCACGTGCCTAGAGCTCGTAATCTTATTAGACGAAAACAAGGGATATTTAAAAGGGGTTCTCGTTTTTCGAGCTACTATATGTTCCCTCACATTTAGCCGTCAGCTTTCCTCTGGTTAAGTGTATGAGCTGATTTCACTATTTAGAGAAATGTATGACAAATTATTATCTATTAACGATTTTTATGCTTCTGAATGGAGAGTTTCAGTGGGAGATATTTTAGGCGTACTCGCCTGAAGTAAGTTATCGGTGAAGACTGTACTACGTTGACAATAATATGAAGGGTATAATTGAACTATTTTACGTAACGGGGTCAAAACTAAAATCATGAGATATTTGAAGGATGATGTGATGAAATATATCAACTTAATAACGTGGCATGTCAAGGACTTGAGGATAAATCAAAATTTAGTACTATTGTAAGCTAGTAAATTAAGTATTCAAGTCAATGTATACGCAACATTTAGTTTGATGTCAAAAGAATGTCGACATTTGCATATCAAAAATCAATTCTTTGACAAAGAGCTTTTTTTAACATACGGAAGTGTTATTATTATTATTATTATTATTATTATTATTATTATTATTATTATTATTATTATTATTATTTCACTTCAAAGGACAGGTTCCCGTTCTCAACTGATTTGGAAAGCCAATTAGCTGGATTGACCTCAGTGCATCTCCAATGGTATTAGGTAAAAAACAGGTATATTATGTTAAACATACCATTTTTATTTTTCTTTTTATCCTAGACTCCAATGCTATTAGCTGCTATTGAAATTCATGCGAGTACTTAGGAATTATTTTTACGGTAGTAAATGAAATTTAAAGAACGATTTAAGAATAGTGGTTGAGAAATTATAAAAGACATAGTTTAAATAATTAATCACACAAAAAGGGAACAAATGTCTCAAAATCCTAAAGAGTATGAAAAGTTGAAGATAGCAGGGTAATAAACTTCTCCAAGTTTGACAATGATAATGCTTTTTTTGTATTCTGCATAATAAGATGTGTCACTCGACTTGTAATTTTGTTCAACTTCTTTTAATTTGTTCAATGAATATCAGCTTGCCTAATTCGTTGGAGATGCTCTCGCTATGATAATATAAAAGAAATTAATAACTTTTATAAATGTCCGATAAGAGTTAAGTTTATGGATTTTAATTTATTTCCCACAATCAAAAACTAAAACTTATGAGCAATAACATCAGCCATGCTAAACATAATTTTAGTTCGACGAGAATTCATGGCCAGATTATTTCAACCCGACTTCTCACATTTTTAGCTGATACCAAACAGTCTCTAAATCTTTGCGGCCAAGTCAAAACGAACAGGCAAAAAGTCGATGATAAGTGCTTATTTCCTCTGAATAAGGACTCATATGCACTTCATTTTTTTCTAAATTAATTTACATCACAATCACACAATGTCAAAAAAATCTAAGAAATGATATAGTAATTTATTTAGCAATGTGGAAACAAGAGAAGTTGCATTCATATGTCTGTCGCCTATCTATATCTATAGGTTGTCATTTAAGTCAAAGGAAGCGCAGTTTTAGAAGTGATGAAATATGTCGACATATCTACAGATATTGACTAAGCTTCAAGAAACAAATATTACATTAATGTTATTATCAGCATATTCCTTAAAATTAACCATTTACTATTTTTATATAATAATCAGTTTCTAAGTTATTATTAGTATAATATTGTATTTTAGTACAAGTACTTCGTTTGCGCAATTGCACCGATCCAACTCATGATGAAGACGTGCAAATATGTATTTCGCAAATTTAGAGATGACCCAATATTAATTATGTTGTAATTGCAAATTTTAAACTAGTTGGTATGTGAAGTAGTATGTACTTCCTCTGTTTCTTCTCTTTCTTTCAGTTTTGACTTTTTGCACTATTCATCGGGTCGTTTTGATCCAATAATTTAATTAGCAATACGATGCAATTGAGGACGCAAAGAAGATAGCAAATGAAAACATAAATATGTTTTGAAATGTCAGCTCAGCGTCACCTCAGAGTCTGTAACAGTGCAAGAAGCTGTTGCACTTGAGGATGCGAGTTTGGGAAGTCAAATGTAGGGCTGTAAACAAACCAAGCCGTTTGTGAACAACTCGTGTTCGGTTCGGTAAAAGTTCGTTCGTGTTTGGTTCAACTTATCAATCAAACAAACTCAAACATGAAAGTGTGTTCGTTTGCTAAACGAGCCGAACACGAGCCGAACAAAGAGCTCGCTTGTTAGTGTTCGCGAACAAGTTATAATAACATAAATGTATATATATAGTTAGAAATAATTGAATTATTTTCTCTTCTTTATGAGTAATTTCTTAAAATCAGTCCTGATCAGTGACATCTTAATTAGGATTCCAAAAGATAGTTCTCCAACTTATAATACCATAAATATTTACTATATAAGAATAAAATTTGATGATTTGAATTTTCATTAGAACAATTAAAGCATATATCTATAATAATGCATTTTACGTTTTTTTCGTAATATAATCATTTTATCTTGAGTAATTGTACATAATATTATAATTCAACAATTATATATTATAAGATACAAGTTCGTCGAGCTGAATTTGAGCCCGTAAACGAGCTAGTTAAACGAGCCAGGAGCCGAACAACTCGAGCCCTAAACGAGCCGAACTCAAACAAGGTTTTTCTGTTCGACTCGAGTTCGTGTTCGACTCGTTAAGCAGCCAAGCTAAACGAGCCAAACTCAAATAAGCGATATTCGGTTCGATTCGGTTCGTTTGCAGCCTTAGTCAAATGAACGAAATATGGTATATCAGTTTCCAAATATGAAGTATTGAAAATTTACAAAGAAATGTAAGATTAAAATTAGTTTCAGGAGTTTGTTGTAAAACTTCCTAAAAAAAGAGTTGTTGTAGAACACCATTGTTGTTCTAGAAGCACATAAAGGCCCTATTTGGACGAGATTAATTAAAATTTTGAGATAAGTTGTTGAAACGATGTGTTGAAGTTAAAATAACACTTACCCTAACTAATCATTTCAATAACCTGCAATCTCTCATCCAAACAGGGCCGAAGATGACATTTAACAAAACATTAAAATAGTATTATCTCCGTTTCTTCTGGATTGCCTTACTTTGACTTTTTAACCCGTAACTGGCAGGCGCGTATCTATATAGACACTAGTGGGGGCTATAGCCCCCACTCAATTTTCATAAGTTGAAATTTTGCCCTTCTTTTTTAGAATTATTTTAATTTAGCCCCATGTAATTACACTATAACCCCCACTCCATATTACAAATATTAAATTTATTTTTATGTTATTATTTTTTGTAATAGTCCCCGCTCAATATTACAAAAATTAAAATTTACCCTTATGTTATTATTTTTTCTTAATATAGCCCCATTGTCATAAAATTCTGAACCCGCCCTGGTAACTAGGTCATTTTGACTCGGTGATTTAGATAGCAAAACGATATAATTTTTGAATTTTTTTTCGTTGTATTATAGAGTAAATATTATTCTACAAGTCAACGGGTCAAAGTGACCCAATGAATAGTGACATAAAAGAAAGTAGGCTTAAAGAGAAAAAACAGAGGTAATACTTACTTTCACTATTTCAGAACACTTTAGACGGGCAAAAAAATACCAAACTGGCTCGCAAGTGTTAAAGAGATATCAAGTTGAAGACTCTTAATGAAAGTTCACCAACAATAAATGTTGATTGCATATTATCCAAATTTGTAGATAAAATTTCGTAGATACCGAGCTTATAGAGTTAGATGTATTATAAGGTTAGCTACATTTTCTTCTCTAGTATCCCATACCACACCCCATATTACTAGATGATGGACCAATCAATAGAGGGGTCACCTTCCTTTCTGTCAATTAGTAGTTGTTAGATTGTAATCTTTGAATAATACCCATCACATAGCTTTGCTTACATTAGCAAGACGATGCAAAAAATGTAATAATTTTTCATGGTATTGTAGAGTAGTAACCTGGTGTAGAGCATCGTTTTGTTAACCAAATCACCAGGTTAATACTCTACAACACCACGTAAATATTATTAAATTCTTACATTATTTACCAAATTATCGGGTTAAAGTGACTCGTGAATAGAGAAACAAATGTAAGTATATTTTAAGCTTACTATCAAGCTAGAGTCAAATTATAAATTATTGATTGTTTTGAGATCAAATTTTGTATGGTGCTCTTATTTGCACAACTTAAGACATATCCACTATCTTTTATCTTTCACTCATCATACAACTAGCAGTAAACTTCAAACTTTGAAGGCTTTGAACTCGTTTTTTTGTAAACAAAAAGTCGCAGGACAGAGCCACTTGCATTGATTGTAGAAAATAGACCCATAATATTCGAGCTTTTGGCCCACTTAAATATCCAGTCCCTTGAGGATATTCTCGCTTTCCCTACGATAGGGTTACCGCTCAATCGTTATCTGTTTAGTTTCAACTTTCAAGTTTTTGGGAATCCGGTACTCCTCTCTTTTACAGCGATCGCAACTTGTCCCAGTTGACACTTTGCTCGGTATTTGCATCAACTTTTGTTTTTACAATCTTGTTTGATCGGTCATTATATTTTCATCAAGTTCCAGTTCAAAAATTAGTTTCACGTAGTACAAATTTATTAGACAATATTTTGATGAATAAACATAAACATCGGGGGTTATTGCTGGATTTCGCTGGAGCTAAAACAAATTTATTAGACAAAATACATGATCGAATTGCATTATCAAACAATTGAGTGAGGGCTAGATTCTTGAATTACATCCCCACTATTCACTACATGGATCCGCCAGTGCTTGTTAACTGGTTTTTTAAGAGCAAGCTTTACTCATAGGTTCATCGCATTTGGTATTGATATCTAGTGCCGGGTTCAGGACCGAACGCAACATGACGATTATAGAATTAGTTGGCTTCGCCATTTGGATTCTCATGACGAAGAGGCTGTCAAAGAAAAATTACTTAGGGCCAGTATGTGAATAATTCTATTACCAGCACAGCTTCTGACAGCAGAAGAAGCAATTCTTAGAGCCTTTGGTAAAATAAAATTTTAAGGGTATCATTTTAAGAGCAAGATTTACTCTCATAGGTTCATCGCTTTTGGTAATGGTATCTAGTGTTGGGTTCAGGACCGAACGCAACATGACGAGTATAGACGAGTGTGGAATCAAACGGCTTTGCTTCTTCATTTGGATTCTCAAGAGGAAGAGACTGTCAAAGTATACATTATTTAGGTCCAGGGACTAATTCTATTACCACAACCAGTTTCTGACGGCAGAAGCAATTGTAAGAGCCTTTGGTAATTTAAATTTTTAAGGGACCAACTAACGTGCGAAAACGCCGTGGATTACCACAATTCAGGTGCAGGGATTGTCCCATCGGCTTAATATGGTATTTGCATGATACTACAACCCAATCTCGGTTCACAACTAATCCAATGATATCTTCTAGCATTAGCCTAAAATGATAGTAAACGAACTACTTTAATCTCACCGACAAATCAATTCGTGTACATATTGAGCAAACAATACAAACCCACATAAAATTACATTCAAACATCGTATTCTTATCGATACTAATTTAACATAGACTTGCAACCACAAACTAATTCACTCTCTACCTATTCTTTGATACAGTTTTACGGGATAGATAAGGAGGTTAATGCATATCCTTAACGACGCTGGAAACTGTCAAAAATCTGAAGAAGCTAACCTTCACCCCTCGTATCCTTCAAATGATCACTGTGGTGAACAGCGCAGAAACCACCTGAAAACAAACTACTTCATGAATCCTGAAGAGCATGCTGCATACCGGGGAACTGGGGAGTACCACTACTGCAACCCCCCATTCGAACAATACGCATGAAGAAGAAGACGAAGAACCTTCTATCTCTTCTCTTCTTCCGAGTATCCTTCTTCGTCGTAATATTCATCGCTATCCTCGTCGTCGTAGTATTCCTCGTCGCCAACATCAATCTTGCCGTTTTCCAGAAGATGCGCCAGACCTCCTGATTGCTGCCTCAACAAGCGCTCTTGAATACTGTCCCTAATGGCCGTACCCTGGTGTGGGATGGACAATTATTACTTTTTCAAAGAGACGGAACACATACAATACAGACATATCTCGAAATCAAACCGTAGTTCGCTTTCGGCATATCAGCATGCCATTGCACATATGCTGACAGATACTTAAACCTACACCCTGGGATGGCAAACGGATCGGGTTTGGATGGATCGGCCTATATCCAAATCCCATCCACAGGGGTTCGGATCGGATTATCCATTGGATCATGGCGGACCATATTTTTAGTTCATCTAACCTTACGATAATCATGAATTACAATAAGAATTACATTAACTTTCACTTTACAATCATAAAAAATCATCAATTTTATCATAACAAAAGCATATTTATGTAGAACTTATGATATCATTTAGAGTAAAGATAGTAAATAATTATATTGATACATGTATATTATTTAACTTATTGGGTATTATAACCTAATAGGAGTGGATTGGGTTTCACGGATCACAACCATATCCGATCCATTTGTAAAGGGATCGGATCTGCTCCACTAGGGTCGGATCAGATCCAAATACTTTCGTCTCATGAAAAAGACACTTCGAATTTTGACTTCCATCTTCCAAAATTATAGATTTGTATTAAGAAAATTCGACAACTGCCGAAGAAGATTTGACGCAAACATCCCCATCCGACCTCCAGTGAGGACTGGTGATTGAAAATAGAAACCAGTTTTACTCTAGATGATGATGATGATGCAGTCACATAAAAATGTGTCATTTCGGTTGGCATAGTACACCAAAACTAACTTATCATATAGATTGTCCTGAGGGTATGAACCAAGCTGCATACCATTTTATGGCAGCCTTCTTCGAACATCTCAAGGAACCCGGCAACCCAGCGGTCAGCATTTTCCACCCATTCATTGCGATGCATACCCGCAGTTTTGGCAACAGTTTGAATCTGCAAAAATGCATACATCAATATAAGAACAAAACCCATTGGTGAACAATGCTTAACTACAATAAATTGGGGATCAAAGGAGTGGCTGGTAAACAAAATTATCACAGATTAAACTGTCTATTTTATACGTTAAAGGACACTCGCACTTATTCATTACTCTTCCAAGCTTAGATAACCATGTACATGTTCACTCTTTATCAAAAAGTAAAGTGAAATAGTTACTGCCTAACAATGAATTTCTTTGGGTCATGCATTTCAAGCGTAGTCAACGCTCAAGCTGCAATGGAGCGAGAGAAGGTAGTAAAACTGTGGGCCCATGAGATAACAATAGGACCTAACAATAGACGTGCTCAAGATGTAATGGTTTCGATGAGCCCATGAATCCAAGCCAAGAACCAAAATGGTTCTCTGCGCTTCAAAGTTCCGAAGTTTCTATACCTTGAATTTTTCTGGTCCAACAGGGGACAGAAGCTCCAAAGTTCGTAAATGAATTTATGACATTGGCAATATTTGATTGGATGCAACCATTACCAGACTGCATGCAAAGTATGAACACCTAAATAAAGGAAAGGAGTGGCATTTATACTTTTCTAAAGCCAATTTAAGGTTTTTTGAAATGTTAGTGAGCTCAGGGAAAACAAGCAGCAGCCAGAATTGATTCATGATGACCATGTTTCTATTAAACCAGCCCAGTATCGAAGCCCAACTTTCCAGTCAAGCCCATTAAGAGGAATCAAGCCCAAAGACATTGAAGCCCAAAAGATTTCTGCTGACCCGTCCGGTCCAAGACTCTTCTAGAAGGAGCTCCTCACTTTCCCGATAGGTTCATTGTATTAGGTCAAGTAGTGAAACGGTCTTATGACCGTTCATCAACGCGTCTCTTCATTACTTGTATTTATAATCTTTTCTCTCTAATGAAAACCTAGATGGCTCATTCTCTTCTTGTGTTCTCCGTCTCTTCCATCTTCTTTCTCTCTATGAACAAACCCTAAATCTTTCAGTTTCAGAGTCCAACAAGAAACAGTCAACACAAAAGTACGTCAATCTAGAACCATCCATAGTCCTTCTGGATGTAAATTTACCAAAATATCAAAGTTGAAGGTTATTATGAACAACTATTCATCTAAAAGATCAGGGTATCGTGTCTTGTCAACAAGCTAAAACATTGTAGGTCTAGCATTTGAATGAACAGGCAGTAGGCGTGGGCAATATATAAAAATAAGATAAAACAAGAGTGCTACGAGAGATGAATCAATACTGAAATAAATGTATCCCTAGGAAATTATATGGTCCGCTTACGAAAAAATGTATCCCTAGGAAACTAGATGGTATGCACATATAAATATATGTGCCTACCATGTATTGGGTATACAAGAGTTGGTCCCATCATTAGGAGGTGAAGAAATACAAACGAAGATACACTTAGAACATAATGAGGGCACTAGGAAGGAGGAGGAAATCATTCGTTAAATTTCGCAATCACATTTCCAGGGGATCAGAGACCTCACAACAACTCAAGTCCCAAAGAACGATAAAGAAATAACAAAAGAGAAGTTTTCTAAAGGAAGCCAACAACATGGATAGCTCCTCTGACTTGAGAACACAACATCTTGACACATAGACCCATCAATGATTCAAGAGACTAAACTGAACCATCGAAAGATCATGAGAAGTAGAATGTGCTATTGAGGGTAGCTTATCTTTCAGGCCAGTCAAGGACCAAGAAGGTACTCAGTGATATGGTACGAATATAATAGTTTTCCCTGGAAAGTTGCCAATAATAAAGATTTGGGAAGTACTTGCCTTAAACAGAAGACTCACAAGAAGATGCCAACTAAAACAGCTACTATTCTAAATAAGACTTGGAGAAACTGACCAGATAAGACGAAGAGAGAGACAGAAATGAGTGGTTGAGGTGAGGAGAGAGACAGAAATGAGTGGTTGAGGTGAGGAGAGAGACAGAAATGAGTGGTTGAGGTGAAGAGAGAGACAAAAAGCTGATATAATTAAGCTCATAAAAGCTCATCCAAACATGGCCATTCTTTTCTTGAAGAGCAATGGAGAATGACAAAACAACCCACGGTTTTGTAAGAAGGTCTGATTGCAAGAACCATTAATAATAAAAATAATAACAGAGCATAAAAGAATTATCAATAATTCACAAGTGAAATGGAGATGTTAATTGATAGTTACTCAAGGAATTGCTAGTGGTCAGAAGATTTCAGACATGTAACACGACAAATGAAACTAGTTTACATCATGTGGTTATGCGAAAAAGATAGTGTCACAAACTCATTTACAAGCTATTCATATCACACAAGATCTGACCAGTTAACCACGATTATAAACTTTTATTGATCAGCGTTACTTGACATAAGACGAAAACATACCTTCTCTCCTACTTTTTCTTGTTTTTCTTTAACTGCCTCTTGTAACTTCTTCAGGCTCATGTTCACCCTTAAGCGTTTTTCCTGTTTGTGCAAAACACTTAAAACCTCAACTCTTCTCAACCAACAAAAGTAAGTTTGTGTATTTTCACATACTGTACATTATAGCAAACCATTACCTTTACATAGCTAACACCAAGTTCTTTCCTTGTATATCCACGGTCCAAATTGCGCAGAACATACTGGTTATAATCTTTAACAATCCTCATAATAATGTCTGATGTAGAAATTCCATCAGTACGTTGCGTTTCCTTGAATTTTCCTACAGCTTTTACCTGCAACCAGAGGTTTATAAGCAGACATTGACACGCTAGTAAATATATGAGACAAAAGCCAGACAAAAAATTTAACTTACAAATTCATAGACATCGTTTGCTGCTCCACTAGTATCAGCATAACTGTAAAAATTGCTCGTTGCAGAAAATAGAATTAGATACAACTGACTCATGGATCTTTTTCTAACAAAAAAAGACATTTAATAACCAGGGAAGCCAAAGATGATGGGTTCATCCCACAGGGAAGCCAAAGATAATTTTGTACTTTCCCAGTGTTAATAAAAGAACCGTAGGGTTGATATAAGATTCAAAAGTACAGTTCAAGTTGATTCTGCTTACGGGAGAGAATCGTGGGCTACATAGTCGATCTTATGCTTGTCTAGAAATTCCTGATTAATAACCCACGGAGCATCAGGAATAACTTCATCAACCCACCTACAAGAACATAATGTGTGATTACCATAAAAAAAAGTCATGGATTACATAGAAAAAAAATGAAAAACTGCAACGAAGAACCTTCCTCACCAGAGACACTTCCACTAAGTTGTCAAGAATATTGATCCAATTATGAAACGATAAATAAATGAAACTACAACATGCATGTGAGTGCATCTCTTCTCCAGGACTCCATAATTTGGATATGTACATACAACATTTTGCTATAGGATTACAGTGGGGCTCAACTCAGATGAATTACTTCATAACACTGTATACAGAATTGAGGAGCTAATCACAAGGAAACGTACTTGCAGTGGCGAAGGGATTCATAGCGCTCTGTCTCATTCATAACAGTTTTCCCCTTGTACTTGTGTGTAGTTTCATCGTTACAGCATCCAACCAGCAAATAGGCATTTGGAAACCTATGGATAACCGATAATCCACATAAGTTAGAGCCAGAAGAGAAAAAAAAACATAGAAACGACAATGGTTCCCAAACAATCAAAAAGAAAGCTCAAACTACTGCCTGACAACAAAATATGGAGAAAACAATGCTATTTCGAAGATGTCAACTTCAAGTATAACACTTGAACAAGAGACAACTAGCTTAACTATTTGAAAATGTCAACTCCAGGTATAAAATTTGAATAAGAAAAAACTAGCTTAACTATTTGAACACTAGCAAATGACCCGTGCCCATAGGGAACTTATAAAATATATAATTAAGCTTATGCTTAATTTCTTGAAATAAATTTAGATACTAAATTAATATGATTTTTTTTAATGAACAGATAATTAGTGAAGATTGTGTAATGAGAGAATTTGAAAATATAAACAATATCGTATGTGTTGATTAAACAGATAAGAACGGTTTTTGAAAATACAAACAATATCTTGATTTACTTGAACTTTAACTGAATTGAATTTTAAACTTGTGTAAGAACAAAAATATCATTCAAACCAATGGACCAAAATGTCTCGAGACATTTTTAGGGATTGGATGGCTAGGATCTTCTCGTCTACATTTTTTGGAGGGAAACACCTAGCTGATTTATTATATAGATGTTAACTTCAGGTATGAAACTTGAATAAGAAACAACTAGCATAACAATATCTACAAACCCTAACCTTGAAACCAAGACATAGACAAACAGAACATTTATACTAGAGGATTGCAAATGCACTGAGAAATCCATCTCTGATCTACAAAGATTCTAGTATCAATTCGAAGTACCAATTTCTATTGTCATGAAATAGGAACTCGAACACAGAAATCTCATGAAAAGAACAACAATGTAGTGGAAAAGTATATGCCTTCATTTAGGCAACTTCACACAACAATGAACAAAACAAGCAATACGCAAATTTCTCAACTTAGCCACTCGAAACACAGAAAATTTCATGAGAATACATCAATAGGTGCATTTCTGCAAGAAGATTCCATTTCTGTAAGAAGATTCCAACAGAACAAAGAGGAAATGAAACATGAAATACAGAATGCTAGGAGAGACCACTATAGCAAGAAATTGGCAATCATCACGTAGCAAATTCAACGAAAAAAAATGAGTAAATAAGAGCACAGAGGAGCCGAAAAAAACTCATGAAATTAACAACAAATGTGGCATAAAAACAATGCCTTCAATTAGGCAAATTCTCACAACAACGACCAAAACATGCAATACGCAAATCTAATTATGCGTTTGAGATCTCAAAGCAGCCACTCGAAACACAGTAACAAAATATGAGAATCAATCAATAAGTAAATTTCCGCGAAATGAAACTACGCAAATACAGAATGCTGAGAGAGATCACTATAGCACGAAATTTGCAAGTAAAAATCATCAATTAGCAAATTCAACGAAAAAATTAGTGAATAAGAGCACAGAGAAGGCAAAAAAATATATGCCTTCAATTAGGCAAATTCTCACAACAATGAACATAACATGCAATACGCAAATCTCATTATGCATTAGAGATCCACTCGAACACACAGAAAAAATCTCATGAATAACAACATATGTGGTGAAACAATATATGCTTTCAATTAGGCAAATTCTCACAACAACGAACAAAACATGCAATACGCAAATCTCATCATGCATTTGAGATCTCAAAATTAGCCACTCGAAACACAGAAACAAATTACGAGAATCAATCAATAGGTGAATTTCCGCGAAATGAAACAATGCAACACAGAATGCTAAGAGAGATCACTATATAGCGAGAAATTGTCAAGTTGCAATCATCAAGCAGCAAATTCAACGAAAAACTGAGTGAATAAGAGCACAGAGAAGGCGAAAAATTCTCATGAATTTAACAACAAATGTGGCAAATATATGCCTTCAATTAGGCAAATTCTCACAACAATAAAGAAAACATGCAATACGCAAATCTCATTATGCATTTAAGATCTCAAATTAGCCACTCTTAACACAAACAAATTATGAGAATCAATCAATAGGTAGATTTCTGCAAAATGATAAAATGCAATACAGAATGCTAAGCGAGATCACTATATAGCGAGAAATTGGCAAGTGAAAATCATCAAGCAGCAAATTCAACGAAAAAAAATGAATGAACAAGAGCACAGAGAAGGCGAAAAAAAATATGCCTTCAATTAGGCAAATTCTCACAACAACGAACAAAACATGCAATACACAAATCTCAATATGCATTTGAAATCTCTCCAATCGAAACACAGAAACAAATTATGAGAATCAATCGATAGGTGATTTTTTGCGAAATGAAAAAATGCTAAGAGAGATCACTATTAGCAAGAAATTTGCAAGTGAAGATCAACAAGCAGCAAATTCAACGAAACAATGAGCGAATAAGAGCACATAGAAGGCGAATTCAAAGCAAATCCAGCAAATTCAATGAAAAATTGAGCGAATACGAGCACAGAGAAGGCGAATTCAGAGCAAATCGAGCAAATTACAACACAGAGAAGACGAAGAACAGATGAATCAACAAAAATTGCAATAGAGAGAGAGAGACGGACGATTTCTTAGCTTGCTCGAGAGAACGAGCGTGGCCGAAGTGGAAGAGATCGTAGATCCCGTCGGCGTAGACTCTCACCGGACGATCCGTCGGCGGCGGCGCGTGGCCGTTGCTCATTTTGTTGTTCTGCTGCTTCGTCTCCGTCGCCGTCGCCGTCGAATTCGCCGTCGTCGTGGTCTCCATAGCGAGAATTGTTGTGTTTCTTCTCTCTCATCATTCCTCGCTCTTTCGTCGGTCACAGTTATAAACCGTGGACGAGCGAACCTCCGATGCTTCCGGCTTTACTTTGCTTTACTACAATCATAGCACAGAAATTAACCAAAACCCCACCAAAACACCCTAAACTGTTTTTCCATTGCAATATCGCCCTCCTTTTTTCGATTCTCCTCTAGGAGAAATTTTTGTTTGTTCTACAGTAAATGATGTGTCCTTGCTCTAACTATGCGGCACATGACACGTATTGAAGAAAGAGAATGAGTGGCAGACAAAAGAAAGCGGATTTCTTACGTGTCCTGACGTGTCCCTGCAATGTATTGATTAGAGCACCATGTCACATTTGTTCTTGGAGCAAGCAATAATTATTCCTCCTTTAGGGTCTCGTTTGGGTAGCGGATGAGGTACATCGGATATGCGTTATGCTAGGATATGAGGTAGGATATGTATGTTGTCGTTAAGGCCTGATATGATATGATGGCTTACTGTGTTTGCGTGCTGCAGGATATGAGGCAGGATAAGAAGCAGGATATGTGTCCAAATAACTATGATACACTCAATGCAGTGCTTTTATCCGAGGATAAGATCAATGGAGATGGTCTTGTCGCAGATAGTTCAGAAGTTCGAGAGGTCGAACTCTACTCAAAGGAGCTCGTGATATGCCTGGGGGAGGTGGTATATGATTTTGGGATTTTGAAGGTAAAAAATGGGGAAAGGGATAAGGGGAGATATGATATGCTCATCCATATCCGTTACCTAAACACAGGATATGATATGGAGAGGTAGCATATCATATCCTCCATTTTTATCTGCTTCCCAAACGAGGCCTAGATATCGTGGAAAATGTGAAAATATACTTTTACTCTCTCTAGTTTGATTGAAGGATACTTCACCCCTTTCAGTTTCGAAAAGGACACTCTCACCCCTCCAGTGTGCCAAACTTCAGGAAACTCGCACCATTTATTGTGACGTCGTTAGTATGGAATTAGGTGCTGCCACCAAAAATAGTTTTGGGACAAATTTGCTCCCGTATTATACGAAAAATGGTGGTTACCCAAGGGCATAATAGACTTCTTGGATAATATGGAGGGTAAATTCGTCTCCAAAATATTTTTGACTCACTAAACCCTCTTTTAGACTGAGTGTCATAATCATGGTGTGTAAATTACTGGAGTTTGGCACATTGAATGGGTGAAAGTGTCATTTTTCAAACTGAAAGAGGCGGAAGACGGCTTGTAACCATTACTTGAATTCTCAAAATCGTGGCTGGATAAAGAAAAATCGTTTCATCAACATCAAAAATGTTTCTTCAGTTAAACTAGAGGGGGCAAGAGTGACTTTTCCCCGTAGAAAACCGCAATCGCTATCCTTCGAATGTGCACTAAGTAACTTTATGCTATAATGATAGCCTACAGGTCACAAAGATATAGAAATCAGCATGAACAAACATGCTCGCAGCTGAGAATCCTAATACGTACAATAACACATTGAATTTCCTTTAACTTTGGAACTCACTACCTTCCGCAAACTGTACAAACTCTTAATCATAATATACAAACCTATGCAACTACATCCTAAAATGTCAATGTTGCCATCTTTGTTGTAATTTGTCAACCAAATTAAAGTTGACATAGAGCATCTCCAGTAATAGTAACTAACAGTTATTTATAATTTGATGAAAATCAAACATTTTTATTTTAGATATTATAAATTTTTAGTAAGTGCTCCAATAGTGTTATTTAAATGCTTAGCTAAATAACACGTGACACATTCTCAATATTTCCTGCAAGAGAATTTTAAGGAATTTAGGGCATAACCACTAAGAACATGGTCAAAAAAGTATGACGTTATTGATCCGGCTCTTCAAATATAATGAGCGGAATAACTATCCGCTAAAATAAAGAGCGGAGTAGAGAGTCTATTGGAGGTACTATTTTTCTCATCTTATTCATATTTTAAAAATAACCGCTATATAGATGACCTATTAGAGATGAAAGTTACAAAATTGGTCATATATGAAGGTACACCACTTTCTCAGACTTCGAGCAGCATTTAAATACCATTTGCCATTTGGTAAGCATTTTTTACGTTTGTTGAATCATTGACTCTATATTTGTTGTATTACGTCGCTCTTCATGAGATTGAATATAAGACAAACCGAACGAACAAGAAATAAATGTTACATCAAAATAAATAATAATTAAAGAAACATAACTGCATTTTATTTTATTTACTTCTCATTTGAGGAGTGCAAGAGTAGTTAGTGAAAGAATTAACGAACAAATTAGTGCACAAATTCGAACATTTGATCATATACATAAATTTATTAAACTGGCGTATATGATTGAAGCCATTGATCTGCATCAATGAAAGAAGCATTGAGAAATGATAAAGCTATCGTGTCATTGAGTTTTTGAACATAAGGCGCCCTCAGAGTTGTATTAGCGCCTACACCTCCGCACATATATTCTCCATAGAAAATAGTCCTGCATTGATAAAACATAATAAATTAGTGTCTCTTCGGCAACACCGTTTCTAAATAGATATGTTTAAATACAGTGTTTTCTTTTGAGCTGGTTCATGTTCTCAACGTCAAAGTGTGAAACGATTTGGGACAAACTTACTGATCTCTGACGGGGTCATTGAAATCATTCCATCCTTCAGGAGCGATGATATCGGTCATGTTTGTGTAGGCAAACACGACCCTAGAGAAGGGCCTCCATGCCCTACCAAGCCAAATCCTTCCAGTGCCTCCTATGGTGCAATTCACAAATGCAAAGCCACTGTTCTCATCAATGGAAGCTCTGCCATGGGCTGTGACAGCTCCATTTATTACTCTTGCTCCAAATGGTACCGGGTTCGCAATCGAAGTTAACTGGCAATTCTGTAAAATGTTCATCATTAAATGGTCAAGTATGTCAACAAACTTGTCACAACTTTCAGTCTAACCATATAATCACTATGTCGACATTCACAGAATCTTTTATGTAACATTTATCAGCCAATATTGGGTAAAATATACTTTCACTGAGGGGCGGAGGCAATTGAGGACCAGGGGTGGCAATTTTGAAAACATCCTCAGCACCCCTCTTATTACAGTTATTTTGCACTAAGACTCTTGAAAAAATACATAAACGTCCAGGTTGGAATAAAAAATGTATGTTGCATCCTTAAAAGAAATCATGTTTTGCCGCGGCTGATTCAATTTCTTGGCTCCGTCGCTGCTTTACCCATTTAAGTTTGATGCAAAGAGACTTTCACCCTTCTAGTTTGGATAATGACACTTTCATCCCTTTTATTTTCCAAACTTCTAGACACTTACACTCCCAGTGATCATTTTATAATCTACGAGAGAAAATACATTCCCAAAACAACTACACTGACAGACTCCTGCCGAGAGTAATGGTACCACAACTAGGGAGTGTGAAATATACCGTAACTTGATACACTTAAGATGAAAGTGTCGTTTCCCAAAAGGAAGGGGTGAAAGTGCCTTTTATCCAACAATATTTCTATACAAAATGCATTGCAACTTCTGCACATTAACTCATATAGCAACTTCAGCATTATTAAACTGACCCTGATTAGAATTTAGTGTATGAAAATGCAGCATTCTAATGTATCAATTGACAAGATAAAAAAAAAAAAAAAAAAAAAAAAAAAAAAAAAAAAAAGCAAAGTTACCTCATAAAAAGATTTTCCATTGCCAAAGATGAAATCAATAGAGCCTTGGATATAACAATCTTTGAAGTAATGTCTACCCCTATCATCATGAAGAGTGTCTTGGGCTCCAAAAAACCCACAACCCCAGAATGCAGCTTGGTCCCCAGCTATCCTTATTGCAACTGCTTGTGCTCCAATAGCACCAGGGGTTGGCATTGGTGCTACATTCTATTGAGCATTTTCAGACACGATTTTAGATAATATATGCGTTACGTAACTTACATAGAACATGTTTGAGATCAGCTGAAAATTTTGACGGAAGTTGTCTTACCATAAAACTTATGTTTCTGGCAACGAAATTTGCGCCGAAAACTTGCACGGAGCCGCTATAAAACGTGCCATGGGAGGAGTTGGCAGTGTCGTTCCACGCGATCGCGGTTGTCAAGTAGCCTTGTCCTTGAAATGTGATGTTTGGTTTGGTCCTTGGAACAGATACTTTTTCACTTAAACATATAAAGAAAATGAAATAGCTATGTTATTTATTTTGACCAATTTAGTTTACTTCTTTTTTCAAATAATTTGAAGTGAATAATAATAATAATAATAATAATAATAATAATAATAATAATAATAATAATAATAATAATAATAATAATAATAAGCTTACTAGTAAATTCCATTGTTGATCCATATAACAATTCTCTTTTGGCTGAGAACTCCAGCTGCATCGACAGCGGATTGAACAGTCGTAAAATTGCAACAACCATTCCGGTCAACGCATAAGACGGAGGTCGTATTGGTGTCCGGAGGTGGGAAGTTTGCCGGAAAATCGTCGCAAACGGACCAAGTTTTCTCTTTGTGGCGATGCGAACCGCGACTGAGCTCAAGAACATTGTAATTTGTAGATGCCAAAATTGCAAAAACAGCAACTAAGACAGTGAGACATTTGAGTTTAAGACCCATTTTTTGTTTTTGATGGTTGTTGTTCTTTTGTTGGTTTTGTAGTTGAATTTGAAGGATTTATGGAGTAGATTTTTAAGAGGTGGATGTCCTTGAAGTGTAAGAATTGGTGGCATGTCTTGCAAACCACCCATATGAATAGTTGGTACATTAATACCCTATATGACATACCAAACTTGAAATGGTTGATGCTTCGTAACTGAGGTATGCCATTACAGGAAGGTAGGAAAGGGAATGAAAAGAACAATAGGACTAGGGGAAAGACACTTTTACCCCCCTCAAGTTTGATGTAAAGATACTTTCAAGACACTTTCACATAGAACACACATAGTGTAACATGCTTCATAACAAGTAAATCAATAACCAAAACTAAAACACCTACCTCACGAAAAGGATTTCGATTAAGAAACTTCAAGATTAGAAACCCTAAGTAATGGATGCCTCTTGGAGCAAGGATTCGTTTCTTCCCCTTCACCGCGCCCAAAATCATCTTCTTGACTTCCGATAAAGAGCTTGAATGCTAGGGTTTAGTATTCACCTTCAAAGCATCGTGTGTGTGAGAAAGGGGGTGGAAGAATGAAGAAAATACGTGAAAAACAAAGCTGATCCCGTTTTTCTGATGTACTAGGTATAAAACCTTGTGTTAAAGTAACTTTCAACTCCCTAACTATGTCTAAAATACACCTCGGACCCCTTACATATAAACTTATGTAATTCTTGCAGTTTTGACCCAAAACCTTCATATCTTACTCTAAAACCATTGCTACTTTTTATCTTTTAATTAACTCATCTTACCTTATTCATATACAGACAAAACATTTATTCAAATAATCATATACTAACACTTATGCATCAAACCCAACTATTTAATAATGATAATAACTATGAATAAAAATAAATTATTAAAGGAAAAAAAAATTCCGGTCGCTACAAAGCCAATGTGGCGGACTTAATTAGATTGACAAAGTCAACATAATAGCATCTTATATGCCATTATGACGCAGGGAAATATGACGCGTTAAAGATGACTCAATACGCGTAAACCAATTGAACGCCAAATAATAATTACAAAAATATATGTACTATGTCGACCTTGAACATCATCATTAGTCGAAGAGGATATATGAAGATGTCCTTTGAGTGAGAAATTTTTGTTTGCTCTAAGAGCAAATACACGTGGTGCTCTAATCAATACAGCACATGACACGTCAGGAAAAAAGAGAATGAGTAGCAGACAAAAGAAAGTGGATTCCTACATGTTCCTGACGTGTCATGTGATGTATTGATTAGAGCACCACGTCATATTTGCTCTTGGAGCAAGCAATAATTACTTAGAATATTACATTTTAGAGCACCATTTGAGTTGTTTTATGGCTGTTACAAGAATGATATATTAAATTATTCACTTGAGTAAATGCGAAAGGACCAGAAACTATTTAGAATATTACATTTTATAGAATGTTGAAGATGTCTCTCCAGTAACTGGTGTCTCTGAATGGACTATTACAAACCGATCTTTCATAATTATAAAATTACCTGAGAGATTGTTGCATCTGTCAAGTGTCATAATTCGATCTATAAACCTCATACTTAAGAGGCTCCACCATCTATGATCGTGAAAACCTTGTTGATACTAAATAACTATACTAAGAAATTAACATTAAAAACATGTGATAAAAGATATGGTTTATTACTATGAAAGAAAGGACATAATAAAACATCGGTATACAACATCTTTCCAACCAAAAAGCTCCCCACAAGTTAAGTTGGAAAAGTCATAAAAGGCCTAGAAAAAGAGGTGTAAGAGGAGGTGTAAAAGAACATAACCTACTTAATTATAACAAATCCACTAGTAGTAGTAGTAAATAAAGCTAAAAGGATAACATAAAAGTTTACTACTAATTACAAAAAAAGTCAATAATTTCTCCTAAGAGAAGTCAACA
Organism: Linanthus parryae; assembly: GCA_023055425.1. NCBI lineage: Eukaryota > Viridiplantae > Streptophyta > Magnoliopsida > Ericales > Polemoniaceae > Linanthus > Linanthus parryae. The sequence continues at coordinate 75,596,303 of JALGPY010000009.1, read as the reverse complement.
TTGTACACCTCTCTTTCACTAAAACATGTAGTTGTGGTTGTTAACCTCTCTGTTCCCATTGATTGCACCTTGTCTGTTAGGTGGAGCAGGTAGAGCTTCCACCACCGAAACCCCACCACCACCACCACCACCACCACCACCACCACCACCACCACCTCCGCCGCCACCGCCACCGCCGGCCAAGTTCATTTCCACGTTGGCTCTACCACCTCTCCCTCCGCCGCCGTAC